>OZ020525.1:3005355-3504433 GCA_963971425.1 Bryoerythrophyllum caledonicum | reverse complement strand
GACTACCTCAGCATTTGCGGATCAGCGGATCCCCTTGTTACGCGGATCCCCTTGTACAATTTTTTTGGAAACCAGAGGCTGGAATCCAGAGGCTGGAATGCAGAGGCTGAGTGAGAACTCCCGATTATATGTCCCAACACCAAGTGTCCGAGATCGTATTGCGTGCTTCCGGTAAAATGCAAAACCCTTCGCAATCCACATCACTGGAATTCAGAGATAATTTCTTATGGATTCAAGTGTAAACTATGCAAGAGGGAAGTAATGGTTTCCAAAAAAATTGTACAAGGGGATCCGCTGATCCGCAATGCTGAGGTAGTCGAAGGAAAACATTTTGAATCTCGTATTGTTGCAATGTGGGCATGTTTTTGCACACTCAATACATGTTCGTTTGTCATTGGGAGGAGTACATGAACAAGGTATATATTTGTTGCCATCATAAGTATCTTCTTCAGCTGGTGGTAAAATGAAAGGCTTATGAGAATATTTCGGAGTACCTAGACACATCCTCCATCTCTTCGGTTGCACAAGGCCACACCTTTTGTACAAGCGTATGAGCACTTTAAAAGATGAAGGGGTAGAAGCATGCCCTTCTATACTACCATCGCAATCTTCAGGCATCCTAATTAAAGGAGCAAGTCTTTCTTCAGTTAAATTTCTTGAATATTCATCATTTACATTTGATAGTCCTTCAAATATTTGGTGGAGTGTCCAATCTTGTAATTCTACTGGCACACCTTTAGTGTCCCACTCTGCTTGCATTTTGATAATGAGGTTCTTCATTTTCATTTGTAAATATGGACCCCGATCTTCCATTACAGTAGTATGCAACAATGTTGGTGATTGATGAAGGTCTTCATCTTGTTCAGTTGGTTGTGGAAAATGGGCATCATCTTGAAAATTTTGCATGGGTGGAGAAGTTTTGTGATATTGTAATTCAATGTCCATTCTATGATGTCGTTGTTGAGTCCTGTAATTTGCAAACTTGAATCCAGCTTCTTCACTGCTCAATCTACATTTAGTACATCTACACTTCACTTGTACATTGCGACGTGGATGAATTCGTGCCATTATAGAAGAAATTAACTTCACAAAATGATATATGTCTATATGAAAAAAGTAAAATATAAGCAAGAATATACTATGAGTTCAAAAAATGAAATATATAATAAGATAGGTTATTTTTGTAAATCCCTTCATGTACTCCTCCCAATGATAAACGAACATGTATTGAGTGTGCAAAAACATGCCCACATTGCAACAATACGAGATTCAAAATGATTTTCTTCGACTACCTCAACATTGCGGATCAGCTTTCAAATGCAATGGCTTCTAGAACACTATGCTATGAATTGTTGACCATGTGGAGAGCTCGTACAGAGTGGTTGAATGTCCACGAAGGTCCTCCATCCATTGTCAAATGTTTGGCATGGTGAAAAAGTAAGGGAATATCAAGACTTCTAGAATCCAGAGGCTGAGTGGGAACTCCTGGTTATATGTCCCAACACCAAGTGTCGGAGATCGTATTGCGCATTTCCGGTAAAATGCAAAACCCTTTGCAATCCACATCACTGGAATTCAGAGACAAATTCTTATGGATTCAAGTGTAAACTATGCAAGAGGGAAGTAATGGTTTCCAAAAAAATTGTACAAGGGGATCCGCGTAAACTCGCTCTTGCAGGCCATTGGGATGGTTCCAAGTTTCTGGAAAGAAACAATGGGGGTGTTGGGTCATGGAGATTGATGTACTTAATGTAGGCTCACTGTCAACCTTATCTCTACTGCTTGTACTATTCATCCCACTAGGTGGCAACGATCCTTACATTGTGAAACGAATGAAGGAGAACATTACTGCTTTTACAACACCATTTGTCGAAGAACTTGAAGCTTTGTTTATAGACGGAATGCACTGCAAATTCAACTATCCAGTATGTAGAATCAACGACCTCTTACCTCAGTCTGAAACGCCGAACTTAAGGACACTTTTCATGTTTATGACTGGGGATCATCTTGCGCAATGCAAAATTCAAATCTCAAGTCTTCCGGAAAAACAACTTGTCGAAGATGTAAAATGCATTCAGAGATGGTTGATGGACAATATATATATATAGCCAAAATCAAAGGCAATTTACACACCCTCCTCAAAGGCGAAGTGCTAATGAATTACGTCAAAGTGTAGACACTCTAATAAGGTTGAAAAATGACAAGAAGGCTAGGGATGAACATAGTATGGATTCTGGTGTATCTAGAGATTCAAAAGTATGGCGCCTCTATTATTTAAACAAGTTTAACATGTCGCGAGACTTGGTCTATGACATTATGCATATAGAAAATCTAAATTTGTTTAAAAACTTCATCATCAAGTTTTTCGAAGACATACGTGCACATCCAAAAGCAAATGTGCTACTGGAACTTGTAGGGGCAACCTGCACATCTGTTACTAAAGTGAGAACATATGAGTTAAAACAAGGACAATGGCCGCGAGATCCTATAAATGACCATGAAAGATATACTGCAGAAGAATGTCAGCATTTTGTGATGTGGGTATTATCTATTCTTATAAACAAGTTGGAAGCAAACAAACATCAGTTTTCAAGGGGACGATGCATGATAGGACATTTGCTTATTGACATCGCTCATTTGTTCTTCAATTGGACTAGAGGCAAAGGTTGGAACCGAGAAGACCTAAATGTTGCTCAACAATTATTACAAAAGTGGCACATTCTTACAGAAGTATTGGATGGACTAAATGGAAGACCTCTTGAGCATGTAGCTGGTGCTTCTCATGTCCTAGAAGATGTGGTACGATTTGGTCATTCATATGTTTTTTGGTGTTTTCCTCATGAGAGGGAAGTTAAAAGATACAACATGATAAAAACCAATCAAAAAAATGTTGAATCAACATTTGCTAAGTACACTGCGCGTAGGCTATTTCATAAAATTCAACTATGCATTGCAAAAGAGGCTGATGGCATGGAAGTAATAGAAAGATCTCTTGTTGAAGTTCATGAAGCTTTGAGATATCCGGAAGGTAGTAGACGGAGTGACATCATGCAATGCCCAAACTAGCATTTGAATTGTTGCTTGACCACATCATCTATGAAGAAAGCAACATATCTGTTGAAGATGTTGAAAAAAACCCCTGATTCATTTTGTAGCGCCATCGCAAAATCCAAGGGCATAATGATTAGTCCAACTGACAATCCCTATTAATAAGCTTCAAATACGGTTTGGTCTTATTTAAGACACCATATTTCGGATTTAGATGCTTCTCACGCGCCTTTCATACTTATCCATAAGGGTTGTATGCTGGAAATGTATTATTACACTGTGGGTGATGATGTTGTTGTGGAAAATGACAATGTTTCTGGAACTCCTGACAAGGCCACAATTAAAGAAATATTTAGTCATGACCACAACATGCATATGGAAACCTACTTTTCAGCAGACTGTTATCAACATCAACCTTATTACGAACATGGCGTAAGATCTGACATGCTTGACCCCATTACTCATATGCATGTGATAAAAAAAGGTAGTTATGTTCCATTTGATGATACTTGTATCCGGCCAATTCGATGCATTAAACACAAGTTCATGTGTTTTAAAAATCCAAAGCAAGGTAGAAATAAGTATTTAGCATATGAAACAAAGGACAATAAGATACACAATGAGCTGATAGATGTGTAGGTGTAGACTACGAAATTTAGATAAATAGAATTTGGGAATAATTGTTAATCTAATCTATACATTTGAAACAATTTCAAAAACACAAAGACGAATTTGAGCGTCTTTGTAATTACTATTTCAATTCAGACAACCTCATCACATGCTTGGCTTTTTTCCTTTTTATCACATGTTTTGTTTGTTTATACATTTGATCCTAGAAACTTGAAGTGCATTTGTATTAGTAGATATCCTACAACCATTGAAGGCTTTTATAAAGTAAACACCTTCAGGTTAAGTACTTGTATACCTTCCACTCAAAGTAGGATTTTTTCTTGTACAATAGAGTGACATTCAAATATGCATTTCGGCAATTTGAGGGATAGTATCCTATTCCTAGCCAAGTTTGACACCCTCCTATGGGCCAAAAAACTGTTCTTTCACCATAAATTTTTTTAAACAACATCATCTTTATATTGACATCATGTGTATAAAATTTCAAGTGGAGGAGATCTATACAACAAAATTTATGTTCGATTTACCAACATAGGGTAGTTGTGAGAAAAGTTTCACTGTTGCCAACTTTAACACCTTGCTAAGGAATGGGAATTTTTTTTTTCCATGACATTAATGGAGTGCACACACCTTTATGCTGTTTACATGTGCAAAAAAATTCTAGTCCAAAATATCCATACAAAACATAATATTCCAAATCTACCAACCTGTGTAGTTTTGAGAAATGAAGCAAAAAACCATTTTACCACTTCCAACTTTGACACACTCCTTAGGACCAAGAATTTGTTGTTTGGACATGAACTTTTTATCACACTGTCTCCTTTTTTTGGATAGCATGGATGAGAAGTTTCTGGGCGAGGAAATTAATTCATGCACAAGAATTGTATTGCAGGCCTTGATTCAATTCTAGATTAATACGAACACCTTTTCACCAGCACGTGTGCTACTACTAAAGGGGGAAAGTTTAGACCTATTCTTAAAGTATATAAATTCTTTAATGTAAATAGTTCTTTTTCAATCATTTAGCTACTTAATGTAAAAATTATCACAAATTATCTACTTCTTAATATACCTAGAACCCTTTTTATACTATGACTTTGGAAATAAAATGAAATTAAAGTACTTAGCTGTACATATTGCTAGTGGCAGACTTCCTTTACCTTGGTGGCGCCAACTAGTCCAAATAGATCAAAATTTTGTAGAAAAGCAACAACGTGTTGAAACACTTAGAAGATATTCATGTAATAACTAGATGGATTGGTTTGCACAACAACTTACCTTCACAAAATATAAGATTCCTAGTGGTTAGAGCATGTTCATCTCTGGAGGATAGGATGATTATAACACCTACAAGATGTTTTTCATTTTTAACAGGTTGCTTGACTAGGAATTTTTATACTTGATTGTCATTGATAAAAGCTTTGTGAAGATAAATTTAAAAATGTTTTTAGATTCTATGTTGGAGAGTTATTAGCTTTTAAATTAGAAATGGGGACTATGGACAATATGGGCATCCTTGCAAAGCAATGGAAAAGAAGTAGAAAAGAAAGGCAACAAGTAGAGATAGGAAAGGATCCTTTTATATTTATGCTACATTTGTTGCAATGTGTCACAAGGGCTTTGTCCCTAGTTGAGTAGCTACCAAACCCTCCTGCACCAACCAATCCAACCCTCCCGCATGAGCGCAATGACCGTAGCATAAATATAGAGAGATTTAATACAAAGGATTGGGGAAGAAAGGGCCAACATAAATCATGGGTGCAAGGAAGATATAGAAAAGATACCCCTTCATACAAGGTCCAATTTTTAAAAGATTTAAAGGCCTAATTTTGGGGACTCCATGTACGGGGTCTACATGCAAATCAAGTATCACATCATTCATTGCGTAGACACGTCAGACTCCGCCAAACACAATTAAATCAATATAGATTTGTTTTACATTTACCGTACGCTACGGTCAGTTTCGGCAGGCAAGTGCTGAAGCATTTATTTATTTTTGTCAGACATGGTTCAACACAATGGATATGACATAGGTATTGCACAAGTATCACATAGGTATTGCACAAGTATCACATCATTCATTGCGTAGACACGTCAGACTCCGCCAAACACAATTAAATCAATATAGATTTGTTTTACATTTACCGTACGCTACGGTCAGTTTCGGCAGGCAAGTGCTGAAGCATTTATTTATTTTTGTCAGACATGGTTCAACACAATGGATATGACATAGGTATTGCACAAGTATCACATAGGTATTGCACAAGTATCACATCATTCATTGCGTAGACACGTCAGACTCCGCCAAACACAATTAAATCAATATAGATTTGTTTTACATTTACCGTACGCTACGGTCAGTTTCGGCAGGCAAGTGCTGAAGCATTTATTTATTTTTGTCAGACATGGTTCAACACAATGGATATGACATAGGTATTGCACAAGTATCACATAGGTATTGCACAAGTATCACCTAGGTATTGCACAAGTATCACCTAGATCTTGCACGGGTGTCACCTTGGTATTACATAGGTATCGCCTAGCTAAATCTCTTGAAATTTCCAAAATTTTGGACAAGTCCCCATTTTGAATTAATTATGTACGACACTAACCATAGCATAGGGTATATTGTGAATTGATTGTTGAAGACCCTTACTTTAGAGGGGGAGTAAGTGAAATGACATGGTCCAACTTTTGATGTAGAAACCCCATTTCTAAGAACCGCCCTACCAAACATTGATTAAATTATTAAAATACATATCAAAATCCAAAAAATTACTATTTCAATCCTTTCTAAATTAGTCACAAAAGGGATGTCAAGTTTACTGTGTTTGGATTCTCAAATATGTAAACCTTGCAATGTATGGAACAAAATATACCACTCATTTTTTGTTGTCATTGTCACTTTCTAATGCCCTTATACACAAACTTATTTATTTTGACCTATTTCACCCCTCAATTACACTGAAAATTGTGCACACATATAATTAACATCACATAGGTCATGGTGGTATAGGATTTGAACACTCTCTAGTGTAACAGTTTGAAGATATACTAAGTCAAAGTGGATTGACCCTCCCAAACATGTGAAGAAAAAAACTTCTTTCACTTTAAATGATATCATTTTTATAACCGTGTAGTGGATTGCAGTTTTTAAAAAACTAAGATATATTTGTGTAAAGCTCTCTTTTAAATCTTGCAATTAGATGCCCGAAATGACAACAAAAGAACAACTTTCTAGCCCCTTTTTGACAATGGCAATTATAAGTGGTTTTTTTAGAAAGTATTTTCAAGAAATTTGTGGAATTAAAAAGACGCTAAACTTATTTTTGTGTAAATCAATTTTAGAACAATGCTATTATATGGTTGTTTGTCTTTCATTGTGTACTAAGTGGTGGCTTATCAGTGGCCTACAAACCAAAAAAACAAGCTTTCTGTGGTACAAAATGATTTAAATCCAAGCTTTGATGAAAATGTTATTGCGTTTTTTATTTTAAATGAGGCGGGCAACTCCAAAAACTTTTGCTAGGACAGTATTGAATGTGTGATTTTCAATACTAGCAAGTAATAATATGTCCTTTCACATTGTGAAAAAAATTTCTTGTCTGTAGTGAGAAATAGCATATAAACTCAAGTCTAACATTTTCATACATTGTCACAGGTTTGCTTGGCAAGGTACAAGAAAAACTCTTTCTTTTCTATATAATTTTTTTGAGATCCTCATACATTTTACATTTTATTTTCCAACAACAATATGTGGTGTAAACCTTCATACCAACCATTCGGATTTTCATTCTAAAACGTATCAAATACCTAAAAATCACGCTAGAAGCTAATTAAGACTTATTAAGTAGCACTCTTACAAAATCACGTCAACTTTGATTTTATAGATAATTAAAAGATCATTATTAGTGTTTGGAGTGAAGAAAATGGTTCATTTTCTTCTCTATGTTGAATTTTGATTGGGGCTTCTCATGTGCTTAGGGCTTGGGCGTTTCAGGGTCACGGGAGGGCGAGCCGCTACAGCAGTATTACATTGCGGTCGATCGCCAGCATTATAAGATGGTGGCTATGCACAGGTCCCTTAGCAGCTAATTAGCTGTATTTGGATTGTGGAGACACTGATTTCATGTTCTGAGTTTGGTGATGTTTGAGGTGCAGGATACCGTGGTCGACTTGCTTTTAGTTCTGGGACGAAGTGCGAGCTTGCCCGTCGCCATTTGCTGCAGCGCTCGCGACAGCCTTGATGCTGTGTGCGCCAAAGTCTCTACTTCCCAGCAATTCTCGCTCATGTTCCTGGTCTGGCTTCCAACTCTTTCACAGGGTTTAGGGTTTAGGTTTTGTGATTCTTGTCAAATTCTCAGGAATGTACTCTAATAAGGTAGAGCAGTGTCCAACTCTTTAGTTTCTAATCTTTGATTATGGTATGGAACGGAACATTTGGTGATTGGTGGATGAGGTGTATACAAGCATGGATCACTCTATGAACGAAGATGGATATATTTCAAATGCTAAGTCGTTTTAAAAATTAGAAACGAATTTAAGGTTCTCACGCAGTTTCATTCTGTGAATAATTCTTATTTTATGGAAGTAACCTGCTGCATGGCTTCTAATGTTCTTCTGGCCTTGTGAACAGCACAGTGATCAGGGAGAGACAGAGCGGTCTGAAACCCTGAGCAAATTTCATGTGGGAAACTGGAACTGCAGCAGCCTTGCGAAGAGCAGCGTTGTGAAAGTGGAAGGCGATGGCGATGAGAAGGTGGAACCGAAGAAGTCCGGGCTTCTGGTGACCACGGATGCTTGTCTGCCATCTGCCGCCCTCGGGGAGCTTCTCTTGGCGCCCGCGTCCTCATCCATTTCGACTTGCCTACAAAGAAGGTACATCCAATTGGTTGAAGACACACCTTCTCTTCCATCAATATCAGCTCCAAATAGTTCTCAACATCTACAACCAGCTGTAAGGAGAGAAAGGTGGCTTGTATTCATCAGGGCGAACTCTTTCTTTCCCCACTCTCTAAACGGCTACCACTAATTTAACTTGCGTTTAGAGCACCACCAAGCTCTTCCATTGACTGAATTGAATGTTTTCTGAAAGGCCACCAAGCTCTTCTATTTATCAAGTTTCAGAAATAACTCTTGTGTCCAAGAATAGTATCTTAGTCTTTTTCATGAAGCAAAGTAACCCCAGGGCTTGGATGGCAGGAAGCGTATTTGAGAAGGTTGGCTGCCTGCTTAGTAAGTGCACCGCCTGTCGTTGGTCACACTACAAATTTCGGCGGCAGTGCAGGTCAGTAATTTCTAGGAGTCACTACTATCTGTCTATTTTATTTGTTCTGAACAAATGCATCTGACTCGTGGATCAATTCGTGGTATTTTGCTTCGGAGTTGTACAGATCTGTTGTGTTTGTTGCTACATGCTTCTCGACTCGTTTCCTACTTGAATCTGTGCAGGCGGCATCGTGATCAGTGTGGTTGTGGGAGGTGAGGTGGGCTTGCTCCGCAATATCGAAGAGGGCTGCGGTGTGGTCATCGATGAGATGCCCATTCATGTAAGTCGTTACCTATTTGACACAAACTTCATTTGTAGCTATTGAGGAACTGAGAGCAACATCGTGTTTTCTTTCCAGATGCTTCTACTGACGAATGTGTTCACTTGATGATCCAGATCTCAGAATTACTGTGAGAGCTTCAAATGCCCCAAGCCCAGATTTTTGCACAAGTTGTTGCTATTGCGTTTGAAGCTTGCAGCAGAAAACATCAGGTTCCTCTTGCACTCATCATTCTCCTGCTCAGCTCACAATTGCTGATCTCATGCTCAGCTCAATTCGCAGCTTGCTCTTTTGGTTTTGTCCTCAGCAATATTCGTGATTTATCTTTTCCCTGAATTCGTGATTTATCTTTTCCCTGAATTCGTGATTTATCTTTTCCCTGAATTCGTGATTTATCTTTTCCCTGAATTCGTGATTTATCTTTTCCCTGAATTCGTGATTTATCTTTTCCCATGGCTTAGAGTACCCTGATTTTTACAACAAACTGTATGCACTGTTGGAGCCGTCCATATTCGTCGCCAAGCATCGTGCTCGTTTTTTTGAGGTCTGCTCATGTTCCTTTCCCTATTTCACACTTATTTTAGGCTTCTCTAGATGCAGCCTTTCTCATGTTTTCTTTTATTAACCAGATCACCTTTTTATCATGTACAGTCTAACCTTGTTAATATCACACCCTCCGTTTCACCCAAAAGTGTGATATTATCAAGGTGTGACAATTTTGATAATATCACATTTGGCAATTTAGGCAAAATGTGATATTATAAAAAAAAATCCAAAAAAAATCCAAAAAAAAATTAGAAAATTAAATAAAACAACAATCTATCATACACTTGGTTTTCCAACTTGAATAAATCACCAATAGATGCCATAACTCACAAAAACCAAAGAAATGAATCACTTTTAGTTAGTGACATCCATATTAGGACATAACAAGCTAGTAAATTCATTGAGACCTAACATAAATTATTTATCTCACCTCATGTGAAATAATCATTGAGACATAGCAGGTGACAAGGTGTAACGTATATAAATTATGTTAGGTCTCAGGTTTAGCACTCGCTCCTCCAAAAAGTCTCAATTATCAAAATATGGTACACTCTGGAAGGAGCGGCTTCTTCTTCATCTGAATTTTTGTTTGTTAAAACTCTGTAGGAAATTCCGGATCGGAGCCTAAGCCAACAACGCATATAATTCTTCATGGTGATCCATCGCTCAGGCCCATTTCTACCTCAAAGGCCTTCATAGCAATCCACAATCACAACCCGAGCTAATCAATCCACCACTGTAGTATTGTACCACCCTAAAGATCACACATGATTCCTACACCTAGTAACAATTTGTTAGCAATTTACAAATTCAGGGCCCGTTGTAGTATTAGGAAAAAATCGCTACTCCCACATGAGTTGAATTGTAACTCTAGTCGTTGGAGGTGTGCAGCAGGTCGTTGCAGCAAATGGGTCGCTGCTTTGTTTCGGAAAACCAACAATCGGTTCGCAGTGATCCAGGGGCTTTATAACAAAGGCACCTCGGAAATCAGACGAAAGAAGGTTCTGGATTCTCTGAAGCAAGACATCTGCAGGTCCCTGAACGACATTGAGATTTACTCTGATTGCTACGCGTTGCTAGAAGCCATGATTGAGATGATGATTCAACCCAACGACTTGCGACTTGCGACCCAATGACTTGATCGCATCCTCCACACTCCAACGACCTGCGACCCAACCTGCGGACTTATCACGACCTCACCTTTACAATCCGACACAGCTTGAGATACCCTCGGGACAATGCCACCGCAAGGAAACTCTCAGGAAAACGGCCGCCGCAAGGAAACCCTCATATTCTCCAGTCATGTTGGTTCGAGCTCAAAACCCTCGTACTTCCCAGAATTCTCGTCCTCACCAATATCTATGATTTGCCTACATTTTTCACCCACAAATCACCCTCACTTGTACATACAGTACAACATTCCGACGAGATAGGACATCATCTATGCTTATTCATCCATCCATTTTTTATATTGTCACACTTACATTACAGATTTTGAAAAAAAAATGTGATATTATCAAAGGTGATAGTGATATTAACAAGGGAGTTTTACACTACGAAAATCCGTTTCAAGGTTTTGGATGACAATATCAAGGTGTTGGATGACAATATCAAGGTGTTCTATTAACAAGTGTGATATTATCAAGGTTAGACTGTAGTTGTTGACTCGCTTGCCTTGGTTCTTGCAGTTGACAGATACTTGTTTGAAGTCGAATATGATTCCAGCTTAAGGTAGATGGTGCTAAATCCGTGCGTCTCCTTAATCCGTGCATGTGGTCTGAGCAGAAAAACCATGCACTACAAAACTCAGAACCAACCTAGTAGTGTTCGCAAGTTGAATACACTCGCAGTTGCATATAGGAAACAAAGTGGGTGGATTTGGATGCAAAGTGGGTGGAATTTGGATACAAAGTGGGTGGATTTGTATACCAGGATGGCCAGTTCTCATTTTAGTCTTGACTGTCAATAGTAGCATTAGGGCATGTCTATGGGGGATTTTGTTGATTTCACTTTGAACATTTTTCATTAATTGAGGTGGTTTGATATGCTCATGTGAACACTGCCTAACGAATCGTCTTTTTCCTGCAAGTATGTGAAATTTTTGCAATTATTTATGCTTGACTCAAGCTATTCAAATCCCTTATGTGCACGGTTTAAGCACCATCTACCTTATTTGGCAGGGCGATCAGCATGATAGCCTGGTTTAAAGTTGAGATACAGGCGATACGTAGTTGAGGAGAACTTGTGTTTCAGGACTAGTGACATATGTTTTTTGTATTTATTATGAATTCTATAATAATTGAAACTTTTGCCACTATTATTGGTTTTCTAGGTTTTTTTAATATTGGTCCATTTGGCTCAATGTAATTGCAACACTTGTCAGCATTAAAAATTGCCACATAAGCCATTTCAAAGACAAACACATTAGCCCCGGCTAATAGAGGAAGTGCAAGATGCATTAGCCCCGGCTAACAAAAGAAAGATTACCTGGGGCTAGTACAAGGCAGAATAGCCCCATCTAATACATGAAGCTTTAGCCCTTCAACTTTAGCCTGGGCAAGGGGAACATTTTTGGGGGCTAAAGTCCATTTAGCAAAGGACACCCAAGATTTTCCACATGCTTTGTAAGAGGGGGCTAAAAGGGGGGCTAACCCTCGAAACACTAGCCCTGTCTAACGCCTCCTAAGTTTCCTGTGAATGTGTGCTTGTCTGTGTGCAACATGGCCAATCATGTAGGTACCAGAATTCATGGACCTCTCGTTATGTGAGTTCAGATAGAAATGATTTCAACCTTAACAAGATTCAGTTTTCTAGGATCCTGAAATACATCAACATTCCTCTCCATTGGGTGACATGAAGGCAGCTGAATTATGCAGCTTTGTTGTATGGTGGAGTGGTGTAGGTGTTTGTTCTGGATCTGTACAAGGAAGTCAAAACTTGGCACATTGGCCATCGACAGCTGCTACGACATCCCCCTTTTCAGGTAATTATCCAAATATTGTCTCATTCCATTAGAGGACACCATGCACTATGTTGCAAGAGGAATAAGCAAAAGTCAAAATCAGCATACTTATGGTAATTTCTCTAAGTAATCCTACTTAATTAGTTCAAAGCTTTTGAGGCCTTTTTCAAGAATTGCATATATCTTTCGACAAATTAATGATTGTATCAGCTTTGTCCGTGTGCAGGTTCCAAAAAGAATATTGAAAAGAAGCGACCCAGGTTGCAAGAAGTGTGCAGGTTCTCAAGGATCATTGACATCTGAGCTTAAAGTTGCATCTTCAGGAGGTCTGTAATTTTAAATTCAACAACCCATGCAACTGCAACTGAGAGCAAGGAAATCAAGCTTCAATCCTAATATAAATGGGACAGTTATCGACACTCTGTGTTTGACTCTTTTTATGACATTATGCACAAGTTTTTAGACACTTTTTTTTTTACAATTGTACAAGTGCATATGCACTCAAACATGATGATGGCAATAGTTCCGAATCATGAGGAAATTTTGGATCATTTAAGCTCTCTTCAATGTAAATCTAAAGCAAAGCAGGCATAACAAAGATATGCAAGTTGTCTAGAAGTTGTCACATCATTAACCCTTTAAGGCCCAACCACCATGTATGGGTCGTTTTGGCACAAGAACCTTTGAAGCAAGTGCTACAGGCCACCTCGAAGGAAAAAATACACCATGACGTAGAGGTGGAGGAAGACGGGCATCTATTGAGACCATTGCCACGACAATTGATTCAAGCATTAACAAGTTATAGTGATTTCCGTGAAGTGGAATCGTAGATTTTGTGTTGAAATGTACCTACTGCGTAGATGCCATTTTGTATGATCTAGAACAATCGAAGATTTTCTCCGGCCATATTACTTCATTGGCCTTACAGGGTTTAGAGTGGGAGTTTAAATATTGTTACTTGTTTCCTTGAAAATATATCCGTGATTCAAAGAAGTAATAGGTCAATCAAGAAAATTAGCAAAGTTGAAACTTTGAACAAGTTACTCTAAGCTCTACTTGGCTTATGTCTTTGGGTGGTAAGAAAGATTGGGGATGAAAGTAGGTTGAAATTTCACAAACTGTTTCAATTTTTTCTGTTGAAAATGAAATAAGCTTAGAAAACACGCTTCTGTATTGCAGTGTTGAAATAGCAGCCAAGTCCTTCCACAAATTAACCCTATAACACCTAATTGGACAACAAGGCCAAGGAGGATCTATGAGAGTAATAGATTATGGAGAGCATCATTTATTAAATGGATATATTTCATCGCGAACCCACTTCACTGTAGTTCCCTAATGCATGCATTGATTGAAGATAAGGGAGATGCGTTAGAAGTTGTCGTGGCAACGGAGGTGCGTTGTGAAGACCATGATGACAACAACCAATCATGGGAAAAGTTACAACAGCAGGAGCACCAAAATCGACCCTTTCAGAGCTTCATAGCCCTTAAAGGGTTAATCATAGTACCCTTCCCACAACTTTGTGCTTATCTTCTAAGTTCTAACCCTCCAAGTGAAATCAAGTTCACTAGATAGAGTAATAAACAATGTTTGAATCCCTATTAATGAATCAGTTTTCCTGGCTCATACATGCTTCAGCTTAGTAAAGAGAAGTGCTTAGTGTCAAACATGCACCAGGGTTTAGGGTTTAGGGTTTTGGATTTAGGGTTTTGGATTTAGGTCATCTGAGGTGGAAAATCTACCTCTTACATTCCATAAATCTACCGTTTGCCTCCAAAAATGAAGTTGTCAATGGCTATATCATAAGTATATGGTTTATTTGTTGCATTACACCAATCCATGTGAGTCAGTATTAATCATGAATATAGTCATAATTGAAGAATATCGAGGCACCACAACCTTGGTGTAGTGGTTTGAGTCATGGCACACCGGTGAGGTGGTTGTGAGTTCAAGTCCTGTTGCCGGCGTGGTGCCTACCACTATAGTCCACCCAATTATGGTGGGGGTCCCAAGGCCTCGTTGTATGGGGACCTACAAAGCCCTTGGAGAGATGACATGTCAGTTGTCTCTAAGGCAATTAGTGTAGGGAAGCAGTTAGTGTAGAAAAGTGTTTACCCTCGAGAGGGGGGAGTAGTTCTATTACACTAGCCTATGTCTCGACTGCTCTCCTTCGGAGGCTGGAGTTCTTTGGAGTTCTTATTCTTCTTCTTCTAAATATCATCATTCAGTTATCACAGCTAAAGTGATATTGACTAAATAAAAACTATTATAAATGGGGCTATTCTCAACACTCAAAATTCAATAGTTTTTGGATTAAGTGTCAAAAAAAAAAAAAAACAACGTTTTTAATATATATAAAAATTAAGAAAAAATAATTTATCAATCATACAAATGAATTGATGGATTAATAAACGTTAATAAAATGTAGTATCTATTCTATGTTCACTAAATGTAATAGGTTTACATTTAAATATTACAAAAGTAGCATCTAACTATCACCCAGATTGTTTGGATTTCAACAAGAAAAGTACCAATTTCTCAGCTGATTCTCTAGTTCACCTAGTCCATGAAGTTGGTGATGATGGTCACTAGCACATTGCAGAAGCCTTTTCTAAAGTCCTTATCACAGGACAGGTTTCACCAACCAGCTGCTTTGAAATAACATAGTTGGAGGAATTTTGTACCCAAAGTAAATAATATTACTCGCTAGTATTGAAAATCTCACATTCAATAGAGTGCCTCGCAGAAGTTTTTGGAGGTGCCCAACGTGCCCGCTCTCCCCATTTGAAATTGAAAACCCTATAACATTTTCATTAAATGTCAGATATAGAAAAAAAATTGTTCTCCCACTAAAGTTTTAGTAATGCCCGTCTCGAGTTAAAATTTCAAAGAGGAATGTTAGAAATTGACATCATAGAAACGTGACCAAAGTTTCAAATTGTCGTTTCTGGACACTTGGTGCTTTAGGGGCTAGTATGTTATTTTTTTGGGCTTTGGATCAAAATTTTGAGTAGGGTAAAGTGTTTTTTTTAGAGCTTTTGCCTTTAGAGGCCTATAAAGGCGGCCAGTACTACTTTAGAAATCTCATTATTTTTTGAATCATAGAGAATACATTTTGCGACCCTGTACATTTTAATTTATTTTGCTCCTGCGACTAGGTTTTGATTTTGATTTTTCATTTACTTCTACTTTTGTTTTGCCACTTTGCCCCCCTAGGGAGCCGCCTTATACCTAGGGTTTTGACCGAGGAACAAATTAGAACAACCTCCTTATTTTCACTTTGCAGACTTTTTTATCGTTTAATTAATTTTGTCCTAGATTTTCTACTTGTGGGATTGGATTAAGATGGAGCCATTTTCAAAGTGGTGGATGATCCTTGCAACTGATGATGAGAGAAGCAATTACTTGGCATATATCCTTTGAAAATTAGGGGTTGAAGATGCTATACAATTCCTTTGAATACACCCTTTGAAATTTATCATGCATCACTGCAGGAATAACAAGGATGACAACAAATCTTTAATTGTGGAGACAATTGCTTCTCAAAATCTATGGTTATAGCATGTTTATATTGGAATCTCAGATTCAAGCAACAACATCAATGTCGTTGACATGAGCCCATTGATGGCACATTACTTGCATGGGGTAGGACCTCATGCAAAATTCACCCTTAATGGATATAATTAGAGCTCTTGCTACCTACTAGGAGATTGGATCTATCATAATTTGACCACCTTCCAAAAAAACCATCACTGACTCCCAAAGTGAGAAGAGAAAGTGGTATGCCAAAAGCAAGAAGGCACACGAAAGGATGCCAAACAAACCTTTGGGATTTTTCAGGCACGCTAGGGATCATTTGGAATTATGCATGGTTGGGGAACGAGTTTACCATGAAGAATATATGGATAGCTTGTGTGATTCTGTACAACATGATTATCGAGGATTAAAAACATGAACGTGATTTGAATCATGACTTTTTTTTGGAATCCACAAGCGCTACTATTGAACACAGAGAACACAGAGAAGATAATCACCCCTTATCTTTCAATTGGTTTGCAAGAGAGATGGTCAACATTTAAGATGGTAGCAAGCATTTTCAACTTTGGAATGACTTAATAAAGCACCTTTCGCAGCTCAAGAGCAACATGTGATCAATTTCTAAAAATCTAATTTCAAAGATAAACTTTTGGAAATTCTACTTTGAAGAGAACTATAGGAATTATTGTGGAGATTTTTTGTATACTCAAAAAGGAAAAAAATATGGTGCTTTAAGTATAAAAACTTTGACTCAAGGGTAGTGATATGGTACTAAAGACCTAAGTATTACGATTGTATGTTGAATACAAGAATTTTTACAGGTGTTTGGGCCAAAATAAAGTTTAAGGCAACTCTCATTGTTTTTATTTATAAATACTTATAATTGACATATTTTGTTTCTTTTGCAATTTTTTTTGCAAAACCACTAAAGGAAGGCATAATGCATTCATCAACGGTTCAAAATTTAGGTTAAATAATGAATTTTATATTAAAATAGTGAAATTGATTTCCTTAGTCTGTGGCTCCTTCTTATGCACAAACTCATTGCAAGAACAATTCTCTTATCCTAAACAATACAATTACTTCTAATTGTTGAAGTGCAATGATAAAACACAAGGCTGAATATAGTTCCATAAAATTGATTCTATGTGTAGTGTTTAAATATGCCATAATTTATGGATGTTCTTGATCAAAGTACACAAACCATGGCCTTGCAAAGTAGAAAATATCCATACTACACCATACATATGCATGTATATTACTATGCGTGCAATCATTTTTTTTGAAATGTTATGAATGTTTTCTTAGAGATAGGAAGATTAAACAGGCCACTAGTTCCAAAATAGTGCAAATAACATCCAAACTAGTTGTTAAGCAGAGAGTTAGGATTTATGGAGTTAGATAGTAATTTTTGTTTTTGACCACCAGCTGGGTTTTGGCTCACCAATGGATAAACCTGACCAATCAGATGATTTCCTCTTTGGCCAATTTTCATCCACTGGCTGGACGGATGATTTCCTCTCTAGCCAATTTCATACACTAGATGGATGAATCTTGTCCGGTTTCATCCGTTGGATGGATGAGATTAGGGATTTGGGCACCATGTAGGGAGAGCTTTGCAAGTTCTGTCTCTCGATCTTTCTCTTTCTTTCAACTCTTGGAGGTTGAGCAAAGGTTAGGTTTTAGAGGAGAATTAGGGAGTTAGAAGGAGATCTAGAGGTTATAAAACTTTGCCATGTACAAACTATGAACAAGCCAATAAAATCCAATACGATTTGAGGTTTTATAAGAGTCTTTGAGTAGATTGAGGTTTCTTGAGGTTTTTTATGTTTGATTGTGAAAAGATTTAGTAGATCAATCTCTCTTCAACACTAGCTCACCTCCAAATGTTAAAATCGGGTCACAAACCTGCAAGCCTCAAAGACATCACATAGAACAAACTCCAATATGAAAAAATCCAAAACAATGTTCATGACCACCATGGAAAGAACTCCTAGACCCCTCCACAAACAAGATCTTGTCACTAAAAATTCCACCCCACATAGACACCACAATATTTGTAGAATGCATAGTCATAGGTGCGCGCCTATGAATTTATTTAACACCACAAACAAATAACAAAGTTCTGAAATCATAAGGTAATGATTTTTTTAAAGGATAGAATTACAAAATGAAATTGGAATAAGCATGACAAAAACATAATAAAAGATAGAGGATTTGTACTAACCATAAAGTAAAATGCTCACATGAGAGATTGGTTAAAATCCATCTACACTTCACTAGGTTCTATTTCCTCCACATTTGCATGTGGAAGAGTTGCTACAATTACAATGCAGATAGGAACACCAATTTGATTTGGAGGTGTCTGTAGAATGCTTTAAATATAAGTAAGCATGGCAAAGGCATAATGACTTAATAATTTTTTTAATAATTAGAAATTGTAATTGTTAAAGGAGAGGATGGGTGAAGTGTATTCACAATCTCCACATTTGCACTCCGAAAGCCGCCACAAGTTCAATGGGTGAAGAACCACTAGGTTCATTTGGAAGTGGTTGTAGACTAACTTTGCAAGTCCGGTAGGACCTTAGCATGGCGTAGCTTGATGTACTTCACAACATCATGCTCCAAATTGGTTAGAAGTCTTGTAAGTAGCTGCAAATCAATAGTCTCTTTTAACACCGCAACCTCCTCTTTATTTATGGCAATTATATGAACCGCAATCTTTGCAAAATGAGACTTTTGTTTCTTGGACTTGATATCCAATAAAGCTATTGCCTTGGCTTTTCTTTTTCAATAGGACACATTGAAGAAGTAGCCATATCTTCTACACGAGGCCCTTACCCTATATGGGGCCTTGAGATAGATGCCTCACCTAAATGTCTCTTCTTAGGCAAAAAGAAAGTGTCAATGTGATATATATGATCTCTACTTTAGTGCATTTTGCAACACCCTCGAGTATTCTAAATAACAAAAAGTATTTTCACCTTTGGAAGTATGTTGGCACAATTGATGCGGTCCTTCTCATTTGTGCCGGTTACCCACCATGGTATAACACCGTGCAAGTTTTAAAAGTATTGTGATTGGGAGACCCCAACTTTGTCTCCAAGCTCAGTGATGTCCTTGCAATATCATCATTTAGGCCTAATTGGCATAGGGGTCTTGGTCGACTAAGCTAGTATGAAAAACCTGTCACAAATGGTGTAGGGACAAGTCACGAGCCTTCGTTTGCTACCTAGTGCCAATGTAGGTTTGATTTTGGAATTCTTCTAATGAAATTGAATTGCTTACTTCAATAGCAATATGAGAATCATAAAAAATTAGAGTTTTGGCTGATGGTTTGGCCAATAAAAGTATATCTTTCATTTCTACATATATGTCACAGGTATATCAAATCAGACAAATATATTTTTTTTGAGAGTTTCAGGAGGTAAAATACTTCAATTTTTTTTGGAAGACATTCATACCATAATGTGCTCCTACATTATAATTGAAAATTCTAGATCCAAAACTTAATTTGGCTTTTATTGGTAAAAAATAAGCTATTTTTTCAAGAAGCCTAAATAAGAAATTGATGTTGATTTTTGCTCCAAATTCTTATCCAACCTTTATTAGTATACAAAAATCTATCTTGGTACATAAATCTTTTTTAAAAAAACTTTTTTCTTCCATCATTTTCTTCAAAACCTAGTTTTTGGTGCCTTGATTCAACATATATACTGCGTAGTATATTTGGTATATTTTTAGTCTCTGCAGTATGCAATGTACTCATCTCAGGAAAGGGTTGGGCCACCTGTAGAACGACATGTGTTATGACAACACAAAGTCCAAAAAATCAGCACTTTCTTCAAGATATTTTTTGTTCACCTAACATTTTATTGGCCATGATTTCTTCACACCTAATCAATGGACGGTTGGCATTCAACAACAATTTAACAAAAGGCTCCAAAACAAATATACTCTAGAGTATTTTTTCTTGCCCAAAAGTGAGTAACCTTAGTGGACTTCTACCTATAGGACTTTGCAAGTCTGGCCCAAAAAGCATCATTCTTTTGTCATGTACCCTTCAAGGAACTCTACAAAGCATCCAACCATGGCGCTTGATACAAACAAACAAACTCTTCTTCATCAGATTTCATGCCTTCCACTTCTTTTGCCAAACCAAAAAAGGATCTTCTATTAAGGCCATAATGTAGAACCTCGTTTTAAAAAGTAGCCAAGTTACAAGGTCAAATAAGAACCTCAAACAAAAACTATTTCACTTGCAAATTCCCCTTCAACAAAGTAGTAGGAAATCTAATTTGACAGCTTTCTCTATTTCTTTATACTATGAATTTTTTTCATATTCACAGCACAACAATTCAGAGCATGAATATTCATAGCATAAAATCCATATTCATGACATGTAGGCAGTGTGTGCTGAAAGTCACTAGACATATAAAGACACCTAGTAAAACAAATCTCAAGAATAGATACAAGTTATAGCAACAACGTTGTGATTAATCGCTAAAAGACATAGTGTTCTCTAAGGGACAATTTTTTCACTTTGACTATAATTATCTTTCAATTAATACTGTCAAAGTTCAAAGAAATTATACCACATCATCTTATATAAGTTTAAAAGAAGATTATACAATTATATTCTCACAAAGTTCTTTTTGGCAGTTTTAAATCTATGAGGTAGAGTTTTTCCAAAATGTCTTAGTTCTGTAGAGGTTAAGTCATAGAGTTGGTGCCTCTAATTCAATCGCAATTTGAAACTTGCGAGTCAAACATAAAAAAAACATGGTGCCAATCATGCACGAGTCCCAAACTAAGAAATAAACACTAGTGAAACTCAACAATTACAAATATAAGCTAGGCCTTCTATCAAAGCTGAAATACAGACACAGTCCAAAAGTAGCAAAGTCCTCATTGTCTTCAACTTTAGCACTAGAAATTTATGTAAGAACACTCATGTAAATTTTCAAAGGCTCATGAATTTGCTATAAATACTCACAATAATGTTTCTTTGAGAACCCTTCTAAATTTATAGCACAAATTAGCAATACAATATAACAAACAAACATGCGAAGGAACACCAAACACATAGACACATAAACTTTGAAGCTCAATCAAATGTGGCACAGTTGGAGCAAAGCTTTGCAACCGTGATTATTAACATATCAAGATGCGCTCAACTATCTTGAGCAACATAGAAAAGAAATCAAATATTAAGAAAAAAATCCGAGTGTATACGTAGCGATGTAAGTAATCACGTTGATAAAATTGACGCATACAGTGAAACAAAAGTAATATGCGACTCCAATAGTTGCAATCACTTCCACGCTACCATGCAAGTGACCAGCCCCTTTGCAAAATTTTGTTGTTGCGCATGTTTGCTGTCTTTACAGTACACGTCCATGATTAGGCCAACACGGTTGGCCACCCACCTGGCCACCAAGGAAGCCTAGGCAAAAATGTTGGGCCCCGGGAATGGGCTAACCCCTAAGAGCCCATGGCATTTTCCCTCAAGTTCACTCCAAAATTGCAACTATCAACATGTGACAAGAAAATCTAATCTTGAAGTACAATTTTGGACTTTTAACCGTAAGATCCTAAAATGGACTTCTATATGAACTTACCATATTCTTTTGGCTGCAATTTACCGCACATATTTGAAAATTGTAACGTTTGAAGCCAAGTAAGTGGTTCATTTTCTTCCTTGTGTTGAATGAATCAATAGACTTTGACTTCACTTGGTGTCAAACTTTTGCACTACACAAGGTCTAAATCCATAACCATTGTGTTAAGGACGATGTTAGTTCCTTGTACACCATTTTTAGAGGTAAAGAAGGAATGTAGCATATTCAAAACAAGTGTGCAAGAAGTGGAGGTTTAAAAATTTCCAATTCACGTTTTTTTTTTGTTGAACTTAACATGTTTAAGAACGATAATCCAAACGGCTATAAGAAGTTGTTCACCACATATTATTGTCCAAAAAAAAAAAGTGAAAAATATGAAGATCTCTAGGTTTTATGTAGAAAAGAAGAATTTTTTTGGTACCTTGCCCAACAATGTGTGAATATAAAAAAAATTACACTGTAGACAAAGATTATTTTGACATCTTCAAAGAAAGTATATGAAAAATCTCAATGCCAATAGAAACTTCTAGCAAAAGTTTTGGAGCTGCGGAAAGTCCCCAATTTGACTTTGAAGGCTAATAACTTTCATATAATGAATCCAATTTTAAAAATATTTTTACAAAGCTCTTATCTAGGACAATCAAGTATAAAAATTTCATTTTAAAAAAAAAAGTCCAAATTTTAAGAACCCACCCAAAATGAAAATCGTCCCCTAGTGTTAATTGGGCTAAGATGCTCCTTGGGATTAACCCTTAAACAATGGAGCCTATGACCGTGGCATCAATCTAAATTTTCAATCAACTGTATGCTCTAGTTTCTCATCAAATATAAGTGGAATTTTTTTTTAAAAAAATTCAGACTTGAGATCATATGTCTCAATTGTGTTACAAAAATCACAGATTTTTTGGTGAAAATTTGAATTTATTGTGATTTTCTGAAGAAAAAGTGAAGAAAATTTATATTAAATACAAATTATGCTAATTTTTTTGAAAATTTCACCAAAGGTGGACACTATAGTGCCAAAACTTGTGGTGTAAATGAAAGTTCCGTGTTCGACTAAAATTAGAACCACGATTATAGGTCCAAGTTAAAATT
Organism: Bryoerythrophyllum caledonicum; assembly: GCA_963971425.1. Classification (NCBI taxonomy): domain Eukaryota; kingdom Viridiplantae; phylum Streptophyta; class Bryopsida; order Pottiales; family Pottiaceae; genus Bryoerythrophyllum; species Bryoerythrophyllum caledonicum. The sequence goes on along the minus strand of OZ020525.1, from coordinate 3,481,445 downwards.
GCAATAACTTATTCAATTTTACGTATTTTTTTAATTTTCAAAATGGTATGGAAACTAGACATCATAAGCTTCATTTCATTAGTTGGACTCAAATTCAAAAAATATCATTTTGATGGCTTGAATTTAGATCTAGAGCTAAAGCTAGAAGTTTCTCAATTTCACTGTACCAAGATACATGTCACAAGCATTTTCTTTCTTAGATGAAACATGATTACCTCGATGAGGCCAGTTTCATCATCATCTAATTCTTGTTCATACAAGAAACTCTCCTAAAAAAGAAATTGGATGAAAAACAATTGTTTACGTTGATTATCATCCAACAATGTCATCCAAGAAGTCAATTTCTGGTTGCTTCGGCATTTAAGGGTTAAATGCAATTAGCTCCTTGATAAGGATACAAATGAGAGTAACAAAGTGATGCATCCGAAAGGCACATCCAATCGAAATCTACTCCCAAAAAAAAACCAAAAAAAACAAAAAAAACCTTAGAACCTCTTCCCATTTACCAAAACCCTCGGACGAATCGTATAAGATAAGCAAGCACCCTTTCGACGAAGCAAGTGACTGGGCCGCTTCAGCCGAACCTTCGCTCGCCGGCTTCACGCCTGGCGTCCCACTTGCCCCCTGAACCCACATCCTCCAAACCCGCCACCATCTTCCCCACCCGCACAATCGACCTCCTCAAATCACCTCCCTCGTTACATTTTCTCGCCAACCCCAAAGCCGTCACTACAGAGCGTCACTACAGCACGTACCGCGACACCTGTAGATTTCGGCTTGTGTCATGTACAGCGGGTGTAGATCGATCACCTCCGGTGACAGTTTTCTGGTATTGGGCAGTTGGTGGTGGGGATGGGCAAGCGTCGCAGCCAGCGCGTCACTTGTCGTCGACAATCACCAACGCGAGCGTCGCAGCGAATCGGTGGCTGCGCTTGAGCAACTGGAAGCTGCACTGCGCGGCCAGATTCATCGCCACTCACGGAAAGCGTCGGTCTCGGAAGCGAAAGTGCACCGGATTGCGGAAGCCGCATCTCTCCTGTTCTTTTGTGGCTCTGGATTCCGCCTCAAGGATCACCTCATTCCCCGAGCTGACTTTACACTTCCGCTGACTCGATTCACAGCTTGAGAAGCGTTGGGTAGAGTTTGGGAGAGTTTGGGAGAGTTTGGGAGAGTTTTGACTTGTTTGGGAGAGGTTTGGGAGTGGTGTGATTGGATTTGTGGTCGCCATGGCCGTCTTAGGGGCCGCCGTGCCTGTGGTGCGGGAGGTGGTGACTTCCGCGGTGCTGGCGAATGCGCACTCTGGCGCGGGGATGGCGTCTGCGAAGCCCAGCGCGGCGGCGTGGCTCGGGAGTAGGACCGGGTGGATGCGCGAGGCGAATGCGTTGCGGAGGCGCGTGCTGTTCGTGAATCGGACCGAGGTCAAGCCTCTGGTAGGCGGAAGCGTTTCTTGGTTTGAGCGGAAGGAAGGGTTTCGCGCTCTTGCTTTCTAGGTTTGAGCTTCGCGGGATTTCTGAAACGCGGAATTGCGGTTTATGTGCTTGTGGCGTGAGTTTTGAGAGTGTTTTTCTTTTTCTTATTTTCTTCTGGTTGGTTCGGAAGTTCTTGACCTAATTTTTTTAATGGCAGGGCGGGTTACGGAGTGCGCTTGTGGAGCCAGAGGTGCGGGCGCCGATCGGCAATGGGGGGAGCGGGGTGAGGAAGCTGCAGCAGCTCGTGGAGGAGGTTTCGAAGTGCGGCGATGGTCGTGCGCGCGTGCAGCGCGTTCTGGACCACGCCGCGAAGATGCCGCGGTTGCCTGCCGAGGCGAAGGTTGCTGAGAACCGCGTCATGGGATGCACGTCGCAGGTAGGTAGCGGTCTCACGTGGGAGCAGTAGCTGACCGGGAGAGAGAGAGGTGGATCGATTGATTGAGGAATTTTGTGGTTAAATGCAGGTGTGGCTCACAGTGGAGCTTTTGAGCGATGGGAGAGTGTGTTTTGGAGCGGACAGTGACTCCGAGGTCACTCGCGGGCTCTGTTCAATCTTGCTGGAAGGTCTGAACGGGACTACAGCTGATGAGCTCCTCGCCGTGCCCTTGAGTGCGCTCAAGGGTTTGAAGGTTGGAGTGGAATCGCAGTCGCGTGCCAACACTTGGTCCAACGTTCTCCTCACGCTGCAGAAACGCACGAGCATGCTCATGGCGAATAAAGCAGGCTTGTCAACCGTCGAGCTGTTTCCTTCTCTTCTCATCACGGCCGATGATGTCGTTGCGCAAGGAGATTTCGCACAAGCACAGGTGAGGGATCCCCCTCATTGCAGAGTTTTTCCATACAGCCTTGGGATTTTGTATTTGTTGCTGAGCTGTCTCCTTCTGTTGTGTGCAGGCGAGGTATTTGTCACCCGACCAGTCCAAAGTAGAAGAACTGGCAGCATTGTTAAAGGAGAAGCAGATTGGGGTGGTTGCACATTTCTACATGGATCCGGAGGTGCAGGGAGTTCTCGTGGCAGCTCAGAAGTTGTGGCCGCACATTCATATCTCAGACTCTTTGGTGATGGCAGACCGGGCTGTCAGTATGGCGAATGCTGGATGTAAGCACATTGCAGTGCTGGGTGTAGACTTCATGTCCGAGAACGTGCGTGCAATTCTGGATCGTGCTGACCATGAGGAGGTATGTTTGTTACACAGGATTATAGTGGATTTTGTTGTGTTGGCAAGGTTTTGGAGTACTGAATGAATAGTAGTTTTTTCGGGTTGTCCAGGTCAGTGTGTTTCGTATGTCAGCAGATCACATTGGTTGCTCATTGGCGGAGGCAGCTGAGAGTGCGTCGTATATTACTTTTTTGGAGGAGGCATCGAAGACGCCCAAGTCGATGCATGTTATTTACATAAATACGTCTCTTGAAACGAAGGCCCAGGCACACTCCCGAGTGCCAACCATCACCTGCACATCATCCAATGTTGTGCAAACAGTTCTGCAGGTACGGCGGGTCTTACAAGTTATCATGCTGAAGTGGTTTTTATTTGTTGGAGGCTCGGGTCTTTTCTTGTCCTCCAAACATGAGTCAATCAGCCTAGGCCGCTGGAGCTAAAACCAATGGTCAGAAGGAGCAGCCTTATCTGATTTTGATGATTACTATGGCAGGGTTTCGCTCAAGTGCCAGACTTGACAGTTTGGTACGGCCCAGATTCATACATGGGTGCCAATTTGGCTGAAATGTTCCGACAAATGCTTTCGTTTAGCGATGAAGAAATAGCTGCCATTCATCCAGCACATAATAGAGAAACTATTGCTGCACTTTTGTTACGCTTAAAGTATTTCCAGGTATATGTTCTCTTATTGTTATGTCTCTTTAAGCTGGACTTGTACTTTACTTTTATTTATCAAGAGAGATTGGCTTGTTTATTCTTTTAGGTGAATAGCACTCGTGAATATGAACTAACTTGGTAATTCTGGGACGCAGGATGGAACCTGTATAGTACATGACATGTTCGGCAAGGATGTAGTTGACCGAGTGCGACAAGGATACGGAGATGCCTTTCAAACTGCCCACTTTGAGGTTCCTGGGGAGATGTTTGCACTTGCCATGGAAGCCAAGCAGAGGGGCATGGGAGTCGTGGGATCAACCTCAAACATTTTAGACTTCATCAAGAAACATGTTACGGAATCTCTGCAGCGAAACTTTGAGGATCGTCTTCAATTTGTCCTGGGAACAGAATCAGGAATGGTGACATCAATTGTAGGAGCGGTGCGTAAGCTCCTAGCCGACTATAAGAACACTCATGGAACCAACAAAGTGGAAGTAGAGATTGTGTTCCCAGTATCATCGGAAGCTGTTAGTGCAACCTCATCTCCTTCAAGTACAAACGCTGCCTACGAGTCAACGCTAGCAAAATTGCCAATCGTCCCAGGCGTAGCTTCTGGAGAGGGCTGTTCTATAAGTGGTGGCTGCGCATCATGCCATTACATGAAGGTCAGTGCCTTCTCTTTCTGAGTCCCTGGTTGTATTCTGATGACAGCTCTACTGTCAGCAGACTTGTACATTGCTGAGAACAGCTTTCTGACTATTCTATGGAATTGGTCATCTGTGCAGATGAACACGCTCGACTCCCTGTTGCGAGTTTGCCGATTAGTCGGCACTGCAGGCGAGCCTCTCCTCACTGCCCATCACGCACGTGCTTATACGGCCTTGATAGATGGTCATACTCTTGGTGACCTTGGATGCGAGCCGATCCTTCACATGCGTCAGTTTCAGGTAATGTGTTGGTCTTTGATATATGTCATTCTTTTGGAAGTCCAGTATATAGGAGCAAGCTACCCAAAGTTTCAATCAGATACATCCTCCCCGAACTACTACACTTCAATCAGTTATTAGATCAGAACAATTTGGTGGCCTCTAAACTCGAGGCAAAGTGGTTACAGCCGTCTTTGAGAGTAAGAAAGAGTTTGCCACCACATTTCTCTCTTTGAAGTGAGTTTTGATGTTGAGAACTCTTTAGAGCTGAATTCAACTATTCAAAATGAAAACCTCTCATTTAAATTTCAGGCGACTTTACAAATAACTTTATTTGTCTGCTTAATTTCGGTTCTATTGAAATTCTGGGCATGGAAGAGTACTTATTTGGGTTTCTTTTGTGCAGGCTTCGGGAAGTCTTCCAGACGCATTGGTGCAACATATTTGCAGGTGACATCGTTAAAGAGTGATATTAGTCCGTACGTGTCTTTTGATAGAATATGTAGGATGAGATTGGAGGCTAATTTTACTGAAGCTTTGAGCGCAACAGCTCCTTGTACAACATAACTTTTACAAAAATTTTACTCATCTTTTTGGATGCTTACATTGTAGCAGTGTGGGCCAACAATATTTTCCTTTTCTCGCTTTTTGCACACATCATTTTCCCCTTTTTGAAAAGAATTATTTGTGGACAAACTTCCTATGTTGCTACGGTACAATACAAATTTTCAAAAACTAAACGTGCAAATTTCAGAAATAAATAGAAGATAACTTTTTAAAATAAATAGAAGAAAACTTACATAATCAATCTTATCATTGACCTCCATTCAAATTCTTTAGACAAATATTTTTTTACTTTACACATTATATCATTTAGAAACTACGGGAGCTCGTGTCCTTTGGACACAAAATTGGTTTGTGTTAAGTACTCACTTCCCCCGTCCCTGTCCCCCCCAACCCATCATCTCCCCTCCCCCCACCCTTGTCCCCCCCTCCCCGTCCCCCGTTCCCGTCCCCCATTCCCTAAAATCCTAAATCCTAAATCCAAATATTGATACATTTTCCATTTTCTTTTGGGGGTTTACATATCCTTAGAAAAGAAGTTTTGTTGTTCAAACATGGCATTAATAAAACTATAAAATATGTGTCAAAGAAAAAGCTTGTAAAATAAAAGCCTCAAGGTAAAAGCACTAAAATTTTCCCATAACGTAGATAAGCTTGACGGCACGGACTCACTCATACATGGACGGAAACCAATTCTATTATGTATATTGATAGATACAAGCTACTTTTAAGTACAAATGGATGAGCTTTCTTTTTCCTCGGCAACTTCAAAACTTTTGCGACAACCTTTTATGAAATTGTTGAATTTAGAATGTTGGAAATAGCCCCATTTGTACTAGCAAAAGTGTGTTGAGTATATGTGTGCATTCACTAATGATGTCATTAGCAAGGCCTAGAGCATAGTGTAAAGACTAGAGCATAGTGTAATATTATGGTCTACCATAATAATTAAATGTGTTGAAGGTGACAATGAACTTCATGATTTAAAAGGTTCCATAATGATATTAAGAAAATATGATGAATACATGTATTTAAACAAATGTTTGAAAGTTATACTAAAACAAGATCCACACATTCCTAAAAATTTCATACAATACATTCAATACTATAATATATCAAACATTTTTAAAAATAACAAAAAAAACTATCACATTGTATTTTAATGTTCATAATTTAAAAAATCAAGTATGATACATTTCTTATTGGTATGATTCAAAAAAAATGAAGTACTAAAATTACAATAAAAATCTATTTAGACTTTGAAAGCATCATCTATTAAAGATAATATTGTATTGATACTTAAATATTATGAATTATGTATTTTTCATTTTTAAGATTAGTTTGTATATGACAAAAAATAACAATAGTTTGCTACAAATGCTAAGGAGTAGAATTTCCTATGCTTGAAAAACGGCTTAAAGATCAAACTCATCATCATCAACCTATTAGAAAAAAATTGAAAAATTAAAGACTATCTAATTAAACAATCTAATTATTCATTAAAAAGTAAATCTTAAAAATCTAAAATTTGATTAACACTTATTTATTACTTCCATGATAAATTAACATGTTAATAATGTTAAAGTGTTTTAGATTAATACAGATTTTCATATTCTAGTAGGCTAATTAACCCTTTTTAATATTATTAGTACATTATTGTGCTGAAACTTGTGTAGATGAAACTCCCGTGTTCAGCTAAAATTAGAAAATTGGTCATCCATGGTAATAGGCCCAAAGTCCAAATTGCAATAAATTACTCAATTTTATGTATTTTTCAAATTTTCAAGTTGGATTGGAAACTAGATTTGATAAACTTCATTTCATTAGTTGGACTAAATTTCAAAAAATGTCATTTTAATGACTCAAATTCAGATTTAGAGCATGTGGTACATGCACTCATTGACAACACCTTCACAAAAACTTGGATGAAAGTGACGTTTTATCATCACGTGGGAGCATTTTACATTCTTCCATCGACACAGGAGTCAATGAAGCGGTTTTTCCTGTCTCAAGATATCCTTAACATTTTTGCTAACAATTCAGAGAAAATGCGCATCAAAATGTTCTGATGTAGTACTACTACGTCCATGCTACTAAAGAATGCAACCACATCAAACTTTTAGTACTCTAGGTGAACTGAAATTTCTACTTAAAAGAGGTTCTCGCTCACCCATTACTCCAATGGTGTGCCCCGGCAAGGCCTGCAGAGACAGCAGGAAACTTATGAGTGAGCAAATGCCAGTAATTGATGTCTAGGAATTCTTTACTTTAGACAATACAAAATTCAAACTATGCTACACTTCCTGTGCACAAAGGTCCGCATTTGAACATATAATAAGGAAAGAAACGGCTTACAAGGTTGGAATCCTTCAATGTCGCTTCATTCAGGATGGAGTGATTCTTTTTGCTGCAAGAAAAGGATTTGTTTAGTTCCTAATGGGAAACATGATCACCTCACTGGTATGTCAGACAGACATCAAATGCAGATCCAAATCCAGTGAAGTGTCCTATCCTTCAAATAAGTACAGGACGTTACGCAATTGAACATTTGACAACAGGTAAATGGCCTAGGTAATAAGCACAAACCTTAGACCGATGTCTGAAAGCTTGGACGAATCAAAGTATTGGCCATTCTGTTCCGCACCTTTACTCGGTTTTTCAGCATAAGAATAGTACTGCGGCACCAACAGAAGCACTTCATCAGTAAAGGGCCAGTACGAGAACCTTGACATAGTAAGAAAGGTGGTAATGAATACGAGTTGAAATGGCTGAGTCAGACAAGTACATCACCTGATGCATTGAAATCAAAACAATCGAGAAGCCCAGCAGAAAGTTGATCGTGAGAGCGTGCCCAAACAAAAAATATGATGCTAGACCGGTAAAAATGGTCGCAACTGTGGAAGAATATTTCTTCAGAATAGTATCTGCAACGTACATGGCATCGCCCCATCTCGTAAGTACAGATTACGACTACTTCGGGCCTTGTTAAGTGATGATTGTGGACACTCCCATGGATACTAAATTTCAATGGGCAGATCTGAATCACCAGAGAGAGAGAGTTACCAGCATATTTGAAAAAGAATGAGGACAGTATGCCCTGGGCAGCATTGTTGCAGATGAGGAGCACAGTAGCGTACGAATGTCCTTCCAAGATATTCAGATGAAGACCTCCTGATGAAAGAATGAAAAGTAACCATCACGACCAGTAGTTGCATCAAAAGATTCTACATATTCTTTCTTTAACATATACATTTCCGACAGGCGACTTGTGAGAATTCTTTTTCTTATTCATGCTGGCAAAAGTTCAGTGTCACTTCTCAAATATAAAACACTGAGGTGAGTGGCCATACCATCGAGGTAAATGTTCTGTGCACAAATGGCGATAAGGTTGAATAGCGCACCATAGCCGTACAAAGACAAGTTCTGCATGTTGATGACCTTGTAAGTAGTCAAAAAAGGACATTGACGAAACTGGTAGGATAACCTAGAGTCTCAGAGTCTCCACCCAGATTCGTTTCTCGATTGTCCTTCCAACAATGACTGCTACAAATGATGGCGACAAAATTCTCAGATACACACTAATGAAGGACAAATTTTTCATTTAAGGAGACTGCAATTATATAACTTTGCAAGTTGTTGGCCTGCTCACTATCACTGCTTCTTAAGCTTGGTTTAGCAATAATTCAGTCACAGGTCAGAGTAAACCTGAAGGTGAATATTCGTATCAAACTGCTTCTTGAGGAAGTATTCACTAAACACCGAGGCTAATGACGGCACAGTTACCTGTGACGAAAACCAAAATTTGATTCAGGTTTAGCTTACACAAATAAGCCGCTTCCACATAGAGCAAGATATGGATCGAGGGCCTTATACGTAAGCAATCTACTGCTAGAATGCTCAGCAGAGGGTGTCAGATGTAAACTAAGGAATCCTCAACACGTTCTTGACAGCAGAAGACTGCAACAGTTTCATTCACTCTTTTCATCTCCAAATATGAATTCACATATACGTATAGAAGGTTCTCACTTACATACGTTAAAGTGGACACATACGCTGCAGTTGCAAGAGGTATGTCGAGAGCTGTGGTGCCCACTGAGGTGGTACGCAGCTGATTGACACTCACGCCAATGAGCAGCAATAAAAGGCATTCCCACTGCCATTAACATGAAATGGATTCAAGTGTTAGACCATTAACATTCACAGCGCCATTCAAATATAAGACATCTCAGAAAGTCATTACAAAGTAGACGCTGAATAGGGGTAGTCTTCCACGGTTTCAAACTACTAAAAACTGATGAGGTACAGGCCATAGTACCCCGAGATACATGCCATATTACTTCGAGTAACACGTTTGACTAAGAAGAGGAGGAAGTGATTTACCTGCATTAATGAGAACCGCTTCCTCATCAATATCCTCAAGAGCAACGCAATCACTAATACCTGCACAGTAACCGATAGGTGAAAGTAAATTCCTAAAGCCAGCACATCTCTCCACTGGTCAATAAAAATCTGCCCTTAAGTCACTCACCGATGGTTTGCATCGCTCAAAGGCGCTTACACTACACCACGTAAACCATCACTGGATTTGATTTTATAATGGCATACACCATCCACTCATAAAACACTTAGCAGCAAGGGGAAAACAAGGAGTTATAGTGCACCTTCAGATTTCCCAGCATCTTCACAGTAGACGGTTGAAAATACAGCTGCAGACAGAGCAACACGGAAGTATGCGTCTCAACCAGACGATCCAGGAACATCCACCGTAATACAGGATTACATGAAGGAGATAGGTAATGCGAAAAATCTAGAAATAGGACCAAATACCTGCATGGTGAACTTGAGATAATTGTTGATGGCGTACAGCATTGCTGGTATCGCTAACAACCAATTTGCTTTTGCTGCCTGCAAGTTAATAGCTTCACAATGAACATCTAAATGAAGTCGAAAGATGCAAAAAACTGCGAAGATGTAGAAAAGACATGAAGCTATTCTGAATCATTATCATAGGCAAATACCAAAACAACCATGCGCATGCAGAAACACATGCAGAGCGACCTCGTCGATAAATCTGAAGTACCCTACAGATGACGGAAATTTACTTTTATAGAAATTACACGTCCCTGACAGTTTAGTGAGATGCTGAAAGCATCCCCTACGATTTGATCTTAGGCTAGTGGGAAATTACAACAATCATTCGCAATGCATGATGTGGAGAGAAAACGACTAAAACCTTGGTCATAGCAGCCGAAGAGAACACGGATTTTTCTCCTTTTTCTTGAGACCGCGTCTGTCACCAGAAAACATCAATTGTTGAAATAGGTTTCAGAAAACGGTATAAAAAGAGATCAGAACATTGGACTGAGAAAAGACCATCGAAGTTTGAAGCACTGCTGCGAATCGAAAAACTTCCACTTTAAGTGCGGACAGCAGATTGTGAAGCCCGCAATTACATGCCAAAGAAGCCCGAGCAATGTGAAGAAGATCTTCACAGCTTCAGTCAAAAGATTCACGCTCACAGGCGCAAACAGGAATTTCCCGTCCACTTTCGCCATGTACACAAGTATGGGCTGCCACAGCAACACGAGCACTTCTCTCAGACAACAACCTCCGCCAGGTCATAAACATCACCCTACAGATCTCTACAAACCAAGCACTCTCAAAGGGAAACATAAAATCTTACACCTCACAGAAACCTCCAGATCTAAAACCCTACAAGATCTAAAAGACCTCCCCCAAGGCAACAAACCTAGAAGTTGAATCACACAGAAGAAAAGCCAGACAATGCAGAGCTTGGAGAAGGAGAAGGAAATCCGGGGCCGCGTCGCACCTGACAGCCGATGAAGAAACAATCTCCGACGACGAGCAACACTTTGAGCGACCTCCGCAACACCGGCTGCGGCAGCAGAGGTTGCTGCCGATCGTAAGCGAGGGAGACATGGTGCGCCGACACCACCGCCTTCGATCCGCAGTGCTTGCACTCCGCCATAGCGTGCGCTCCTTCACCTCGCTCCATCCATCTCCCAGCCTTCACATGCACACGGCGAACTGACCCCCTCGTTCCCCCTCGTGGGGCGAACTCACCCCTCGTTTCCCCTCGTGGGAGGAAGGGGGCAGTTGCCGATGGGATGAATTATCCCTCCCAGCCAGCCAAGTGGTGAAACCCCAGCCGGTTGGCACACAAACCTTCCTATACACCCTCAGCTTTGGGTGGTCTATTTTTTTGGCCTTTTAACAGTTGGGGCCTTAGAGGAATTTTTTGGAATTTCTTTGACCAAATTTTGGAGCATGCGGCCCCAGATTACCCTTACAGGCGACCCCCTTGAACAAACAGGGCCCCCCTCCAACAGAAAGATAGGGGCCGGTTTTGTCCCTATCCTCCCCTACCCTTCCAAGCTTGAGGCTTAGTGCAACGCTCGACCGGGGTATTTAGGCAAATCCCCTTCCTTGCATGTGCCTTGGCCCTTGCACTCCTCTCGCCCGTTGTGGCACATTTCTCTACACAATACCCGTGACGGGTATTGCCGCAACATATTTCATTTCATTCCATATAATGTGACTTAGGATTTTTATGGCGCAACTTTATGCTAGATACATCATATATGTAGATAGTGACTTATTTCTTAAATTTGATTCTGTGCATGACAGGTATGCAAAAAGTCTCCTAGGAACATTTTTGGGAGCTTTTATTGCTCGTGACGGGTAATGCCTTTTAAATGCACACTCGAGTACATTTACTGAGACCTTTTTCCTTTGTGCCAAATATTGTGGTAAGAAACCGAAGACGTTTTGTTTCATATTCTTATAGCGTGACGGGTATTTTGCTTGAAAAACAAAGTAACTAAGGGAATGTTTTTTAGTTGTCATATTTGCAAAGGGTTTTGCTATGTATACTTTATCTTCCCTACCCTGAGAATTACATAAATTTCTCATAACTCAAATCAAATTCATTTCATATCTACTGCATTAAATATAATGAATATTTATGTACTCAAATTGACCTATCCGCCACTTTACTTTCCATTACTCAAATTGTTTTTCTTACACTCTAATTTTTTTAATAGAATCAACATGCCAAAATCACGAAAGACTATCAACGTCGAGGATCCTCCGCCTGGACCTATTTCATTCCATAATATTACATGGGAGCATGCTAGTAGACAAGGATGGGGCAATGCAAGTGCAATCATACATTCATATATACCTTTTCTTGATTGAAAATGCAGTGAAAATCCTTCAATTGCGCAATCTCCAACTCATCCGCTCCACGGTCCAACTTCAACTCCGTAACCGCGTTAGCAAAATTGGGATGGCGTGGTAGTGTATCAAGGCATGCCACATCCAATTCTCCAACTCCTTCCTTCTTTGCCCCGAGGTGAGCGGCATACTTTTTCCCCATTGCTACAGCAATAAATGGTTTTCCCCGTGCATTACGGTCAACGGTGGCCGCCATCTTCACTTGTGCCCATAACACCTCCGCCACCTTCGTCCACGCTTGGAGTTTTTTTCAAATCTCCTTCCATTGTCTCTTGAACGGATTCGTTAAAAATTCTTGCATTCAAACGACAGAAGTCGATGTTGCAAAGTTGTTCTACCTTCCGCAGACGACTAGGTGTACACGTCGTGAGCTCTATGCGATGGTGATGAGAAAGATGATTATTCAAATGTCGTTGATTCTTTTACGGACCCAAGCCACAATTCTCAACCTCGCAATGCCATGGCTTCTCCGTACAAGGGACTTCGTTGTATTATCGGTCGAGAACATCAAGTGATAAGCCAGATAACTCCATCCCGCGGAATGGAAAAAACTACATATAAGCAAGAATGAAACAAGAATCTTACACCTTCAAAACCTCTCTAAGCAATACAAGATCTAATCACAACACCAAGAAGAATGAAAGAAAGTATCCTAAAATACCAATACCCGGTATGATTTTAAAACACACCAAATACAAAATCATGTAATGGAGGAATTGAAGTAAATACTTGTTAGGACCCCCCAAAAAATCATAAAAATGTGCCGTAAAAACCCTAAGTCACACTAAATGGAATGATTGAAATATGTCTCATACCCTAAAATATAATCAACCACTTATTTCAGAAACTAATGTATCACTCAAGAAACTCAAACATATAAGACTCAAACCCTAGTTCTCAATGACAGCATACCGAAGCACAAAACATGAGCTCAAAGGATCAATCTATGCAGAATGGAAACCATGAAAGAAAATAATATATTCAATAATAGTGTCAAATGGACACCAAGGATAGCACTTGAAAACACTAGGGGAGGTACATAAACAAACCCTACACGTGCTCCTACACACACAAGCTTCACATGAGGCAATACCCGTTACGGGTATTTTGTAGATAAATGTGTCGCGGAAATACCCGTCACGGGTAATTGGTAGAGAAATGTGTCACAACGGACAAGAGGAGCGCATAGGCTAGGGCACATGCCCGGAGGGGGAGAGTTTGTGTGCCACCCGGATGGGGTTTCACCACCTGGCTGGCTGGGAGGGATGATTCATCCCACGGGCAACTGCCCTCTTCATCCCACGAGGGGGAACGATGGGTCAGTTCGCCCTGGGCCCTTCACATCCCGAGCACTTCCCCTAAACCTCGCTACCATTCCACCAACGCGCCGCGAGAAGTCCCGACACCAGGCTCCGTCACTGTTCTCCCGCGAACTCAACTAAAAACAAACCGGCAGCCGCCGAACACGAAGCAACCGTGATGCACAACCGGCTAAAAAAAAATTCGATGGCGGAGATGGTCCGGATCTCTTTCGAGAAATGGCAAAACTCCACGATCTGCGCTCCCCGTTAATCCCTGATTACTGCACTTGACTGCCAGTCATTAGCGCTAATGAGCCCGTCTGACCCGGAACAGAGTACCGGTGACATGGAAACTGCGACAAACTGTGGCCACGAGATGAAGGACTCGTCTGAGCATAATAACCTCGAAAAGCGGCCGGCTTCGTCGCACCGCGAAGTTGAGGTGCGCACGCGCTGGGAGCACCTTATCCACCAGAGCGCGAGCCCGAATGTGCGAGAATGTTCCGCCACTCCATTCCGTGGCGCAATTCCTCAATTGAGATGTCACAACGAAATCAATCACCAATGCTTCGGTTTGTTGTAGCGGTTCAGAGGAGCCTCTGACCTCGCCTTCTCTCATCAAGTCGGTCGAAATCCTCCTCTGCTCTCAGTTCCTGTGCTTCGAATTGGTAGAAATTGTTAAGGAATTGAGAGTTCAGGTTGCTGTGCTTTCAAGAAGGAAGCTCATGGCGACGGCTATGGCGACGTGCCAAGGCGCGCAACTGAATTCAGTGGCGCGGGTTGTGGATTCGCCGGTGTCGTCCTCGGCGGTGACCGTCGTTGCAGTGCAGCTGCGCCACACGTCCTACACGGGGGCGGGATTGCAGCCGTTGCGCGCCAGTGAGCACGCGAGCCACCGCAACAATGTGACGGTACGCGCCATGGCGGAGTCGAGCCCGCCGCCCGCCGTGAAGGAGACGTACGAGGTGGAGCTGGAGAAGCCCTGGGGGCTACGCTTCTACAAAGGCGCGGACGGCGGCACGTACGTCGATGCCATCGCGCCGGGCGGGAGCGCGGACAGAACCGGCGCATTCACGCCCGGCGACAAGGTCCTGGAGACGAGCGCTATGTTCGGCTCCGAAATGTGGCCCGCGGCCGAGTACGGGCGCACAATGTACACGATCCGGCAGCGTATCGGCACGCTGCTGATGCGCATGGAGAAGCGGTACGGCGTGCGCGAGGACCGCGGCGCGAGCGCGGAGAAGCTGTCCGCTGAGCGCAACGCGGCCGGCATCAGCGACGGCCTCCGGGAGATCCAGATGCAGAATTATCTGCGCAAGCAGGAGCAGATGAAGCAGCGTGAGGAGGAGCTCGACGCCGGGCTGAAGCTGTATAAGTCCGGGAAGTATGAGGAGGCGCTCGGCCACTTCGAGTCCGTCCTCGGATTGAAGCCGGAGTCGCGCGAAGAAGCCGTCGCGTCCTACAACGTCGCCTGCTGCTACTCCAAGCTCAACCAGATCGACGCCGGGCTGCAGGCGCTCGAGGAGGCCATGCAGGCCGGATTCGAAGACTACAAGACCGTGCGCGAGGATCCCGACCTCGCTAATCTCCGGACCGCGCCCGGCTTTACCTCGCTCATCAACAAGTACGACGAGCCCTTCATCAACGAGAACGCCCTGAACGCCATCAAAAACGTCTTCGGCTTCTTCGGCAAGAAGTAAGCCAAGTGTAGCATATCTCGAAGCTTCTAGCAGCTTCTCCCTTTTTGCTGTTGTTGTATGTACCGATTCTTTGTACCATTTCATGAAGCCACCATTTCTCTTCACTTGAAGAGCTTGCAAGGTTCGAGATCATGGCATTGTTCATATCTGCATATCTTTGGTTATACGTCTGCAGTTGCGGTTCTTGTTTCAGGATGATTTTCTCGAAGAGCTTGAAAGGTTCTAGATCATGTAATTGTCTAGACTTGTTTTCTTGTGCAGCTGTGGTTATGCTTCTGTTGTTGCTCTTCTTGTTTAGGTCTGGTTTATGGAAGAGATTGGAAGGTTGGAGATCATATAGCATGGCAATGCTCTGCAGAATTGTCTTGTGCATCTGTGGTTGCTTTTCTTGTTTTGGATATTGAGGTGAATGAAAGTGTGTTGGATTTGTTTACTAAGAGCATCTCCACTGCGCGGCCTGGGAACCGGTCTTTATGGCGGTCAAAGGAAACAAAAAGTTGGGCCCGGAGTGACGCAGGCAGCCCATCGCCTCCACCGCAGAACTGATTTTTTTTAAAAAGCCTGTAAAAGCTCCACGTGGAAGCAGCCCATTGGAGGTCGCGCCCGGTGAGGTTTCTGAGGAGGCCGCCATAAAACCCAATTATTCCGTTGCTTTTCAGGAAACCTGTAAAAAAGTAAAAATGCCGTCCGTTCCCGGGCCCGCGGTGCAGCGCACATGCCACCCGGACCCCCCAAACCGGGCAGGCCTGCCGGGACGGGGGCCCACGGTGGAGCTGCTCTAAGCCCATTGTGAATGCTCCTCATCAGGCTGAATGTGAGGACTAACTATCGTATCAAAATTAGGGTTGCTTCATACTGTGGAGATGCTCTCAACATTTACTGCCAATAGCTCGAACTTTATGAGGCAATGGCTTGGTAAATGGTTGGATCTAGCTCCTTGTACAGTAAATAATTCCAACAATGAGCTTTCCTTTCAGCATTTAAGGTAGCAGGACCAGTTGGCGCCCGGGTCGTATTTCCGCCCCCTATTGTTTGGAGGTTGTGTGTCAGAAACCAACCAGCCTGGCTTCAGAAAGTGTCCAAGCTTGTTCTAATTCCGCCCATGCTTGGGAAAATTGAGAACTTCTGATTGGTTCGAATTGGTGCACAAGTGCTCTATTTTCAGAATCCAACCTCTCATGAACACCATGACTCTATGAGCGGTTATTGGCCACTCTACGCCTTCGTTCTTAAAAATTCATAGAAAATTGTAGAAATGCTCAAAAAATGTTTTTTTTTTGGGGATGCCTTTGCAATAGCTTTGCGAAGCGTCCAAAAATCATAAATTTTTTCTTTCACAAGTCTAAATATGCAAACCTGAAATTCAGGCGGTTTCAGGTCCCACTACCTTATAGCATGTTTCTTCCCTACACTTTTCGATTGGATTTTAGTGCAACCACACTAATTGATTTGGAAATGCTGTAAGTTTTTATTTTTTTATGAAGATTTTTTTTGAGAGCACATCTATTTATACTTTTCAAAGAGGAGGATCTTGGTAAAAATATTATCAAAAGTAAAAACTACAGCATTTATAATTCATTCACTATACTTAAGTGTAAATGTCAATTTTAATGTATTGAATTGATAGAGTAGTACACTAAAATTTATATTTACTGTAGTATACACTAAATGTGAACCCATACACCAATTGCGAATGAGGCATTTAGTGTAGTGACAAAACCCTACACTTAATGCCAACTACTACACTATTTGTCAATTTAGTAAAGATTTCAACATAATTTTTTTTTCACTTATATCAATAGTAGAAGTATAAAAAAAGGTCCCGCAGTCAAAGGCTGTCAGAGCTTTCAATTGGCCACAACTCATTCATTATGAATCCGAATTGGACATATGAGGTGTTTTTTGGCATTTACAAAAAATGTAGATGCTAAAAAAACACCTCATTTGCACAATTTGGACAGGTTTTGAATGAGTTATGACCATTTGAAAGTTGCAAATGAAGAGAAGCATGGGCTGGAATGATTGGGGGATTGATTGGGGTTTGAGTGAAGGTTACATTAATGACATTGGTAGCTAACACCAATTGTCAACTTCTTTACAAATAGTGTACTAGGGTAAGTACACTATTTGTACCACTACACTAAACATAAATTTTAGTATAGTGGATCCCCATTGTCTCCAACGAGCCCACTGTATATCTCTAATGATAAAAGAATTGGCCCAATCTCCGGGTGGTGAAGTTGAGTCCACGACGCCTAGATACCATGCCACACCAGGTATCGGGAGAAGAGAAAAAAGTGAGGCAATAATTTTACAAAAGCACGAACTAAACAGGATATGACAAGCACAAAAAGGAATTTGTGCCCACCACCATTGAATTTTACCAATCTCATAGTCCTGATTGCTCTAATACATCAACAACATTCGAGAAATGATAAAAAAAAATGATCAAAGATAATCAATAGGACCTGCAATGCAAACTTTACAGTAGAGTGGTGCATGCCATGAATGCCAGTGACCTTGATCCAACACAAATTGGTTAGAGATTCATCCTGCCATCATCTTTTCCGAGAGGTCTACGTTAAATGAATGAATGATATAAGGACATCATGACCATTGTCCACAAGTTCGGTAAAGCAGGCGCCCGTGTATACAATTCCCAACTGACTTTTAAAGGTTCATTTGTTGGTCATAGAGGGGTTCACCTAATTCAAAGTTGTTTTCGAAAGAAGTGGATGATGTTTTGCATTAGAGTGCAACCATCGTCGCATGGTACCATGCTTTGATTTTCCAAGGATGGCCCACGACTGTGTAGAGTGAGAGAAGGAAAATTCACATATTGTTTTTTTCAAAACTCCAAAAAATCCCTACATGTAAAAGATGAAGGGTTGTATGTCTTTAACCATTCAAATTCAGAAGGCAAAAACTTTGTGTGAAACAAGTTCATTGAAATTGGCTAGTGTATTGTCAATTGTGTGCACCTCCTTGTATTGCAGGGTCAATTAGAATAGGCTTCATTGCAAATATTTGCTCCTGTAATTTAATATCATGCATGTACCTCAAAAGATTTACTCATGAATGGTGAAGAGCCTCAATTTTGTAAAGAACAAAAATCTATCCCAAAAAAGCTTGGAGTCTACTGTCCCTATCAGAGAAGGATGTCAGTTCTTTTAATTGTTCTAATCTCTCAATCCACTGTCAAACGGATTAAAACCTTTTCCAAACATTTCCAAATTTATGGTATACAAATATTTTATTTTGTTGAAATTAAAAAAAAAATCTATAGCCAAATCATTAAAAAGTGAAAAATCTTGACAAGTTTCACTACCCCCGCCCCGGAAGTTATCAGAGATTTCCTTAAATCACTCGGTAAACATCTAGAACTCCAAATAAAATGGTGTCCACAATCCTGAAAAGAAAACGGAGCGACATGATGAACAAAAGATGAAAAATTACAGAAAGTTACAAGAGCACGCAACACAGTGCCTCCGAATCCGCCTTCAATCTTATCTAGCAAGTCTGTCACAAATGCAACCAAATGCTCACTGACACTGAAACTATTCAAGTGAGAATCTGTAAATGAAGACCACAGTCGCCTACAACGGAGTCATGACCTGGTCCAGGAAAAAGGGGGAGCAACGATATCATGTACAGTAGATAATAAATTTCAGAAAAATCTAGAAACTCACGAGATTTCATCAAATTCGGTGAGACGCGAGGTGGTGGAGCGCGGAGACGGCGACGATGGTGGAGAGCGCCAGGAAGATCCACCCGCACAGGCACGCGATCAAGGCGCCCTGCACGTAGTCGCAGTAGCGCCCTACGAGCGAGCACACCGGGTCCCAACTCGCCGACGACTGCCCGTGCCTGCCGATCCACGACACGGCCAGCGCCGCCGACCCCGCGGACATCAGCGCGCTCGCCAGCAGCTACGAGAAGCAACAACCAAACAAATCAGCGGCCATGACGTGGAAATGACGAATCACGAGGAGAGACAAAATGACGGCTATGGCGGAGTTTAGTTCCTAGAGCTTACGAAGTCGACGAAGAACGTGAGCCACGCGGTGCGGCGGTAGCTGAGCGGGCTGCGCCGCGTGCAGAGCGAGAGGCACGCGACGAGCGTCGCGAGGATCGCGTACACGCAAGCCACCGAGTTCGCGACGATGAACCACCTGCGCCAAGAAACATCTTCGCGTCAAGTTGTGGAGACGAAGAGGAAAGAGACGAGGAAGAGAGGAGACGCTGTAAGCTGTGGACAATTACTTGAAGCAGAACTGCGTGAAGAAGAAGAAGAAGAAAGAAGAGGAAAGAGAGGAAGCGTGAGGAGTCATTAGCTACGCATTACTCGAAGAAAAACTGCGTGAAGGTGTCAAAAAGGAGAGGAAAGGGAGAAGTTAAAAGCTATGGAGTACTGGAAGAAAAAATTCATTGCGAAGGAGAATTAGAGGAAACAGAAGCGTTAGGAGTTCTAAGCTATGGAAAACTCGAAGAAGCACTGTGAAGAAGTGGAAAGGTTGGGAGAAGAAGGCTGCGCGTTACTTGAAGGCGGCGACGTCACGCCATCGCGCGGTGTGCGGGCCGAGCGGCGTCTGCACGGTTTGCGTGGACTTGGCCATGACGATGACAGCGGCCGCGGTGGCGCCCGCCGTAAGGACGCGCAGGATGAGCGTGAGGCAGTTGTGCATCGGGTGGTGCCGAACCGGGCCCAGGCTCTTGCTCTCCCCGGAATGCATCTTCTCCTCCTTCAAATCAGTCGATCTCAAGCTCGCAAGTCACTCGCTCTTACCAAACACCAAGCCACAAAACACCACTTGAGACGCCATCTCAAGCACAGACATCAAAGCCTCCTCAGTCCGCTCACAAAAAAACCTCTCTACAGACTTCATACACGTCAAACATGAGCGAATGAAAACTTCACGAACAGACATCAAGGTCGCCCCACGCACGAAATCCTCGCATTCTCGGGATTATTACTGGATATATTAATGAAGTGGAGGTGACAATAAATTTGCGCATGTGTGAGCTCGTCCACCGAGACGTCCGCGGTGCAGGCCATGAATGCTCACCTCACTTGGGATTTCAGGACAAACAGTGCGTCATCGCCTTCGATCAGAGAAGCAGTGACATAACTAATCAGCGTCCGTCTTCATGCAATTGTAATTCCCAGTGATTGCTGCGCACGAGCTGCAACACGAGCTGCTTGTGCGGCTCACAACAATGAGCATACTCGAGAGTGGTGAGCTCATTTTTGCTCAGTAGCGATGGCTTTGGTGGAAATACCGGTGCCGTATTCGCTTTTGAATCTCGTGAGAAATGATGGACTTACCCAGCCCTTTTTACTGGGTTTTAGTGGGGTAGCCACTGTGGGGCCAGGGAGAATTGACCCCTCGCTTGTCCTTACCCGAGGGGGCCATGAGGTGGTGGGGCCAAACCTCGCCCCTATTTTGTTTCTGGATGGGGACCTGTTCATAGAAAGAGAGGGTCCCCTAGGCTAAGCAATAGCCGTAGGTCCCATATTTGTCCAAAAAAAAAAATCCTCTGGACCCCCCAAAATAAGAGGGCCGGAAAAATGACCTCGTGTAATTAGGACGGGGCCCACCTTGGGTATGGATGAGCGAGGGGGTCAATTCTCCTTGGCCTAGTGGCTATAAAGGCCAGGGAGTTGTAGCACTTCTGGCTTTCTCCTGAAACCATACAAAACCAAATTTTCTCCATAAATATTCATTTTTGATAATTCATCTCCATAAACATAGAATTGTACATCCTTTTTGGCAATAGGATGGAGTCCCGGCTGTTCATTTGGCGGCAATATGGCGATATAGCAATGGCCATCAATGAAGTTTAGGCGAAATTTTCCACTCTTGGGGGGGGAATATTCTCCTTTTGGGGGGATGCGATTTGGCTCTAGATTGACAGGAAAATAAGGGTTGGACTTAACCCTTTTACGTTAGTCGAGAACCGTATATACAAGAATGTGTATTTTACTTTGTAGAATACTAAACTTACACCTTCGGATTGAAGATTCTTCAACCAACATCTCTCATTTGGAGGTCATTTCAGTCAATCTGGACCTTGTCATGTTCAAATACGACATTATACGTGTAGAATGTGGTGGCCACTAGCGGCACCTTCTGACATTTAAGGGTTACCAATTTGTTCACTCATAATTCATTGTAATGACTTTTAGGGATGATTAGTATAGTGATGGCCACTTCATCTCAAAATGACATAGGCATGGTGAGTTTAGTGAACACTATAATTGTAACAGAGTTATACCATGAATGTAGGGTTGGCTACGGAACAACCTCCATCTATGAGCATATTGATATGTATTATCCACTACACTTGTACACTGATGGCCACACCATAGCCAGGCCGGCATTAAAGGGACAAAGGAGACTTTCTTCTAACCATCATTTTTTCTTTAAAACAATTAATAAAGACTCCAGTAATACAAGCAGGAGCATGACATGCACTGCCAAGCCTTATCATCATGCGCATGTCTGATACAGCCAGGATGATTTTACTTTTCTTAGAACAAAAGGAGCCCAACTCACCATGATTTTCATTTGCTCCCTTGTAAAGATATCAAATTTGGAGCATAATGGAATTGATCCCAAGATTGAATTCCTATTGTAAGTCATCTTTAGCTATTGACGAGCACAAGAAGAATTCGTGATTTGATAGATTGTATAATTTACACTTTTAGGTAGAGCCTTATCTTTCTTCTCTCTTTCCAATATGCTCCCCTATTAAGGTAGGTGGCTCTTAAACCGACCCTTTAAGAGCTGATTTGCTTTTTGGAAGAGCTAAACTCCTCAGAACAATTTTCAGTAAATTTTCGTAGGAAGAGAAATGCAATTGGCATCTGATCCAAGTTGTTTCATATTTTTTGGACCTTCGTGGAATTAGTTACAATTTTTTGAAGTTGTTTCTAGAACCGTGCCCCTCTTGAAATGTACACTGTAGGTACATTGAACAAAGCAAAATGTACCTCTGAGTTAGAGGACGGTTTAAGAAACATGTCGGTTTAAGAGCCACCTACCTTATTGCATTCTGGACCTTTGTACTACAGTAGTGGTAATTAATGTTATGTTAGCAAGGAAAAAACAAAACAAAAAAAACAAAAATTCTTGACCTTTTTAATGAGTTTTACCATGTGTCATGGATTAGGAAAGTTGATTTATTCTCCCCTATTAAAGAGTAGGAGAATTCAAAGCGCTGCAAAGAGAGTTGGTTACAGTCACTCAATGGCATAAGTATGGATTTTGATTGGTGGCTAAATTGTTGGATGACATTTCAATAGATCAGGGGTTCCTCGATAAAACCTAGCATCTCATTCAAAAAGTGGCTTTGAGTACGCCTAGTAGATACTAAACTCACATTCTCTTGACCTTTTAAGGGCGATAAGCCCATAGGTGGTCACTTTTGACGTATTCTGCAAGTAGCCTTATCAATAGTTCATTGTTACCCAATCTGCAAACTGCAAAAACTTGCGTGGATATGTGCACTTATAACAAATGCACTTGCCTGGATATGAGCCACTTCTTGGTAGTGAGCCACAGTCTGGCAGGTTACCAAGAAAGGAGATTCGGTGTTGGTCGAGCCGTATTTCCACCATATTTCCGCTTTTAAGGTGTTCTATCGATTTGTGGTTGTTGACTTTCGTAGGTAGCCATCTTCATGCGATATATGTAGACAGAGTTTTACAATAGACGATTGACAAAAAGGAGCATACGACGCACAAATTGGAGACCAATACACGGTAGTTCTTGAACTCCTAAATTTCCAAGGGGATTTTTAGAGGTTTAGGTAGGCTCCTATAGTGTCAATTTATAACGTTCTTCTTTGGATTTTTACTGTGGATGGACATTGCTAAAAGCTTTGTGTGAGTACAACTTTTTCCTAAATCCGACATTTAATGAAAAAGTTACGCCATCTCAAAGAAAAGCGTCCCGAGAGCAATGTCATGGCATATGGCAACCGTGTAGGTTAAGTGTCTCTTTAGGGATTGGTAGTATAGTTGTATTGTTAGTTTAGCCCAAGAAGGGCCTAGTTAGGACTTAATAGGGCTTAATTAACATTAGGGCAAGTTTGGAGGTGTGGAAAGGTTATTTTAGGACTGTTTTGGGGTGGTTAAAACCCCGAGCCGCCCATGTCACCTTCATTCTTGTCAAGTTAAGATTTGGGTGTAGAAGGGAGAGTTGGAAGGGTGTATGGCTTGGAGGCTTGTTGATGTTGGCGGTTTGCCATGTATTACCAAGCATAGTCATTGTTTCTTCTTTTCCTCTACGTTTCTGGACTAATTCTATAGGAATAGAGTAAGAAGGAGGGTTTTGATATTCATTGTTTGACAAGAATCTAGTTTTTAGTTGTTGAAATTTAGTGCTAAAGATTAGTCGTTGTTAGAAGAGACGTTGTGGACGTTGGCATATGCGACGGGTGTACGGAGGTCTGTAGACGTTGTAGAGGTGCTGCGGAGGCGTGACGGCAGCAGCAGCGGCAACGGAGCGTTAGCGTCTTCGGAGCGCTTGTATTTAAGAGCGGTTGTTTTGCGAGGTGTTTTGGAGTTGTTGTCGGAGTTGCAACGTTGATAGAAAGAATAATGGGAGAGACGAAGTTGACTTTGGAGTTAAGGGTGACTAGACCGGATAAGTGACTCGGTGGGTAGTAACTAGTAATTGTAGTTATCGTGGAAAAGAAGGAAAGAGAGATGGTTAGCGAGTAGCTCCGCAAAACTTGGCGAGGAGGGGTTTTGGTGTTAGGCGCAAACACGAAGCACAAGGCAATGAGGGTTGTTGGATCTCATTGCAAATCTCGATGTGTACATCGTTTCGTCGCTAAAACGGTGTTTCCATGATGTGTAGAGTGTTGGAAGGGATTGCAAGTTCTTGATCTATTGTCACAAGTTGGTATGGGTTGCAAAGATCTAGCGCTAGTTTGGGAGAGTAGATCTCAAGTGGGGGCTCTGTGTTGGCCCACATCTAGCTCTAGATCTTGCACTATCCATGTCAAGCATGCACATATAGATCTAAATCTGGATATTATACCACAACTAGAAACACCACACCTATCACCTCCTCAACTAGGACACAAGCACATGTACATGAAGATCGATCCCTGCCCATACCAGGGACAAACAAGACCAACGCCAAGATGCAAGATTTGCTCAAAAGGACCAACATCCTCCAAGTCTAGCTAAGTTACACATGCGTATTCTGTACCTTGAAATGTTTCAATTTGCTTTTACAAACATCGTAGAAATACTCTAGTGACTGTTGTTGTTGTAATACTCATGCCTAACCCCCATCACAAGAGGCCACAAAGCAACTACAACATAGGTAGATCCGCACAAGTATACAAGCGACATTGTATGGAGCGACACCACCCATGGAAGGTCGCCTGGATTTCATCACATAGTCCAAAGAGAGCTGCGCCATCAACACCACACCAACGTCAATATGCCAAGATCACCTAACCATCATTTGCTTCCAATCTCATATCACCAGAAAAGACTGCAAACTCTACCGCCAAGGAGCAATCAACAAAGAAGTCCGACGACATAGCAAGCAAGAGCTGAAAGGAGGAACATCAACAAAAACTCAAAAATCCACCATATTTAGCAATGATGGAAGTTCAAGCCCCTAGACCCCACACCTTGAAAAGCTCCACAATGCGACCACCACAACGACAACACAATTCACAACACCAAGCACATCAACAGCAAGTAGACAAGACCTCAAGACACCGAACGAGCATCAGGTACGTACACAGCCAGATAAGCAACCCTACTACCCTTAAGATTTTGCTTGATACAAGGGCTCAATTGATTATAGTGGGGAAGAACCTAGTCAAAAGCCTGGATATTAAGGCAGAAGACCTTGATCTATGCCCTTTTACAATTGCAACATCTGTTACGGGTACGAAACATTCAAGAAGGCTTACAAAAGAACCCTTAAGGCTCCAATTCAAGGTGGGCAACGATGCATATTATACTCACATGTCTATAAGATGTGTGATCACGGGTCTACCACTTATGATATACTTTTAGAGTAATAAACATTGTACCCCATTGGTTTTGGTTAGGATTGTTGAAGTGAGGTGGCATGGTTTAGACCAGGTTGGTCTCAAGGAGATGGAAAGAAAGAAATACTTCCTGTCACCTTTGTTGCAAGTGCAGACCTAGTATAGGGACAAGTAGCTATGTATGGATGTATTGCCGAGTGGTTTGCATCTAGTGATTTGCTACTTCAAGGGAATATGTCTTCATTGGATTCATCTCCACAATCAGACATGTAAGTGCTAACTCAATTGGGCAAGTTTGTTAGGCATCCAAAGGATCCAACGCCACCATGGACTTCATCTAAAGACTTGATGGATCGATGCCACAAATTGGTAAAAAATATTGATCAACACCTTTGGAAGTTGAAATACAGGGTCTCCCTTGCAAAGCATGCGGAGCTTCGCAAGGATATTGGCGACATAGTGCTTGTAGGATTATTTGCAAGACTTGGTACAAGGTTCGCAGAAGCTGGATTATCTATACAAAGTTATATATACGTGGATAATAACGCCATTGTTAGTATAGCAACAAAGCATCATCTTCAACAATTGCATATGAGATATCCAACGCAATTATCCGCAAGTGAAATACAAGGTTGTATGTCACGTTTACCATTGGACATTGCTTTGATTGGCCAAGAGGATCTTCAAAGGTTAAGAAGAGTGGACCATGTGATGGTTGGATGGCCTTATCAAGGGCATTCCCAATCTGGGCCAGGTCAAAGCCTCCAAGATCCCCGATCTGGAAACTATTGCGTTTATTGAAGTCATGGCAACACCTTCAAGCTACTCTTGTAGCCTATATCTTTGACAATGAGCCACCACTAGGGGTGGTCAATGCACAATTGCAAAATGTTGCAGTAGAAGTGTGCTTGCACCTTGGAGAACTAGTACTAGTGGATGCAACAGCTCTTGGTTCTTATGCACATCAGCTGCGGTGAAATGGACAAACTTGGCTTCCGCACCATGTATTTCAATAGCATTGGGGCATCTTGCAACTCTACAAGGGAGGCATGTTGATTAAATTTTAGATGTTGGTTGCTATTCACAAGAAGTGATGCAGGCAGATTCAACCCCATTTGCCTTGATAAATAATGTAGGAGAGCATCGTCTGGCTTCCCCTACATTCATGAGTCATCCTCGATCTTCCGCATTTTGTGAAGAAGGACGAGGCTTAGCATTTGATATTAGCATACAAAGTCTTCGTGAGTCTTGTGTTGATGAACGGGATAGAGCCATGGACTTTCTGACAAGTACAACGGTTGGACATGGATTTATTGAGTCTCAACGCCGCCACATCTTTGGACAAGCCATGGATTTATACTTCATGGCTTGGTTCTCGGGGTTTGTCTAGCAGCTCAAGTGCATCAAAATGGTGGCTTGGATGGACATCTGGAAGTAGAGTCTTCAAGCCAAGGGGCACAAGGTTGAATGATATTTCAAAGCACACTCATTCACATGTCAAGGTGTGGCTGGAGAGTAAGCAAGTTTGGGATACAACAGTTAGGGGAATGAAGACGCCGGATGGAGGTGCATTTGAATGGGTATTAGAAGATGAACTACGAGGTCAAAGGATTTTTGCGTCATTGGCCCAAGAATTAGATAAGGGGAATGCTAAGGAAGTTTTTAAGAAGGTATTTTTAGTAAAGAAAGTACCTCCTTTGCTCATATTCATGATCAAATAATAGCATCTACTGCCTTGGAAAAGGCAATGGTGCATCTTCATCCAACTAGCAACTAGAAGGAGTGCCAACACCTCTATTAGAGTCATTAGAAAATCATGTAATCTTGCCAGTTGAGAAGGAGTGGGAGATGGACATAGGAATGGGTCTCACAGGTGTAGAGGCACAGAAGGTGCGAGCTTTTATTTGCTCGTATAAGGCCTGCTTTGCTTTCAAGCTCACTCATTTAGAGGGCTATAAGGGCAAGCCGGTTATGATACAATTAGAGGACAATCATCCAATATTTAGACGTCTGTACAAGTTGAGTATTTCTGAAAGAGATGAGGTCAAACAACGATGCAAGGAATTGTTTGATGCAAATTTGGTGGAGCTCTGAAATGATGAATATGCATGTGCAACAATCATGCCAGCAAAGAAGGTTATTTTTAAAAATTGGATGGAGAAGTGTATCTGCGGTGATTATTGGCCAATTAACAAGAGGATCAAATCGGATCGCTACCGCATGCCTACACCTCAGGAGTTATTTGATGCGGTTAGAAAAACAAGAGTCTTTAATACTTTGGACTTGAGGTCAACATACCACCAATTGCCATTGAGAAAAGAAGATCGGGTGAAAACAACATTTTGAGGAGTAGATGATGATGGAAGAGAAATGATCTTCCATTAGAAATTCTTACCTTTTGGATTGAAGAATGCTCCAGTGGAATTTCAACGTGTGATGGATCAAGTCTTCAAGGATTTGTCATTTGCTCGGTGTTAATTGGATGATGTTATTATCTTTTGTGATACACCACAAGAGCATGTAAAATATTTGCACCAAGTATTTGAAAGGCTGTAACAATGGGGTCTTTGCTTGGATCATCAAAAGTATAAATTCTTTCATGATCAATTACCTTATTTAGGCCATGTAATCACGCCAGGAGGATTAGGTGTACAACAAGCAAAGGTGGAAGCTTTAAATAGGATCTTATTCTTAGAGATTTAAGGTTGAGAGCATTTATGGGACTAGCTAACTAATATTGGCAATTATTTTTGTGGATTTAGTCTCTTGGCCAAACCTTTGACCCAATTGACTCGAACTGATAAAAAATTGATATGGGATCATAATAAAGAGAATGCATTTGAGGCTTTAAAGGGAGCACTTCGTTCAGCTCTAGTGCTGAGGCGGCCCGATGCTCAACGGCCTTTCCCGCTCCACATAGATTGGAGTATGTTAGAAATTGGTGCCGTGTTGATTCAAAAAGATGATGATGGCAAAGAGTATGTCATTGGGTACGCTTCACGAAGCAACAATGATGCAAAGGCCAAGTATTCTTCATATGAAGGAGAGTGCTTAGCAATTGTGTCGGCAGTTTTCCACTTCTGCCCATATCTCTACGGCCCGAGTTTTACCCTTGTGACAGATCATAAACCTTTAAAATGGTTGATGGAATCTGATAAACTCACGGGAAAGTTGGCTAGATGGGCCTTGCTATTACAAGAATATGATTTTGAAGTATTCCACAAGGCGGGATTGCAAAACTTGAATGTTGATGGCTTAAGCCACAATTCAAGCCTGTTGCAAGAGGACTTTACCGGTGCTAGGTGGTAGGGTACTTCTGACCAAGAGATAGTGCCATGTTGGCATGCTTCGGCTTATTTGGCTTGGATGGAAGGAAAATCCGGCTAGGTCATTGTAGAAGCTTTGAAAAATGTTGAAGATGAGCAGTCAGATGAGAAACGATCCATAATTAGCACTGATGTGTGGCGAGACCAAGGGATTTTGTATTGTCTACAACATGCCGAGTTTTTGCCTAACACCACACCTCAAGCAAGAGACCGGATAGCTCATAGAGCGGCTAGATTTCATTGCGAGGGTGAACTTATTTTTTAGAGATGGCAAGATGGAACACGGAGGATAGTTCCTAGGCTAGAACAACGTCTTCAGTTGATACAACAAATGTATGAAGGCTTGGAACAATTTGGAGTATGATGTACAAATTCAATGTTGCGTAGTCAATATTGGTGGATGGGCATGCAATAGGAGGTGGCAACCTATGTAGGGAGGTGTGAAGCTTGCGATTGGGTTAGATCAAGCTTCAATACCTTGTCTCCCGAACTACAACCAATACCAATTATGGGATTAGGCAATAGGTGGAGTCTCGATTTTGTTGGGCCATTGATGACCACAAAACGAGGTGCTTAGTATGTAATTGTTATTGTAGAGTATTTCAGTAAGTGGATTGAGCTGGTGACTTTATCGCAAAATTCCTCTGAGCTAGCAGCGGCATTTTTCCTAGACCGAGTTCTAGCTAGGTTTGGGGCCTATGTAGAGGTGTTGACAGACCAAGGAATGGAGTTCCTTGGATCTTTTGAAGAGTTTTGCACTAAAGCTCTGATTGATCATCGAACAACATCTAGAGACCATCCAGAGGCAAATGGATTGGCAGAGAGAGTGGTTTAGACAATCAAGCCTGGATTATACAAATATGCATGAAAAGTCCTTATAGCAAAGAGCCAGTATTGCCTTTGGCAATAAGAAAGAAACTATATCCTGTTGTGGACTTTGATGATCCAAAAATTTGGGCATAAGGGTTGCAAGATCGAGTTGAGTATTTTCAGAGGGCCATGCCTATGGCTATGGAGAACTTGGCAATAGCGCAACATAGACATAAGTTGCATTATGCATGTATTAGAAGTGGGGCTTATGAACCTCAACTTTGATGTTTTCAAGTAGGTGATTACGTATATTTACAATGTGAGGCACCGATGACCTTGGATGTTTGGACAGGTAGAACTATCTTGCGGGTCAAAGAGATCTTGCTAAGTGGGATTCTTCTTGTAGAAGAAAAAGATGGACAAGAATGCAGGGACAATACTATGAATTGTACACCTTGTCATTTGTCTATTGAAGGATCAATACATCGAGAGATGGCGGTGGAGCTAGATATAGATGTTTTGTTTGTGGAAAATCCAAGGGCACAACAATTATGTTGTTATGCGACCAATGTCAGAGAGGTTGGCATATGGCATGTCTTCGTCCTCCTCTCGCAACAATTCCTAAAGGAGATTAGAGTTGCCCACGATGTAATAAACCAAGGTAATCATATATTACATGGATGTAGTGAGAATATACCATCATCCAGAGTATTGCAAAGTTGAAAATAGAATCTGACCACAAAAATGGCGTTGGAAGCAATTGAGGATGGGCTCAACTGTACCCAGCTTACCTCTCTATTTACAACTTGGTTTGAAGACTCAAATGGACTAATATCAACTTCATGTTTGTTATAGTATATTTTGTCGATAGTTATTGACTTCAGAAGAAACATGAACCCTTTTATCTACTTCAAACACTATAATCCTTCAATCTGTACCGTAAAGTTTATGAAATTTTGTAAGTATGATACTCAATAAATCTTGATGAACTACAATCTCAACTTTACAAATTCATAACTAAATTCACACATAATTAAGCTGAGTTTTATAATTCTATTGGCTATCACTAAAAAACAAATGTATCATTATTTGGATTCTCCTTATATGCCCAATGATTAACCCTTAGATGTCAGAATGTGCCATTAGTGGCCATTGTATTCTACATGTACGGTGTTGTATTTGAACATGGTAAGGTTCAAAGATGTAGAAGAACGTTGATTCCCGAAGGGAACCGGCGTGAATAAAGTGTATGTTCGTTCCACTACCAAGACCATGCCCACCGGACAGGGAATTAGTGAGCTGGAACTACTTCTCCCTTTCAAATATATAAATGACCTCCAAATGAAAGATGTTTGTTGAAGAATCATCAATCAGAAGGCGTAAGTCTTGCCAAACTTCAATACATTTTTAGCATTCTATAGAGTAAAATACGTGCATGTATATACGGTGCCTCACTGATGTTTAAGGGTTAATCTGTTGGTCACGGGGGGCCAGGGAGAATTGACCCCCTCGCTTGTCCTTACCCGTGGGGGCCACGAGATGGTTGGGCCAAACCTGGCCCCTATTTTGTTTCTGGATGGGGCCCTACTTACGGCGAGGGGGAGACCAAATGGTAAACAATGGTCGTAGGACCCAAATTTGTCCCCAAAAATCCAAAAAAAGCCTCCGGACCTCCAAAAATAAGAGGGCCAGAAAAACGACCCCATGCAATTAAGACCGGGCCCACTCCGGTAAGGACAAGCAAGGGGTCAATTCTCCCTGGCCATCATGGGGGTATACTTACATGTATGTATGTATGTTGCAACAGTTGAATCACACCTTTTGATGAGAAAGAAGGACAATACACTCCAATACGGTACATGATATGGTCGGTTGAGAGCGAAGTTTAATGTCCTAGCGTGTATACTCTGCAATCTGGATTGTGTATGTTGTAACAGTTGAATTGCATCTTCTGATGAGAAAGCAGGACATCTTTGTGGCAGTGCCAGTCTGGAGCTACGCGGCAGATGAGATCGGCCGTTGTAAGAACATATTGTCATCTTACGCCATCCTTGCTTCATTGGCTGCTGCAGTCGCTGCTCCAACCTTTTGTGCTGCCAAAGCCCATACCTCACCCCATGTACTTGTGGGTACCTCACCTTTACCTCACCTATGTGCTCGTCGTGTACATTTGGGTGGAAAGTACACTCGATTTCATTTCAATTAGTGTTCATTGTTTCAAAGTGATGCAACTTCTCACTCGTGATGAATATTTATATAAAGTACTCTAAATATGACATTTAGTGTAGTTACACTAATTGATGAATAAATACTGTAAGTTTTTACTTCTGATGAATATCTTTACCGACTATGTTTACAATGATTACCCTCTTTGAGTATTTTTGATACTTGTGTTCTAGGTAAAAATCTTTGTCAAAAAGTAAATAATTATAGCAGTTCCAAATTATATAGTGTGGAAACACTAAATGTCATATCTAGTGTAGTGGACCCCTTTGTTCCTAATGGGTCAACAATGACCCCGAGTTTGCTCAAAAGTCCAAGTTCACTCACCCCTACAGATCCTCAACAAGCTAGTAGTGATCCCGAGCTCACTCACTCAAAAGCCTGAGTTCACTCATCCACAAAGGTCCCCAATGGGCCAGTACACTAAAATTTATGTTTAGTGTAGTATACACAAAATGCAAACCCATACACCAATTGCGAACGAGGCATTTAGTGTAGTGACAAAACCCTACACTAAATGCCAACTACTACACTATTTGTCAATTTTAGTAAAGATTTCAACATAATTTTTTTCACTTGTGCACATTTAGTGTATCAATAGTAGAAGTATAAAAAAAGGTCCAACAGTTGAGGGCTGTCAGAGTATCTTATTAGCAACTTCCAATTGGCCACAACTCATTCATTATAAACCCGAATAGGACAGATGAGGTGTTTTTTGGCATCTACAAAAATGTAGATGCTAAAAAATACCTCATTTGCCCAATTTGGACAAGTTTTTGAATGAGTTATGACCATTTGAAAGTTGCAAATGAAGAGAAGCATGGGCTGGAATGATTGGGGGATTGATTGGGGTTTGAGTGAAGGTTACATTAATGACATTGGTAGCTAACACCAATTGTCAACTTCTTTACAAATAGCGTACTAGGGTAAGTACACTATTCATACCACTACACTAAACATAAACTTTAGTGTAGTGATATCAAGTTTACTCACTTAAAAGCCCAAATTCATTCACCTACAAAGGTTCTACATGGCTTCACTTGTGCTCATATATTGTAAGAGATATTGTCTCTAGACATTCTCCAATATATGAGTATATTCTTTAAAGCTACGATGTCAATATTTCAAATTTTGAGTAAGAAGCTTAGATCCATTTTTTAATTTGAAAAATCTCTTCTTATGAGTTTTTCATAAATTGTTGAAGTAAATCCTTACAGACGATAGTAATTGTTAGTAGAGAACCCCATTATTGTACTCATATCATCCACCAATCACTTGTTTCCTTTTTGATAATGTTCAATCCATAATCAAGTAGAATATGATGATAGGTTTAGGAACTAGGAGTTGCATACATTTGCATTTCAATGAGACAACTACAAGTACTATGTGGAATTAGTGTCCTCTCCCATAGACATGGTGCAAAAGTGTCATTTTTATGTGCATTTCCCTAAATTCTACTCGGCCATAGGAATTTAGGCATATTGTGGATTAATCTTCTAAAGACCCAATGTCCCCTCGGGCAACATATTGAGTTTTGATAGGATACCACGTTCTCATATTTAGTCATGATTTTTTGAGATTTTTTTATAGAATGGGCAACTTTTTATTAGCTTGCCGTAGATGTAATTTTTGTAGAATTTTGACTTGCGGTTCAAAAGTTACAAAAAAAATTCAGTGTCATATACAAATAGTGCAGCAACATAGTGTGACATATACAAATAGTGTAGCAAAACTTTGGTTAATTATAAATTCGAAATAAATTTTAGTTTTATCATCTAAAAAAGAAAAAATCGTCTTGAAAAGGATATGGAAATCTTTGCATCTACCGTTTGGATTTTTTACTTTGAAAAATACGAGAAAGAAATGACATATGCAAAACTTGAACTGTATTGTTAGTTCTTAGCACATAGTTGAATTGCAGGGTTTTTAAGGACATATTCTACTCCTCTTCTACTTCTAAAATTTGGTGCACATGTGCCTAACATGATCCTCTTTAAGTTTAAATTAGAAAATCATGGATTGCAGTGCAAAAAGTTGCCATAGAGGGTGGTCGAAGTTTGATGAACTTGGTGTTTAGTATGACCACAAGTAGAGTTAATGTCTCACTTCAATGGCTGATATCTTTCAATCCTTGTGGTCAAACCGAACAAAAGTTTTACCACATGGACTTGTACAATCCTAGTACAAGATCCTATGGTTAAATACGTAAAAATTGTGTTGATTTGCATATTGTGTTGAATGCATTGAAAGTGGCAGTTTTCAGTAAGTTTGGGTGCTAAAATGCCTTGGGCCTTTAGGAGTTAAAGGCTTGCCCTAAATCATTGCCACACTTGTCAAGGGAGATAGGTGTGGACAAAACCTATAAACTATTTTAATTTTCATGAGGCCCCAAGAAAAGAAAAGAAACCCCTAAAGATTTGTGTTTAATCCTTACAAGACCTTGCCTTATGCTTCAGCAAAACCACTCCAAAACTCCCACTTTGAGATGAGATATTATTAGACTAATTCAAACAAAATTTTACTATTTTCAACCAAAGGATCTTCAAGAAACTACTCTAGGAAGAGACCCTAATTTTTTTGTAAACTTTGACCACGCGGATTGTAAGATACATGCATTTGAAGAGTCCATAATTGTATTTTACAACCGTGCCTGGACAGGGCCATGATACTTTGACTCAAGACAATGGCATATTTTTCCACTAAACATTGCATAAACTCAATGGATCTATGTTCTACCTTGTGTTAAGTCATTGCACGCCAAAAATCACAAGTAATGGAGGTGTTTACAATAAGAAAGATGGACCTGCAATGACTAGGGGTATAGAAAGTGGCCCTTTACTCAGGAAAGCAATTTTTTTTTTCTAAATAGAGAAATAATTGTTGGATCTATAATCCAAACAATGAATAGAATTATCATGACTTATCCTAACAACTGAAAAAACATTTTTCAAAAAAAGTAAAATCTTTAATCTCTATACGTTTTTAAGTGAAAACAATGAATGTTGCCAAGAACTTTCCTTCACACTACCTACCTCAAATAAGTGCAATCGTCAACTCTACAGTAGGACTATTCATCTCTATAGTACCTTGCCCAACCGCCAAAAGAGCTGAGCTTTTTATGATTGAAGCACCATATTTGACATAATTTTTCCAAAAAAAAGCCTTTGGACCCCAAAACAAAAAAAAAAAAAAAAAAAAAAAAAAAAAGCCAGAGAAAATGAGGGTCACCCTGGGAAATATCCATAGCAGATAACCAGCTAGGTACTAGATTAAATAGGGAAAGGGGAGTCTTAGAAATGACGACGACTTGGAAGTTTAGGAATGACTTTGGTTGCAAGGTTTGACTGGTGAGTAACCTATGGTGTTTCTGTTGAAACTTGAATCGCTTTGTCTACCTTTGTGTCATAGAGATGCATCTGTAGCATGGCTTCCACCCATGTGTTGATAATCATGTCCTTGCAGTGGGCCCTGGTTCTTTAAGAAAAAAATTCATTTAAACTAGACCAAACCGAGAAGACAAAGTAAAAACCAGATCCTTCCTAGGGTCAACCGCGACCAATGTGTCTGTTCTAAGATGGGGATGTATGTGGGAGACTTTTTTGCTTTCCAGAACTTTTCGATTTATAGCATTCAAGTGCTCGATAATCATGTCATTTGTCACGGTAGAAAATTTAGGGCATGATTGTTTTGTTTTTGTGTCTTGGAAGACATCTCTAACTAAAGTTGGACCAAAAAGACTGGTAATTTGATGGTCAAAAAAGCAAAGAAGAATATCAATTCTTTATATATTCAGAAGTACCAATCTATCTATTCAACTAGAACCCTGTAGCTACTCACCTAGCATCTAAACCACTTTAGCCGCTCGAGCTATGGGGCGATTCACACTTGGACCAAAGAGCAAACTCCGTTAAAGACCAAACCATGCCAAGAGGTCGAGTTTTGGAGTTGAAAGTTTAATCTAATAAAAAATCTAGGTGTAACATTTCAAGTAAAAACATCAAGGTAATCAATTTTAATTTGGTTAATAATAAATTTGGGTAAACATTTGAGGTAAACATGGTGGAGATCTTGTCAGGTATTGAATATTTTAACCCCTAATATTTTCACACCAAAATCACTTCAAAATTGGTTGGATTCTAATGCAATGAATATAGAAGGAAACTAGGACTTATAGTTGTAGTTTCGACCATAGGATCCCAAATAAGACTTATTAAGTAACATATTCACAAAATTTCATCAACTTTGACCGCACAGATTGAAAGATTATAGTGTTTGAAGTCATGCAAATGGTTCATATCCTTCTCCACATTGAGTGGATCAGCAGAATTTGACTTCACTTGGTGTCAAATTTTTGCACTGCACAAGTTCTATGTTCAATGTGACAGTGTCAAATTTTTGTAGTGCACTATAGGTTCAAAACAACTTTGCAAGGAGTAGAGGTTCAAAAATTGCCAATTCAGGTTTTAATTTGTCTGTACTTAATATGTTTTAGATTGATAATTTCAATGGTCAAAAATAAGGTTTACACCACAAATTGTTGTGGAAAAAATAAGAATTCAAAAATATAAAGACCTCTAAGTTTTATGTGGAAACGAAGGAGTTTTTTTGTTACCTTGCCCGACAATGTGTGAAAATGTTTGACTTGGGTTAATATTCTATTTTTCACTAAAGGGAAGAACTTCTTTGACACAATGAAGGGAAAGAATATGAGCGATGCTATCTTGTGAGCGGTGAACAACGAGCGGTGAGCGGTGAGTAAAAAAATAGGAGAAAAATAATATGTATTTTTTTTTTTCAAAAAATATGAAAGTGTTCTCTCTTACCAAACCATAAAATGTAAAATGTAAACCCTAAACCCTAAAACCTTAATCCTAAACCCTAAATTTGATTGCTCAATGCTCACGGCTCATCATTTACCGCTCACAAGATAGCAATCCTCGTAATGGCCTTCTACAGTAAAAATTTCAAAGAGGAATGTTGGAAATTGACACCATAGGAACATGACCAAACTTTCCAAAAGCCCATTTTTGACACTTGGTCCTTTAGGGGTTAATGATAAAAACATCTGGCACCTTGGCAAGAGGTTGGAGTTCTGTTCTTGTTCAACCTAAACTTTCCTTTAGAAGCCAAACTCTTGGCACCAAACCTTCAAAAAGTCGTGCCATGTAAGCATACAAGACGTTGTCCGTTTCTCAACCTTGGTCCCTAATGTGAAAGCCTAAAGGCCAACCAAGGCCAATACTTAGGCTCTAGACCAATTAAATTACTAGTAGCACTCGGCCTCTCAACTCTCAGTCCTAGTGTGAATTGTCCCTACGTTACTGTAATTGGATTAACCCCTAAAGTTCTTTGACAATTTCTGCCAAAAACTAGTCCAAAACTCCCATTGTCAAACATGGCCGCAATAATCACATTTTTTAGAAGAATTCTCAACTTTTAACCGTAAGGTCTAAAACTAGACTCATGTATAATAATCCTGTAAAATTATAGTTGCAATCCACCGCACGGATGTGAAAATTATAGTGTTTGAAGTGCAAGAAGTAGTTTTTTTTCCCTCTTGCCCGCCAAAGTCAGCTCACTTTGACTAAGCATATCTTCTAGTTTTTACAGTACATTGTGATGGAAACCAATACCAATGCAAAGAATACAATGTTAGCTAAGTGTGTGCAAAATTTGAGGTCATTTCGAGGGGTACATCATGCTCAAATAAATACTTTAGTGAAAGGGGAATAAAACAATGCAAATGACTACAAATGAAGTGAGAAATGATTTGCTAAATACGAATTTACAAATTTACAAATTCGTACAGTTGAAATGTGGAATTTAATTTTTACTTATTTTAGAGATTTTTTTTTCTAAAACGGGTAAAATCTCTAATTTTGATGAATTTATTGAATTATTCAGATATTATAGGTGAGGGCAGGGCTTCAAAATGGGGACCCTCCAAGAAATGAAGGGCCATGTCATTCTCCCACTCCCCTGTGCGGGACCCGCGTAGCTCCTCGGGGGTGGTCCGCCACTGCAAGGAGGTGTGTTTTTTTTTTTTTTTTTTCTTCATACATGCCATCTCTTTCAGTACCCGGGCCCGGCCACAGCCCCTGCCATGCGCTACTTTATGCTATTTTTTTTTAATTTCTATTTATCCCTTTTCTTGGAATTTGTGGGGTCTTCCCTTCCATCATTCTTCCCCTTGATTTGGGCTGCCCGACCCTCCCTCCACCCTTCGTGTCCCTACTTACTGCCCCTCTTTCACACATGTGTTTCATTGGTTCCCAGGGGTGCCCAGGCTGCCCAACGTCCCCATTTTTGAGAATAGGTGGTACTAACTTTCAAACCGTAAATTCAAAAAAAAATTTAAAAATACCTCCACGAAGCTCTCATCAGGGGCGATCTAGAATAAAAATTTCAAAAAAAAGGATTTTTTTTGAATTTGAGGAACCTGCCCAAAATCCGAAATCCCCCCCCCCCGAAGGAGACTCTGGTCCTTTAGGGGTTAAGGACCAATAGTACTTGTGCTGAAATTCAACTTTGTAAGAGAAAAGGACCAAGTCTCATGAAAGGGTCTGAATGTTCAACACTTTCTGGCCTCTTTGAAAATGGTTCCTAGCTTGGAGAAAAACTCTGGAAACTCTGGCACAATCCCACACTTTTCATACAGTTTACCGTACATACCACTGAGTGTTTTAACCCTTAACCCCTAAAGTTCCTTGACAATTTCCCTCAAAAACTATAAGTGGTACTAACTTTCAAACCACAAATCCGAAAAATAAAATAAAAATATGTCCACAAAGCTCTTATCAAAGGCAATCTAGAATAAAAATTTCAGAGAAAATTGATTTTTTTTCGAATTCTAGGAACCTGCCCAAAAATCAAGGAATCCCCCCGAAGGAGACTCTGGTCCTCTAGGGGTTAAACATCAGGCCGAACCGTGTATACATGTACGTGTTTTATTCTGTATAACACAAAAAAATGAATCAAGGTCTAGTAAGACACTTTTGGTGTAAAATATTCTTCAACCAACATTTTTCATTTGGAGGTCATTTCAATATGTGAACCTTATCATGTTGAAATATGACACCATACATGTAGAATATTGTGGAAATAAGTGGCACCTTACGACGTTTATGGGTTAATCCGTATTTAAGGACCACGTGTCTATTATGGGGACAAAAATTTCCACGTTGACTACAGTTATCTTTCACTCAAACTTCACAAATAAATTACCACTTCATCTCATACAAGTTTAGAGAAGATCCTTCGTTTACATTCTCAAAAAGTCCATCTTGGCAGTTTGTGATCTATGGATTAGAGATTCCTCTAAAATGCCTTGGTCCTTTATGGGTTAAGGATCGAATGCTCTGTTACAGTATAAGCAACTTAAGTTGGTGGTTGTAGGACATCCTTTATCTATTATAGCAGTGGTGCATGAGGGTTTCTTTTCTATTCTTTTCTATCTTTCTTTTTATAAAGATAGAACATCATGATTTTTGCAAATTTTCCAAGGTTTAAAGTCTGAGTATTGAAATAGTTTCAAATGCTCAAAGTGTAAAGTAAGTTGTGACCGGATCTTTATCATAGAGTCTGCCCTATGTCTTGTACAAATTTTGCAAGAATTGACTCCGCCACTACCTAAAATAGTGATTGGAAACTTCACAAACCAAAATTTTAAGATGCCGAAAACAAAATCTTGACTTTAAATAATGCAATTTTACAACCCAATGGAAGAAACATTGGTCACAACCTTACCCGTGTCCACCCTTCCTTGAAACTACTACAATAGATATTATAAAATTATCTTGAAAAGATGGATCATGGTAGGTCGTGGAGTTTAGCTGATTGCTTGTGGGATGTGGGATGTGATTCAGTGACACTTCTAGAGTAGGTGGTGGAAATAGGTCATTCAACCTTAGTTTACATAGATAGACAATCAAGTAGTTGATTACCATAGTGCCATAGCAGGATTGCCACCCTTGACATGAATATACCATATTTTTCAAAATAAAATAAAAATTGTCCCCCTTCCTCCAAAATGAATTTCTAATTCATTTCCTTCAATCCTCATATCTTAGTCTATGCTAGTAAACTAACATGCTCACAAATAATCATCAACTTTGACCACACATATTGAAAGATTATAGTATTTGAAGTGAGGAAAGAGGCTCTTCTCTTCCTTTTGTTGAGAGGATTAGCAAACTTTAACCTCATTTGGTGCTAAATTTTTGCATTACTCAAGGACAAATATTTATACCATCATGTTTCACTTGGCATCACTTGCTTGTACACTAGTTTTTAGAGGTAGAAGACTAGCATAGCATATTCAAAACAATTGGGCAAGGACCAATGGTTCAAAATTTGCCAATACACATTTTCATTTACTGTGAATCAAATTTGTTATAGATGGAATCCAATTGATGAAAAAGAAGGCTCATACTACACCTTGTAATAGTAAAATAAATAATCAAAATATTAAATTATCTAGTTTTATGTAGGGAAGAAAACGCTTTTTTGGTCCACTGCTTGACAATGTGTGATAATGTTTGACTTGGGTTAAAATAGGAATTTTACACTAAAGACAAAAAAATTTGGAAACTTATTAGTAAGATTGTATTACAAAATATTCTCAATACCTAACAAAGGGTGTCGCAAAAGCTTCGGAGCTCCCAAGCAAAAAGAAAGCCCATCAATTTGCACTTAGAATAGCATAATTTACATTCTAGAAGTCCAAGGTAAAAAAGAAAATTATATTCCCATGAGATTATTACTGTGGCACATCTTAAAAATTTTGTGATCAAAATTGACATCATAGTAATCCGCCCAAAATGGCAAATGTCCCCTAAGGACAGAATGACCTTCAGGAGTTAATTGTTGAAAGAGGTGGGATAATATTTATAAATAGAAAATGGTTTTTTTTTTTTTTAGACTTTCGTTTTCTGGCCCAAATAGTTTTCTAATTTCTTGTTTTCTTCATTTTTTTCTGGACAATAAAAATGGGGATAAACATCTGGATAATAGAATTACTCATGGAGTCGGTCTCTCTCCAAAGTTTTAATTCATGTCTGAAAACTACTGATAAACTTCTGAGGTAGTGTGTTTTGAAAGTACAGCATGTCCCACGTAAAAGCTGAGGACTTCACGTCTTCTCCTCAGACTGGTTGTCATGAATGACAAAAAAAAACGAGATGACTATGTGACCTTAAGGTCAATGAAAATGTCAAACAAGGACAACTGCACATGATTGCTTTTTGAAGACGATAGGTTTATTTGTACAGTCACCCAAAGTTTGAATAAGGTAACCTCTCTTTCATCATTTTGAAATTATTAATGTCAGGTTTAAATATTTCTCTACCTAAAATCAGCTCAAAGGAGAAAAAGATCGCTTGATTTCAAAGGTGGTTGAATTACTTTGACGTG
Organism: Bryoerythrophyllum caledonicum; assembly: GCA_963971425.1. Taxonomy (NCBI): domain Eukaryota; kingdom Viridiplantae; phylum Streptophyta; class Bryopsida; order Pottiales; family Pottiaceae; genus Bryoerythrophyllum; species Bryoerythrophyllum caledonicum. The sequence continues at coordinate 3,440,615 of OZ020525.1, read as the reverse complement.
AATTTTGAGACAACCAAACCCCTCCATTCTTAATTCAAAGAATACCGTAGGTGAACCTCTAGTTTGGCACCTCCATGCCGAATATTTAATTAAAGTGAGTAAAGGCCATTTGGCATTCAAAATCAAAATAAATTAATTTTCAGCTAGAAATCACAAATTGCTATATTTAACACATTTGACAACCGTCTGGTTTGAACCCAAGACCTTAGGGTTCTAAATCAAAGCCTACCTTGAATGGAGGCTTTTCCAAGCCCCACTCCCTTTTTATGCCTAGCAATGTGAAAAAATCTGTTAATATATAGTTTCTCTAATTTTGGCAATTTCATTAATTATTTTCCCATTTAATTAGGCAAGTATATTTCTAATTAATAAACGCCGAACTAGAGGTTCACCTATGGTATTAACAGACACACCTCAAACTCTTCTATTCTTTGTTTGAAGAAATCTAATTAACAGAGCACAAAGTCTTCAATTGATCTAATAACTAATTCAAGCAAGGCATTGAAATAAATAAGAGAGAGTGTCTTATGGAAACATTGGATGACTTAACAAACAACTCAGATATTTCTAACACCCTTCAAAGTCTAAAATAGAGTGTTTTGCACTACTAAAAGATGGTATGAGATGACCATTGAGTACACCAAATAATGGCAGTTTGTTTGAGAGTCATTGTTTTGGTATACTTAACCCTTTAAAGCCTACCCGGTCATGAGAGGGTCAATTTTGGTGCTTTGGGTGTTCTAACTTTTTCCATGATTGGCCATCGTAGTCGCGGTCTTTAGAATGCACTTGGCGATCTGCAAAGCTTTTCTATGCATCTCGGCGATCTCCAATCAATGGAGGCATTGGCGAACTACACTTGGATTGCCATGAAAAGTATCCATTGTGAAAATGATGTTTTGCATACTCTGTAATGCTCATAGAATCTCACAAGGACTCATGGTCCACTTAGGCATTAGAAGGTTAATACCTAAGATGTTTGTTGAGTCATCCAATTTTTGGTACAAAATCAATTCCCTTTCCAAGAGCATCTTTTACAATGGTCAAATTCCTCTACAAACATGGTTGTCGTAACATATATTGTTTGGACAAACATGGTTGTTACAGAGGGTGGTGACTATATTCAATAATGTTTGGTCATCTTATACCATCTTTACAATAAGTTGAAGATTTACAAAATAAGAAATAAAAACTACGGTTGATGAGCTTCAAGAAGGGTTCTTCCTTATACCGCATATATGTACAAGATATATACAAAAGCTAATCCATCCCTAGAAAATAGTTTGATCCCTATATATATGTACAAGATATATACAAAAAGCTAATCCATCCCTAGTAAATAGTTTGATCCCTATTACTATACAATCAACTCCTTTTACAACAACCATGTTGGATCTACCTACTATACATAGAGGCTGCTATTGTTATAATAGAAAGGGTGGGTAATGCCTCGTACACCAAGTGTTCATACAAAAAGAAAAGATTTGTTCTCATCCAAGTTGCCTATAATAACAAGATTGTTGTAACAAGATTGTTGTTGAATCAGATGCTTCTATAAATGGAGCTGACCATATTAATTCCAAAGCCTCTGTTAGAAATTGGCATTTGCAGGGCCTGGATAGGCTTCAATTTGTTGAATGCGTTTGTCGAATCTAGGAACTCCCACAGTGAAATGATAAAGGCTTTGGAAACTAGTGCCTTTCAATCCTAGCACCTGATGTACTGTAGGAAAATCATCTCAAAAGAGTCAGCTTATAGTGCTATTTAACCGTATTATTTGTTAGAATTAATAAGATTACCCCCCTCTTTAGATTGTTCTTTCCTCACTCCAAATATTATTAGAACAACAAAAGCACTTGATGGTCTCTAAACTCAAGTCAACATAGTTGTAGCTATTTTTGAGAGAAGAATTTGAATCAATCCAAATAATGAAAAAAAGAGGGGTATCTTGTTCAAAACTTAGAGTAATATTACAGATACCTTAATTTACTACATTGATGATCATAGTTGCTACAAGATACACTACATCTTTTTATTAAAAAGTTTACAAGGCAAATATCTTTACAAGGTATGTTCTATCACAAGAGTAGTACCAATGAGGTAACTCCCTAGTAACCAACCAAAACCCACAACCAACACTTATAAAATTGGAGTATATCCAATCCACTTCCATCCCACTACCACCCATTCAATTTGCTCTTAATCATGACCCCTTAATTCTAGTCGGCGCTTATTTGGGGGTACCTATTGGCGAGCACTGGCTAAACATGGCAGCCACACTTTGAAAATTCATAACTAACTCACATTTCATTAGAAAAATATGAAATCATTTCGGGTTGAAATTATAATGTTATTGGCTATCACTAAAATAAAATAAAAGGGTTATTATTTATTCTCTCCATATATGCATAGAGCTTAACTTGTCGGTTATGGGGGGTTTTTAACCTTATATTCACTCTGAGTTAAGTTATTTACATAAAGTCTTGGGTGAATAGGATAAAGTGCAAAGTAGAAAGAGGGAAGCGCACCTGGATCATCCAAAAAGCAGCCAATTCCTGTGGCGGAAAAACCAAAAGCATGCGCTTCCAGATACAACACTTGACCGATGAGCCCTGTCTCCCAAAACAAGCGCGGGTACATGGAAGGCCCAAAGTCCCTCAGGGCAGGCTCGAATCTGGCCAGCATGCCCAAGCTGAAAAACCCTTCTCCAGCTATTTCCTGACCAAATATTGCAAATTTCAACCAATGTGACCATACATGCAATGTAAGGAACCAGCCAAACTATCCGAGATTCACATCTTATTTTGAAGAGAGTTCACTTAAGATAGAAAAGAGTTCTTTCTAAAGTCACCCATACTTTCAACAAGAGAACCGCTCTTTTTCGCTTTTCTGGTGGAAAGGCCATCAAGTTCTTTCTATGGATCTAGTAGCTGTCTACAGTGAGGAAAGAGTAGTGAAAAGGGGAGGGGGGGTTATCTTATGGCAACTTTGGGTGACTTTAGAAAGAACGTGTTGATCACTCACCTGGTTACATGAGAGTTGCTGTGCCAACTCTTTGACATCCCCATACTGCAGCGCATACAGCGGCAAGCAAGCGGGGCACTTGGGGGGTTTCTCCCACACGAACTCCTGCGTCATGGCCGCGGCAAGCTCCTTGGCATGCGCTTCGTTCCGCACCAAGAAATAGATTCCAGACTTCAGCCCCATCACGCGGTGCACGAAGATGGCCAGGTGAACCTCGGCGTTCCAGGGAAGCACACCGAAGGGCAGTTGGCGAGGAGCCCCTTGCTTCGTCTCTGCTTCTTCGCCCTCGCCTGTGGGCAGAGTCTTGGCTAGCATCTGGAAGAAGACCTCCGGAAGCATGCCGTATGTGCCGTCCATGCTCACAGCACTCCGACGCTTCCGCACTACCTGGAAGAAACACCAAACAAAACAAGGTGGATTTGATGAGCAACAACTTGTCTGAAGAACTGTCAACAAACCATCCATGAAACTCTGATCATTCCTAGCAATGAAGACAACCAAGGTGGCTTTGATCATCAACTAATCAGAAGAATGCCATGGAAAATCGGATCATTCCTAGCAATGGATATATATATGGTAGCATATATTCATTGCTATATATCCATTGCTATATATTCCTAGCAAGGTGGCTTTCGTAATCAATATCCATACCAACTATACCACAATTTGTCCGAGTAACTGCCATCAATCCATGGAAATTGGACCATTCCTAGCGAACACTAGAGTCAGCCAAAGTTTACATCCTCGTCGACTTACGATATTACTCTTTCTTCATTCTTACTAGCTATTAGATCAATGAAAGAGCTCGGTGGTTTATCAACTAGAATCATTGGTAAATATGGAAGAGGTTGGTGGTCTTTACATAAAAGATATAACTATTTTTAGAATGAAGGAGAGAATCATAGACGCCTTTTTACCTCTTTGATAGGATTATAGATATTCAGAGTTATTTAGGGCCTATTTTTCCAAACAACACTAATATATAAAACATAAAAAGGAGACGGCAAACAACCTGTCGAACAGTCAAAGGCTCGTACTCCGCAGATGTCACCACCGAGTTACGCAAAGGAACTGATCTTCCCAGCGCAGCACTGGTCACATCCCTCTTCTCTGCAGCCTGAGCCGCCTCATAAATAATGCCCCACCTCACGTGCTCCTTGCTCAACGCGTTCATCTCCCCCACCCACCTCACGTCCCTCAGAAGCTCCGACACATGGTAGCACGGCTGCCCAGAGATCTCCTCACCTGACCAAACAACACATCCAAAATTCAGTCAACAAGTTGCATCCAAACAACAGTCTCAACAGAAAACAGAAATGTAGATGCAACAGATGTATACACATGCAATAGATGCAACAGGACATGTTAGATTTGTCACATGAGTGGAGAAAAGGATACAAAGAGTCGATAGCACGATGAGCATATTCTCAGAAGATATGTGGACAAATTAGCTCACTAGAAGGGAAGATTGCGACGACGCAGTCTGCGTGCTCCGCCTCGAGCTCACGCATGACGCCCTTGGCAGGGCCGCGGTCGGTGCTGGCTCTGACGTGAGGCAATCCGAACAAGCTCCCGAGCTCGTGGCCGCTGTAGCCATCCAACATGCAAGCGTTCCATCCCAACGAGGCTGCGGCGATGGCCACCGCGCCAATCGCATGCCCCACGTCGTGGTTACAATACCTGCATCACATGAGATGAGAAAACAATCATCTGGAGCCAAAGAAGAGGCTGTCACGACTGACCTGAAAGCGCGCTCGCCGTATTTCCATGACTCTCTCCAGAAGATGGAGGAGAATCCGAAGAGGACGGAGCCGGGAGGCAGGCCGCTTGAGATCCGGTTCCAGAGCTCCACTCCGAGCTCCGCGCGGATCTCCAGCGCGTGCTCCTTGGGCGCGTAATGCGCGATGAAGGGCAGGGACGAAACGCCCTCGATGGCACCGCAGATCACGTACCCCTCCGTGGGGTGCAAGTTCCCGCTGCTCGGATTCACTCGCAGCGACCACGTCGAGCGCCCCGCGACCTGCAAGAAAAACAACACAACCCCTTCTAGATGTAAGCATCACATCGAGGAGAGTGCCTGCGAAAGGGATAGAGGAATGCAGACCTTCCAGGCCGACAACGCGAGGCTGTCGTAGAGGAGCTGCGAGAGGGAGCTTCTGTCCAGGGGCTGCGCAGGAAGTGGCTCCTGGAAGATGAGAGGGAACGGAGCGCCACCAGCGGAGGGAGGATGCGCCAGGTGCACCACCGGGGCGCCGTCGTAGCGACGGAAGGGGTTGGGCTGGTTCGCCCAGTCGAGCCCGTGTGGGCCGCGCGCGTAGCGCCGCAGCGAGTGCTTGGTTTCCTCGTGGTAGTGGAGGACGCACGCGACGTCTGCTGCGCCCACACGCTCTGCCATGCTCGACGCTCTTGCGAGGTTCGCCAGACGCCCACCGCTCGCTGGGATGATGCGGAGCGCCCTCATCGCTCTCGCCTCATCGTCAGCTCGCCATCGCCATCGTCGGTGAGTCTACACTCTGCTCTGGACCCTCATCTGCCTGATTGTCTACAGAAATTCCTGATCTGTAACCCTAAATCTGCCTCAAGTTGGGGTTTCAAGAGCTGATTGAGTCCTGGAAGTGGGAGCGACAACGCTCATCTGCAGCAATCGAGAGTTCAGTGCAAGAGTGAGATTTGTGCAAGGATTGCAACATGCAAGGTATGCAAAAACTACTGCAAACGAGCTTTCAATCGAAATTTCTAACCCTAATTGAAGTAGTCGTTGCAACTCTAAATCTGGAAATCAGAAGGTGAATAGAATCCAGAAAATGGGAGTAGCAATGCTCATGAAAGCAGAAGAGCAACTCAGTGTGGCGATCAAGAGTGAGATATCACAAACCCTACTACAACATGTAACAATTCTTGCAAAACACTACACCAGTGCAAATTTAGAGTAGAGGCTGTCTTCTCTCCGACCTTCAGATTGCAAGGATTGCCCTGCTTTTGTTGTTGATAATGGATTTGATCACGTTGAGAATCAGCGATGCTTAGTTAGTGGCCATGCAAGCTACGTTGTGCACACAAGTGTGGGTTGATTTGGTTACAAACCCTAAAAGGACGGAGCCTGTGACCGTGGAATCAACCCCAATTTCCATTCTGCTGTGTGCTCTCATTTTTTATCAAATATATGTGGAATTATTTTTTTATTTCATTTTTAAGAGATGAGATCACATGTTATGTTCATTTTATGAATTTTTAAAAAAAATTGGGGGGAAATTTGAATTTATTGTGATTTTTTGAATAACAAGTGAAGAAAATTCATATCAAATTTAAAGTATGCAAATTTTTTTTGAAAATTTCAGCAAAGGTGTACTTTGGGGACAAAACTTGTGGTGTGAATGAAACTTCCTTGTTCAGATAGAATTAGAGAATCGGTTAGAGGCCCAGAGTTTGAATTGCAATAACTTATCCAATTTTAAGGGTTTTTCAGATTTTCAAACTGGAATGGAAACTAGACTTCATAAACCCCATTTCATTAGTTGGACTCAAAATCAAAAAATATCATTTGAATGACTTGAATTCAGATTTAGAGCTAGAGCGAGAATTTTCCAAGATACATTACATTGAGATCCATGTCACAAACTTTTTTTTTTTTTATATATAACATGATTACCTCTATGAAGCAAGTTTCATCAACATATGATACTTACACATTCGATGAACTCTCTACAAAAGAATTGGATGAAAACCAATTGTTTACAGCGATAATCATCCTCAAAATGTCATATGAGCAACCACTTTTTGGCTACTATGGTGTTCAAGGGTTACCACTTAACCCTTTAAGGACAAGTGACCATTTTTGGGTCGTTTTGCCACAATCATCTCCATAGCAACTGCAACATGCCACCTCCATGAAAGACTTAAACTATGATAAAGAGGTGGAGAAAGATGGGCATAAATTATGATTGGTGCCACAAAAACTGGTTCAAGCATGGGCGAGTTATAGTGATTTCCGTGAAGTGGGTTGTGATGAAATGTACCCTCTGTTTGGGTGATGTTCTGCATGATCTAGAACACTTGTAGATTCTTGGAGGCTAAAAGAGCTCATCGATCTTGAAGGGTTAAAGGTCAGAGAAGCCACATTTGGATTGCAACATGATGTTTTCTGTGTATTTCATAGACACGATGTAAGAATTGATATATAGGATAGTTACACAAGTTTGTACTTGTGTTGAATCCAATCCCAGGACACATGACAATTTTAATTTAGATCATTATTGCACCTACTACAGGCTTGAGAAGTTGCAAAATGATCATGTATTCTACATGTATGGTGTTGTATTTGAGTGTGATAAGGTTTTGATTTGAAATGACCTCCAAATGAAAGATGTTAGTAGAAGAATCTTCAATCCAAAGGTATATGTCTTGCTAGATTTTAGTACATTTTTTGTATGTTAAGAGTAAATTACGTGATCATATATATGGTCCTCCACTGACCTTTAAGGGTTAATTCTTGAACTTGAAAGGTTTGAGAAGCTTGCAACATGATATTTTTTGTGTATTCAATATATAAAGTGTAAGATTGATGTATAGGAGAGTTACAAAGTTTGTACTTGTGTTAAGTTAATAACACATGGCATTTCAATTTTAGATTATTAATGCACCTACTACATTGCTTTGAGAAGTTGCAAAATGGTCATGTATTCTACATGTATGGTGTCGCATTTGAACATGACAAGATTTAGATTGATTGAAATGATGTCCAAATGAAAGATATTACAGTTGAAGAATCTTCAGTTGAAAGATGTATCTCTTGCAAAATTTCAATACATTTTTGGTATACTAAGAGTAAAATACGTGACCGTATATTATATGGTCCTCCATAGATCTTCAAGCCAAAGATGTAACTCTTACTAATCTGTAGTACATTCTACAAACTTAATTACATGTTTGTATATACAGTTCACATCTGAAGTTTACAAGTTAAGCCAAACTTTTGGTTTGGTTTTTCAAACTTGCCATATTATCCCTGAAAGGACCAAGGCATTTTAGAGGATTCTCTACTCCATTGATTAAAAACTACTAAAATGAACTTTTGGAGAATGTAAAAATAGGATCTTCTTCTAAGCTTATATGAGATCATGTGGTAAAGACTTTGTGAATTGTAACCGTACATATTGAAACATAATCACAATCAAAATGGGAAATTTTGTATCCCACGAATACACTTGGTTCTTTAGGGGTTAACGAGGTTAGACTTAAGTATGCATATCATATTCATATAAACTAAAATTAGATTTGTTATTTATGTTGCATATATCATACCATATAAACATATGTATAGTACATACAATATACTCGATTATGGTAGATTCTGTATAAAACATATATAATACTACCAATCATCCAATACTGGTCTTCCTAAACCTGGTGGCCACGGTGATCTTTCCTGTAAATTTCCAACATTCACAAATTTTATAAATAAGGAACACACTTTGGCACAAAAGAAATAACTGCAGTGGTTCTAAAACTTCCATATCCACTTGTATGCTACTAAAATCATTACGAGGCGCTTAACATGTGCAACCTAAATTACGTCCTAGGTCTTCAACATAGATGTCATTGAGCAGCAGCACATTCACCCACGTAATCTGCCAACTGCTATGGGTTCAACGATGCGTTCCTTCACACCCACAATATTTCCAATTATGCACTCAAATGCAATGTGTTACTAGCAGCGACTACAAAAGCCAAGTAGCAACAAAAACAACTATGTCCATGAATTGAAAATACTTGCAACGCGTCAACAGCATGAACATGCCGCTGCATAAAGGAAAATGAAAAGATTGTACTCAGAAAGGGATTACCGGTTTTTCAATAAAATCAAAAGAATAGCAACATTTGCAAATGCGTTACTGAAAACCAGAAAGGGATTATCATAGAAACAAATGTGAAATGACCCCATGGAAGGATGTGAGCCAATCAAGGTAATTGCGAGTAACATTGAATTTGCTGGAACTGGACTCCAGACTTCCTTGCAGCTTGTTCAACTCCTCATCCATAACTTGAAGGACATTTAGTAAACACTTACAACCTCCATTTGGGCCTAGACCTAGACCCCTTCAGTCTATTGGGTTTAACCCATATGATCACCCAGGTCTCAATCCGGGATTCCAAAGACCAGATGGGGTCAAAAGCCACCCCTACCGCACTCATGTGCATTTGCTTAGTAGGATAGCCATTTCGATAGGGCTCCAATCTCTCCCCATATTTAGTTCTGGTAAATATCATACTAAAGGAAAATGCAACCAAGATAGAAGACAACCTAGGGATGTACTCTTAAGTATTAACAAGAAGAATTATAGACAATCTAATGCACCCAAAAGATTGCTGAAAATAAAAAATACCAAAAAATATTACATGACCAGAATGTGGACGAAAGGTGATGAAAACATCATGCGCAAAAGGTACACATAACATTCACATGAACAAATTAGACGTGGAAAAAGTATTGCACAAAAGTATTTCAAGATTAAAACGTAATGAAGGCCCATGGATTGAATACACAACATTCAGCATTCTGAGGTGATGTTTTTGACATTATTATCACCATTTCGATAGCTTTCAACTGCTCCATCAAGACATAAGTTAAATTACCACCAGAGCCTTACACTTTTGTAGATCAATTGTATATTTAGCTGTAACATCAAAAGAAACTCAATATTTTAGATAAACAAAAGGTGAATTTATAGGAGACCTCGTGAGCTGTGAGTTGTTTTTTTTGCAACGCTCCACACGCGGCCTTGCGTAGATTTGACGGCATCATCAAGAACAATCTGTCAGGAGTTAATCTAGTACTAGAATAGAAGTAATCACCTGATCATAGAGCTGCAGGTTGCGAAGGTCACACAAAAACGTGGTTTTAGGCACATAATTGAACCTCTAAGCAGGATGAGGCAATTAATCTTACGCTAGGTTTTGGCCATTACACCACACAAATGTTTTTATGTGAGGAATAGCGAGGCTGCAACAACAATGACACTTAGTACTATCTTGATAAGACAAGGATGATGAGGGCTAGGGAGATTTTCTTCACAGACGCTGCTGGAAAGCTGAGAGAAAATTTTAGTTTGTTTTCTTAGTTTTTTGAAAACTAATTATAACGAAATGCTCAGATCATCTTACCTTCTACCTGTACGATCAGTTTGCCTCCGAGACCAGTCCTCGGACAGAAATACCTCGAAGATGTTTGCTCGGTGAAAGACGACTGCGCAAATATCGATAGAAAACTAATTATAACGAAATGCGTAGTTGCCTCGTTTGGCAACTTTGATGTCTGAATTGTGCATTTGACTTGCCTGCAACAGACTTGCACGTGGGTGTTGATCTCGTTAGGGCTTGGCAACTGACCGTTCTAGCTAGGATGGGTGCTTAGAAGGAGCTGACCAAGTACAATAAGGGCAAATACAAATATTATCCACAAAACAACAATAAAAAGATGAAGTCTTCCAGTCCTTGTGGAATTTAGGAGGGATCTTATGTTGCAAAACTGTTGGTCTTTGTTGGAACATTGCCCCCACACAAGGACTTTCTTCCTCAAGACTTAGCCATTTGTTACAAGGCCTTTCAATCTCGTCCTTTGCAACCAAGTTTGCCTTACAAAAACTTTGATACTCAAATCATGTCTACATTGGACAGTTTTCTCACTCAAAACCAAGTTAAGGACGCCTTGTGAGTCGCTTTTGCTTCTCAGACTTTGGAGGATTGTTTGGCAGTTGTGGAGTTGTATGCAGAGGAAGTCCTTGCTGCTTTTATACTCGACTTGGAGGTGGAAATTACCAGGATGCTTTACTTTTTCCCAAAATTTTGCAGTTTGATGAGGATCTTATTGATTAAGCCAATTTGGAGTTTCTTCGAGAAGAAACAATCCTTCCCCCACTCATGGTTTATGTCCTCTCGCGGGTCCCCTCTGTTGGTTCCTCCCATGACACTCTTCCTTTGGGGAAGATTAGGGCCGCTACACACTATGCCCAAGTCGAGTAACCGTCCGTCAAAATGAGTGGCCAAACTATGGCGAGAGGCCAAACGTTTTTGCCAAAAAAATACATTAAATAATATAGATTGAAGGTTTGGCCAGTCGTGGTGTGAAGCCTCAAAGCCCAAGTCCAGAGTCCAAATCCCATATTATTACACCAAAAAAAATCAGCCAAAAAAATCAGCCAAAAAATTTGGCCTCTTTCATCTAACGGTCTAGATCTTGTCAATTATTATTATTATTTTATTTTAAAAAATCGACGGACTCTCGATTGTAGTTTAGGTCCGCAACAATGGGCGACCCAAGTTTTGCTCGAGAGGTCGTCGCTTTGGCGCCAAAACAGCCCAAAAGTGTTGCCATGTAGGACGACGACCTTTGGAGTTTGGGCACAAGTGTGAAGGCCCAACGTCCGGACTTTGGCCATTCTAGCAATCTCATTGGTGGAAATCGACGGCCACTAGACTTGGTCACCAAGTGTGAAGCGGCCCTTAGTCAACTTCAAGGTCTCTCCAAATTTGAAGCTTTTCATAAGCAGGTTGGCACTCAACCCCCTCCTCAGCACCCCTCTCCCAATCCTTAGGTGAGGATTAATGTTCCTAAAGAGCCTAATTGACGCTTTTGTGGTTTGGGTTCCTTGTGGCATCCTTTGTGGGTGTTCATTTGATTGGTATCCTTGCTTCTTGTTGGATTGTTGTTTTCCTTCTTTCCCGAATATTGCCTTGTGCCAGCATTTGCCCCTGACTCTTCTTGTGTCTGGGCTCAATGCCAATTTATGATTGTTGCCTTTGAGCTTTGTTGTGTTTCCAATTTCATTTTAATTTATCCCGAATTGGGTCTTTTCGGCATATTCAAAGCAATTGTGCAAGGAGTAGAATTTCAAAACATTTCAATTAAGGTTTTATTATTTGGTGAACTTTATATGCTTTAGAATATGAATCCAAGTAGTCAATATGAAGGTCTACATTGCATCTCATAGAAGAAAAAGTAAAAAGTAAAAAATATTAAGATCTCTATGATCTAATGTGGAAAAGAAAAAAATTGGTACCATGCCTTGAAATGTGTGACAATGTGTAAAAATGTTTGACTTGGATTAAAATGTTATTTATCAGTAAAGACAAGAATTTTATTTGACAATTGAAAGGAAATAATATTACTTGCTAGTATTGAAAATCTCATGTTTAAACGAGTGTCTTAGCAAAAGTTTTTAGAGTTGCCCAACTTGCCCGCATTTGAGAAGTTTTTCTTTAAGATGGCATAACTTTTTCCATTAGTCCAGTGACAAAAGAAAAAAAAACATATTTCCATGTACCTCACGTCTTCCTCCATCTTTGTACAAATTTCAAGAATTGTAAATATAATTTGCAACCATGGAAACATGCCCAAGATTTGCAAAAGCCCACCTACTAGGGACTTTTTACATTTTGGAGTTGATCAACATCTTTCATTTGGAGGTCATTTTGATCATCTTAAAACTTGTATTGGTTTTTACTGTTTTATATTGCTTTTCATGGAATGAATTTATAATTTTAATATTCAAATTGAAAATATTGAATTTAACGCACGATCTTAACTTTGGGTGAAATCTGCATAACATCCAACAATTGATGTAATAGATTATAGTGTTTGAAATCAACATATCTTGGTACTAAACATTGTCAATTTTAAAGGTTGTACTACTTTACCATTACAAGATGATTCATACTTCAAGTGGACAAGATTTAGACATGGACTATGTTGATAGTCACTCATTGACATACGACACATGAAGTAAACATTTTTGTTTGATTTTGATTAATTTTCATCTATTCTCTACTTGATTGCATATAAAGATGTTCCAAAATGTGTACAAATTACTATATAAGCTTACATGTGATTTGGAAAATCTACATTCACAAGACATTAAAAAGTCTCTTAGGGACAAATTTCAATCAAACTTTAGACCCATCTTAGTGCCTACATCTATTGGTACTCCTTTTGATAATCAACCAAAATCCATAATCTACACTTACAAAATTAGGGGTATTAAACCCACTTCCATCCCATTACCATCCATTCAACTCCAAATGGACTCTTGCTACTAGGCATGACCCCTTATTTCTTGTCAGCACTTTTAGAAGGTACCTATTGGCGGCCACCAGCTAAACACACCTTGAAATTTCATAACTAAGGGGGGTTTCACACGCGGACGGTCGGCCGAATTATGTCGAGGACCAAATTATGTTGAGAGGTCAAGTTTTGGAGTTGGAAAAAATATCAAAATATGTAATTTGTGGAGTTTGGGTCCTTGTATTGTGAAAGCCCGAGGGACCGAGACCCATACCATGAAAATTTCAAGTAACATTATTTAGGTGAAAATGTAAATTAAAAAATTTAGATAAAAATTTAGAGTAAAAAAAATGGGTTGAAATCTTTGTAAAGAATTTGGATAAAATATTTGAGGGTAAAATAAGTTATTGTTTTAATCAAATGGTTGAGATCTTGTCAAATCTTAGTATTTTAATGAACAAATATTTTGCGCCTCGGCAAGAGTTTGGTCTGAACAAGAATAGAAACTCAAACTTCTCTCGAGGTACCAAACTCTTGGCGCCAAAACCTCAAAAAGGTGTTGCCATGTAGGCATTTTAGATGCCCTTGACCTCTCGACCCTTGGTCTATGTGTGAAAGCCGAGAGGCTGATTTTGAGGCTCTAGACCAATCGAATTGCAAGTTGCACTCGGCCTCTCAACCCCTGGTCTGCGTGTGAAACCCTCCTAATTCACATTTCATCAGAAAACTATGAGATGACTTGAGTTGAAATTGTAATTCTATCAACTATCTTTGAAAAATAATTGTATTATTATTTGTTCTCTCCATATGTGCACATTGCTTAACTTGTTGGTTACGGAAGGTTTTACCTTATAATTTTCTCAAAGTTGTTGTACATTTGTACAAACTCTAAATTAACTTTCCAAGTCTTAAGCTTTAAATTTGAAATTCTTCTCAGCAACCCTCTATGGTAGTATATTACATGTATCACGATTTTACACATGAAGTCTTGACTTTTGAGTCTTTGTGTCTTGTAGGCCGTGGGTCAAGTGTTGAAACACATGGTGGACTACTTTCCACAACATGTTGCCTACAAGGGGGTCAATTCTCCCTGGCCACAACTCCAGGAACTCCAAGTCCCATGTGCTCAACAATTGATGTAAGTTATTCAGTTGAAGTCAAGCAAAAGTGGGCCTCAGTTCAAAGAGATACTGTAATATTAATTTACAGACACCTTGACAGTTTTGTAGGCATAATTGGATGAGTCCTGACAGTGAGGCTTTTGAAGCTCCATGTCAACAATGGACTGGAAAACACACACACCAGCTCAACTGCATTTGATGAATAAGCTGTGACTCACATGCTCATGTTGCCACTGCTACAACGTTTCTTCTAATTTGTGTGGTTTTACTTTTCATCCACCTAAGGATCTAGCATGTTACTTCAAAGTGATTTGAGGTTAAAAGTGCTCATTTGAATAGCTTAACATAACCTTGGATAAATAGAAAGAAACTTACATACAAATTAGAATGTGCTAATTACACCCATTGTTACAAGCAGGACAATGCCGTAACTTCAACAACAACAATAAATTAATTAAAAAACAACAACAAAAAACTACAGTCTCAGAAGGAGGCGGGAGCAAATAAAGTGTCTGTTCATTCCACCACTGAATCTATGTCCACCACACATAGGTTTGCTTTGACATCATTGAACTTGAATTTCGACCATGTTCAACTTTCATTTGAACATGAAGGTCCTTTCATTTCCTTGGTTGACCACTGCACTAGGTATTTTAAATATACATGCATTTGAACATTTTTTCCTAGTGCAAGAAGCAAAATCACATAATATTATTTCCAACTTCCTTTTGCTTCGATTACAAATGCAATCTGGCATGGCATGCTTTCTACAAGCCTCATGCATTCATATGAAACTATAGAGTAGAAAATTGATCAATCCTTTCATATCCATTTGATGCCCATTTGAAAATTACCCACAATTGTTTGATTGGATTCAAGTTGGGCAATTGAGTTGGCAAATGGAAGAGATTCAAATGCTACTAAGAAAACCACTCCATAAGTATCTTAGTGGTATCCACACAAGCATTATCCGATTAAAAATATTAAAAGAAGGATTCAAGTGAAACTTCCAAAATGTCGGGTAGACATCTTGATGTAAGGTCTCACAATATCAATACGTGGCCTTCAATGTCCAAGTCCATGGATGCACATACTTCTCGATATAATAATTCCCAACCACCATGTTTCAGCGTCCGAGAAATACTTCAAGATGAAAGTTTTTATGAACCATGCATGCAGCACTAGAGCATCCAATTTAAGTAGAAGCGATTGAGTTTAGATTCATTTCAGAAGATAGTTAGTCTTTGATCGTCTACATTCAATTTTGGGGTATTCTAGAAAACTCTGAACACTCCTTAATGTTTTTTTTGAAAAATGAAGCTTTTATTCTTTTTTGTTTGTACACTTAACCCATGTCTATGAATTTCGCATCTTACATTGTTTGCACTCACATGTATTTCAAAGTCTTTCTCTAGCTGTTTAGATGCACCAAATTCAATACTCACCCTTCCTCTGATAACTTCTAATGTAGATGAACTTTCCGTAGCACTAGTCATCACGTGCAATCTATTTCTATAGCCAAGCTTGCATCTAGAACATGTGTACCATGAGTGTTATGAACATTGCCCAAACTTACATACAAAGCTCTTGAGGCTTTTCTTAGTCCACACCTTCTCTCTCTAACATGGAAATGAGATTTGTACTTCGTTCAAATATTGATGCTTTAGCATCTTGTCTACTTGTGAAGAAGGTTTGAAAATAGAAGGTACTTGGGCATGAAGGTTCTAGAGAGGCAATCATGCAAGAATTTGCAAGTAAAATTGGTTATGAACTATGTATAAGTTGTCTTCTATATTGTCTACAAAAGTATTCAAATGAAAGACCAAGTTTTTTGCCTTCCAAATTATATAGATGCATGCACTCTCAAGTAGCTAATCTACTAAATTAAATTTGTAACTTAAATTAGAAGTTGCATTGGCTTAAATTATGGAACCATTCATGTGTCAATTTATAGATACAAGCATTTGTAATTGAGTTAGGTAGACATTTGAGCATTTTCAAAAGCCACCAGATGGTTAGTTTGATTAAATTTCCGTACTATGAAATGACACACAAAATTGTTCACCAAAATAGAATTCACCATAGACCATGTTTCTTATCCAAGAGTTTGAGCTTGCCCAACAAACTTGTTCCTTAGAGCATCTCCACCCCGCACCGCAAACCGCCAAACTGGCGGTGCGGGGTGGTTGAATGCCCACACCGCATGCCCCAAAACGAGGCATCGGTGCGGGACTTTCCCGTTCAAATGAGCCTCCAACGGGGAACTGGGGTTGGGCACCCAGCTCCCCGGGGTTTGCAGTTCTGACCCCCCCACTCCCCGCATGCCACGTGGCATGCCGGGAGTGGAGCGGTAGGAAATTTTAATTTTTTTAAATAAAAAAATATTATTTTTAAATTAAAAATATTTTTTTAAAATTTTAAAAAAAAATTAAAAAAAAAAATTTTAATTTTTTAAATTTTTTTTTTTTAAAATTAAAAAAAAATTAAAAAAAATTAAAAAATTATATTTTTTTAAAGCTGCCGGCCAGCTGCAGCTGGGTGCGGGGAAGGGAGGATAACTCCTCCCCCGTCTACCTTGGCCTACACCAAAATCTCCCCCTGGCGTGGGAGTTTCCCCGCCAGGGGTGGAGATGCTCTTAGTGAACTAAACTTACATAAAGTTATGCCATATTGGCAACATGTCATTTCTTTGAGTGTGCTTGAAATTCTCCATTCATAAAGTCTTACCGGAAAGGTAAACTTCCTCAAGACATAGGTCTCAATTTTGGTTGATTATATTGTTCCATTACCTTTAACGACGTGGCCTATAACCAAATAACCTTATGACCAAAAAGGACCATTTTGTAGCTTAATTGTTGTTAACCCTTTTAGGGCGATAGTCAAATCTGGTTGTTGCGGGAGTCTACGAGGGTTGTAGATTATGTCAGGCAAGTCTACAACCCTCGTAGATTATTCCTGCCAAATCTACGACCCTCTTAGATTCTTGCATCAACCAGATTTGACCATTGTCCTTCACTCCTAAAGATCCAAGTGTCAAAAATAGGCTTTTTGAAAGTTTGGTTAGGTTCATATGGTGTCAATTTCCAACATTCCTCTTTTTAAAATTTTGGAAGAAGGGCTTTACTGAGACCTCAGTGGGAGAACAATTTTTCCAAAATCAACATTTCATGAAAAAGTTATAGGGTTTTGAATTTCGAATGGGGAGAGCGGGCACGTTGGGCACCTCCTAAAACTTTTGCTAGGACACTCTATTGTATGTGAGATTTTCAGTACTTGCAAGTAATATTATTTCTCTTCATAGTGTCAAAAAACATTTATTGTCTTTAGTGAAAAATAGCATATTAACCCAAGTCGAACATTTTCACACATTGTCACACATTGTCACACAAGGTACCAAAACCACTTCTTCTTTTCCACATGAAACTTAGAAATCTTTATATATTTTACTTCTTATTTTTCCCACAACAAGATGTGGTGTAGACCTTCTTATCAACCATTCAGACTATCAATCTAAAACATAATAAGCTCACAACAAATATAACACAAATTGGTACTTTTTGAACCTCTACTCCTTGCACAGTTGTTTTGAATATGCCACACCCTATTTCTACATCTAAAAATTGGTGTATAAGGAACTAACATCATGCTTGACACAATAATTATGCATTTAGACCTTATTTAGTGTCAACATTTGACACCAAGCGAAGTCAAAGTCTGCTAATCCACTCAACCTAGGGAAGAAAATGAACCATGTGCTTGACTTCAAACACTATAATCTTTCATTCCATGCAGTCAAAGTTTATAAAAAATTTGTGAGTATGTTATTTAATAAATCTAGATTGAGATTCTATATTTAGAACTAGAAATAAGATTAAAAGTGTCCTTCTTTATTCATTAGAATCCAACAGTTTTGAAGTGTTTTTTCGTGTGAAACTGTCAAGGTACATTAGGGGTTGAAGTGTTAACCAGTAAATTTGTCCGCTATAATCTGAACCAACCCTTACTTGTGATTTTTATGCAGCCAAGTGTTTCACCGTATATTCCTCATCCTATCTCCAGCCCATTCATAGATTTCAAAAGGTACTCACATTATGATTCAACATGATAACTTGTACCCTTCAACTCACCTACTTTTTCCTTCACTAGATAGTCCATTGGTTGAAATTGTGGGGAAAAAAAAAACCACCTTCTTAGATGTGTGATCTTGGGCTTTTGCTAAAGCTAGAGAGCATCAAGAACAATTCAATATACATCCACAAAATCTCAGTGAAGTGTATCTTCTGTTGGTCACCTGTAGCCATGTAAATTATCACGCCCGCCCACAACATTGTCCCCATTCCCACTTTGTAATAGAATGCACCCCTTTGAATACTTCTTCTCATGACTACCCAATGCAAAGTTCAAATGTCCAGTTGATTCCAGTCAGTGAAGGAGGACCCCCAAAAGTTTGTCATGTACTACCCTACAGTACTTGCAGGTCTCTTTTTGTACGTAATTAACCCCTAAAGTCGAAAGCCCTCAAAACTGCCAAAGACCCTCAAAACTGCCAAAGACCCTCAAAACTGCCCTCTTTCAATGCAAGGTGAAAAATTTTAACTTTTGACAAATTTTTGAGTATGTAACCGTAAGATCTAGTACCTAACTTGTACATGTACATGCATACCGAATCTTAGATTCAAATTCCTCTCCATTTGTGAGATCGTAATGTTCAAAGTTGAAAAAAAAGATTTTTTCCTTGTTGTAGAATGGAAAACTAAAGTTTTGGGGGCCAAAAAAACCAATTTTGAAAGGAAATTTGACATGAGGCTCTTCAAATTCTTGTTCCTATGTGAGTAAGGAATATGTCCATATAATTTTTACCCTCATAGGACCTATAAAACCTAAAGAAATGCTTAATTTTTCACATGGAGGTATGCTGAAATACAAATACAAATGCCCATTTTCAACAAATAAAAAGGCATGTAAAAAATTATCCGATTGAAAATCCAAACGGTGAGATCATGCTTTACTACCTCTTTTACATGTACGAAAAATAAAATTCGAAAAAAAGTAAAATCTCAATTTTTGGTGAATTTTTGAAGTTACTGCGATCTAATTGATTTTGGGCAGATTTTGAGAATAAATGAGCATATACCGCAGTTCTGGGCAGATTTCAGCATGCCCTAACAGTGTTTTCAAACTTTGACCGTGAATATCTCCTAAAGTATGAGGAATTTTGAAGCATGAATGGTGTCATTTTAAAGGTATGGGAAAACTCTACAATCTTCCAAAATTGTAACTTCATACGATCTAAATTTAGTAACTGAGAGCCTGACAGTGTCAAATCGACCACATTCTCGTCGATTTCGACTTTAGGGGTTAATTCACAATAGAGAATGTCCAAAAAAATTGGAAAATTCAAGACATTTGCGTATGTGATACGCATGTAATACTGAGGTTATACCCACTTTCACCTAGGTGATACCCATGTAATATCTAGATGATACCCATTGTGCCGAATGCATGAGTTAGAATTCCTTTTTTATTTCAGTACATGGGTGCCGAAATCTACCTACACATATGGTACTACAGTATGCGGTGGATATGACACAATTGGTTTCACCTAGGTAATACATGTGTATCACCTATGCATTACATGGGTATCACCGAGACAAACCTCTTGAGTTTTCCAAAAATTTGGTCATTCTCTATTGTGAATTGATTAAATACAAAATTGGCCATTGCGTAGGGTACATTGATTTTCTCCACTAATCCTTTAAGGCCAATGAGCTCTTTTAGCCTGCAATATAAGTGTTCTCGATCATGCAGAACAACACATCCACATAGGGTACATTTCATTCCAATCCCACTTCACGGAAATTACTGTGGCTCTCGCCGATGCTTGCACTGATTTTTATGGCGCTAATCTAAATAGATGCCCATCTTCCTCCACTTATTTATCATAGTTTAATCCTTTAAGGACAACACCTACGACTAGGCCTAGGAGATGCCACAAGTGGTTACATTTCATTCCAACTAATCACTACATCATCTACACTTTGGGTACATCTCATTGCGACTGGTCAATACAAACATCACTATAGTTTGCCCGTCAGACTCCGGCACACATCCTCACCGCATTTGTTAGAAGCGCAAGGCTCTAAGGGACTTAAATTAGGCCTCGGATCAAACAAAGATGAAGTATCGGTCCACAATTTTGCAAATTACTCCAAAAGTGACCACCTATGGGCCTCTTGTCCTTAAAGGATTAAGTCTATCATGGAGTCCGCTTGTAGTATTTGCTATTGAGATTAGTGTGCCAAAATGGTCAATGTCACTAAAAAGGGTTAAGGTGGAACAACCCAAATCCATCCAATGACCCAATAACGCTCCGTTCTATACCCTTCCTAGATTCACGAAAGAGATGTGGCGAGTCATCACAACACTAATAAATACATTGGTCAATGCATAAATTAACTCTTTAACACCGGAGGTCTTCACAAGGCTTGGTAGAATCCACAAGTGCAATACATCATGCACAACGTCTAGTAGAAAATGCACACCAGCATCTACACAACAAGTACATTTCACATTGACCCCACTTCACAAAAATCATTGTAGCTCTTACCAATGCGCCTAGGAATTGTTCCATTTGAAGGATATTCACTATAGACAGACTCGTTCCCACCAAAAAAAAAAGGTGCATCCAACTTACACACAAGGAGATCTCACCAGAAAATATACCCAAATCAACCTAAAAATGACCATCTCCGCCTTAAAGGGTAAAGACACATGATTACACTAACTTTTCTACACACGGTAGAATTTTTTTACCAAAGATAAAAATGTTGGTACTAATCATGTAGGGAAACATCCGCCAATAACTTTCACCTTGCATAAAAATATAACCCTTGTACATCTTGGGGATATTTAATGTAATATCTAAATATTGTAGAATAGAAAACAACCACAGAAAAGTAAATCGAAGACTATGTTGATCACTTTTTTTTTTAAACGAATACCATTTTTGGTGATTCCGTGGATTAGTTTGCGATGACAAGTGTGAGCACATGTCTGGTGAGGAGCAAAAGTTGGGCATGTCCATGTGCAGCATTATCATTGACACTGATTTCCAGGCAGAATACTACATATGTGGAGCTGTTACAGCATTACTATCAACCTTACAATTATCTTCATGACGTAGTCACTGTGCCAGAAGTACTACAGTACCAAGCTGCAGACATCCATTCACTTCCATATTGTGCAGTGAAAAAGCCAGTCCTTGAAAACCACGCCGATTGAAAGTTACACCGTACCCATTGTGACGCCAAAATAGTCTTCATTCAGACAACCCTTCAAAAGTTGAAAACCCAGGGCTCACACATTCTGTGATATTTTAACCTTTTAACACCTATGTGGACCATGAGAGCCTGGTAGAATCTACGAGTGGAATAGATTAGGTTGAACATCCTGTCCATAGTGTGTACATTTTAATACGATCCCACTTCACCGAAATCTTTACGCTAAAGTTGAAAATTCAGTGTTTAGTACAGTAAATGACTTATAAATGTTATAACTTTTTACTTTTGATGCGGGTTTTTACGAAGAGCGTAATTGTACAGTACATGCAATCTGAAGAGGAGAATCATCATAAACATAGGCGGTAAGAATATTCATCAAGAGTAAAAACTTATGGCATTTACAACTCATTATTTGTGCTCAACACTATATATATCAACTTTAGTGTATAATTTGCTAATGCAAGCATGGATTGGACATTGGAGTGATCCATTTGAAAGCTGAGGAAGAGCTCAAAATGTGTGCAGAGGACGTGAGAGACAATGGCCAATTGTGGAAAGAGTTAGAAGAGCAAAAGCACAAATATCGACCCATCGAGGGCCTCGTAGGCATTAAAAGGTTGATGCTAAAAAATAGTTTTCAAATTACAAGATAGGCAATGAACTTGCAAGTATATATGTATTGGCCAAAATCTATTTTTAAATTCATTCTCTTTGGCACTTGAGTGCCAAATTTGACCCTTGAGTATGGTAGTTGACCCTTAATTCCTAAAGGACCAAGGCATTTAAGAGAAGTCTCCACTACATCAAGATGAACTTTTGGAGAATGTAACTGTAGGATCTTTTTCTAAACGTATATGAGATGATGTGGTAAATATTTTTGTGAATTTTGACTGTACCTACTGAAAGATATTTGTAGCCAAAGGAAAAAGAAACATGTACTTCCATATACATTTGGTCCATTACACTAAAATTTATGTTTAGTGTAGTGGTACAAATACTGTACTTACCCTAGTACACTATTTGTAAAGAAGTTGACAATTGGTGTCAACTGCCAATGTCATTAACCCCTAAAGGACCAATGTCCCCTCGGGGGACGTTTTGAGTTTGGGTAAGGTACCACGTTCTCAATTCTAGGCATTATTTTCTGAGTTTTTTTTTGAATGGCCAACTTTTGATTAGCTTTGCGTAGACACAAATTTTGTAGAATTCCGACTTACGGTTCAAAAGTTACAATTTATTTTCACTTCCATATACAAATAGTGCAGCAGTTTAGTGTGACATACCACAAATATTGTCACCAAACTTTAATAACTTCTAAATTCAATAGAAATTCGAGTTTTTGTCCATTTAAAAGACTTAAAATGTCCTCTTGGAAAGGAAATTGAGATCTTTGCATCTACCGTACGGATTTGTGAATTTCAAATATTTGAGAAGGATATGATATATGCAAAATATAAAGTGTATTGTTGATTCTCGGCACATAGGTGCATTGCAGGATTTTTTAGGACATCTTCTACACCTCTTCTACTTCTAAAATTTGGTGCGCATGTGCCTAACATGATCCTTTTCAAGTTAAGACAATAAAATCACGGCCCATAGTGCAAAAAGTTGCCATAGAAGGTGGTCGAAGTTTGTTGAAGGTGTATAGTATGACCTGAAAAAGAGATTGTGTCGCACTTCAAAAACTAATATCTTTCAATCCGTGCGGTCAAACTTACCAAAACTTTCACCACACACTCTCATACAAGTCTAGTACAAGATCCTACGGTTGAATTTTCAAAAAAATGATTTTGTATGAGTTTGTGTTGAGTGCGCTGAAAATAGCAGTTTTGGAGTGTTTTTGAGGAAAAATTGCCTTGGTCCTTTAGGGGTTAATGTAACCCTCGCTCAAATCCCAATAAAACCCCAATCATTCCAACCCATGCTTCTTCTCATTTGCAACTTTCAAATGGCCTAAGTCATTCAAATTTTGTCCGAATTGGGCATATGAGATGTTTTTTGGCATCTAAATTTTCTGAATATGCCAAAAAACACCTCATATGCCCAATTAGGATAAAAATTGAGTGACTTATGGCGATTTGAAAGTTGTTGATGAGATACAATGACAGCCCTCGACTTCTGGACCTTTTTCTTCACTTGTACTATTGATGCACTAAATGTGCACAAGTGAAAGAAATAATTTTATTATTTTTACCAAAATTGACAAATAGTGTAGTAGTTGGCATTTAGTGTACGGTTATGTCACTACACTAAATGCCTCATTTGCAATTGGTGTATGGGTTCACATTTCGTGTATACTACACAAAACATAAATTTTAGTGTAGTGGTTGAACATCAGTCAATAACCATCCATGCAAGTAGTTTACTCTAAAGAATAAAAAAGTATATTAAAATTTTGCAAGACTTACACCTTTAGATTGAAAGAATCTTGACCTAACATCTTTCATCTCGGGGTCATTTCAATATCTCAACCTTATCTTGTTCAAATATGTCACCATACATGTAGCATATTGTAGCCACCAATCGGCCGTTATTGTAGCCACCATACATGTAGCATATTGTAGCCACCAATCGGCTTTGGAGAGTAGGTGGTTGTAAGTGTGAAACCTCCAAAGCCATGTCAAATGGCCAAGTCTTATGAACTAAAACTTCAAAAAACCCCTTGAAAAAAATAAATTATATACTTATAACATTTGATAAATAACGAAGATACACAAACTAATGTAAGTTGTGTGCTAAAAAATCATCAATCAATTCATTGTCTGTTATGATTGAAAATGTAATCAAACTTCTCACTTACAATTTATGACCGTTGCTACTTTGACCACTAAACATCAAAAGGTGCACTGGTGGCCACAATATTCTACATGTATGGAGTTGTATTTGAACATGATAAGGTTCAGACATTGAATGACCTCCATATGAAAGATGTTAGTTGGAGAATCTTTGATCCAAAAGTGTAAGTCTTGCTAAATTTTGATATATTTTTTGGTTGTATTTTACTCTGCATATATACATGCAGAGTAAAATACGTGCATGTATATATGATTCCCAACTAATGTTGAACCCTTAAAGGTCTATTGAGGACCTTGTTTATTCTTTAAATACAAAAATGTATTAAATTTAGCAAGACTTACACCATTAGATTGAAGACTCATCCACTAACATCTTTCATTTGGAGGTCATTTCAATATGTGAACCTTCTCACGTTGAAATACAACACTATACATGTAGCATACATAACCACTTTACAACTTCTCAAGCATGTGGTAGGTGCAATAGTGGTCTAAATTTAAAATGCCATGTGTCATTGAATCGCGCACAAACACATATACAAAGTTTTATAACCATTGTATACATGATTTGGATGTCAAATACCCAGAAAACATCATATTTCATCCCAAATGTGCCTTCTCAGAACTGTAAGGGTTAAGAGTTAATTCAATCTTTTAAGGCAAGGAACATTCGGCATGATGCGCATCAAAAGATGAAGAGATCCATCAGTTTATGGGGGCATGTGACCGCCCACATCATGAAACCGAAAAGAATATATCATGTAAGAAGTCAGATATGTGTCATAGTGAATCTAGTACGTGATATGTTACTGTTTCTAAATCTATGACATTTCACTGCAGATTCCTGCTTATCGCAGCATGACAGTCGGCTGTGAATTCTTATCTTTTAAAGGATCAAGGCATTTCAGAAGAATATCTACTCCATTGCTAAAAAAAAACTGCCAACATTAACTTTTTTGAAAATGTAACTGCCAAGATAAAAGACGATGATGGGATGATGTGGTACAACATTGTGAATTTTGACTGTACGGATTGAAAGATAATTGGAATCAAAGTAAATTACTTTGTCCCCCAAACCGACACATCGACCTTGAACGATTATTCCATTGCTTCAGTTCTTGGATGTGGCCATTCGTAAAAGCCTCAAGTCTTGTGCTTCTTGAAATGTCCACCTCTTGTCCCCATTCCTATTTACCCTTTAGAGCCCACGAAGCCTGAAATGGGACTTTGGAGGTGCTAAAGCTCAATTTGCATGAAATCCATGAGGAACTAGGCTCCAAAATACAAGGTTCAGATTCGCGCACACATTACGTGAACACTCTCCAACAATCAGATCATGATTTGGATTTATAGAACTCTTGGAAAAGCTAGGAATACAACACAAAATACACTAAAATACAGTGAATACCATGCCACATACTATGTTGTATTTCACACACATGCACATTGATTTTGGTCTTAAACTTTGATTGAACTTCGCCTTTAAGACATTCTTCAATGTTTTGTGATTGATGATCTCTCTTTTCACATACAAAACTTCCTTTTTGATTTGTATATGGTTTGGAACATTTTTGTATACAATTAAGTAGAAAAAAACAAAAAAAAATCACCAATAATTGTGTATAAACATTTTCTTCACATATGATATGTCAATGCGAAGCTATCAACCTAGTGCACATGTGAACCATTCTAAGGGCCGCTTCACACTATTCCCAAGTTGAGAGGCCGACCGTCAAAATGAGTGGCCAAAGTATGGCGAGAGGCCAAACTTTTTTGCCAAAAAAATACATTAAATATTATAGATTGAAGGTTTGGCCGGTCGTGGTGTGAAGCCCCAAAGGCCAAGTCCAAAGTCCAAACCCCATATCAGTACGCCAAAAAAAACCAGCCAATCAAAATCAGCCAATAAAATCAGCCAAAAAAAATCAGCCAAAAAAATCAGCCAAAAAAAATCAGCCAAAAAAATCAGCCAAAAAAATCAGCCAAAAAAAATCAGCCAAAAAAAATCAGCCCAAAAATTCGGTCTCTTTCATCTAACGGTCTAGATCTTGTCACTTTTTTATTATTTAAAAAAAAAATTTGACGGACTCTTGATTGTAGTTTGGGTCAACTAAAATGGGCGACCCAAGTTTTGCTCGAGAGGCCGTCGCTTTGGCACCAAAACAACCCAAAATGTTGCCATGTAGGACGACGGCCTTTGGAGTTTGGGCACAAGTGTGAAGGCCCAAAGTCCGGACTTTGGCCATTCTAGCAATCTCATTGGTGGAAATCGACGGCCTCTCGACTTGGCCACCAAGTGTGAAGCGGCCCTAATTTAAAGTTTAAAAAATCTTGCAAGGATCTATTGATGGTTAAAGTAGTACACCCTCCAAATTCCACACTTTTCACTACCAATATACGGTAACTTGAAACACTATAATATATTCCATCAACGGTTGGATGTTGTGCAAAATTTCCCCAAAGTTTAGGTCATGGGTTAAGTTCAATTTTGTAAGGTTAGATATGAATATTAGGCATTGTATTTCCATCAAATCCGCTTGAAAGAAAAAATAGGAGAAATCTTGGTTTTTCTAGAAACATCCGTGGGCGTAAAGGGTTAACCCTTAAACTTCATAAGGTGCTGCCAGTGGCCACAATATTCTAGTATCATGTATTGAACATGATAAGGTTCAAATATTGAAATGACCTCCAAATGAAAGATGTTAGTTGAAGAATCTCCAATCCAAAGGTGTAAGACTTGCTAAAATTTATTATACTTTATGTATCCTACAGAGTAAATATGTGCCTATATATATGGTTCCCAACCGACGTTTAAGGGTTCAATCCCTGAAGCATCCATTCATTTCTATCCTTCCAGAAAAATTCATTTCTATCCTTCCAGAAAAATTCATTTCTATCCTTCCAGAAAAAAAGCTTGAACTTCATAATTGTAGACCAAGCCTGAGGGGAAGGGATTTTGCAAATTGAAACCATGTTTGACTCTGATTTCTAATAATGGGAAAACCCCGCCCAATATATACCGGGACCCGGATATCCACCGGATATCAACCTATATAATCAACCACCATTTTATTTTATCATGGAGATTTACTTTGATTCAATTCTAAAATGTACGTTGTTCTTAAATTTAGAGTTCAAAATTCCAAAATACCACATTAGTGAAAAATGGGTGCAATTACACCAATAATCTGAAGCCTTACACCAAAACAATTGAATTTCCGGTACATTGCATCATCTAGAGGTGTTATTCTTTGGTGTACTTGCACCCCAAATATGCTAATGTAACATATTTCTAAATTTGGTTTCATCCTTTGAAGGACAATCGTGAGGGAATTTGAGGGCAAGTGTAAAAATGTGGGCTCAACAATTGTCACACTTGAAATCCTCTTCTAGGTAGATCATCATTGATGGTTTAACCTTCATTGAATTATACTAATAACAACAATTTTAGGCATGCCTACTTTTGGTAGTATAAAATACTACCAAATATCATATATTTTTAGAAATAAACTAGCAATTGGCGCTTGCTTTGCAATGCATAAGTCCAACCATTTTAATGTAGTTTTCATATTACAAAATATATTTTCAAAAAATGTAACATGGTTCACAGCATGGTTGACTGCACGGTTGACTGCAACGTTTATGTAGTTCACTGCACGGTTGATTGCGCCATTGATCGCTGCGTGGATTAGTGCGCGGATTATGATTTTAGTAGTATGATAGATATTGGAGTGAGTGATTGTGTGGCGTGGATGTTTTGAAGGGAGAAGGCCCCCTTTGGATGTGTTTGTTTGAGATTATGGTTCTTGTTTTAGAATTACTCTGTGAAGTTAGGTTGAGTCAGTCACTTCTTGACCAATACTAAAGTTGAATATGTCAAAAAATATTGTTATTAGAATTCATATTTATATTTGATGTTTGTTACATTAGCAGGATTGTTGCATTAGTAGGATTGTTGCATTAGTAGGAGTGTTTGAGTTTGGAATTATGTTTATGAACACGGCCTTGGTGTAGTGGTTTGGGTCATGGCACACCGGTGAGGTGGTTGTGAGTTCAAGTCCTATTGCCGGTGTGGTGCCTACCACCATAGTCCACCCAATTATGGTGGGGGGTCCCAAGGCCTTGTTGTATGGGGACCCACAAAGCCCTTGGGGGAGATGACATGTCGGTTGTCTCTAAGGCAATTAGTGTAGGGAAGCACCTAGTGTAGAAAAGTGTTTACCCTCGAGAGGGGGTAGTAGTTCTATTACACTAGCCTACGTCCCGTGGCCATATGCTTAGTGAAGAGAATGAACAAATACTATATTCACACCGGCCTCCTTCCGAGGCTGGAGTTCTTCTTCTATTTTGAGCTCCATGTACCAAGTTTGACAGATTTTTTTTCAAAACATACTTCTAGAGTCTTAAAATAAGAGGGCCATCAAAATGAGCTCCATTGTCCCCCTCGCCATTAAGATGTGAAGCTCATCCAAGGTTGTGCATTGATGCAACATATGTGAGATGCATTGTGGGTGAATAGTGGGATTTGTATTGCGAGGAGGACATGGTGGCAAGACAAGGACGGGTCGCAGGCAGGGTTGGCAGGGTGCCAACCACTCCTCCAAGCCTTGTCTCTCGACCCACCGTCGACGGGGGTCGGTAACGGGATCCCAATTTCGAGCCCACCATTGGGGTGAAAAGACCTTATTTAGTTTACCTACTCCATGAATCCAAATTCCACTGTGCGGAATCAATATTCGAGTGGAAATTGCATTTGGGCCTCTTAATGGCTAGTACTGTATGCTTCACATGCCAGAAGGGGCTGCTCTTAGGACATCAAAGGCAAATACAAAGGCCAACATATTTTTTCAATGTTCTATTTAGGGGCTGTATGGATTTTTCGAGGGATTTTATGGAGTAGGGTATCTAAATTAAGGCCAGGGAGAACTGACCCCCTCGCTCGTCCTTACCCGAAGTGGGCCCTGTCTTAATTGCATGGGGTCATTTTTCTGGCCCTCTTATTTTGAAGGGTCTAGAGGATTTTTTTGGAATTTTTTTGGACATATTTGGGGCCTATGGCTATTGTTTACCCGAGTAGACCCTCTCTTGCTATAAATAGGGCCCCATCCAAAAACAAAAGAGGGGCAAGGTTTGGCCCCACCACCTTGTGGTCCCCTTGGGTAAGGACGAGCGAGGGGGTCAATTCTCCCTAGCCCTAAATTAACCCCTGAAAGACCGAGGCATTTTGAAGGAATCTCTTCTTCATTGATTAAAAATTACCAAATTGAACTTTTTGAGGATCTTTGTCTAAATTTATATGAGATGATGTGGATAAAAAAGTTGTGAAATTTTGACCATTCAAATTGAAAGATAATTGCAATCAAAGTAAAAAACTTTGTAACCTGCTAATACACTTGGTCCTTTGGGGGCCTACATTATGCACAAGATATATCCTAGTAGAAAGAGTCTTAAAATAAACAAACAAACAATTTTATCTGACAACCAATTGATGGGCTGTTGAAATATCTCCAAGCAAGTATATGCCACCAAATAAATTATAGCTACTAACTTGTCCATGTGATTTTTATTTTTACTATATTGGCAACTTGCAGCAAGTGTTCTTGTGAAGAAGAAAGACGTTTTTACAATATATTATACTCGCAACTACCCCATTTAGTTTGGTATGTTTGCACCATCATTTGGTAGTTTAGGATCATCTCGAACCTTTGTCCATGCGATTTGATAAAAAATACTTAGTACATTGATGCAAGCCTTCTATATTTGAAATGTTTGGAATCAACAAAGTAGATTTACACATGTGTAGTGGGAATTATTCAACCTTTGTTCCATGCACAATTTTTTTATAACATCTGACACCCGTCTTCTACTTCTAAAAATTTGTATGGAATGGACTACTAATGTATTCAACATTACGGTATCAAATATAGACCTTGTGTAATGCAAAAATTTGACACTAAATGAAATCAAAGTCTCTTGTTCCTCATAATGCACCTAAGAAAAATAAACTTTTTCTTCACTTCAAACACTATAATCTTTCTATTTGTGCTGTCAAAGTTTATGAAATCACGTGTCGCTGTGATTTTTATAAACCATAATTAAGATCTTGCAGTTGAATCTTTGTATTTTTTACTAGAGTGTTATCCGTGTTCTTCGTACACAACATTTTTTTGTGTTGAGTCCCCACCTCCCCGTCCCCTAGCCCTTTCCTTCCAATCCATCGTCCCCCCCGTCCTTGTCCCCCGTCCCCCGTCCCCGTCCCCATCCCGGGAGCAAACCCTAACTTTTAGTTTTTCATCCAAAAGTGTTTTTCATCGATGCGCTCATCCAAAAGGATTGTTTGTCATCATGTATTCTTTTATAAATATAGATTATTATTTTCTAAATCTTTTTTTCCTTTTCCACTCCTTATATTGGAATGGATAGTTTAAGGTGCTTTTGATGTGGAATTGTAGGAGTCTAAAACTCCCACTTTTAAGTTGCCTCTACCAAAAAAATTAGTTAAAATAGGATTTTTAGTCTTAATTAACTAGAAGTGTTGTGTAGAATTAGATTAGATAGCAAATAGCGAAAGTACTGAAAAGCTTAACTCGATAATTAGCATTATAGTGGTGATAAAACCACGTCTTAAATTGATTAGTTTTTGTGCTCGGAAAACCTAAAAGAGGATGTCGGGGAAAGTCTCCATGACAAAGTTCCAAATCACTACTTAGTGCTAGATTAATAATAAAGTCTTTGCCACATACATAAACAATTTGGTAGTGTTTCTTTTTAGTTTAGTAATTAGGTTTTCTTTCTACTTTAATTGTTGTAGAAAACTTAAATTCTTATTTGAAAGAGTAAGGATTTAATTTTATATGCAACAAAAATATAAAAGGAGAAAAGAATATAAAAAGGAAAAGAAAAGAAATAGAATTATATAAATAAGTTTTTTTTAAATTAAAATTTTATGAATTAGTTAAACCCGGCCGGGGGGTTGTGCCCTCTGAGTTGGGGGAGATACCGGCCCCCCCGGGCCGAGAACGAGCCAACCGGGCCAGGTCAGAGCGGACCCGGGCATCAGCGCCTACTCGGGCATTGACCTAGGCCTCGGCGAGCTCGGGCGGGGGCCAGCTGGTCGGGAGGGAGCCAACCCCTGACCCTATTGACAACCCCAATCCCGACTCCTCACTTCTCCCCAACTTCCCCGCAACTTAAGTTCTCCAGGCCGCAGCTCCTCCCGCCCCCCCTCCTTCCCAAAGATTCCCCCTCTTATTTTTTAATCTCTCTCTTTTTCTTTCTTTCTCCTTCTCCCTCTTGATTTTTCTTTCTCCCTAATTTAATCTTATATTTTTTTGGAGTTGGGATTTCAAGGAAGAAGAGGAGGAGGTGCAAGTTGAGGTTTCAAAGAAGAAGAGACAAGATTTGAAGAGAAGGTGGTGCAACTAGGGTTTTGAAGAGGAGGTGCCTTTTTGGACAAGTTGGTGGAGATTCCTAGGGTTTGGTGGTGGTGGAGATTCCTAGGATTTTGGGAGGCGGAGGAGGTTTGTAGCCGCGGCGAGAAGATCTAAGAGACAAAATCAAGAGTTCACGGAGGTTGCGGGTATAACTAGGAGTTGGACAACAAAGGAGATTCTTGCTCATGTTGGGTTTCTTTTGTTTGTGCAAACTTTTTTGTTTGTAAGTCTTTTTCTCTCTTTTTCTATGGGGGTGACCTCCGGTAACATCCTCTCCAGTCTAGAGTAAAAATCACCCAATGGACTCTATCTAGACCATATTGTTATTTCTTACACGTGTGAGTCTACGTTGGTGTCATTCTATTTGTTTTCTATTGTCTTAGCCTTGTGACAAGTCCATTATTTAGGTTTTTTTCATCCTCCTATCCTCTCCAAGTCTTGCCCAAATTTTCTATCTCTTTCCCGGTCTCCCCGGTCAATCGGGAAATTCTCTTTCTAAGTCTTATTCTCTCAAGTTCTCTCCTTGTAATGATCACAGGTGATATTATTTCGTGAGTGTGTTGTTAGATACATGAGATACCAACATCCACGAACTCTAGCAAAGTGTTCCGGAGTAGTACATCGGTTGACCGATATACTTATCTTTTCCGGGTCGGACCGGAACTTGTGATAAGTTGATGTGGTAATTGGTGTAAATACAAGGCACATCCAGGAGTAAGTCCATCCCGGACAACATGACTCCACCGGTAACACGGACGCTTTCCAAGATTGACCCGAACAAGTTAGCAGGGATTGCGAAAGGAGAATACTTTGATGAAGGTGGTTGAGTTTTTAAACTTATTCTTCCGGTCAATCCTTCCATGGATCTACCGGGAGATAATTCCACTCTTCCGAATGGGTCTTCCGGTTGAGCCTTTGTTATATGTATATGTATTGTTTAATTATCCCACTGGTTGGTGAAATGTTGTTAAAAGTTGCTAGATTTAAACACTAGGGTGAGAGTAGTGATGTCGATGGGACCCCATTGCGCACCCGGTCACTACCACTTAAGCGGTTTCTCCGCCTACTTACTTTTATTAGGGAATGGTTCACCGATCTCGGGACCGGAAGTCGTCTGGTTTATCGGTCTACCAGTTATCCGCCGGTGACTAGGCTACCCTTGATTTTAGGATCTAGATGCCGTTTTGTCCATTTGTGGATCTACTTCTGGAAGGTAGCTATTGACTTTAGTGCACTCTCTAAATGCCATTTCCACCTTCTAGGGATCTAGTTTGAAAGGTAGCTATTGACTTTAGTGCACGCTCTAGATGTCATTTCCACCCTTTTGGGATCTAGTTTTGGAGGGTAACTAGTAGCCTTTGTGTACTTAAAGAGCCTTCGGCTCTTGTGTTAAATACTCTTTTCTTAGTTGATTTGCTCGTGTCTTGCCTTCATGGCTTGTGTCTAGAGTCTTTGTAGAGTTTGTGTAAGTAGAGTGGAAGAGAGTTGAATCCTCCTAGTATATCTTTGCTAGGTGTGCAAGGTTGTGACTTGTTGTGTGTTATGTGACTGAGTGTGGGTAGAAACATCTTGAGGATGTAGGATATCCAGGTTAGATATGTGAAGTGAGATTCGGGATCTATGCTCCAGACCCTTCACCAGTGGTATCGGGAAGAGTTGTTTTATTGGATGGGATCCGGGAAGCCCATGGCTATTTATGATAGTCTCCCTTAAGTGGGAAGTGTTTGGATTGGTGGAGAGGAAGGGTGATATCCCCCCTCTTGGTACACCGGGAGAGATTCCGGCTAAGACTAAATCCGGAGAATTCCGGGATCTCTACCCTTGTAGTGGACGAGTTCCGACGATCCCCGTCGAAGGTTGTCTTACTCATATGATTTGCTTGGTACTAACTTGTTGTGAGTCTTGTATCTTCTTGGTTTGATTCATTGGGTGTGGTTGTAGTTGGAACCCGGGCTTGCGTTACGAATTTACCATGACAAGTTTCCGGTAGATTGTGAAGACCGATAAACCGGCTACAACTTTTTAAACTCTTTCGAGATGTAGGGTTAGATTGTGGATATTGTAGCCTCTGGATTGCGAGAACGGAGGGCAGTAACTTTACAGGCCTTATAAAAAACTTACCGGAAAACTACTGTGACGCTCAACAGAGTTTAACTGAACACTTGTGGATACTTGTTACCCGTTACTATGGTACCGATGAAACCATCCTCCGGGATGTGCTGAGTGTCGGAACCTCCTTTTCACCTTAGAAGTCATTTAAGAATAATGAGTGCTTTAATGAGATTGCTTTGTTTGTTTGGAATTGTTGCTTTTGTTATTTTTATGTTTTTATTAGTTTTATTAATTGGCCATGATAGTCAAGTCCTTAAAAGATAAAAGTGTTAAGGAAAGCTTAAAGAATAACCGGATTAGGAAAAAGGAAAAGGTGTTTTTAAACATCCAGTAAAAACAAGATAGGGTTACGGATTCGAAATTGGAATCTAAACCGGAACCGGAACCGGAAATCGGAAACCGGAAACCAGATGCGGAAATAGGAAACCGGAACTGGACCGTGATTTGTGGATCTGATCCGTGATTTTTGAATCAAATCGGATTACTGCTAGAGGGTTTTCGGCGGCCGTTTTTGGGACTTTGAGGGGCGAATTGACTTTGTGCGATAGTCGGATTTTAGGACCATGAGGGATGTTTTGTGAACATAAGGAGAATGGTTGCAAGCCATTCCCATCTTTAATCTTCATCCCCCATCTTTGCATTTGTCGTGCTCCCAAGTATCCTAGTAGAGGTGTGACGTCCATTGTGAATGGTTGAGTGCCTTGGTGATGCCTAAGTGTTGTTGTTAGGGTTAGTAGGTTCTAGATCCGGTTTCCTTTAGAATTCCGTGAAAAGGTTACAAGTCACTTTATTCGTTAACCCTCATCTTCACCTTCGCGTGTCTCTTTCCTTCACATTTGTTGTGCTCCCAAGTATCCTTGTAGAGGTGTGAACCCTATTAGCGAATGGTTGAGTGCCTTGGTGATGCCCAAATGTTGTAATAGGAAGGGTGGGTTCTAGAATTTGGTTTCCTTCAAATTTCGAGAAAGGATCGCAAGTCTTGTATGCTTGTATGTTCTTGTTGTTGTCCGGCAGCGTTCCCTACAGTTGTGAGATACATGCAGGATCAGTTGATAGTAACCGGATCCAAAACCGGAAGGAAGCTCTCGTTGTAATAATTGAAGAATTGGAATACTTCTTGCGTGACCGGCTGTCCGACGGCGTCCTTACAGTTGTGAGGAAGTAGACACCACCCTAGTGCATGTGTGTGTTGTGTTTAGGAATGGTTAGGGTGGATAGTGGAGTCTTTCGCCACTCTAATCTACAAGAAGAGAGTTTTGAGCACCGTCCCTCTCTCAATTAGGACGTGCCCTCTAATAGCTAATATCATGAGGTTAAACTAGAGTTTGATTACTGTTACTTGTTCAGAGGAATCCGGATACGGACCAGTAACCGGAAACAAGAAGAAAGGAATTAGTTTCCGGTTATCCGGAAAGGATGGTTGACCGGATAGATTGGAAAAGAGAGTTGTAGAATAAGAGGTAAAAATAAGTAAGACCGGATCAGATCTGCTAGGCTACTTCACTTGAATCCCTAGAACGATATACGAGTCTTTTCTTGGGTGCTCTCGTCATTAAAAATTCTCAAGGGAATGCACCCGTTAAAAACGTGTTCCAACACTGAGGTATTAATTGTGAAGTGTTGTTAAGATTTAAAGAGTTTGATGCACAATAAAAATCCCTGGAAACGATCTAGTTAGGTGGGCTCGTTTAAGGTTAATTTTGGTTAACTTTGGGAATTACGAACCACTAGACTACGACCAGAATAGTCAAGGGAACTTTAGAGATAAACCCTAAAACGTCACAAGGTGCCACTGGTGGCCACAATATTCTACATATATGGTGTGTCGTGTTTGAATCTGATGAGGTTCACATATTGAAATGACCTCCAAATGAAAGATGTTAGTTGAAGAATCTTCAATCCGAAGATGTAACTCTTGCTAACTCTAGTTTACATTCCACAGATTTATATATGTGATTGTGTACACAATTTTCAATTGACGTTTAATCCTTGAACAACAAGGCGACCATGTACAAATTTGAAATGTAGCAGGTGCCGTCATATTGTCGTATGAAATGTACTTGTTGTTATCATTTCAGATTTTGTAAATTGTCCCTTGTCGTTAAAGGGTTAACCCTTTACCACCCAGGGATGTTTCTTGAAAAACCAAGATTTCTGCTATATTTTTTCTTTGAACCAGATTCGATGGAAATACAATGGCTAATATTCATATCTAACCTTACAAAATTGAACTTAACCCATGACTAGAACTTTGGGGAAATTTTGTACAACATCCAACCGTTGATGGAATAGATTATAGTGTTTCAAGTTACCGTATATTGGTAGTGAAAACTGTGGAATTTGGAGGATTTACTGCTTTAACCATCAATAGATCCTTGCAAGATTTTTTTACTTTGAATTAGAGCAGTTCACTTGTGCACTAGGTTGATAGCTTCGCATTGACATATCATATGTGAAGAAAATATTTATACACAATTATTGGTGACTTTTTTGTTTTTTTCTACTTGATTGTATACAAAAATGTACCAACCGTATACAAATTAAAACATAATTTTTGTATGTGAGGAGAATCAACAATCACAAAACATTGAAGAATGTCTTAAAGACGAAGTTCAATCACAGTTTAAGACCAAAATCAATGTGCATGTGTGTGAAATACAACATAGTATGTGGCATAGTATTTAGTGTGTTTTGATGTATTTGGTGTATTTTGTGTTGTATTCCTAGCTTTTCCATAAATCCAAATCATGATCTAATTGTTGGAGAGTGTTTGTGTAATGAGTGCGCAAATCTGAACTTGGTATCTCAAAGCCTAGTTCCTCATGGATTTTAGGCAAATTGAGTTTTAGCACCTCCAGAGTCCCATTTCGGGCTTCCTGGGCGCTAAAGGGTTAAGGGTTAAAATGAAGTCAGACTCTTTGACCACCAAAGAAATACATGAAGATATTTGATGAACTTGAAAGTTTCAAATTAGAGTCAGTTTCAGTGAGAAAGATTTACTCCTAGATGATAATAAAAAGTGATGACCTGAGGCTGAATGAAATATCAGTCTTTAAATGGAGAAGGGTTCGTTGAAGTCCAAGATGCCAGGTCAAGAGTGACTACTCATGCGCCTTAACTGCTTACTTTCCGACAAAGTGGGGGCCATTTTAAAAATAAAAATCCTTTTTCATTTCCATAGTTGGAAGTCAGGTTTGAACCAAATAACCTCGTTATGTACTTATACTTAGATAGCCAAAGCCATGGTGGTTAAAAATGTAGAATTGGCCTTGTTGACTAGCATGAATAAAGAGTTTGGGGTAGTGCTACTAAGGTAAGCCCCCCTAAAACCGACAAGTTTATGGAGAGAAGAGATAATTATACTCTTACTTTTCAGTGATAGCCAGTAGAATTACAATTCCAACCCAAGTAATTTCATATTTTTTCGATGAAAACTGAATTAGTTATGAATTTTCAAATTGCGCTGCCATGTTTAGTGGGTGGCTAGTAGTAGGTAACCCCCATAACCAACAGCCAAAAGTAAGGGTCATGACTAGTAGCAAACCTCCATTCCGAGGTGAGTTGGTTGTAATGGGATGGAAGAGGGTTGGATATACCCCAATGTGATAGGCATTGGCTATGGATTTTTGTTGGTTATGGGGGGGCTTACCTTACTCACATAACACATTCTACCTTGATTGCCTCCTCTCAAAGGTAAACACGAGGTATGAAGGTATTTTTCATTTACACATTGTCGAGTGTTCAATGATGATTCATGTGTATAATATATTACATAGGATGTGTGTAAAATACTACTTAGGATGTAACATCACATTTGAGTGTATTTGGCAATGAATTCTGAAGTATTCTAAGAGCTCTATAACTCCAAACCATGATCAAATTTTTGAAAAGTGTCCGCCTGTGTGTGTGCAAATTTAAACTTCAGAGTTAACAATCTGATTCCTCACAAATTTCACGCAAATTCACATTTTTCACATTCAAAGACCAGAAAGTCGTCACGTGGTCACTAAAAGGTTGAGTAATTTCTATGCTTTTTCTACACTTGTATCCATCAATCAAAGAGTTTCCTTCTTGGCAGGAACAAATGATTTTGCCTACATAGAATCAAGGCTGTTGAATATGTAATGCACAAGTACAGTACTATCCACTTTTTAGAATTACCTCCAAATGCATGCCCTTAGCGGAGCATGATTTAATGGTTTTAAAATATCAACTGTTTTCCCCTTTGACTGCAATTATCTTCGAGTCTGTACAATCAAAATTCACAACTTTTTTTTACCACATCATCTCATCTAATTTTAGAAGAATATCCCACGGTTACATTCTCAAAAAATCCATCTAGACAGTTTCTAATCGATGGAGTAGAGATTCCTCTAAACAACCTTGGTCCAACAAGGGTTAACTTTTAAACATAAGCCGGAAACCTATATACATGCATGTACTTTACTTTGTAGAATACAAAAATGTATCAAAGTTGAGCAAGACTTACACCTTTGGATTGAAGATTCTTCAAGTAAGATCTTTCATTTGGACACCATTCCAATATGTGAACCTAATTATGTTCAAAAACGACACCATACATATAGAATATTGCGGCCACCAATGGCACCTTATGACGTTTAATCCTTTAAGGTCAATGGGGTATTATGGCCAGAGAGTCTATGATTGTTCTACATCACTTAGAATGGCATTTATACAATGGATACATTTGGCACAAAAATCTACAATTCTACTTCACGGAAATCAGTGTAACTTGCTCATGCTTGCACCAATTATTGTGGTGATGGTCTCAATAGTTGTCCATCTTCCTCCACTTCTAAGTCATGGTGTATTTTTTTCCATTCAAGGTGGCATGTAGGGCTTGCTACAAAGGTTCTTGTGCCAAAACGACCTGTACATGTTCATTTGGCCTTAACCCTTAAGCGCCCAATAAGCTCTGGCAGGGTCGTTTTTTATGCCTTTTCTCTTGTAACTCTTTTTTACATTAGTCTATTGTCTCTCACATGCTCTGAACGCATTTCAAGCCCCTCATTAGCTCTCCACCAGAGCATTCCAATCTCAAATCCATGCAAGCATCAACAAACTACAGTGATTTCCATGAAGTGGAGTTGTAGATTTTCATGCTGAAATGTACCCACTGTGTATATGATGTTTCGCCTAAATCTACTACACTCGTAGATTGTCTCTGACTCTCCTGGTCCACATAGGCGCTAAAGGGTAAAAGGGTTAAGGATTAAAAGTTTTTTTTTGTTCAATTGTTTTTCTCCACTCTAGCACATGTGTTCTCACAAATGCACTGCATGCTGCAACGTTGTGTTGAAAGTATCATGTGGCCCAGTTTTCAATTGTCATCCAAGTACAGCCTGCACTTTGCTTGCCAAAACAGTCATGAATGAGGTGCGTCTATTATTTTTATTCTGACCTCACAGGTCAACTTCAGTAGGCGTTCACAAGACAATGAAGAATGGACTGCTCAACAGACAGCGCTGAACATACAAGGGTGCCTTTTGTGTCTTCCATAATAAAATATTATGATGGAGACAGGTAGTAACATGATAAGCTACTTCAATGTAGGTTTCAGTTATCATTCAATAGCACTTGAGACCGTCCAATGGATTTCATATATGTTTCCATTTCCATGATCAGCATATTTGATCACCGATTCCTTCAGACTGTTTATTTTCAAGCTAGTACCACATTGAACTCTCTCTTCCATACTGATTAAAAGAAAATAGAGAGGAAAAATAAATAGATAGTGTTTATTACCACGTTCCAATTTCTAAGCTGTTTGCAGTCAGTTTGATTGATACCCTATCCTAGAAATCCAAAGTTCATTTCCAAAAGATGAACTTTTCAAAAAGAAATATGGTTCCTCCCATGGATGGCAAACTCTCTATGCTACCATATTAGGGCCGCTTCACATTGTGACCGAGTCGAGAGGTCAATTGTCAAAATTTAGCACAAATGATGGCGAGAGGCCAAACTCTTGGCCTAAATAATACATCAAAGTAAACAAAGTGAAGGAAGTTGGTGGCCTCTTGAAGGAAGTTTGGGTCGGCTAAAAACGGCGATCTGAGTTTGGTCTTCACAGGTTGTCGCCTTGGCACCAAAAAGTGTTGTCATGTGGGCTCAATGGAGGGCGACGACCTTTGGAATTTGGCCTTTGGTGTGGAGGCAAAGCGGCCAAACTTTGGCCATTCTCGCAATCTCACTTGTGGAATCCGACAGCCTCTTGACCCTTGGTTATAGGGTGAAGCAGCCTTCGGAATAGTTGGCTTGATGTTCATCTCATTAGCACAAGAAATAAAGACGGTCAAAATATGTCCTATGAAATGGGAATGAAAGAATTCTATACACTCGTGGAGATATGGTATTTAAGGACTTGTGGGTATACTAACAATTGTAGTGGTAAATACGCAAATATGAGTTGTAAACTATTGGTTGGTAGACTTGGTGGTAGTGAATAGCATCTTTTAAAAACACCATATCAGCTAAAATCTTAATAAATAATCTCATCATATCCTTGCAACTCAAACTCCCAATTCTTACTACACAACACATAAACTTTAGAGACAATAGAGTTTTCGTGAAAGTACTTTCAAAAGGAGAAGGCGAGTAAGAATATGGTGCTAGACATGACAAAAAAAAATTGCACAAGAATAGACTTCCAAAAATCTCGTACTTCCTTTTTTAGCACCAATGAGATGCATGGCAATCAATGCTCTTGAGCCCTATTCCATTCAAGCTAAAGCTAAAGTTCCCAAAAAATCGACCGGTGGTTACCTCATACCTTTCCCAAGCTAAGTCACCATGTACATGTTACCTACATAAGACCCTAAGGTTTGGGGTAAAAGATCTCTTACTTTTAGGAAAACTCTAATGTCTATTGCATCAACAAGAGGAGACAATAGCCCAGAAATAAGTAACCCCACAAGGTTCAAAAATACTATCCTATCTACAAAAATCCTAACTTCACTATTTCCTGGGAATACAAACTCCCAATTCTCACTTGATAACCCCAAACATTTCTAACAAATTCACCACAAATATTTGTATCTACAATAGTGCTAATTCTTTCAAAAGAATAATAACGTTGGTTCCATTAGGCAACATGAATAAAGATTCTTTTGAAATTACACTAGTACTTAGGCCACCAAGACCTGTATAGCCCTTTAATGCCGGAGAGGCCTAAAACATGCCTTTGCAACATCATTCTTGTAACAACTCAGCGTTGCCTCCTCTTTAACCATTTCACCATATCCTTAGAACTCAAAACTCTCAATTCACCCCAAATAACCCCCAAACTTTCACTTGATAATTATTAACTTTCTAGATTATATTTGACCTTTCTCAATAACCTTTAACCTTTCTCGATACCCCTTAACCTTTCTCAATAACCCCTAACCTTTCCGGATAACCCGCGCTAAAATCATGGAAGCATCCGCACACTTCAGCAACAACTCCCTTTCCAATTGCGGTAGCGCTCTTGCTGTGCAGGTGCCACCTTGACACACCTATCACCAAGCCCACTATGATGAATAAGAAAAACAATTGTTGATTTCACCACATCAACTTGCAGAGCCGGAAACCAAGCTCTAGTGCCTTTCAACTTTTCCGCACAACCCTGGAGCCTTTTCCTCTATCTGCACATGAAACTTTACCTCCCCCCCCCGACTTTTACCTTGCTCCAGGAACCCAGGGGCCAAGAACCTTTGCCCTCTACTTGCATAGGAAGCTTTACCTATTTCACCCCGTTTTTAAACTGGAAAGGGAGACACACGCTAATTTGCTGGCATGACAATGGCGTCGTAAAGAACCTTTTGCTCTACCCACATTCTTTACATCATTAGGAGCCTTTTACTTGACCCGCATTCTTTTCCTCGTTAGGAGCCTTTTAGTTGACCCGCATTCTTTTATACGTTAGGAGCCTTTTACTTGACCGGCATTCTTTTCCTCGTTAGAAGCCTTTTACTTGACCCGCATTCTTTTCCACGTAAAGAGCCTTTTACTTGACCTGCATTCTTTTCCTCGTCAGGAGCCTTTTTACTGGACCCGCTTTATTCCTCGTTAGGAGCCTTTTACTGGACCCGCATTCTTTTCCTGGTGAGGAGCCTTCAGTTTACCCGCATTCCAAGCTTTAGCTTTTATCCTGGGCTTTTTTACTGGGGAGAGGGAGGCAGACACACGCGCTATATATACTGGCATGGCCGCACCGTCGTCTTTTTCTCGCCGTCTTTGTTGCTTGCACCGAGCTCGGATCGCAACAATGGCGCCGTGCGGAGCTTGCTGCTGGGACGCAATCATGGAGCTTCCATAGCACCTCCTCCTTGATGTTTTCGAGCTCACCACTGCTCCCGTGTTTTCAAGGCAGATTCCCGGAGAATTTGGTTTTTTTCCGGTAAATCTTTGGTGATTTGGGGGAACTTTTTGTGGGTTTCCTTTTGTGGTTTTTGTTGGGTGTTGTTTTGTTTTCCCGGGAGTGTTTTTGGAGTGATTTTTGTGTGTGTGTATGTTTTGGTTCAGCTCCGGAGAATTGCCGGGAGGTGGGTGAGCGTAGAGTTTTGTGTAGTCATCCTTGTTGCATTTGATATGGATGAGTCTTCGTGTGCGTTTCGGAGGACGTCCCATTTGTGTGTTGAAGTTGTGCCCTTGTGAAGTTGCAACTCGCATGTGAAGAAGTAGTAGTAGCCGCTGCTTTCTCCTGCCTCTTTTGGTGTTGATGGTGGTGGTGGGACGCTTGCTTGTTTTCTCTCCTTCTGGCTTTTGCTGTCTGTGCTTCTACTTACGTGTTTCGTCCTCTGTACAATCTATCCGCCTCAACGGCGGTGGTGCAAAGTTACTTTTTTTCACCTTTTACCTTTTGGTCCCGGGTTTACTTTCTCGGTGCTGTATGGGAATCTAGTTTCCTGGATGGGTCTTTGTTCTATCAACTCAACCTCTGCTTGAGCTCTCTTTAGGGTCTTCCAGTTTTGGAAATAGCGTGGTTTTTTCTGCTGTTTGTACGAGTTTGGACCTTTGTTTGGGTTGAGTATAGTACATGTGACCATTTTCATCGAAAGGAGTGGGTTGACTGTAAACCAGAGAAAG
This sequence comes from Bryoerythrophyllum caledonicum, assembly GCA_963971425.1. Taxonomy (NCBI): domain Eukaryota; kingdom Viridiplantae; phylum Streptophyta; class Bryopsida; order Pottiales; family Pottiaceae; genus Bryoerythrophyllum; species Bryoerythrophyllum caledonicum. The sequence continues at coordinate 3,397,706 of OZ020525.1, read as the reverse complement.
AGATGAAGTATGTGCTATGTTTGATGGTTTAGATCTAGATGTGGCCATTCAACATGTTTGGTAGTAGCTAGTGGGACTGCTGTGAAGGTGGTGGTATCTGTTTTTGACGTAGGATAACACTCATGGATGCAGTCTTTCGGTTGGGTTGAATGTAGCTACAACTGACCACCTCCATTTAGTGGTCGAACACCAAACCAGAAGAGATGTTTGGTGTTTCGGATGCTATGCCAGTAGAGGTGGTTGGTAATGACTAGAGTGAGACATCTGTGAAGGTGTTGGTAACACATCTGGATTGCTCTTTCGGTTGGATCGACATCTTACCATCTCCATTTAGTGGTCGTAGTGCCCATGTTTGGTGTTTCAGATGGTGGCTGGAGAAAAAGTGAGTGTTTTGGTTTACGTGTGGTATGGGATATGTGCATACTCTAACCTTGTGAAGTGGTCGACGTGCAGCTGCCATGTAAATTGCTGGCGGTGAGGAGAGTGAGGAGGAGTTCAGCGCAACCCTGGCCTTCAAGTACGCCACGCCGAGGATCTGCTGCCCCTTCAATTCCAGTAATCTGGGGCTGTTTCCCGCACCGCCTCGCAGGCCGAAGAGGTCGTGGTATGGCACATCTCCATACCCGCAACGCTCGTGGAAGTTCATACGCATAGCCAGCTCGTGGGACATATCCGATCTCATGCCCCACTGACTACTGATCCATCAATTCTATCATGAGCCATTCCTCCCTCGCGGCACTGCACTCTTCTTCCCGGCAATGGAGCTCTCGGTGGTCACAAAGTTCAGCTCCGAACAGACTGCGGAGGAGCCTGCGGCGGAGGAGGACAACGAAGCAGGGGCCATGGACCCGGCCATCTGGGGCCGCCTGCACGGCGAGCTAGTGGATCGCATCCTGCTGTGCCTGCCCATCTCCAACCTCTTCTACCTGCGCTGCGTCTCCAAGTCGTGGGACTGCACCATCCGATCCTCCAGCTTCAACCGCATGTACGCCGCCCGCGGCCCGTCCTGGCTCTTCATGTGCTCCTCCTTCAACTGCCGGTACTACTACGACTCTCCCTTGGATTTCATTATTGGTTGCATGTTGCATTGCATTCCCACAAGGTCGATGCCTCCTGACACAACGCTTGTCTTACCTTATCTTCAACGAGAGCATGTGCGCCTCCTGCTACTCTTCTGTGTGCTCCTCCTTCTGCTACTCTTCTGTGTGCTCCTCCTTCTGCTACTCTTCATGTGCTCGTTCTTGGGATTTGATTATGTTGCATTGGATTATCACAAGATCTATGCTTCCTGACACAACGCTTGTCTTACCTTATCTTGTGCAGGGACCATACATGTGCGTATGATCCAGTGCAGAACCGGTGGCACAACTTTCCGCTCACCTTTCTGCCGTCGTATATGCGTTTTCCTGTGACGGCGGTGGGCGGACGGCTGTTTGTGAGGGGCGGCTTGACGAACGCGGGCGTGCTGGCGGTGTGCAACCCCATGACGCGCACCTGGCGTGAGCTCCCGTCCATGATCCACAAGCGGCTCAACTCGCTGGTGGGCATTTACGAGGACAAGCGCACCAAGGGGTACAAGATCGTGGTGGCTGGTGGAACCTCGGAAACCGGCGGCGACTACGAGTGCACCACCGAAGTGTACGACTCCTCCACCGACTCATGGCAGGTATTCCTTCTGCCCTTCACTTTTCCTCCCTCTGTGAAAATGTGACGTGGTCATGTCACTGAGCTAACTCGCATGTTCTCCATCTGAAAGAAGAACGGAAACTTTCTTCAAACTTTCCACATGCTTGTGTTCAAGGTGATCGTCTATGATTGTAAATTGAAGTCAACTATAAAGTCTTATAACCTTTGGAGGTTTCATGATTTATTGTTAGTCCTTTTGAGGTTGAGATAGGGTGTTCTCTGACTGACTGTTGTTCTTGTGCACATGATCTTCTGCAGGTGACGGGGAAGGTGCGGCGGGAGTTCACAGTGCGGATCACGTGGTGGACGTCGAAGACGGTGTTTTGCGACGGCGTGCTCTACTGCCTGACGTCCGGGCGGCCCTACACCATCATCGCGTACGACCTGAAGGCGGCCTCGTGGAGCGAGGTGGCGGTGCCGCCGCCGCAGTTCCTCTTCTGCTCCTTCCTGGTGCAGCGCTGCAACCGGCTGTTCCTGGTGGGCGGCGTGGGCACGGAGCGCATATGCGAGCACGTGCACATCTGGGAGCTCCAGCAGCAGAACGAGGGGAAGGGGAAGGAGTGGGTGGAGGTCGAGAAGATGCCGCACCACTACTTCCAGTTCTTCTTCAAGGAGAAGACCGCGTCAGATCTCAAGTGCGCCGGGCATGGCGACTTCATCTACTTCTACAAGGACTCCCACACCAAGGTACCATCAGCAACTGAAGTTTTTGTCAAGCCATCCAAAGCTCCAGCCTCCTGTTTTGGTGTAGTATAATACTCTCTCCTCCCATGCAAGTGACTATTTTCTGTCTAGAGAGGATGGAGATCTGTTGTCTCAAGTGGCCTGACGTTGGAGGTGACGTTGTGTGCAGGTGCTGGTGTTTGATTTCTCCAAGCCACAAACGGAGTGGCGGTGGCTGCCCAAGTGCCCGCTCAGCACCAACTTCCTCAAGTTTTCCATCCGGGGCTTGTTTGTGGATCCCATGCTGGATGCGTCCATTTGATAGAACAACCAGTTCTAATTTATATATTTATATATTCATACATACTATTACTGATGAGTTGATATTATGTTCCCTCATTCAGGTCTTTGTGGTAGTATATATTATGTCCCCTAATTCAGGTGTAGTAGTTTGATCGAGGTCTTTGTGGTAGTATATACATTATTATGTCTCTCATTAGTCTGTATTAGCTTAGTTTCAGGTTTGGTGATGATTCTTATGGCAAGCATGAAATTGTAGGATGTGACCAGGGTTAGGGCAGAAGTTGGAAGGACATGGTCAATTTGAAGATATCTATCATTCTTTGAAACTATAGTGTATGTACAGCACCCTCCAATAAAGACACCCACTTTGATGATACAATTATGATTGGTTGTGGCGAATTTGGTTTTTTTAGTACCCATTATGCAGCCTTTGTGAAAGGTATGACAACCGAATTGTGGACTTATGCACAGGTCCTTTCCATCAGATGAAAAGCAGGGTCACTTCCTCACATGGGTGCCCCTGCTGAGCTAGTGTTTCGAGTCCTCCACTTGAAGACCACAAAACCAGCCAATTCACAAACACAAGCAAAATGGAAAGAAAACAAAAAATCGCTTCATTAATCCTAGATGACAAAGTACAAAACTTGGATCCTCCTACCTGGACCCTAAAGACGCTCTTCTATTTGCCTTCTTCGTCTTCTTCTTCTTCTTCTTCTCCTTCTTCTGCAACCCTACCTTTGAGGCACTTTTACTACTCTCCTGGGCTCCATTCTCGATTTCGCCACCACCATTTGCACCTGGCGCATCCACAACCATATCCTCCACTTTCTTCTGCTTCTTACTCAACTCAGGTTCAGGTGTCTGCAACCCATCTTCTCCACCAATCTGTCTCTTGACCCCAGCGTCTGAGTCTCTGTCTGCTGCAGGGTCAGCCATCTTCTCTTCTTCCTCCGGAGCTTTGTCATGAGGCCTGGGCGCCTGATCGAGAGTGGGCCAACTGGTGGTGGTGAGAGCAGAGGGCTCTTCGGTTCCCGGCCACGAGGAGTTGTCAAGGGGAAGGAGGACGTTCATTCGGGCGAGTGTGTAGTCCAGCAGGAACACGTTGCGAGAGAGCCGGTCGATTCGGCTCAAGTGCCGCTTTGTGTAGGGCACAATTCCTTCCATCAGCTCACGTACTTGCGGAATCTGTGGGAAGTGATCAAGAGAAAAAGGTTAGTAACCCCGAAACTCTCAAGTGGAGGTATAGGGTAACTGCGTTTTATCCTCAGGTCTTACACTCTAGAGCTGAATAATTCCTAAGCAGAAGCTGTCGGATAACCAGCAACGCTTAAACCCGAAACCCTGAGCTGAAGCTCTAGAATAACTACGATGTATCCTACAGCTTCAGTTCTCAAGGAGTTCTTCCACATACAAGTTCTACTACAAGAGTGATTAAATGGAAGCACGGAAATCTGGCCTAATTTACAAGACATTCAAGACTCTGGAGCTGAGTGAAATGATGTCAACATGCAGAGTTCGAATCAAGGCTAACGTTTTTACAAACCTCCACAATTTTTGAGGCAGGTACTACGGAGAAGAACTCGTACAGAACACGTTGTGCCACATGACAAGACTTGGGCTTTGCGTTCCAGTCACGGACGTATTCAAGCAAAAGTTTCCAGTACTCCTTATCAAGTGACTGCAATATCTGCCGGATGTGCACATCGGCCCCTTCACTCCTGCAATGTTGCATACGAACAATGAGAATTCTAAGACGATGAATGCCTTCCAAGTGTGAAGTTACTTGTAAAGTCGCCTGAAGCTTGGATTAGATAGCCCCTCTTTGGTCTTTAGATGGAGGACTAAATTGAAGGATTAAACCATCAAGCTCTTCTATTAATCGATAATTATTTAGAGTGAGGAAAGAGTAGTCTAGAGAGGGACAATTATTTATCACATTGTTCATGCCCTTCCTCTTGAGTGACTGAATAAACAAATACCAGCTAGGTTTGGAAAAGGTACCCCAACAGCTCCGAGAAAACCTTGAGAACCCTGAAAGGCCGCCGAAGCTCAAATGCTAGCTGTATTGCTTTCACCCAATCTGTGTCCGCCAGAGCATTGGACAAGTCCTGGTCTTTCAGCGCCTCCTCTTCCTACATATTTGACGATGATGAAGTCAGCAAGATATTAGATGAAAAGCGAAAATGACCGCAGTTTCTAATAACAATCTACTTTTCTGCAACTAGCAAAGGCAGTTGTACTTGTATGAAAAGTAGATATCCAGATGACAACACTAGAGCACTTATGATTGAGTAATGCTTTTTACCTCTTGGCGTAGAGCTTCTTCCTCATCATCCACCGTGCAGTCTGTCCACATATTGACCACTGAATCGCCACCGCCAGTTGCTAGCTTTTCTGTCTGTGGACTCACAGCTAAAGCCCAGATCTAACCACAACAGAACAGAAGGTTCATCATCAAGCAATTCGATCCTGAAATGTCTAGGGATGAGCAATACTACAATCCAAGAAGAAACGAACTGACTAGAACTAACCTTGTCTTCATGGTGGTCAAAGGTATTCACACACTCACTGCTCTTAATGGTCCACAGCTTCACCAAACCGTCAGCTCCTGCATTGTTTGAAGCCAACCAATTAACCCGCAATCTGTAACATAAAATTATACTGACCGATCCGATAAGCATGTAAGAAATTTTCATCCACAGGTGATTCTTTACCTGCTGAAATTAGTTGTGTACCCCGAGTAATGAAGGAGCATTTCAACACACTGGCCGTGTGACCTTCAAACGTTTTCAAGCACGAGCCATCGGTGAGCGACCAGATTTTGATCTTCATGTCGCCTGAAGCAGTAACCACAGCCTGGTCCACTGGAGAAAACTCTACACACCACACCCCTCGCTTGTGGCCTTTCAATGTCAGCACCGGAGTCAGTTCAGGAAGCCTCCACACTTTGGCGGTCCGATCCTGAAAAAAAACACAGAGCAAATATGCCAACATTACACAAACATAATGTAAATGCTGTATAGATAACAACACCTTGTATACAACCCTGTCTATGTATAACACATGCGTAAGCTATGTTACACAAACATAAACTATACATGACCTTGCAGATTACAGAGATTCCTTGGTTTAGGGAATCCCATCAGATTAGAGAACAGAAAATACCTGTGAGCCACTGCATAAGAGGCTGTCGTTGGGAGCAACAGCCAAAGAATTGATATCTTTGTCATGAGCAGCAACAACGGCCTGTGAAGAGAGTTTGAGAATCTCCTCCGTGTGCCCAGTTTCAACCACCGCGTCAATGTTCCAAAGCTTAATCGTCCGATCACTGGAGTTAGAGAACAGCATGAAGATGTTAGTTGTGAATGATATAAACTTTATGAGGATGGTTTCACGTAAACTCTTTCTTCACTCTCAAATATGGCTGAAACTACTTTGGCTTGGGTTTAGAGATCACCAAGCTCTTCCATTGACTTAATTGAAGGATTCGGATTCAAAGACCACCAAGCTCTTCTACTAATCTAATAACTATTTGAGCGAGGAAGAGTAGGATAAATGAATCTTATTGACTTTACAAGTAAGTATCCTTCTCATCATTTGAGACTATGTCATACACTCATCCAAGGCATCAAGACAGGAACTTGCTATCTCATGTAAGGACCCAGCATAGGACTAGAGACTAGAGCAAAATTGCAGTCAAAGTCCACTAAGAGTCCAAAATTAATATTTGCCACAGGAAATACAGCTCGCGCACAGGGGTGAGCCCAGTATCCAAAGGCAGACATTCACAATAAAATCATAAAGACAATGAACAAGGTGATGGAAATCAACTACACCTGCTGCCACTGACTACAAAATTCTTCTTCTTCTTGGAGAAGGCAACAGCGCCAACTGCTGCCATATGTCCACCTGCCACGGCTAAGCAGGACCCTGTTGAAGCGTTCCAGATCCTCACCTGCACATTAATACGAGAGATTCCATAAGAAGTTTGACCCTAAACCCTAAACCCATCCATCCCAGAGTGTTGGAACAAACAATGAGAAATTCTAAACCCTTAACCCTTCAGAGCATATTGGAACATACAATGAGAAATTCTAAACCCTTAACCCTTCGGAACATATTGGAACAAACAATGGGAAACTCTAAACTCTAAACCCTAAACCCTAAACCTGGGAAGGAATGTACCGTGTGGTCTTTCGCTGAAGACGCCAATAAAGGTACCCCTGAAGTAGTCACACAAGAATCTAGAGACAACACTATGTCGGTATGACCCACAAGTTCTTGCACACATGTCATAGTTGTCATGTCATAAATCCGCACCTGCCCAAATCAAAACATCAATGATAGTATGGGCAACCTATCCAATAAAAGCGACGTCAAAAGCTGAATGAAAAGCACACTACTCTCTAGAATTCATTCCTACAGCATCGGCACTAACAGAGACGCACAGATAACATATCCAACTCTTTCCTGCTTCAGATTTGTAACCTTAAACCTTAAAAAGTAGCAACCTTACCTGCTCCAGATTTGTAGCAACAGCAAGTGATTGATCACCTTCCCCCACAAACTTTAGATCAATGATCTCCTCATTGTACCCGATCAACCGCCTCACCAGCTTCAAGTCCTGCTCCTCACCTTCCGCTGTAGTATAAAACAAAAGACGCTGGTCTGAGGTCACGCACATGATTTCTCTCTGCGATGGTAACCAAGAGGCTGCTATGAACCCGCCCTTGAGGTCCTCCTTGTTCGTTGAACTTACAGTTGCGTCTGACACTTTCTGCTTGTACAAACATGCAGCACTGCAGCAAACCAAGGTATGATAATGTGAGAAAAACAACACTCCATCCAAGAAATGGTTCAGGATATTGCAAAACTAAGGACATAAACTTTCCAACAAGGAAGGCTCACCCTTCCGAGTTCCAAACTTGGACGATTCCTCGCTCTCCAACAGTCAAAAACTTGAGTGAACTCTGACCACTCTTTTTCTGTTGAGGAGGAGAGCTGCTGCACCCAGGCAAGCCACATCCGTCTGAAACCACCACAACCGTTTCCACCGCTTCATAGATGGGAACAGTCGTGTGTAGAGTGTAATCTCGAAGGTTCCACACATTCACCACCTGCACACATACACGCACAAAAAAGATGCCATGGTTCAGGAAAAGAAGAACCATAATCAGCCAAGCAGTGGATGGTCATATAATCCAGTCAGTTTGGATCACCTTATCTCTTCCTCCACTGACTAAAGTCCAGCCATTTGATGACACTGATAAGCTCGTCACGGCGGAGAAATGCTTATCCAAGACTGAAGTGCATGATTTTGTGACCAGGTCCCACACTCGGACGGTTCCATCATCGCTTCCTGAAAAAAGCTGCCATCCACAACTGGTTATATAGAAAGCTCAGAAAGAACATGACTGAGTTAAAATTGCTACATACAGTAGGTTATTTGAGAAATTAGTAATATAAGAGTACTCTTTTCACAGAGTAACTAGTTGTTACAGCAGTAGAAGAGCTAGAGTCCTTCTCTCCTTTGAAGACCTTGAGGTGATTTTGCAATAGATGCTTACCAGAAGGCGATGGATATCAGGATGGAATTGGACACATGAGACGACTCCCGTGTGACCTTTGAATGCATGTGTGCAGAAGCCTCCTTCCGTGTCCCACACAAGCACTCTTCGATCCGCACTTGCAGTCGCCAGCAACCCACCCGAGGCGTCCACCGCCATGGCTATCACCGGCGCATCATGTGCCTGCAGAAAAAAAAACACATCCCTAGTCTCAAAGACGCTTTCTCACCGAATTTTCATAAGGTGTTATACAAATCCCAGGACCCTATTTCGCAGACATTAAGGAACCACATTCCAACACTCCAATCACAGGCAATCAGTCCTAAAACCGAAACCCTAAAGTTCTACAAGCTGACCCCAAAGTTCAACTCAAACAACACATCCCCAAGCTAGGTTCACCCTAAGGTTAGGGTTTAGGCTATAAGGTTTACGATTCTATGATTCCCTCCTTCATTCTAAAAACCTAAACCCTAAAACCTAAACACATCCCCTATGCCCTAAATCCTCAATTTCTTCCAAACTTTATACGAAGCTCACATTCTGACTTTAAACCGAACTTTCCACAATTAATACGTCGCTCCTCTCAAAACCACTGGGACAACCCTAAACTCGCAATTTCTTCAAAATTTGCAGGTTCCAGCGCATAACCTAACTCTCCACATGGAACACATCAGTTGAAAACCAACTAAATTCAATAGAATAAGAGCTTCCGAACCCCCAGGTTCAGAGCTCATGCATTAGGGTTCAACCGAATTCAGATTCCTAATGCAGAAACTCTACTAAATTACAATGCCACCAACTCAATTCTCCGCGTTCTCTCAAAGGCAATTATAACTTCACACTGAATTCGACCCATTCTCTTACCTTCCAGGAGCGGAGGCAAGCACCGGACGACAGGTCCCAGTGTTTGATCTGCAAGCTGCGGCTGGCAGCGAAGAGCGTGTTCCCGTCCACGCCATACGCAATGGCGGTGACGGGCTCCGTGTCGCCCTTGAGCGTCCTCACCACGCTGCCCGTGGCGATCTCCACCACCTTCACGTCGTCGGTGCACGCGCACGCCGCGAACCGCTCATCCGGGGACACCGCCACGGGGCCCCCCGTGTAGAACAGCTGCAGCGCCGGGGCGACCTTGAAGTTCTTCTTGTACGCCAACCCGGACGCCATCGCCGGAAACCAGTTGCGGGAAACAGACAGACACGCAACTCACATCAATAACCCCTCGCCTCTGGCTTAAACCCTAGCTAGGGTTTAAGGATTTTTTTCAGAGAGAGAAAGAAGTGGAACTTAAACCCTAAACCCTGGAGTGGTTGAGTTCTCTTCGGGGTTTGAGGTCCTGAGTTGGGGTCCCGAGTTGGGGTCCTGTGAGGTAGTCTTTGAATTCTAGAGATCAATCTGAAAAGAAGGAGGCCAGTGTGAATAAAGTGTTTGTTTGTTCCACCACTAAAGTAATGCACACTGGACAAAGGATTATTAAGGTAAGCCACCCTAAAACCGCCAATATCCCATGGCCGACAACTACTTTTGCACTAAAAACCGCCAGTACATGCACATGTAACCAACTCTCTATTTTTAATGGCGGGTGTAAAGGCAAGGGTGGCATGAATTGGATGCACAGTTGGTGGTTTTAGGGGAATGGGATCTTCTAGACTTATTGAACATGCAAGAGTGGAGAAAATGGAATATTTCTAGAATTAGTTTAAGGTTGACTCATTGCCGGTTTTTGGTTGTTATGCATGCGGTTTTAGGCCATTTGTGGAAGGGTCATGGCCCCCACCTATTGACGCTCACCCAACTTTCTTCACATGTGCCTTTGAAAATTCAAAACTAATTCATAACACATCGGAAAAATATGAAATCACTTGGGTTGAAATTGTAATTCTATTGGCTATCACTGAAAAATAATTTAATTATTATCTAGGTTCTCTATATATGCAAACTGCTTAACTTGATGGTTATGGGGGGGTTTACCTTAGTATGAAACTACTTCCTCCCTCAAGGGTATGGAATAAGAAGCTCAAAACAAGCATCGAGGTGGTGATTTCAATTCAATTTACGAATTATGTGGCTTGGGTAGGGGTTGGTTTTTTTTTTTTTTTGGTGGAGGAGAATGGACATAGCATATTGGATAGCAATGGTGTTGATGTTTTTGAAGGTGCTTTTGATGGGACGCATTTGGGATTTTGAATGCGTCTTTAATGGATTTCATGGAAGGGATATAGGTAGAGGCTCTGGCGCTAACCGTGATTACTATCATTGGATCCACATTCCAATCGTTTGCTCTGATTTTGTTTAAACGAGGTTGATATCTGTTTATCTTTTGTTCAACGGTGTTTGGTGAGAATCTGTCGTTGCAATATGTGAATTCTATGAGTTGTATGGTGATGTTTGGATTGGGGGCTTCTGGCGTGCGGTGGTTGTATGTTACGCCTCGAACACAAAGTAGGTCTGGTTTGAACCTGGTGTTTCAGTGGCATCTTTTTGTTTCACATGTACACGCAAGTAGCCATGAAGGAACCAAATTTTCTGATGGGTTATTGTGAAAGATACATGTGTTCATGTAGGTGAGACATCGGATTTTTCTATCAGATACAAGTAGTTTTTTGATTTCCCATACTGCTTTTTTATGACTTCTGACTATTAGTGAGTGTATGTGGTGTTGTTGGCATTTGAGTAGTACATGTAGCCAAGTGTCTCGTTCCGTGGAGTTATAGATGGGGTATGTGATAGACGGGAATCTTTTGGGTCCAACGAAGAGTTGTTTTCTGGCATTCCTCATGTATCGGCATGTTCTAGATTTTATCATGCATGTTTTTTGTGAGTCCGTGATGACGGGATTTGTCCAAAAGTCATTGGAGAGAACGTTATCAATGTCTTTGTTTCCTATCCATTTTTCTATGTTAGGGAAATTTCAGCTAATTCTGTTAACTTGTTATAAAGATCATGTTTATTGAGGTATTTGTCAAGGAACCTTAAAAGGTCCTTATCCAAGGTGACACCCATGGATTGCTATATATTCCTTTGCTAATAGTATGGTGTTGTGTTGACACAATCTAGAAATTTTTCATAACACAGAAAAATGGACTCACAACAATAACATAGACAATGAACTCTCTACAACAGATTTTCACCAGAAACAATAGAAAAAAAAATAAACAAATATCAACCCCTCATTGACGACATAAAAAACCTTGGATGGAAAACCGACCCCCTCATAGTCATCACGGCTGGTGCCCGCGCCACAACATATATCCCACCCATGAACACCCTTGAAGAAACCTTCAAAATACCCATGAACACAATTAAACATACCTTCAATAGTATTAACACCATCGCAATACAATATGCTATGTCCATTTTATTACACAAACAAAAAATTGAGAATAACCAAACCCTCCCCGATCCACATGACACACCATAAAACACCCTAATTCTCCCACCGACCGCTCATTCCCCTCCATCACCCCCCTCTTCATTGTCTTTACTTTCCCTTCCTTTTCTTTTCTCCCCACTCCCTTTCTTTGATTGTGGCTTCCCTTGTTCTGGTTTTATCCCTATGGTTACTTGTTACATAGTGTCTACCCTCGAGAGGAGGAAGTAGCCCCACGCTACGAATTCCTTGCCTGGTGGGCATGGTCTTAGTGGTGGTGTGAACAGACACTTTATTCATGCCGGTCCCTCCAGGACCGGCATTCTTCTTCTTCTTCTTCTTCTTCTTCTTCTTCTTCTTCTTCTTCTTCTTCTTCTTCTTCTTCTTCTTCTTCTTCTTCTTCTTCTTCTTCTTCTTCTTCTTCTTCTTCTTCTTCTTCTTCTTCTTCTTCTTCTTCTTCTTCTTCTTCTTCTTCTTCTTCTTCTTCTTCTTCTTCTTCTTCTTCTTCTTCTTCTTCTTCTTCTTCTTCTTCTTCTTCTTCTTCTTCTTCTTCTTCTTCTTCTTCTTCTTCTTCTTCTTCTTCTTCTTCTTCTTCTTCTTCTTCTTCTTCTTCTTCTTCTTCTTCTTCTTCTTCTTCTTCTTCTTCTTCTTCTTCTTCTTCTTCTTCTTCTTCTTCTTCTTCTTCTTCTTCTTCTTCTTCTTCTTCTTCTTCTTCTTCTTCTTCTTCTTCTTCTTCTTCTTCTTCTTCTTCTTCTTCTTCTTCTTCTTCTTCTTCTTCTTCTTCTTCTTCTTCTTCTTCTTCTTCTTCTTCTTCTTCTTCTTCTTCTTCTTCTTCTTCTTCTTCTTCTTCTTCTTCTTCTTCTTCTTCTTCTTCTTCTTCTTCTTCTTCTTCTTCTTCTTCTTCTTCTTCTTCTTCTTCTTCTTCTTCTTCTTCTTCTTCTTCTTCTTCTTCTTCTTCTTCTTCTTCTTCTTCTTCTTCTTCTTCTTCTTCTTCTTCTTCTTCTTCTTCTTCTTCTTCTTCTTCTTCTTCTTCTTCTTCTTCTTCTTCTTCTTCTTCTTCTTCTTCTTCTTCTTCTTCTTCTTCTTCTTCTTCTTCTTCTTCTTCTTCTTCTTCTTCTTCTTCTTCTTCTTCTTCTTCTTCTTCTTCTTCTTCTTCTTCTTCTTCTTCTTCTTCTTCTTCTTCTTCTTCTTCTTCTTCTTCTTCTTCTTCTTCTTCTTCTTCTTCTTCTTCTTCTTCTTCTTCTTCTTCTTCTTCTTCTTCTTCTTCTTCTTCTTCTTCTTCTTCTTCTTCTTCTTCTTCTTCTTCTTCACTCTCTACACATTTTTGGAAAAACCCCACCATTTCCGACTCACAAATAACATGCCTCATCAAATTCCGTACCGGTCAATATATGGGAAACGCCCAACAACAACTCTTCTTTGGAATAGAAAGATTCCTATCCATAACATGTCCCATATGCACTTCCACAAACCCCGACACATGGCTCCATGTTATACTTAAATGCCAAAACCACCACATACATTCCTTAATTATCAAATGACATAACAAAGCGATATGGAAAATCCGAAAACTAATTACCTCCTATAGCAAATCTCGATGTTTCATCCTACTAAATGCCAGCACCTTCAATAATAATCCACAAGAAAATACGGTCCCCCCTTGGCTGCTCCCACGTACATGTGAAGCTCAACGTTGTCATTGCAATGCTACTCAAACTGGACATACTTTGCATTAGAGGCCTATCATACAATAACCCCCCACCTGACCACATAAACCAAGACTACACCATTCAATTCATTGAATTCACATATTGTAATGATAGATTTTCCCCAGAAACAATTGAAGACAAAATAGATAAATACCGACCCCTTATTGATGACATCATAGCCCTCGGATGGAAAGTGGACCCCCTTATTGTAATCACAGTCGGCGCTCATGCCACCACCTTTATTCCATCTATAAAAATCCTTAGAGATACCTTTAAAATCCCCATTGATACAATTACAAACACTTTCAAAAACATTAACACCATTGCCATTCAACATGCTATGTCCATTCTACTACATAAAGGCAAAATTGAAAACAACCAAGTCCTCCCCGACACACAAAACCCTTCATAGAATTACTCATACACACCTTTAAACTTCCAAAACCTCCCACATTAAGAAACACCCCTCCCCCCCCAAATGTTTCCCTCCTCCCCTCCTCTTTCCTCCCCCCTCCCCTTCTCTTTGTTACTCTTTGGATATGGTTGCTCCCCCTCCCTTTTTCTTTGTTACTCTTTGGATATGGTTGGTTACTTGTGTGCTTTGGCTGCTTGTTACATAGTGTCTATCCTCGAGAGGGGGAAGTAGTTCCATACTACTAATTCCTAGTCTGGTGGGCATGGTCTAAGTGGTGGAACGAATAGACACTTTATTCAAGCCGACCTCCTTTGGTAACCGGCGTTCTTCTTCTTCTTATGGTGTTGTGTGGGCATGTTCAAATGTGTGTTTGGCTTCTCTATGTTCTGTGTCTCTTCCCAATTTGGCTAATATGTCCGCTTCTTCATTTCCATCAATGTTGACATGAGCTCCTACTTTGTGAAGGTTTGTTGGTTTTGTAGGTGTTTGTAGCATTTGTACCATTGAGGTGGATATTATGCATGGTGGGGTGTTGTATTTTTGTTTTTCATAGATATAGTACATTTATGCAATCTCTAAAGATGTGTGCAGGTTCGTCAAGGTACTTGGTTGTTAGAATTTGTTGTGTTTGTGGACAACCATCATATTTGCTCTCATGATGTTTTGTAACCCATGAAGTAGTTTGACAATTTTGATTTCTTTTTATGCATTGTATATACCATACCCGGCTTTTTCTCTATGCCTGCAAACTTCTCTTGGTTCTTTAAATGATTTGTCTGTGTCAAAGCAATGTTTGGGGTTGAATTTAAAGAGTAGATTTGTATTATAATTTGGAGGTGGTGCTATATAGTTTGTAGGCATTTGATTGGGGTTTGGATATTCAATCTAAAAAGACATCCTAATGAGGAATGATTTATTAGATTTGGAGTGACAAAAGAAGACCTTTTAAAGAATTATTTCATTTAATATCCCAAATGTCAAATGTGCCTTCATTGAGGATATCATCAAAATTATGTAGATTTCAAGTATGTCGTTTCAATATCAAATCAATATTAACCTTCTACAAATGGATATTAGTACATATTCACGCCATACTAAGGTGACTCCCTTGGTATTCCATATTCAACACCTATAAATTTGGGATATATACAACCCTCTTCCACCCCATTACCACCCATTAGTTTGGATCCCTTACATTTGGTTAGCGTTTTTGGGGGGTACCTATTGGCGGCTACAAACTAAACATGGCAATACACTTTGAAAATCCATAACTAATTCACATTTCATTGAAAAAATATGAAGTTACTTGGGTAAAAATTGTCATTCTATTGGCTATTACCATATTACCAAGAAATAAGTTTGATCTCTATATATTGCTTAACTTGGTGGTTATGGGGTGTTTACCTTACATTTTGGAGCAGAAACTAGAGACATCAAAATTTGGACATAGAATATTAGGAGATCATTAATGGAATAAATATTACTTTATATTTCAGATTTTCTTTACAGAAAATGACCATTGTAATGTACATTTTTTACAATTTTGTAATCTTCATGAAAACCGATTTTAAACAAGTCCATGTATTTTGCTCCAAAAAAAAAAGCACTTTCATAAATAGGCTGTGATGCTTAAGTTGGTGGTTTAAGGACAATCAACCACATTTTAACCTATGTTAGTTTTAGGGTAAAATGAAGGTTTTTGAATCTTACAAACTCCATCAACACGCATATAATTCCCAAAAAACCAAACTATGTTGGAAACTCATCCCTTTAGACAAGCATTTAAAAATTTCCATTTCACCCTAAAGATTCCATGTCATTTCCTTAGTTGGTGGTTATAATCCAACGTTAGTATCAAAATGAATAAGATAACCCCCTAGTAACCAACCAAAACCCACAACCAACACCTAGAAAATTGGGGTATGTCCAACCCACTTCCATCCCATTAAGGTTGGATGACCTGTAACCACCAACTTAAGCTTGCTGACCTATTTATAGCGTTTGTATACGTGGTAAGACATTTTTTGGGAATTCAAAATAGGATTTCATGAATATTGCAATTGTCGTGACCATTTATTTCTTCATATTGAAATTGCTACAAATTTTCAAAGTGGATAGTAAGCCGTGACCCATTCCTCGACTTACCATACTCTCTATTTCCACACTAAGTTGTACCAATAACCACTTCTACATTGACTAAAAACCGGCAGCTTTGAACCAATCATGAACTAACACCCAATCATATGTGACTTCCTAAAATTTCGGAAATGGGGTGGGTCTGTGGTGGTTTTAGTCCACTTTACCTTGTCCATTATGGGGTTCGTGGTGGTTATAGGTCATCCAACCTTACCACCCATTCAGCTCAAAATGTTTACCATTAGTCATGACTCCTTACAGTTGGTACCTATTGGCAGCCACCAGCTAAACATGACAGCATCCTTTGAAAATTCATAACTAATTCACATTTCATCAGAAAAATATGTAACCACTTGGGTTGAAATTGTAATTCTATTGGCTATCACTGAGAACAAAAAGATTATTTTTTTCTCTCCATATTGCTTAACTTGTCGGTTATGGGGGAGTTACCTTAGTTGGCAAACAAACTCCACTTTTCACCTCAAAGACTCACTATCACACCACAAGAAGCAAAAACAACAAGAAAAAGAAGAAGCAGCAGCACATCCGGTCATCACTACATTACTAAATCTTTATTGTCAGCCCCTGCTTCCCCAGGCAAGCAAAGGAACACCATATACAGCTTGCTAACACTACTGCTCCTACACAAATCAACTGAGTACTACTAGGTACTACTACTACTACTGCTGCTGCTACTACTTCTTCTTCTACTACTACTACTACTACTACTACTTACAGAAACACCCACCTACACACACAGACACACGCACACACACAGACACAACTGCATGCGTGGTTCGCCACATCTCCCAACCAACAACATCATATGAGAAAACACTACACCTCTGCACGTTGAGTTACCTCACTCATAGACCACACACAGTACTCTTTTCACAGCTTGCAAATACTCCTCATGTGACTGGTCAAAGTCACCTGAGCCCTCACTCTTCACTAGCATAGGGGACCAGCACTCTTCACTAGCATGTGAGTGATCTGAAATCTCACTCTTTCACTAGGATTGGGGGTAGTTAATCATACCTCAGCTTCATGTCGCCTTCTATTCCGAGAGGCGCCTGAGGGAAGACGCCGTTAGGGAAGACGCCTCGTCGCGCATCCATGCCGAACCATCGTTCAACGCTGTTGCCGCCATAGCCGCCCTTGGTGGTGGACCTCTGGAACTCGGCCTGGAAGGGGGGGCCTGGGAAGGGCGGCTGCTGCTGCTGCTGTTGCTGCTGCTGCTGCCAGTGCACCACCTGAGGTTGGGGGGGCTTGAGGACGTCGTGCTCCGGCATCGCCATGCCGTAGTGGAACTGGGGGCGCTGCAGGATCTGAGGGGGCTGGGGGAACTGGAACGAGGGCAGCTGGATGTGCTGCAGGTCGCCGTTGAACGGTTGTGGTCTGAGAAAGGCTGCTGGCTTCCTTGAGACCACCTCCGGGAACGGCTTGTTGCTCTTGTCGTCGTTATTCCCCCACAGTCCAGGAAGCGGAGGTGCACTGGCCTCTTCCGACACGGGATGGTGATGGCCGGCTGCTTCGACGTCTTTGCTGTCCGGCCACATGTTGTTCCATGAGTTGAACCAGCTGCTGGGTTTGGGGATGAAATCTTCGGTGGCCTTGGGGATCTCTGAGCTCTCGTCCGTGAACATCCGGGCTGGTTCGTGGGAGGATTGGAGCTCGCTCATGAACGCCTTGTTGAACAGCGTCTCCAGCGTGTGGACTTGGTTGCCGCTGGTTGGCTCTGGTTTCTTCCAGGCCTGCTGCTCCACGCCCAGGATGGGGCTTGCATCGTCCAATTCGCTGGGTCGCTTCAGCAAGAGCGCAAGGAGGTGTTGGGAGGCGCTTGCGGCGTCTTTGGGAGGGGCAATCTCCTCTGGTACTGCAACTGGGGGAGGAGGAGGAGGAGGAGGAGGCGCTTGGCTGTGGGAGTCGCCGCCTCCCACAGCTTCAGCTAACAGTGCCTGTTCAATGTCTTCGCATGTCATGAAGACAGGAGCGGAGCGCTTGATGAAACCGTTCTTGGGAGCGCTGTGGTTGAGGCCCTTCTCGATGTCTTCCAGGGAAGGACCCACCGGCATTGGAATGAATCCGGACTTGATTCCGGGTGCGGTTGTAATAGTTGTACTCGGGACGTCTTTCTTCACGGAAATGGTGTCGTCCGTGTTGCCAAACAAAGACATGAGGTTTTTGGAACTGTTTGTTTGGCTTGTTGTGAACTTATCTTCTGCGGTCACATATTAAAAACTTGGTAAGGATCAGGAAGTTGCAGAAGTTGATCTAGAAAATACTTCATAAATTTTTGAGTTGAACAGTTAGTGTCAACAACCATGCTGGAATAACGAGGAAAAACAGAAAAAAAAAGACGCTCGCAGAAAAAATAATTTGGAGCATGTGGGCAAACAAAAGGAAACAATACTTTTAGCAGGACCGAGTACCTTCTGTATGAAACCAGTGAGCGAATTTAGATGTTTTTGAGAGGCTTTCAGACCAACTGTCTTCTTCTGGAGCTGCGATAAGAGGCTGTCACGTCACAGACGAAATATCAAGACCCAGATTTAGAGTCTCTAAAACCTTAACTTCAAGAAAACAACCTATCACTTATTACACATTGGCATACAATTGTAGGATAAACCATATCGGAGCATTTACTTATCGAAATATACAGCTTCAAGCCAACTGAAATAAGTTGAACAGAAAAGAAGGAATGTATGTTACCTCGTCCCTTAGCAGATCAGAAGGAAGAACAACGTCGTCAATGATTGTCGGTGCGGCATTGCCAAATAGCTTGTCAAGCAACGACTCTTTCCGAATGCTGCCTGCATCTTCGGTGGACAGGATATCACTAATTGAATCTCCGTCCTGAGCTTCCAGGCTGAAACTCCACACATCAGGTACATTTCTTGATCTTGTCCCACTCAAGCTTGGAAGAGAGCCGTTCACAGCACTGTCCTCCATGGCCTCAGTAACTACAACTTTCGTTTCAATAACATCCAGCTCTATGATCCTCTCTTTGGCAACGAGCGTTGCACATTTCACTTCTTTAATGTCGGCTACACTACTGCTGGAATGAGCTGAAGAAGAATCATCTGTCTGGTCAGAATCCAAGGAAGTTTGATCCTTGATCAAAGCGTCTTTCGAAGTAGGGTCAAGAGATCCTTGTGCTTCATCCTCCTACACAACAAATAGAGTGATCAGTGAAGTTTGCAGCCATGTACCACTGTCTCAAAAGTTATTTTGAACAAAAGACGTGAAATGAAGTTGAAGTTACTCTACTGGATCACAAAAATGAGTACCTGTTGTAAGAGGGTTGGCCGTTGCTGGACCACTTTTGAAAAACCAGGTGGAACAGCAGGTCGAGGAGGCGTTGGGACAGGGGGAACAACAGTCTTGCCAATAGGTGAGTGTGGAGGAGACTGATGAGAGAGGTTGTCCCAAAGACTATTCTCGTCATGTTTGCGATTTACAGTCGAGTCGTCGGACTTTGTCAGAGGCTGCTTTGGTTCCTGCAGCTGCCTGTGCTGCTCTTTACGCATCAATTCAAAGGACTCTGCACACAGCACGCGAACAACTTGAGACCGAATCTACAAAAACAATCCATTTTGCGCATGTTGGTTGCGCACAGTGACCATACCTCACAATTGAAGAAGTGCCATATTTAGACAGAAAATGGAGATCGCATAACAAAAAGACAAACCATGGCATCTGTAATCTTGCAACCCTCTAGAGACACCAGAAAGGAGTCCAACAAAAGAGGCGAGATCCCAATACAGATACAATACACGATGATTGAGATAATCTGTTGTGCTCACCACGACGCTTGCGCTCCTCAACAGATCTATCATCGTTAGAGGTTTCTAAGAACCCGAAAGTCTCATCATTCACAATATCAGTATCCTCCCGACGTCCATATGACGGCGTCTGTAGAAAAAAAAAGAGTCAGAGCAAAGACAAATCAGTGAATCTTGGTACCATGGAGCCAAAAAGTAGATAAGAACACAATGGTGGAAATTGTGCACTTCCAAAACTGCCTGGACACAGCATTTACAAAGCAGAAAATCAAACTTTCAGCAGATTACAGAACACCTCGAAGTCGGACGGAGAATCAGCATCTGTCATACCGTATCGAGAAATATTTTCGGAGTCAGTAGCCCATACATAACAAACTGACCCCATCCTCAAAGCATCACTAAAAGACTGCACCAGTCATATAGACTTGCGAAGGGTGCGCTCTCCTCATTGTTTTGCAGATGGCAACATACGAGATACACTTGGAATGCCACAAACAATGCAATGAAAAACTAGCAGGCTCAGAGACAAATAGCACAAGCAAGAAGCTTCTTTCCTGACCTTAATAAGAGGACGAGAAGGCTGGTAATTGTCAGCTGGTCGGCCAATGCGATTGTGGCCTTGAGGTGGAGGTCGGTTCCCGCTCCCTAAAAGGCCATCACGCTCAACCCAGGGGCGTAGGCCTGCATCTCCTTTCCCCCCTGGTCCTGCACATATCACCAGTGTCTAAAACATCAACAAGAATGCAAACTATGGCAACCTGTTTCATGCTTACCAAAAGTGTTCAGTGAGGGCTTCCTAAAATGCAGAAGTGTCTTCAAACTCACAGAAAGCATGAAACAACTCTGATAGAAAGCATTGCACACTGACCTCCTTCATCAGCATCCCATTCTTGTGGGAGGCGGCCTCGTTCACGGTCTCTGTCGCCATTGCGGTGGTCCCATCTACCGGGGGGCCCATTAGAGCCAGGCCGGTCATGAGGCGGTGGCCTAATCGGACCGTTTTGGTCAACCCAGGGCCCAGAAGGCCGGGGAGGGTAGCTGCTGGAAAAGGCGTTGCCCAGAGGCTCTTCTTCGTAGGGTTTCCTCCGAGGCCCGGACTGCAAAATGGCACCTCCGCCATTGGGTCTCCTCCACTCGGGAATGTCATCAACCGGCGACTTACTGTAAGCCAAGTCACTGTCCAACCACACCATCATCAGAGGCTCGAAACCAGGCGCACTACTACTCATCATTTTCAGACCAAGTGCTCCTCATCATATAGATAGCAATTTCCTCATGATCAGCGGGGACTCCATCATCTTCCATTATCTTATTACATCAGTCCTCAGAGGAAACTTCTGGTGATGAATCATAATCCCCTGTGCCAATTACTATAGTCACCGAGTTCCGAACTCAGACCAATCTCACTTAGAAGTAAATTCTGCGCATAGTTAAATACATGGTCCATCCACAAGCATCAACCATGGAATTTGATTTACCGTTCAACCAGATGGAAAGCCCTTTCCAAGGTACCCAACACCTATTAATCAAAACGAAATCTTACCCCAACAATTGAGCTGAGGGTAACCACATGGTCATTGAGCTCGTAAGGGAAACCGTGTCAACTAAGCTGCAAACGCTCAATCCAAAATCTCACCTATCTCTGCGTACGAGGCCTCGGGAAGGCGGCACCACCGGAATTGCAATATTTCTCTCCACCACGTCGGAATTCACCGAATCTCTGCATACACACACACATCACGTTTCCAGAATTCATCACTCAGCTCAATCAAGCCTACCTAATACTCAAACCTCTAAGCTGATGAAACCCAGAAGAAGATTCAGGACCTCCAAAGGATGATACGGAGTCAAAAAATCATCACACATATCTTCATACAACACACATTAATCTCCAAACTTAATCTCCCAGCTCTATCCTCAGTTAAAAAAACCATCCCCACATACATACCTCCATAAAACAGGGTCTATGCCATCAGGGCGAGTCTGGCAAGAGGGCAGGCTGGCAAAAGCCAACAGGGTATCCTTAGTATATCTGTACATCTTCTTGGTCGTCATTGTTCTCTGTGCGATTGCAACCACATACGCAATCCAGCACCAACCACAACTACAGCTACAACAAAACTCTTCTATCTGCCCTACTACTACTACGACTACTACAACTACGACTAGATCATCATCTACAGTAGCTCAATTCCGTCGACGCCATGGCGATCTTTCAAAAGGCAGGCTGATGCAGCAGCGGCTAAGCTAAAAACCCACAAAGTGCACGCTCCATACTTTGAGCGAACGCATTTTTCTCAATGTACATAACTCTGGAACCGAATTTTCTATCTGTTCCTCCTGGCGCTGAATGAGGGATATGCACATCACAGCAGCAATTCTTCCGCATCTCTTCTTCTAGGCAGCCACCATCAGAAGCAGCTTCCGGAAACCCCAACCAGATGTAATTACAGACCTAAAAAGTCTCCCCTGATCTCTGTCCACGGAAAACGATCTGGGGCGAGAGACTCGCCGAGAAGACGACGAAACCTAAGACGCTCCTCCGCTACACATGCTCCTCTCAATTGCACAGACAGAGATCGACACAATTCTAGGAGATTCCTTCCACGGACGTCAATGCCCCCCGTTAATTACACAAACCCTCCTCTCCCTATCATCA
The DNA here is from genome assembly GCA_963971425.1 of Bryoerythrophyllum caledonicum. Taxonomy (NCBI): domain Eukaryota; kingdom Viridiplantae; phylum Streptophyta; class Bryopsida; order Pottiales; family Pottiaceae; genus Bryoerythrophyllum; species Bryoerythrophyllum caledonicum. The sequence continues at coordinate 3,375,416 of OZ020525.1, read as the reverse complement.
TCTCTCAGTTGTAAACCTTCGGAAGAGTCATTCAAAGAGACCCACAAAATGCAACTCAGCCGCCACCACCGACCCACAACGAAAACAAACCCTGGCTCTTCTTCACCACGCCCTCATCTCATCTTTTGCTCCTGCTCCTGTTGTTGTTGTTGTTGCGTAAGGACGCAACGTTGTGGTGTACGTTACGCCACCTAAACTAAGGGATTCGCTCACTCTCAAACACGCTCACTCTCGCACAAACTCTCTAGCCTACTACCACCATTGTCTCCCGAACGAAAACCCCAATACACTCCATGACAACACGCCACTCTTCCGTTATAGCAAGAGCGCTACTCCTGATGATGATGAAGGCGAGGGACGGGACGGGCAGCGTCGTTGCTATGAAGAGAATGCTGTGAAAACACTCTCGGACCTTCTCTTTGTCTTCTGTTGTGCTCCTCCTCCACTTGCTCTGTGACGATGCCTGCCTTTTATCTTTTCTTTTTCTTTTCCTCCCACTTTTCTTTTTCTTTTCCTCCCACTTTTCTTTTTCTTTCCGAGGGCGACCCCGGGTTTCGGAAGATATTTAGGAGGAGTTGATCTACTACTGAAAAGAAGGAAGCAGATCAATGTTGAGTTCGGAAGAGGTTTGTTTCACTTATCTTCTGGAAAACGTCGGTTGAGGTACACAGACGTTGTTTTCTGTGGCATGTAAAAGGATGGGAGAAGCGGTTATTGCAAAACACATGAGCGATCTGAGATGGAATCCAAACCGAGTTTATTCGAGGGAGCTTAAGACATGGGAACTCAATGGAGTGATGATTTCTTGCTACGAACAACAGCGCATATCCTTCGAGGTGTTGTTGATGTGAAACCTCGTTTATGACCAGGCATGGAAAAAAGCGCATGAATTGAACCTCCTCAGGGTTGTCTGTTGACTGTGAGCTTGGTTTGAACCGTGCGCGCTCCAAACAACAGATGAGGTTGAATGCTATGAAGTTTGCTGCAAGTTGTCTCCGGTTTGCAAGCTTTTGAGAGATTGCTGGCGCTTCCTTTCCTCTTCGGATGCGCGCTTGGCAGCCTGTTCAGGTGTTAACATCTGGATGGGGAACCAGTCAGGTAGTCGCCAGGAGTTTTCCTCGTTTGGATTCTCCTCCACTGGTGAGACTTCAACGTGAGACTCCACTGCTGGCGACTCTGAGGAAAGAGCATTAAGAAGAAAGTGGCGCAACCGGTACTCTCTGTATTGGACAGCTCCTAGGTGTAACCCTGTGCCGACGCCGGCAAAAAGTATGCCCATGGGAAGTGCTCTTGCTCGTCCTCCTGCAAAACCGTAAAACGTATTAATGCAGTTAACTCATTACATCGAGTTTCCGAGTAAACAGAACTCTCAAAAACCGACGCTGAGTAAGAAGGCCACTTCTGCTGAAAGGAAAAAGGAAAACTCTTAAGTTAAGAGCTAAAGTGATCAATAGGACTGGCGATCAATATGAAAAAAATAATACCACAACGGCAGAAGAACGATATGTTAACTCACGCAAATGTTGCTATAAATAATCTGCTTTAGAGCATTGATAAGCGATGTTGTGGAAACGAAATCCATGTACTCTAAGGCACGTAAAAATACCTTGGAAGTGCCCCAGCAAAGCTCCGCTAGCAAGTCCTCCAATAACGGAGTCCACCCAATGCTCCGGATCAGAAGCTCGAAGCTCTCGTGAGATTTCTTGAGCGCCTTAAAAACCAAACACCAGAGGATTTATGATGAGAATGATAGAATTAGCTTCAAAGTTTGACTCAAAACCTGGGGTTCATCTCTAATCCACATCTTCTTCTGAGAAACACACCGAGATTGGCATTCAAAATCTACAGTGTATCAATGGAATATAAATTACCGCAGAAGCAAGAGGCTGCAACAAGGAAATTGATGCCCACTGTCGCTCCAAATCGCAGAGCAGGCTGCCCCTTCACTGCTCCAATTAGAACCCCTGCTCCCGTACCAACACCTCCTGCAAACAAATTCACACTCTCAAGCATCAAGCAACCACATTTGAAATCCGGTTCTCAAAAGCCACGCAACTATCCCATCTATCCCATGGTGCATGTTGTATATCTGATTCAGTGAAAGTAGAACTATTAAAGGTTCTCTAGCGTTGATAGTATCTTGCTGCTAGGGATCTAGAATTCCATATCCAAAACATTAGCCACAAAACAGCAACCAGTGAACTCCAGACACTTCACAGTAGACTTTTCCCGAACTTCATAGATCATAAAGTATCTGAGAATGTCATATGAACAACATGCACCAGCTGCAAGAGATTCTAAATTCCACATCTAAAACCTTACACAGCGTCTCCAGGATCTCTATACGCAAATTGGGCTCAGAAATGGACAACTAAACTCCACCCCCGCACACGATAACATTTGAAACTATCATACATGCATCTGCTGCAAAGAATCTCAAATTCCACGTCAAAACATCAAACACTTGCCTCTAAAGGGTAATTAACACTGAACTCAGAAACATACAACTTGATATCAGAAACTGATACCGAAACCTGATCAGCCATAAAATATATGTGACTGTCAAATGGACAACATACATACCACATCCAAAAAACCAATCCTCAAAATCCAGGTTCAAGTCTCCAACGTCTTCACATCAAAACCTATTCTCAAACCCTAGCCTCTAAACGTCGACAAAAGACTTGGTCTCGGAAACTAACAATCAAATCTCAAACATCACATAACATCTAAGCCTGTCACATACCACGGATCCAAAACCCTAAACCCTCAACAACACATCCACTAACCTCCAAAGTCCTAATTCGGTCTCCAACCTATTGACATACAACTTAGCCTCAAAAAACCAAACATCCAGGGCAACATAACATCTAAACAATCGACTTCCAAGTCCAAAATCTAATTCTCCAACGCAACCTCAAACCCTAGTTCAAAAATCCCGAATTTCGCGACCTAAACCTAAATTCTCAAACCCTAGTCTCCTAACTAATAACATATGAATTGAACCTGTCGTGACATGCACAATACCTGCAACAAGGGACTTGGAGACGATGCGCGACACCCAGCCTTCACTGCCGCGGTACTCGATGGGGCGACCTCCAGGACTCACCCTCCTCAGCGATTCCCGCCCTGCTTCCCCTCCCGCCATGATCCTCCTCGTCGCTCACTCTGGCATCGTGAATATGAAGCTTTTCACCGCTGCTGCGCAGATTGCGAGAGGTCTGAGAAGCATCAGTGGCTTTGCCAACTCGCAGCGAAGGTGACGAGGTATGACTTGGGTATTGGAGGACTATCGGTCAGGTATAGAGCGAGTATCAAGAGAGGGTATCAGAGGAGTGCCTCCTCGGTTCTGAACAGAACGGGCGTGGGGAGGTAGGGACATACCCGATCACGTACCACATCTGTAAGAGACTCAGTATTGGCCGGGTAACGAGTCTGGTTGCGGTATCCGGTACCAAGCGGGTTTGGATTGGTCTGAAGTCTGTAAAGGAAAGCGCTTTCAGGGTATCACTCTATCACTCTACTAAAAGGTATAGACGGGCATGTGGGCACGTATTTACTCTATAGAATACCTAAAAGAAAAATTTCAAGTTCAAGAAGAATTGCACCTTTGGATTGAAGATTGTTCAACTAACATCTTTCATTTGGAGGTCATTTCAATATGTTAATGTTATCATGTTCAAATACAACATTATACATGTAGAATGTTTTGGTCACTAGTGGCACCTTTTGACGTTTTAAGGGTTTAAGTACCGTGCCTCATGCTTCACCAAATCACCTCGAAACTGCCACTTTGAGATGAGATATTAGTAGACTAATTTAGACAACGGTTTACTTATTCCTAAGGGTCATAAATTCAAATTAAGTACTACAAGAAGACACCAAATACATTCGTAAACTTGGACTGTGTGGATAATAAGATACATGCCTTTGAAGAGTGCGAAATTGTTTTTTTCCACCGTGCCTGGACAGGGCTATCCTACTTTGGCTCAAGATAATTGCATATTTCTTCATAGCATAAACTCAATAGATCTATGTTATACCTTGAGGTAGGGGATTGCACACCAAAGAATAACAAGTTGAGAAGCAGTGGCATCCTTATGATAATCACAAACGTGCCAAGAACTACAACTAAATAAACGGTGGAGATCTAACGTGGAGTTGGCACTCGGAGATCTTTGGTGTGAAATTCAAGGGTTGAAGCGTTCCAACGAGGATTTGAATAATTCCGTTCATACCCTCGTCAGCAACAATAAAGAACAACATTAAAATTGGTTTTCTCTATCATTCTACTTATGTTTGTTGAGTGGGAAGTTGTTATTATTGCTCACGAAATCTTCAAGTGGATGAATAATAAGCGCGGTGGGTCTTCATAAACAATCCCCATGTTCAACGCATGATTATGAAAAGTAGTGTACTTACCCGTTGTCTTCAATGGATACAGTAAGTTTGGATAAGTTAACTATAATTGGAAAAAGTAGATGTAATCTAATAAAAGTAAATGCCACACATTGCCACCTCTTACAATAGGTATCATCTAGGTATTACATGATACCCATAGGCCTTTTACTATATATATATATATATATATATATATTTATCTCTAATCAATTTTAAAATATAAATATCTAAAAGTGCGTTATTGGTATCATAAAATAATACATAAATAGTCATTATTTATACCTTCAAATTTTAAAGACTTGAAGTAAATAATAAATTGATATTATCAAATAAATATAATTTTTATCCAATTGAAGCAATTAAAATTTTATAGGATTTCAAATATCATTACAATTAAAGAAAAAAATAATTTATAATTGTTAATTTTATTATTACTTTAATCATTATTGGTTTGTGACCTATCAATATATTTTGAAATTGCATCTGTATTGATGTAAATTGCTCTAATGGTGTGCAATAATGTGTAGTCCATTGTCTATTGATTTGAATAATACAAAATTTGTAAATAATGTTGTTTATTCATAGTGATTTATAATAACAGGGTCTTATGATTTTCAAGCTTTGCTCTTAAGATTCTTCAAGCTTTTGCTCTTCAAGTTTGATAATAGATATTTAAAACTATTTACAACTGATTTTAAGGATCAATAGAATGGTATAGTAGAACCCATGTCGTCCCCAACAAGCCAAATTAAATGTGCTCACTATACAACCATTATTTTAGTTTCTCAATAATATAAAATCCTAAACGGACACCATCGATACCCAGGTGATATCCGCTGAAAAGGTAACAACACGTCTTTGCATCTACTTTATTTTGTAACTAGTATACTGACCCGTTGTCTTCAACACGACAAAGGTAGTCTTTGTTATCTACGTATGCAAGATACCTTAAGAATCTGTGGTCACATATTTAATTTTTTGAATACAAAAAGCATATATCAATTTAGCAGTATATACACCTTTGAATTGAAGATTTTTCAACTAACTGAATTTGAAATGCCATGTGTCATTAAATCGGGCTCAACACAAATACTAATTTTTGTAACTATTGTATACATCGATCATACATCCCAAAATGTGATGTAATTATCAATTGATTCCACTGATCTAAAGGTTGTTCAATACAAAAAGAAGTAAAATCATACATTCAATTGCTAGAGAATAACAGATTTTCACACAAAACTGATTGTGAAGCTTTCTCCCATCATCCAGCGACACGCAAAAGCTTGTCCAGGCACGAAAACTGACACAATTCACGCCTAGCCTCCACAAAATGTGAAACCCTCGACGTCAAGAAGCCGTTCCTCACAGCTATACAGACTTCAGCCCAATCCAAACCCGCTTGGTACCGGATACCGCAACCAGACTCGTTACCCGGCCAATACTGAGTCTCTTACAGATGTGGTACGTGATCGGGTATGTCCCTGGAGACACTCCTATGATACCCTCTCTTGATACTTGCTCTATACCTGCCCGATAGTCCTCCAATACCCAAGTCATACCTCGTCACCTTCGCTGCGAGTTGGCAAAGCCACTGATGCTTCTCAGACCTCTCGCAATCTGCGCAGCAGCGGTGAAAAGCTTCATATTCACGATGCCGGAGTGAGCGACGAGGAGGATCATGGCGGGAGGGGAAGCAGGGGGGGAATCGCTGAGGAGGGTGAGTCCTGGAGGTCGCCCCATCGAGTACCGCGGCAGTGAAGGCTGGGTGTCGCGCATCGTCTCCAAGTCCCTTGTTGCAGGTATTGTGCATGTCACGACAGGTTCGATTCGTATGTTATTAGTTAGGAGACTAGGGTTTGAGAATTTAGGTTTAGGTCGCGAAATTCGGGATTTCGAACTAGGATTTGAGGTTGTGTTGGAGAATTAGATTTTGGACTTGGAAGTCGATTGTTTAGATGTTACGTTGCTGGATGTTTGGTTTTTTGAGGCTGAGTTGTATGTCAATAGGTTGGAGACCGAATTAGGACTTTGGAGGTTAGTGGATGTGTTGTTGAGGGTTTAGGGTTTTGGATCCGTGGTATGTGACAGGCTTAGATGTTATGTGATGTTTGAGATTTGATTGTTAGTTTCTGAGACCAAGTCTTATGTCAACGTTTAGAGGCTAGGGTTTGAGAATAGGTTTTGATGTGAAGACGTTGGAGACTTGAACATGGATTTTGAGGATTGGTTTTTTGGATGTGATATGTATGTTGTCCATTTGACAGTTACAGATATTTTATGGCTGAATGTGCGCAGAGCATTGTTGGTTAGGGTTTAGGGTTTAGTTGTTTTATTGATTTGCATGGGAGATTTGGGAGAGACGATCTGCAGCCATGTTGAGATGGCAGTCATCCGTGACGGAGGCCGACCTTCGAAACTCCAACTCGGACACCTTCTATGTGCCTCTTAATCCCGAACTGTGAGTTGATATTTTTCAAGTTTTTTGAAGGCAATAGAGTTATTTGTATAGCCACCTGAACTTCCAACAACGAGAATCAGCACTACACAGTTTTCAGTTTAAAGGTGGCTAATATTCATGTTTGATCTCATACAAGCTCTTTATTTACCTTTAAAGGTGGCTACAACTTATTTAGTTTGAGTTTAGAGACCACCAAGCTCTTCTATTGATCTGAGGTGAGATAACTCTATCATCAGATTAGGTGTAGTGAGAGGTTTTGGCATGCTTATGAATTAATTCTATGAATTGCGCCTCTGATTGTATTGCAGATTTACGAATGCACCGTTGGAGTTCCCGTCGTTGTCGTGGCACCTGAAAGCTGACACATTATGGGCTTCTCTGTATTGTATGCTGCTCGTAAGTTGACAGTTCTGGAAGTCTTGCTTGTGTTGGTTCAACCTCTGGCTATTATTGACGAAGAGATCTGGTGATAACGCAGGCTGGATATGCAGTTATCGTCATTTTGTCGTGGATTGCGAAGCCCTTCGGAATATCACACGCCGCTCTCTTCTCCGTCTGTAACCTCTTCTTACTTCTCATTACAGGTCAGGTCTATCTCATGTGTGGTGACATCGTAATAGTGAACGTACTTTTCATGGTTTTTTTAGTAAGTATTTATTTTTTGGTGACTAGCACTCTTTTGTTATTGATATTTTGGTGGGAGATTTGTGATTAATTAATGCTTTTGGGATTCTTAGGGCTTCTGCAGCGACATCTTGATGCACAACTGAAAAAGGCACAACGACAGGTATGCACTTACACACTCTTTGTACTGTGTGTTTTCCTTGACTTCAATTTTGTTCGCTAATTCTTCGTGACATTGGTGTAGGGCTATTTGAAGTTCAGCGCAGTGTTGGAATGGATTGTTTCTCAGCCTTTCCAAATCGTTGCTTATGGTAATAATGCACCCTTTTTCCATCTTACTTAGCTGGTTTAGTTAAGGTGTTATCACTGTTTTGTAACCAACATCAGGTCAAGGAATCAGCTGTTTTTATTATCAATGTTGATCTTGTATGATACTTTCTCAGGAACATCAGTAGTCCTGTTGGTGGTGACCTGGCACGGGTTGCAACAGAGAATCGGCATTCCCCATCTGCTTTTGCTTCGGTAACGAATCGCCCGTTTTGAATAGACATTTTATCGCCAAGTCTGGTAGTTTGATGATGTAGTAGTTAGCAGCTCTGTAATCAACTTGCTGATTCACTCAACCGAGTGTTTACAGGATTGTCATCCTATTGCAACTATCATGGACAGGGGCTCTCGTCTGTGCGTTCATATGTAAGTAAAAAATGTACTATCCTCTTTGCATTCTAAGTTTTGGTTCCTTGAAGTTGTTTGAAACTAGTAACTTATTATCCAGAAGTAGGCTGAACATATTAAAACTTGTGGCTTCAACTTGCTTGTATATTTTGTGCAGTGAAGGTGTATAGACACAACAAATCGCATTGTCATCCTGATGCAATTGACACGCTTTACTCTGCACTACAACCTTCATCAGGACTTGGGAACATCAGGTTTTGTCTCTCTCATTTCTTCCAGGCACCTAGAATGGGCATTTTTAGATTATTATGTTTCTCCTGATTTTAGGTGATTTGTCGTGCTCTCTTCTTTCTAAGCCACGAAACAAACCTCTTGGCTAAGATAAAATTCCAAGGGTTGCTGTCCTTTTCCTTCGCTTAACTTCGTATTTTTATCTCATATATGTGGTCATGCTGTGTAGATATGTGGATGGAGGAGGTTTAGCCGAGCAACAAGCGGCTCTTCTTCGTTATCAGCAGGATAATCTGCAGTATCTTAGCAAGGAGGTTCGCTGACCATATATATTAATCCTTTTTGGGTCTATGTGAAGATTATAGATTTACTCATGATAATTTTTCTCTTTGCAGATTCTCCGTTTACAAGAAATCTTGAGCAAGTATGAGAAAACGCAGGATGGAAGCACCCCACAGGTCCAAATTAGAACTCTGATATTGTAACTGTTTGTAATAACTCTACGATTTGGAACTCTACCCAGCTTTTCCATTTTCTCAGTTGGAGGAATATTTTTTTCAGGTTGATTTGGTGCACTTGCTAGCTGCACGAGAGCAAGAACTACGCGCCATTACTGCTGAGGTTTAACACCACTTCAACCTCATGGTTCTTTGGTTTGAGATTTTTTAGGATGTACCTGTTCAATTTGCTACCTCTTCCCTATTCTTTATCCTCGTATTAATGGATAACTCTGATGTTTTACTCTGGTTACTCATCCTTCCTTTCCTGTTTGCTCGGGTCATTACAGAGGGATCAGTTGCAAGCAGAAGTTCGTCTTGCACGTGGTCTAATTGCTGAACGTGACGCTGACATCTCGCAAGTTCGCTCCATCAATGACCAGGTAAATCCAACAATCACAAGCGCTTGAATTATAGATGCGTAGTCACCAAGATTGTTCGACTACCAGTTTTTTCTTCAGTCCTCTCATTCACCTTTTTGTTTCAGTATGTGGAAGAGAATGACAGAGTTCGTGCTATGCTGAACGAGTGGAGTTCTTGTACGGCCAAGGTATGAATTATTGTGTAATTTGGCCCACACTGAGTAGAATGCTCTTGACCTGTCACTTCTTTCAAAATGAAATAACTCATAGTCGTTCTCAATGAATGTTAACATTATTTAGCAATCCACATTATTTTTAAACCCTTCCATTATCATGGCCACTTCAATCATTTATGGATGTCCAATTGCAGTTGGAAATAGCTCTTGAAGCAGAGAGGCGATCTAACCAGGAGCTACAGAAGAAGGTCCACCAGCTTCGGACCACTTCAGCAGAATCCTCAAAGTAGTTGTGTTGGTCCTGCTTGATTCGTTAGAGAAACCAGTATGTTTGGATTGAGATCCTTCAGTTAAATGTACAGTAAGGAATCCCCTTTGTGTAGAGTGTGATATGTACCAGGTGATCGTAACCAAATTTTATGTGAAATAAGACTGTGGAGGTTTTCACAATACATAAGTCAGTAGGTCAGTGTACATAAATTGGCATTGTGAATTCATTGGCTCTCCATTTATTCTAGTAAAGTCGTAGAAGTATTTCTAACATATGACAAAATACAGCTCTTAAATGGCTTTTACCCAGTCCACTGTTCATCATTCGAGTGTTAACAGCACGGGCTTCGGGTTATAAATTTCCCGTACCCGGGTCCGTACCCACGGTAAAGGGGGATGTAGCTCAGATGGTAGAGCGCTCGCTTAGCATGCGAGAGGTACGGGGATCGATACCCCGCATCTCCATATACCGGGAAGTGCTCATGCCGGAGTGGTTATCGGGCATGACTAGAAATCATGTGGGCTTTGCCCGCGCAGGTTCGAATCCTGCTGAGCACGATATTGATTCTTTTTTTTCTTTGCGAATATGAAGTCTTGACTACTTCACTTTTTAGATGCTTGTGGTCGCAGCGATGACGCGCTCGTCGTTGTCGCCATGGTTCAAGTGGTGGTGGATTTCTCTTTTCGTGTTGAAATTCTCTAGCTCTCAGGACTTGAAATATGCTCTGGGGTTGCAAGAGGGCGAAGTTAGAAGTGTCATGGTGATGGATGAGTTATGGTTTTTGTTGCTTCTCCGTTGCAGTGGAGCTAGTTTTTCCGCATTCTGTGCTTGAAGGGAGTATAGTCTGGATTTGTTTATGTAAGGATGCGGTGTCTCTTTGGTTGAAAGCGCATTTTGATTGCTACTAGGGTTTGAAGCTCCGTGATGACGATGTCTTTTGGACTGCCTTCCAGAGTTTTTTTAAGTGATGTGAGCGCTCTTGAATTTGGTGTTAGTACGGGAGGAAACGGGAGGTGTAGTTGGAGGAAGTGTCCGCGCGGAGGAGCCCGGGCGGTTAGAGAGGGATCTTTTCAATTGGATGAGCCGCGGGCGTTGATTCGAACTAACGGCGGAACGGCGCTTGTGAGAGGTTCTTGGCTTCGGAATTTAGCATGCAGGCGGAGCATTGCGGAATGGCACATTTGTGAAGACTTACGACCGGAGACGGTGAATTATTTTGACCAGAAGCGCAGTTGTTCACCGGATGCAGCTGATTGTCGTGATTGCGAAGCCGGCGCTCCACTCTTGGCGGTCTGCTGCAATGCGGACTCTAGTGATAAAGGAAAGGTTTGTCACATTGTCTTGAAACCCGCTCGGTTGGAACAATATTTCTAATTCATAGTTTGGAGAATCGATGACTTTGTTTTCAGGTTGATCTGCTTTTGATCCTGCGAGAATAAGGCGATGCAAGAAGTAGATTTCTCTATTTTATTGCGTTCTGGATGGCCGATTTTAGTATGATCGAGCCAATTTTTTTGAGTGCCTGATGAGGCCATCTGTAATGTGACGGGCATTGTTGTTGCGGTTATATCCTTCACGTATTGAGGGAATGAGTTGCGTACTATCTTTCTGCATTACAGGAGGAAATCGTATGGACGAACGAGAGTGTAACGACTGCGAGTAGTGCCTTGGCGGAGTGGCGATCATCTCGCACTCGAAGTGGCCAGGACCTAGTTGACTGGGGAAGATATCATCTCCAGGTATTTCGATGCGCTTCTGACGATCACCTGTCTCCTCTTCTCACTGTTAAATGTTGTTCATTAACGTGTCAATCTGCATTACATTTAGGAATCGAAATGTACTTCAACCGCTCCTCATCTTGAGCTCGTTTCATATTTCATGTTGCTTCTTTATTTTGGATCATAACTAATTCATAAGGAAACAGGTTATGTTTGTGGACAGATCTCACAGGGCACGGTCCCGTTTGGCTGAAGGACTTTTTGAACGGATTGCTGCTTGGAACGGATTTGGCCTCATCCTCTATGGCGTATGGACCATTCTCAAAGCCAAGTATTTTAGTCTCTTGGTCACTGCCATCTTGTAATTATATTATCTTTTTTTGTATTACATTGAACTAGTCTAATGTGTCTGTCATGATATGAAGCTATGAAGCTGTGTACGCACTTTTACGCTATATTTATTTTGCAGCATTCGTGTGGAATCAGTGTAAAAGAGGGGGAACTTCCATCTATGAGCTACCAGGGTGAAGGACAAAGACTTGGTGTTGCTCGTCATGTGTTTAAAGCTCCAGCAACGACGCTTGATCGTAGGTCGAGTTTCCTTCTTCAAGCCCATCGTGAACTTAGTCAATGACATTTCTGCATATTCTCTTTCTTAATTTTACAAAATTGTGCCTCTCAATTTAAGTATGTCTGACTCTCTTCTTCCATTACCGCATGTTCATTGAGATTGCCTATCACGTTGAATCATTTGGTTAAAAAAAATGGTTCAGATGAAGAACTTTTCTGTAAAGTAACAGTCGATCTGGTTCGCTTTGCAGTGACCTCGACAGTTATGATCTGATAGTGGCAATGGATATCGAGGTTAGAGATGAAATTCTGCGAATGGCAGGTTCTCAGCCTTCAAACGGCTATGACTACGCCAACAAGGTCGTACTCTAACAACGATTTGTTTGCTTGATCGCATGGAACTCACGTAATTGCTGTTATGTAGACAATTCAGAATATGGTTCTGAACAGCCTGTCTGACATTGTAGTCTCGTCACTAGTCTTAATTGCTAGGTTATAAATTACCTGCTGGCTGTCTTCTAGTTTTACTGGCAGGTAAACTAGAATAACTACAGTTTGCAGGGCTCTTCAGTTGAACACATGAGGTGTAAAATTGATGTTCTGAAATTGCACTGAGTATGATTATTTCGCTTGTTTTCATTTAGTATTCTATTGGTTAAAGAAAGGTGTTTCTGTACAGGTTCGATTAATCAGCGAGTTTGTATCTTACGACACCATATCCTTGTTGGAAGATAATCTGCTAGACATTATCCAACCCGATCTACCTCAGGCCCTCACAGCACTTGAGGTGAGCTTGTCTCTGATTGGGACAGATACCTACCTCTCCAGAGTGTCTGGAAGGCTGTTCTAAATGGATCTAAAGTAAAAAAATAGTCCCATCGAATCTCGTAACTGGAGCTTCAACTTGTGGTGGGGGTTGGTTCAGGTTCAGGCAACGTACATGTCGCAATATTCGAAATGGCGCATGATGGTGGCTACCATTACAATGTGTTGTGCAGGTTTGATTCAATTTCTAATAGATGCATATCCTGATGACCTTCCTGACTATGATCCCGTAGATTAGCAGGTAGATGCTAGCTTGAGAAAGAAAGCTCAATAATGAAGCCTTTGTTTGCAAATGTCGAGGTGATAAGAACTTCGAGAGTAACACGATGGACGGCTTTCTAATTGTCTGTCGAATCTCTCTCTTCTCTTCGCATCTGTGTTTCTTGTAGGTACTCGAAGTCTGGATGATGGATTGCATACAGTGATTTCGACGCTTGGTCAAATTTACATGTCCCATCTACTTCAAATAGGTGAGGCAATAGTACCATCTCGGCCGAATCGTCAATTTGTAGAACTAATTTTGCATCCCATAAACAACGTAATATGCTAAAACTCAAGGCTCATGTTGTTCACATGTTTCTGTGTAAAAATAACTTCGTCTTAGCTGTAGTTGTTCTCAGGAAAGCAAGAAACAGAAAAATGAGAAAAGTGAAAGTTGTTTATCATCCATCTTTCTGTCAACCGCATTGATCTATCATCGAAGAGTGGAGAAATCCTCCAGTTCTAGGTTCAAATGTTGGTAGAGATGCAAAGAATTCGGTTACATGCCTATCATTTCCCTGACTTGATGACAAACCATTCATTCGGTTGAACAGAATGAAATTCGACTGGACGACAGTGATGTGCCAAAGCCGTCGTACCAGGCACAAACTAAAATATAGAATTCGGATCCACGTTTTTTGTACTGTACAGTACAGTGTATGGTATCAGTCATCTGTATCATCTGACTGAGGGCCTGTTTACACCAAAAAGCTTGGGCTCCAACCCATGAACACAAGTGGTACTTTGTTCGAGGGATGAGACCATCTTAACCCCTAAGGTACCAAGGCAGTTTTACACCAAAAACACTTCAAAACTAATGGATTCTAGAGCAATGAATAAAGAAGGTAACAAAAACTTTCATTTTTAGTTCTGACCGTAGGATCTCAATAAAGGCTTATTAAGTAATACATGTACAAAATTTCATAAACTTTGACCGCACGGATTGAAAGATTATAGTGTGTGAAGTCAAGCAAATGGTTCATTTTCTTCCCTGCGTTTAGTGGATCAGCAGACTTTGACTTCAGTTGGTGTCAAAATTTTCACTATACAAGGTCTAAATCTATTACCATCTTGTTAAGCATGATGTTAGCTCCTTACACACCAATTTTTAGAGGTAGAGACGGGGTGTAGCGTATTCAAAACAAGTGTGCAAGGAGTGGAGGCTCAAAATTTGTTAATTCACACTTTAATTTTTTTTTGAACTTAATATGTTTTTGATTGATAATCCGAATGGTTAATAAGAAGGTTTACATTACATATTGTTGTGGAAAAAATAAAAAGTGAAAAATATGAAGATCTCTAGATTTTATGTGGAAAAGAAGAAGTTTTTTTGGTACCTTGCCCGACAATGAGTGACAATGTGTGAAATGTTTGACTTGGGTTGGTATGCTATTTTTCACTAAAGACAAGAACTTTTTTTTGACAACATGAAGGGAAATAATATTACTTGCGAGTACTGAAAATCTCACTTTCAATAGAGTGTCCTATCAAAAGTTTTTGGAGGTGCCCGAGGTGCCCGCCCTCCCCATTTGAAATTAAAAACCCTGTCACTTTTTCATCAAATGTCCAATTTAGGAAAAAGTTGTTTTCCCAATTTGAAATTAAAAACCCTATCACTTTTTCATCAAATGTCCAATTTAGGAAAAAGTTGTTTTCCCACTAAGGTCTTGGTAATGCCCTTCTATGGTAAGAATTTCAAAGATGAATGTTTGAAATTGACAGCATAGGAACCTGACCGAATTTTCAAAAAGCCCGTTTTGGACACTTGGTTCTTTAGGGGTTAAGTACGGTACCATGCTTGAAACAAGGGACTTACAAGTAGGTAGTGGTCCAAACATTTGGTGTAAATAAAAAGAGTTGAGTCATGGCCCATCGTGCGCTTGGGTTGAATTTTTAAAGTAGAGTTATCCGCAGAAGATTTTTTAAGATTTTCCCCATAGTCATAGAACCTTTTGTAAACAATGCTACCCTACATCTTTCTGTGTTGTTTTTATTGCATCTCTCTCAAATTTTGGCCGTTTATGATGATTTGTGGCATCATGGAAAGAAGAGAATGATTTCTAGTGGTACTAGCTATGTATTGGTGCTTTAATATGTTGATTAAATATGTTTCAAGCATGCAAGCCCTCATTTTGGGCTTTAAATTGCAAAATTCAACTTTGGTTGTGACTTTGTGTGGCTTGTGGAATAGAAAGGAGAGAGGTGTGTGGAGCATTGATAGGCAAGAGGGATTTTGTGGCAGGCATTTGATGGGCTCTTTCACGGAGCTAATGTTTCGGGAAAGACATGCTACTTTTCAATATCTTTGTGAAAAATTGGGTCCTTTGTTGAGGAAACAAGATACAAATTATAGAAATTCTATTATAGTAGAGAGAAGAGTGGCAATGTCATTGATGAGGCTTGGAAGTGGAAATGGATTGCAAATTGTTGGTGATTCATATGGAGTAGCAAAAAGCACCTTTTCAAAGATAGTGAGACTGATGTAGAGTGGTGAGATTACATCTTCAAAAGAAATTTGCGATGTTTCCAAGTGAATATAAATTCTGGGAATTAGCAAAGGGCTTTTAAGCATTACATGGCATTTCGTATGTAGTGGGAGCTATAAATGGATTTGACATACCAATTAGAGCACCAATAAATGGGGGTGAAGATTATTATTGTCAGGAACCTTTACACTCTACATTGTTGCAAGGCATAGTTGATACAAATTGCATTTTTTGGGACTATGAGTTCGGATGGGCCCGGTGCATGCATGATTGTATAGTTTTTAAACTTACAATAGTGGGTAGAAAATGCATAAAGGGAAAATTGCTACCTTACAAGCTTATTGGAGATGTCGCTTATCCTGTAAGGCCATGGATTTATCGCCCTTTCAAAGGAGGAGTGGATGTTTATCTTCCGCCATATAAAGCGCATTGGAACTTCATTCAAAGCTCTACTCATATATGCGAGAAGCGAGCTTTTGGAATTTTGAAGTGTAGGTGGAGGATCAATATCAAGCTTATGGAATGTCCATTGAAATTTGTGCCAGACGTGGTTGCTAGTTGTATTATTTTACACAATATTTGCATTAACTTGGCGGATGTGTTTTGATCCGGAATGGATCAAAGTTGCTGAAGGAGAGTTGGAAAGAAGAGAAATTGAGGGACAAGTAGTCGCAGGACAGGAATTGAGAGGAGAGGAGATT
The DNA here is from genome assembly GCA_963971425.1 of Bryoerythrophyllum caledonicum. Lineage (NCBI taxonomy): Eukaryota > Viridiplantae > Streptophyta > Bryopsida > Pottiales > Pottiaceae > Bryoerythrophyllum > Bryoerythrophyllum caledonicum. The sequence continues at coordinate 3,359,157 of OZ020525.1, read as the reverse complement.
ATAATTGTTGAAGTGAGAAGAAGGATAGGAATTGGAAGAGAAGAACTGATTACAATTGCAGAAGAGGATTATGGAGAGGCCCAAAACCTTTTTTTGATAAAAGAAGATGAAGAAGAATTCATTTTACATCAAGAAGCAAGTGATTCACATTTGTCTATAGCCAAAGCTTGATGGAAATATCACTTGCCAAAAAATTCTATAATTGTTTTTGATTATACGGATAGTGATATGAGTATGTAATAGTTTTAGAATTTTTTTACTAAGGCTGCCATGTGAGCTTTCATCATATTAAGCAATGTAGAAGTGGATTCAAAGTTTTTAATCATGTCTTTGTTGTTTTATACTACAGATTCAAAAAATCCTTCTAGTCTATCTGCCTTGTTTTTTTTCCACCTATTTGAATAGGCTTCTCACGTGTAGGTGACTCTTGAACACTCTCTTGAGCACTTGCTGGAATTTTGTAACTTACGCTTGCTCTTGTTCCATTCCACAAATCCATTTGTTCGAACCATTTAGAACGCTCATGGCAGTCATTGCCTGAAACCTCATGATGTTTCTTATCATTCCTGTATTGAGTGAGAATTCCTTCGTATTTCTTCTTGCAAGCTATAGCATTTCAAGAACATCCTCATATTGATGTTGCCATACAGCTTCAACCTTCAAAATTTACATTCAAAGACAACATTAGAAACCACATTCTAAGAATGATTATTGAAGGACATGTATACTTCATGGACATTTGAAAGGTGAAAAATCATGAAAATAACACTTTGAAGGCCTTTTAGTGGCAATGGAATTAACATTCCAACTCATACAACCACATTGAAAATCAAATAAGAATAGAATTGATGAGTTGAAGTTGCATGGGAATGTGGGAAGAGCATTGATGTAAGTGGATGAACCTACGGTGCCTTTTTGTAGACAAGAGGTCTACGGTTGAAGCCTCGACGGTGGCATGTTCTTGCCCAAGCCACGGCTAGTCTATAGATTCAATGGAGGGAAAGAGGGGCCTCGTGTGGGGCCCAATTGGCCCATTTCAACTCGTCAGGCAAAGGCAAAGGCACCAATAGGCACCTCACTTTTGGAAAAAGGTTTCGGGCTAAGTAAAAATCATTAATATACCTAGATATTGAAACCGTAAGCTATGAATGACATGCATTTCAGCACATACCTTTTTTTGGCTGCTTTTGAAAATTCTTCAACCAATTCCCTACGCACAACAATCAATGTCTCTACTTCCTCATCTTTTCAGTATAAGTTTTCATCATTGTCATCCTTCTCACTTTCTTCAAAACATGCCTTCTCTTCAAATTTCTTGCTCTTCTTCACTCTCTTCTCCCCTCCTTTTGCCTTTCTTGGACCTCTATCTTGCTTCTTAGGAGCAACCTTCGATTCTCCTTCTTTCTTCACTTCTAGCAATACATTCTTTCCAACATCTCTGAAAACCTTGGGCTGTGAGAAAAATTACGGCTGCAAGAAATTGGAAGAATGTAACAAATGTTGATTTTGTGAAGAAATTTGAGGTGGAGGTTGATATCCAACTTCTTGCACCTCACTTTCACTATACGAAAATCTAACGTACGGAGATTAAGAGAAACTATTTGGAATGCACTTGGTTTCAATGATGGACCGTGGATCTGAAATTGAGGGATAGAAGGGGAGCCCATCATCCAAGCTGAATTTTGGCTATGAACTTGAGGCTTATTTGACTCAACTTCTTGAGAATACCCTCCTTCCATTGCACAACAAATTAAAAAAAAACTGAGAATAACACAACAACCATGATACACAAGCAATTCAAAGAGATGCAGAAATGAGCAAACGCCTTCTCCTTTTCAATCAACAATTACAAACTCCGATTTTAAAAATATATATTTAGGCTCCAGAAAAATGAGACGTTGCGCTTTCCAACAATGAGCACTAAAAGATAACTTCCACCTATGGGTATTAGTGCAAATAGAAAAAATTCCTCTTAAAGAAATTCAAGCAAAAAAAAACCTAAAAATAGACAATAAACAAATATAAACGATTGGCTAAAAAAAACTCTCCTTGAATTTCCTCATGGACTTTGGGGTTGGGTACCTCCGAGACCTCCCCAAAAATACTACCCTTAGGTCGAGGAAGTCACTATTCACTTTAGCCATGTAGGATTCGAGCAAGGATTTTCATCCACTGAAATTTTTTTGGCTGCAACCCAAGTTTGATTTGGTATAATCTCAAAAGCAAGGTACTATGGCTACCTTTCAATCAAAGCCCTCTACCTCTTAAGGCTCCAATCCAAACTTTGTTGGTGTAATATAGGCCTTGACTCTCTCGAAGGCTTTGTTGTGTTAGTCCGGATCTCTTTGTACCATATAGGTGGATGGTAAGCGAACGAGGGTGTGGAAAATCTTGGCCCCTATTTTTATGTTGGAGGGGAGCCTATTTAGACCAAGGTGGGCCCAGCATGAGTAATTTGGAGTCGTAGGTTCCAAATTTTTGCAAAAAAAGTCCAAAAAATCTCTTGGACCTCCAAAATTAAAAATGAGAAAAATGAGGCCTACCCAAAGCTCATCCTCCATGACATCCATCTACATGAAATGAAGAGATCCTATTAGTCCGACCTTAGGGAAAAGGAAAGAAAGAAGGAAGTATAAGGTAGCTTTCTTTATCAAAAGAACAATAACTATTCACGTATGTCTATAAGTTACACCCTTGATTTGGTAATAGCACGTCACCTTATTTTTGTGAAAATTAGTTTCAACGAGGGAAATCACCGCCACCTTCCTAGCAAGTCTTAGGGGTGATTTACACTATGGACCATGGAAATTGACCAAGACCTTCTAAAATCTGTGATTGTCCATAGTGTAAATTGCCGCTTCTGCAAGCTCATCTAAAAATTGCGCTTTCTCTCCGGAAACTAGGAATAACTTTGGGGGGGTTTACACATGGACCAAGGTACCAAAGGACCAAGTTTTGGAGGACATAGTTTGGTACAATGGGCAAGAGTTTGGATTGAACGAGAATAGAAACCCAAACTTTCCTCGAGGATGTGTCAAAACCTCATTAGTAGAAGCATATAATTTGTTGCAACACGTGTTTCCTACGAGCCGCACGTTCCAATCCCGTTGCTGCTCGACATCCCAGGTCAGTTGCCCTCCCCATCCATAAATCTAGGGAGTTTTCTCTGTTGAGACACTAAACTTGACGAGAAAGACCCTCCCTTAGAACCTCGAGGGATCTTAATAAATTGGTTGCTTGAGCCATTGGAGGGAGGAGGGTGGGGTAAAACCTGGCCCCTGTTTTATTTTTGGATGGAAAAACCATTTATAGAAAAAGAGCCTACAAGAGTAATATGGGGCCGTAATCCCCTAATTTTCCAATTTTTTTCATCTTAAAGAAGCCTCTAGACCCCCTAACTGAAAGGCGTTGTGCTAGTTCCGTTGGCCTTTGCCTTTGTTGACTGTTTGCGCTCTTGGAGAGTACAGTAGCTTGTCAAAATAGTCTGTCTGTCCCTAGGTTTTGATCTGCAGTTGCACTGTCAAGTAAACGTATCTGTCCAATTTCCCGAAGCTTGCAGGTAGAACTGTACTCGCTCTAAACTCGAGTTCAAATAAGCGCCATTGGTATGGTACCCCACACCATAATGCCCGCATCCTACACCTCAAAAGCATAAAGCCCCCACCCAAGTGACTAGCCAACTTCCAAATCGAGGACTCGCTAAAACCAATCGCGACCGCTGATCTCCTGCACCAATTGTAGGCTGTTGATATGGGTGCCGAGGTCTTGTCCCTTGGCCGGTGACTCCAACCACCTCCAGATTTTTTACTACAAGTTTCTATTGACAATAATAAAAAAAATTCATACATATAAATACAAACGGCGGCGATGCCGGGCACGGATGGCTACAGTAGTCCGGATTCAGTGGCGCCGTTAGGCGAGAGGGCTGGGCGCGCTCTGCCGGAGCCGCTGTTTCTCGATGCTGCCGTCTGGCTTTCTTCTTTCACGTGCACTGGGGTTCAGAGGTCGAGGCCCGAGATGCATCGACGGTGGTTTGTTTGTAACTCTTGGGGTGTTTCAGGATACTTCAGGCCCTCGTTGCAAGTGTTAGAGATTGACTGAGGTTTCTCCTTTAAATGAGAATGTCTTGAATTGTAGTCGAAAAGTTGGGAAACTAGCCGGCCAGGAAACGAGTTTTGAGACGACGAGTCGTATCAGGTGCGAGCTGACGGATCCGATGCGAACTCCATCTGTTGTGTTCCGTTCTAGTAGTCTGTTTGATAATTAGCGCTCTTAGAATTTCTGTTTGCCAACATTTTGCACTTGTACTTCCAGTGGTCTGCAGCAATCACTTGCAGTTGCAAGCTTTGGTTGCGAAATGCGTTTGTGTAGGCCGCGTGAAGGCGATTCGTTGTTGGAGTCTAGCTGTAGGGTTTGGGTTTTGCCTTGGTATCTTCTCGGGGTTTAGGTTGCGCAGTATCTCAGAAGAAAAATATGATTTCTTGAGTACTTTGTCAAAGCCAGCTCGGTACAGCTGCTCAGATTGCTTCTTGAGGTCCTGCACTTGTGGCATCTAGCATGTAATCTACTGTAGACAGGCTCTAGCAGAGTTACCGAGTGGGAGATCGTGGTCATAAAGCATAGGCTATGGCAATCCAAATTATAGTTGATCTTTTTAGGGTTGAAGATGATTGATTGTCCCTTTTATATCTCGTTTCCTGGATGTTGTTGCAGGTCTCACGAGTACGTGACGGACCCGTCACAGGGACGAACTTCGGCTCTATCAAAGCGCTACCATGGTTCAGAGTTCATCACTTTAAACTTATTTCATGGAGGAATTTTGTTGCTTGGAGATAGTCTCGCACAGAGTTGAGTCTATTGAAACCAGGGTCTGTCCAAACTAGTTTGATCGCAATGGCAATGCAATGGCATGTAAAAGCACGGAACCGATCGTTCCGTCTGGTATTTATCTCAGTCGGAAGGTGCATAACCCTCTTAGCTTTCACTGTTTTCGTTTGTTTTCTATACACGAGGATGGGAGTAGATAGAGAAACGGTTCAGATCCCTAACTTAGTCCCGGCAGTTACTCAGCCGAGTCGGAGTCCTACATCAACGATAGAAACCGAGACGCTCATTTCAGCATCTAGCCCTGATGGCCCGGAAGAGATCAATGTCAAACCTCAGCTTCCAGACAAGGAGGCTTCATCTGAAACCTCTGACGCGGGTGTTCCATCAAGGAGTTTTCACAGAGGTGAGAAGTGCGACGGTCGTCGCCACTTTATCTACGAAATGGCGGCGGAATTCAACGAGGACCTAGTGAGGAACTGCCAGAACTGGGAAGGGTGGCGGAACATGTGCAAGGATTTATCCAACTTCGGATTCGGAGTCAACAACCCGGTGCCGGACTCAGACCCCATGAGCCGCATCCTCCAGCCTCCAAGCGCATGGTACCGCACCGACCAGTTCACGCTGGAAGTTACATTCCACGAGCGGCTGAAGACGCATTCGTGCCGGACGACGAACCCAGACGAGGCCTCGCTGTTCTACATCCCGTTCTACCACTCCTTGGACCTGATCCGCACGCTCTACCTCGAAAACGACCTCGCCGCGAACGACCGTCTGGGGCTGAAGATGGTGAAGTGGCTGACGGCCCAAGCGCCCTGGCAGCGCAACCAAGGCGGCCGCCGCCATGTGCTCGTCCTGGGGCGCGTCGTCTGGGACTACATCCGCGGAGACGGGCTGAGTGGCACGTGGGGCAGCAATCTGCTCACGCTCCCGGAGCTCAGCAACGTGACGACGCTGCTGATCGAGAGGAGCCCCTGGAAGCCCGACACGGTGGGGATTCCCTATCCCACCTCCTTCCACCCGGCATCCGAAGCGGCGCTCCGCGAATGGCAGCACACGGTTCGGTCCTCCAAGCGGCCCCGGTTCGCGTCAGTCGCGGGCGGGACACGCATCATTACCTTCACGGGCTCCGTCCGCGACGAGGTCTTCTTCCAGTGCCAGAACTCCACCAACTGCCACCACGTGAGCTGCAACCATGAGGTCTGCCGCACCAACCCCCAGATCATCACGCGCATGAGCCTGGAGTCCGTCTTCTGCCTGCAGCCGCCCGGCGACACCCCCACGCGCAAGGGCATCTTCGACAGCCTGCAAGGGGGCTGCATCCCGGTGGTCTTCCACAAGCAGCAAACAATAGAGCAGTACCTGTTCCACCTCCCAGGTAATGGACTGTCCTACTCGGTCATGATCCCGCAGAAAGATGTCGCTGAGGATCACTACGACGTGATGGCGCACTTGGAAAGGATCCCGCACTCCCGCGTCAGCGAAATGCAGGATACCATCGTGGAGCTACTGCCGCGGCTCTTGTACAGAAGTCCAGTGCTCACCGACGAGTATAGGTCCAAAGACGCGGTGGACGTCGCCATCGATGGTCTCTTGGAGCGGTTCGCATCTTCCTGATGAGCTCCAGGTACACATATATGTTGAAATTTCACAATTCTTTCATCTTAGTACCCTGTCATGAATTTTGCTTGCTGCACACAGAATGTAGTCTAAGCGCGACGTGTGGATGTTAGATATGAGAGGTGAGTTTCGGAGGGTTGCTTCCACTCCAACACCCCCTATTTATCGATTGTAATTAGTTGACAGGGTGAACCACTAACTATATTCAACACAATACATCTGCTTGTTTTCTGGCAAGTAGAATATGGTGTATTATTTTCTTTGTGCTTGGAATACATAAACGATATCAAGGAGTTGAAGCTGAAATGATAAGTTCTGGACTAATTTTCTAGACATCGTCGGGGCTCTGGAGAGGCGGCAGCGGCACCTTGAACATATGATCCGGACCATCGTCGTCCGTGCCGAAGTAGCGGTCTCCAAACTCGCCCATCCCGGGCACCACGTGGTCGTCCTGGTTCAGCCCGACGTCGATCTCCGACGTCACTATCTTCACAAGCGGGAAGCGCTTGCACACCGCATGAATGCCTTCAGGTGCCTACAAACAACAGATGCCATATCAATTTAAGAGGATGTGTTGATTTTCATAGCGAGAACACCTGGATGGACCTCTTGCTTTCTAATGGTGGCGAATCTAGGCTACACATGATACACAAGCAGAGGTGTTGAGAGTGTGGGTTGATCCACAAGCATCACGTCAATTGGGATGTTAGAGTTTGGGTAACTTTCCAACCAGCATACCAATGAGGAGAGAACCACGTTTCTGGAAACAAATGCATTCAGACTTTCAACACTCACCGAGATGAGGTTGAGAAATATGATTTGAGATTCTGGAACACCTTTCTGGATTAACAGGTCGATCGCTTGCACAGCCGCATTTCCTGCAGCAAGGAAACCACTTTTAAGCTTTCCCTAAGCTTTCATTGACACCCTCTGAGACTCCTTGATATGGTGCTCAACTGCCTCTTTTAAAACAGAATTAAGCCAAATATTCCTGTATTGAAACATTTTAGAAGACTCTGCTGTATCTTGACTTCAATTTGTGTCAGGAAGGAAAAAAAAATGACAAAAAAAAAGGACTTGTGAAGCTGCACATAGTTAAGTCTTAACAGTGAATCGCGAATAGATATAATTTGATAGTGAACATCAAAAGGGTTATTATTTATTACCAGTGCCTAAAATGGGATCCATCAACAACACGTGCCGTTCAGCAATATCATGAGGTAACTTCTCGTAAATCAACTGCACAAAAGTAGAAAAGACAGCCAAACAAACTCCTCTTTTAAATTATGAAAAATAATGAAAGGTATTTTTTCTATTTTAATTTTTTTTTTCCCATTTTCCCTTATTTTTAATAGGTCAATAAAAGAGAGCTTTTTTTTCATATTTATGCAACTTTAAATTCCTCTTCCTATTTTGACTATTGTAAAAAAGAGTTTTCTTTACTTTATTTGACCAAAATCCCTTTTTTTGGGTGCATATCCAAAAGGAAGGAGTATTTTTACTTATTCAAAATAAATTTATTAAAATTAAAAATAAAATAAAATTAAAAATTAATTGACGGTAGCAGTTTGAAGGATCCAACGAAGGAACCGAATCTAGCCCTAGATGGGAGTTTGGGCCACCCCAAACCTTGTCCCGATTGCTCCCTTAGAGCATCTCCACCCCAAGATGGAGAACCACCAAATTGGAGTTTAGTGAGGTCAAAAAGTTGCACCCATCACCTCAAAACGAGGAAACTTTATAAAAATTTAGAAGTTTTGGTGCATGGCACACCAAGATCTCCTTGGATGGGGGAGTGCGCCATTTTTTGATGTTGGTGACACACCCATACCCTCGCGACACGTGGCACCATGTCATTGATGTCGACACATGGCACCGTGTCATTGGTGGCGGGAGGTTAAAGGTCAAAGCATTTTTTTGGGTAAATTATTTTGGAGCTTGGGATGGAGCCAAGCAAGCCCTAAACCAAACCCTAAACCACTCCTGGTGTGAAATTTTTTTTCCGTCCTAGCGTGGAAAATTCCACGCCAGGAGTGGAGATGCTCTTAGGGTCCGATGGTTTGGAGCCAAAACCATGCCATCTAAGACGACACGTAGGATGAAATGTGGTTTCGACCGGCCCCAAGTATAAAGCTCTTGGGTTGGATTTTGAGAGATTGAAAGACCCTGTTGGTTGAAACTTGGAGAGTTCCGGCCGGCCCTCAATCCGGCCCCTAACTCAAAGACTTACCCTAACTCAAACATTTATCCTAACTCAAATCCTTACCCTAACTCAAACACTTACCCTATCTCAAACACTTCCAAGACTTCCCCTAACTCAAAGATTTACCCTAGACTTGATTGTGGCATAGAATGCAGATGATTAGACAGGCTTCTTCCAAAGAAATAATAATTGTTGAATTAATGTAAAATAAGCTCAAAGGAGAGAAAGATGGCTAATATTCTCTTCACTTTGAGACACGGCTTTTACTTGAGTTTAGAGATCTTAATAAGTATTCGGGGTGAGGAAAGAGTAGTCTAAAGTCTTTGGGTGAGTTTAGAAAGAAGTCTAGTGTTAGATGTACCTGCCTTCCATCATCGGCCTCTCGGTGGATAAGTATCTTCCCAATCTTGATGCCCTTGCAACACGCCCTTAACGCATTCTCCATACTCTCCCCACTGATGCCCCCAAAATGATAATGCTTCCAATAATCATCCAGAAACCAACAAAAAAAACTGCATAAATGAGCAGCTTGAGAAAATCACCTGCGAATTGTGGAAACTCCACAAAGCTGCTTGCAGAAGCCCAGTCCAACATAAACTGACCCTGCAGCGGGTATCATCTTAAAAGGGTGATTTTAATCCTCAACTACTCCCATTTGACATGTGAGATAGATATTAACACCAGACTCAGTGCCTCCAAATTACTTACTTGAGGGGATATTTCTCTAAATAGATCTATGCAAACTCTTTTTTCACTTGAGCTAAGACCACCAAGCTCTTTTACTGATCTAATCAGTATTTCAAGTGAGGAAAGAGTAGTCTAAAGAGGGTGACTTGTAGTATATACAGAATTGTTAGTACAATACCTGTTGGTGTGATAACCTGCTTTTCCGTGAAGGGCAAATGGCCCAGTCCATGTTCTACAATCTGCAAACAACGGCCCTAGCTCAGTAGTAGTAGTAGTATCAGAAGGACAAGATGATGAAACTACTTACCAACCGAATAAGGCGGTCCGCGTAAAAAACAAAGTCATGTTTGGTAGTTTCCTGATCTCGAATGAGAGTATGCATTCCACGAATCTACACAAAAAAATTGAACAAAGTTACTACTGAAAACCTCTCCAACCACAGAGAATGCCTGGAGCTTTTGACAGAAAAGAGGAGCTAGGATTAAGCAAACCTGGAAAGTGGACTGGATGACAAACACATTGGGGTATATCTTGCGGAGATCATGGTGACCCAGTTTCATGCGGATGTGTTGCACTATGAGATCAATGGCCACATGGTTGTCTCCTCCCCGAGGGAAAATCACATCCGCGAACTTCTTTGTTGGCAACACGAAATCGTCATATGCAGGCTTCACAAACTTAGCATACTGCAGGAATATCATGATCATCAGGAATCATACATACATACCCTAACCAAACCCTAAACCTCATACACATACAGACAGCAGGACCTCTTCTACCATATACTAAACCTCAAATAATATCCCATCTGACACCTCACCTGCTCAATCACACAACTCAAGTCCCTGCCTCTCTCCAGTGTATCTCTCCTTATCCGCCGTGCCAGCCTGACATCCGCATCTGTACCACAAGGAAACTAGAGCCTAAATCGACCACTTGAACAGAGGAATCAAATAACCTATGAATGAAGCTCATATCCTCACAATGAACGGAGACAGCCTAACATAATCCAAGAGATACCATGAACTAGGAGATAACCTCATAACTCTCACAGTGCGCAGAGATTACATAACCTAAGAGCTAACGCCATAAACCTCACAATGAACAGAGAAAAGATAACATGGCTTCAGAGCTAAGCTAACAGAGATAACCTCATTATCCCCACAGAAAGCAGAGATGACATAGGTCATGTCAGGGTACTTCTTAGATTAAGAGGTAACACATAATCCTCACAATGAACAGAGATAAGGTGAGAGCTGACCTAACATAACCTCAGAGCTAAGCTGACATAACCTAAGAGATAACCTAACATAACTAAGAGCCAACTTTCATAATTCTCACAAACCTGTGTCCACAAAGAGCTTCATGTTCAGGAGCTCCCGCACACGCGCATCATGGAACACCAAGATGCCCTCCACAATGACCACATCAGACGCATTCACCTGCACATTCAATACATTCAAATTCCAAACCATCTCAAACAATGACCACCATAACCGATCTAAATAATCCCATACACTACTACTACTACTACTACTACTACTACTACTACTACTACTACTACCTTCCGAAACCGGTCGCTGCACCGTTGGTGTCGCTTGAAGTCGTACACAGGGATCTGAAACGGCTGGTTGGCCTTCAAACTCCCCAAGCATTCCAGCAGCTGCTCCGTATCAAACGCATCTGCAAAGCAATCTCATTGGCACGAATTGGTGTCAAGAGTTGTGATCTCAGGAGAGGGATTCAGTTGTGAGCTCACCAGGATGGTCGAAGTTGTACTCCCCTACGTTAGACATCTCCTCAGGTGCCAGGCCGCGGTAGAATGAGTCCTGGTTGACAAGCACAACACGGTGATCATGCAGCTGCTGGATGATCATGTCACAAACAGTCGTCTTCCCGGAAGCAGTCCCACCGGCCACACCTGCACACACAAAGGAAGCAAAACCATCAACCAAAAACTCTCCAACAAAAGAAGAATACTCTCCAACAATAGAAGAGTACTCTCCACAAACTCACCTATCACGAAGGGAACTTTGCTGGCTCCCTTGCTCATCGGCACCGGACACTCATCCTCAAAGAACATGGCGTCCATGACGTCGTCAAGCTAAGGAACCCACCATCTCCCTCTAACATAACAGCCTCACCAAGCTGTTACAATCCACACAACACATTCTTGGCATGCTCCTCCTTTCTTGAGACAACACCCGTGAATACAAGTGTCTGTTGTTCTATTCATGTGAAAGTATGTACATCAAAGATTACAAGGCCATGATCCATCCATGTACTACGTTTGTACTTGCAAAGAGTGGAGATTCTGTTGGGTCTACATGATCTAAACTGGGGCAATGTACAGTTGGTGGTTGTGATGCTCCTGGATTTCTGTCGGCAAATGGATGCATTTTACCGGTGGTTGATTGGTAGTTGCACAACGTGGTGGAATGGGACAGTTTTTGTGGGGAGGCCAGCTTTGCCTTCTTCTTCATCACCGTCAAACTCAAGAGAATAACTGCACATTCAAAGAGAAGAAACGTGAGCCTCCAATCACTCTAGAAAAACAACACGAGATACCTGCAAAGCCACCGGAGTTTGTACAAGATACCCCCTCTCTTGATTCATGGTGGTTTTCAACTGAAATCGATACACAAGCTTGGTGATCCTGGACTCAATTTGAGTTGATTCTAGATCGGTTGAGAGGTGATTTAAAGAGGTGGTCGCTTCACTGACAGGAAAACAATGGAAAGACTGGCACTAGAGAGCATGAGAAGACTTACTCGTCGCTCCGTTTCTGTTGTTGCAGGTGCGTTGTGCCCAACGTCCAAACAGCATCGCACATAGCGTCAGTATCCAGAAATAATCATAAAATGTTGCTGATAGGAGTCCCTCTTTAAATGCTAAGGTTTAGAATAACATATTTTTGTTTTCTTCCTCCTTACCTTGCGTTGAGGCGCTACAACCGCTGCCTTGTACAACGCGGTTGTACCCGGATAAACAGCCAACACTGAGGACCCAACAGGGAAGTCTGGGGCACTGGACACATCCGACCTTTTAGAAAGAGGGATGATGCATAGAGCAGGAAGCTTGTATTTCCTGAAACCAATATTAAAAAAAAACACTCAGTCAAACAACTGGTAAACCCAAAACCCTAACAACAGACTCTTCAATGTATAACCAGACAGAAGATGAACAACAACAGCATTCAGTTGGGAAAAAGGCATTCACCTTGGAGCATGGCCTTCGTCATCAGGCTCTTCATCAATCACTTCATATCTGGGGAAAAAGGGCAACAACGTCATTCACATGTACCAAGTCATGGTGCAGAACTGGATTCCACAAAGGACAATATGAAACTCAAAACTCTGAGACACAGGATGATTTCTCACTTGTTTGCTTCACGGTCAACTCGGGTTAGTTTCACCACAATCCATTCATGATTCTCTGCATCATCACCTGTGATGCGAGCTGCGACCTGGATGCATTATGTTAGAATGTGAAGAAGCACAAGACGACATGTGACTAGCACATGATGAGCAACACGAATTACCTGGTCTCCAGGTAATAAATTAGCATAGGCGGGGTTCGTGGTTCGTTGAGTGGGGGACGACAAGCGAGCTGAGTCCACATCTTGTCTGACTCGCTTTCGTTTCTTCTCATTCGGATCTGATTGTAACATGGACCCGCCTGTGATTGTCAACCAGCCTCTCTTGGTAAGTTGGAAGAGGACATCAAAGAGTCAAATTTCACACATGTTGTACTCCTACTTTTTCTTTCTCAAAAACCACACAACCTGCACCTGGCTTCTTCCGGGTTGGTTGATTGGTTGGGCCTGGTAGCAAACCATTCAGATGCTCGATGCATGCCTGGGAAACACTGCCAAGTCAACACCACAACAAAACACTGCATCACTTACACATCCAGACGCAAAGAAAACAAACACAATACCATAGCAAATGAACACTCAAAAACTATTGATCATTCTATCAATATACTCCACATCGCTTCATAAAACGAAATAGCAAACACATGACCATACCACATTATCGCTCAAACACTGAACCATCTCCACATTCTCTACAATAACTTCACATCCGGAACGAAATAACAAACAAATGAGCACCTCATTAAACACTCAAAAACTGAATCATTTAACAGATCTCCCACATAACTTCACACCCGGAAACACATCAACAAAAACTGCATCATTTCCACAAGCTCCACACAACAAAACAACAAACACATGACAAAATACCAAATGAGCAGCACATCAAACACTCAAAGAACAACCTCATTCTAGACACACTTCATAAGACCAATAAACACCAAGTCAACACCACATTAACACTCAAAAACTGCATCATTTCCACATGCTCCACATAACAAACAACAAACACATGACAAAATACCAAATGAGCACCACATTAAACACTCAAAAAACTACAACTTCACAAAAGAGACAAACACATAACAATACCAAGGCTACACCACATTAACACTAAATCATTCTAGACACACACTTCATAAGACACAAAGAACACACCACATTAACTCCCAAAAAGCAAATCGTGTACACACAACGCACATCCAGAACCAAAAAAAAAAACGACAAAAATTCAGACTCAAGAAACATTAAAAAGGGACAAACAAATTAAACCATACCTGACTTCATCTTCCGCCAAGCTCTTGGCCTTAATGTAATATCCCCGGAGCTTAATCCACGAGTCGTCCTTCCAATTGTCCGCTTGCTCAGGAGCTTCAAAAACAAGAAATTTATTACAAATTTTCAAAAACCCACCACACAAACCACTCCAGCTTGCGGAAGCAACGAAATTTAGGGAAACCCCAACACGCATAGGATCTGGGAACTCACTTTGCTGGAGCTTGGAGTGGTAGGTGTTGATTTTGCGGATGATCTGCTCTTGCTCCTTGCGCACGCGGTCCAGATCCTTGAGCTTCTCGTTGGCAATCTCCAGCGTCGTCCCCATGGCTATGGCTGCTGCTGATCATAAAAACTAAGCACATAATAGTGTGATAATCTGTGACTCTCTGCAGCAATTACAACGTTCATAATCGACTAGTGCTTCTTTTGTATTCAATGCCTTCTCTCTCGAGCGAGCGAGTCGAGTCCTTCCCACTTCACTCCTCGGGAGATACCTGGGTGATACTGAGGTGATACTGGGGTGATACCTTGGGAGGACTGGTTGATACTGTGGCGGTAGCGGGGTGAGGAGTGGGTGGTACCTGCGTTTACTGGGTACACGGTGCGTGGTTTTGGGAGTGTGGGCGGGTATCGGTGATACCCGCCCTGGTATTGGGGTATACAGGGGAGCCTAGTGATGGCACGTGGTAGATATTGGAGGACGACCTGGCTGGGACTAAATTGGGAGATATTTGCAAGGAGGAGGATAGGGACTTAACTTGGGACGAAGACTTAACTATAGATTGTCCATGCTCTGTTGGGGACGACGGGGGTCCACTAGTGGTATTTTATAGAGAGATGAAAATTAACCAACTCTGCTCACCACTACTTTATCAACTACACCAACCATTAAATATAGTGTGGATCAAAGTAGTTCGAGTTTCTACAGTGATTAGAAATTTACATCCAATCGGCAACTATCACACACTCTCTTGAAAATAAATAGCCAATCAAATTTTGGCAGGCTCGTGCTTGATGAAAATTAGTGTCGGTGATCCACATCAATTTTGAATCCACACTATATTCAGTGTTTGGTGTAGTTCTTACTTCTCTCACTACCCAACACATGTCTCTATTTACATTGTACTGGTTATTGCTTGCGTCCCTTTTTTCCTTTTTATTTTCTTTCGAATTTTTCATGGAGTCCATCTTTGAAAGACGAGAAGTAGTTTTACACCTCTAATCTATCTGGATTTAGACTTACTTATGAAATGAACGGATATTTTATTCACAAAAGCCTACTTTGACGTACGGAGTTCCTTCTCTTCTTCCTCTTCTTCCTCTTCTTCTTCTTCTTCTTCCGCTTCTTCCTCTTCTACTACATCTTTTGCGTCCTCTTCTTCTACCTCTTCTTCTTCTTCCTCTTCTTCTTCTTCTTCCGCTTCTTCCTCTTCTATTGCATCTTTTGCGTCCTCTTCTTCTACCTCTTCCTCTTCTGCGTCTTCCTCTTCTACGTCTTCCTCCTCGTCTTCCTCGTCTTCTTCGTCGTCTTCCTCGTCTTCCTCGTCGTCTTCCTCGTCTTCCTCGTCGTCTTCCTCGTCTTCCTCGTCGTCTTCCTCGTCTTCTTCGTCGTCTTCCTCGTCTTCCTCGTCTTCTTCGTTGTCTTCCTCGTCTTCTTTGCCGTCTTCCTCGTCTTCTTCGTCGTCTTCCTCATCTTTTTCGTCCTCTTCCTCGTCTTCTTCGTCGTCTTTCTCGTCTTCTTCGCCGTCTTCCTCCTCGTCTTCTTTGTTGTCTTCCTCCTCGTCTTCGTCCTCATCTTCTTTGCCGTCTTTCTCCTCGTCTTCTTTGTTGTCTTCCTCCTCGTCTTCGTCCTCGTCTTCCTCCTCATCTTCGTCCTCATCTTCGTCCTCGTCTTCCTCCTCGTCTTCCTCCTCGTCTTCCTCCTCATCTTCTTCTTCATCTTCTTCCTCGTCCTTGTCTTCTTCCTCGTCTTCTTCCTCGTCCTTGTCTTCTTCCTCGTCTTCTTCCTCGTCGTCATCTTCTTCGTCGTCGTCTTCTTCCTCGTTGTCGTCTTCTTCGTCGTCTTCTTCCTCGTTGTCGTCTTCTTCCTAGTCTTCTTCCTCGTCGTCGTCTTCTTCGTCGTCTTCTTCCTTGTCATCGTCTTCTTCCTCGTCTTCTTCCTTGTCTTCTTCCTCGTCGTCCTCTTCTTCCTCGTCTTCTTCCTCGTCTTCATCTTCTTCCTCTTTGTCTTCCTCTTCTTCCTCTTTGTCGTCTTTGTCTTCGTCTTCTTCCTCTTCTTCTTCTTCCTCTTCGTTGTCTTCTTCCTCTTCGTTGTCTTCTTCCTCTTCGTCGTCTTCTTCCTCTTCGTCTTCTTCGTCTTCTTCGTCTTCTTATTCTTCTTCTTTTTCCTCGTCTTCTTCTTCTTCCTCGTCTTCTTCTTCTTTTCTTCTTCTTCTTCTTCTTTAAGTGTTGTTGTTCGCTATTTTGCAAGAAGAAAGTTGGAAAGTCCAAAACGCTTCCTCATGACATTTTTGTAGACCATTTGATTTTTTTGAATTTTTTAGGGGATGGTCGAGAATTTTAAGATTCCTATCAAAGTCTATCTATATATAGGTGCATTGTTGTTTCAAATTCATTTTAGTTCAAATGAGTGCCAACAAATACAATGTAGCATATCATGTGGTATTTTCTACATATGGAAGTGTTCCACAAGAAGAATAGCCAATGTCTAGACCGGATGGAACAAGTGATTTAAGGTTGATGTTGATGGTTTTTCCCAAGGATTACCAAGTTGCAATTAATTTTGAACTTGGTACTGAAATATGTGCCCGGAAAGTCATACATGACATGGTTGTGGCAAAACTCAAGGAACTCGAGATACCGCTAGGCACTAAATTGGGGGAGCCCATTGCCATCTTTTGCCACCACAAGATGGAGAATCGGAGTGGGACAATCAAACTACACCCAAGAACCCAAAGGTGGATGCATGGTTGTTTTACAAGGTGTGAAATCATTCATCTTCACTCTAAATTAGGGAATTCCACACAAAGGCAAGGTATGTAAATCATATGACCCGTTGGCTTCATTTAACAATCTTTCGGTGACAATTGCAAAGACAAATCTTGTGAACAAAGAATGGTATACCATGCATGAGGAAATAGTAAGAGAATTTTGCTAGAGGTTTTGACTTTGAAATTACTTGGGTTGAAAAGAAGGCAACAAACGAATTTGTTTGGATTGAAACACCTTCTCCAAAAATGGCCACCAAAGTAAAAAAACAATAAAATTGCATTTGCAAACAAGATCTTTGTGCCTAACCATGTGAGTGAAAGGAAAATGAGTGGGATGATAAACTAAAGAAAAATGCCTTGATTGTCATTGCAAAAAATCTAAGTAAAATTGAATCCATCGAGGTGCTCGTGGAAGGAATCAAATCAAAAATTGGGGAAAACAATGTAGTCAACATGTTCTTCAAAATTGAAAATGACAAACATGTAGGGACATGTAATGCCTCAATGCCAGGGTGTATAAAAAACATGTCAAAACAAGTGTAGAATTACATGGTAAATATGTGGACTTTACACTTGACTCTAGGAGTCTTGATGGAACTAATCTTCCAAACTCCGAAGAGATTTCTAGAACAAGTCTAATGAACGTTAACTCGGCCGCAATGAATGCGGTGATAGCCATGGAGAATTCTCCCAACCAAATACGTGCAAAAGACATTAACCAAATGGTGGAAACGGTGGTCAACAAGGGAACTCAACATACTATCACTCAACTACAGAAGGAGATGTCAGCCATGAAAGGGGAGATCATTGAAGACACAAGAAACTATAATGACATGGTGCAAGAGACTACAAAGAAAACACTACAAAGTGAGATGACCTCATTTAGAAAGAGTATCATGCAAACTATCATGGATGAAGAAAAAAAATCACTCAAAGAGCACAATTGACCATTGGAGGAAGAAGAAGAAGAACGCCGGTCTCCGAAGGGGTGGCCGGCGTGAGTGAAGTGTCCGTTCATTCCACCACTAAGTCCATGCCCACCGGGCATGGGTTAGTAGTATGGAACTACTTCCCCCTTTCGAGGGTAGACACTATGTACTCAGAATCAAGTAACCGGTATAAAAACGACCCTAGGTCCCGAGAAGTCCCAAAAGAGGTAGGGTAAGTGCGGTGAAAATGGAAAAGTAGGTGTAGATCTATGGAGGGGGGTTTGAAGCGTCAGGGAGGGGTTGGTTGTTTTCAAGTTTTCGTTTATGAAGAAGTATCGACATAGCATGTTGAATTGCAATAATATTTATATTTGAAAAGGTAGTTTTGATTAGAGTGATGGGGATTTTAAATGTTTCTTCGAGGGTTGTCATTGAGGGAATGAAGGTGGTGGCTCTAGCACCCGCGGTGATGACAATGAGGGGGTCTACTTTCCATCCTAGTGCTTGGATATCGTCAAGTAGTGGTTGGTATTTATTTGTTTTGTTTGCAATAGTGTCCGGAGAGAATCTATCATTGCAGTATGTGAATTCAATAAATTGGATGGTGAGACTAGGGTCTATGTGGTTTGGTGGGGGATCTTTGTATGAAAGTCCTCTGACACATAGTAGGTCCGGTTTGAATCTTGCATTACATTGGCATCTTTGAGTATGACAGATGCATGGTAGTAGCCAAGAAGGGACAGTATTTTCTTGTGGGTTGTCATTAAAGGTACCGGCGTTCATGAGAATGAAACACCGGGATTTGGTTGATGATATTAGTAGTTTACGAATAGCCCATACGGCTTTGTTATGTCTTTTGACAATTAGTGAGTGTATATGGGGGTTTTGGCACTTGAGTAAGATATGTAGCCATGTGTCTGGGTCCGTGGTGTTGCAAATTGGGCATGTAATTGTAGGGAATCTTTCTATTCCAAAGAAGAGTTGTTTGCGGGCATTACCCATGTATTGTCCGGTGCGGAATTTAATTAGGCATGTAATTTGTGGATCCGTTATAATGGGGTTCT
Source organism: Bryoerythrophyllum caledonicum (assembly GCA_963971425.1). Taxonomy (NCBI): domain Eukaryota; kingdom Viridiplantae; phylum Streptophyta; class Bryopsida; order Pottiales; family Pottiaceae; genus Bryoerythrophyllum; species Bryoerythrophyllum caledonicum. Next base: position 3,340,186 of record OZ020525.1, on the reverse strand, counting down.
TCCAAAAATTGTTGGACAATACATTATGAATGTTTGGGTTGCCAGTCCATTTATCAATATTGGGGAAGTTTTCCGCAAGTTTTTCTAGGTTATTTACAAGATCATGTTTTTTGAGGTATTTGTCCAAGAATCGTATGGGGCCTTTATCGGGAGTTTCACCCATAGAGGGCCATTCATATCTATGAAAGTAATATGGGGTGGCATGGGCGTGTTCGTATGGGTGTTCGGCATTCTTGTGGGTTTTTTCTCTTCCTTCCTTTGCTAGTTTGTCGGCTTGTTCATTGCCATCGATATTAGCATGAGCTCGGACTTTGTGGAGACTAGTGATCTGTGTACGATTTTGGAGCATTGCAACCATAGATGTGAGGATGGTTTTATCCGGGTGACTATTGTGTAAAGTAGGGTGTTTTATGTGTGTATTAAGGAGATATAATACATTTATGCAATCTGTAAAAATGTGAGCCGGTTCGTTTGGGTATTGAGTGGTGATTATTTTAAGGGTTTTGTGTATAGCCATCATCTCGGCTCTTAGAATATTTTGGAGTCCATGTAGTCTTTTGCCTAGTTTTATTTGTTTGGTTGAGTTGTATATCCCATAACCGGCTTTTTCTCGGTGCCAATGTCCCGGGCTTACTTCGGTTGGTTCTTTAAAAGAGCCGTCAGTGTAGTAGCTAAAGTTGGGGTTAAATTTAAGGTCTATATTAATTTGGTAGTAGGAGAGGGGGAGGCTCGATTCGTTAATTGGTGATGTGGAAATGTTTGTGTGGGGGGTTTTAGACCATTTTTTGTTGCGGTTTACACGGGTTGAAATGGGTGTGGGAGAAGCAATTGCGGTGTATACCTTGTTAATGTTTAGATTTTTTGCTATCAACGTGAGATGAGTGAGGTTTTCTAGAGTACCTATTTCTCGAGTTTGTTGATGTATACAGAGGATACGTAGAGTTGCTGGTTCAAGGCGGGGTGTTTGTATTTGTGGTGGTATAGTGGGTTCTTTGTAAGTCATAGAATCTGCTTCAAATAATACTATAATGTGAGAGTCCGGGAATGGGCCTAGGTGTGGGTTAGGGTTGTGGTACCAATGAGTGTCGGGAGTGATAATAATGGTGATGTTGTGGTTGGGGTCACTATTTGCCGCTAGGCGTGCCCAATGTATTGCTTGTTGTGTTTCTTCTTCATTGTGAGGGTGTGCAAGGCCTATTCCGCTCCACTTATAATCAAAAGCCTTTCCAAGAGAACCAAAAATCTTATCGCGTTCGAATGGAGAGTAAAATTTAGAGATTTTTGTGGAACATGTAATGGGGGATGAGAAGTATGAATGTGTAATATTCAAAGATGTAATAAGGTAGTCTAAGATAGGATCGGGTAATGTGTAGTGTGCATTTTTAAGGGGGTCATTTTTGGGTATTCGGTATTTATATCTTTGGTATAGCCAGACAATTTCGGTTTCAAATGTTTGGGGTATTGGTTCAATGTTAATGGAGGTTTGTAGTGCGTTGTGATATTGGTTCCAGAGCCATTTTAGTCTATCGAGTGGTATGGTTATTAGAAGTCTACCGTTATCTTCGTATATGTGGGCATTATTTAGTTGTATTTTGATTGTATTTGTTTGTGCTATGATGTCAGTTTCCGGGTTGCATTCGGTTGTAAAGATGTTAAGGAGGGGGATAATGAGAGGTGGCGTGACAAATCTTCTATCGCGAGGTTGTGCTTGGGGGTGGTGTAATTGTATGATATTTCGGTAATGATTATTTTGGGTTCTAAGGTAGTATTGTGTGAGGATTTCGGTGTTATGTGAGGAGGTATTTGGGTTGTGCCAAGGGAAAAGATTTCTTTGTGGGAGCCATTTGGCGTAGTTGTTATTGTTGTGGGACCAATGGCATAGATATGTCGTATATTTTTTGCTTATGTTGTTAGAGTCAATGTACTTTCTATGTTTGTGCGCGGTTATGTTGTTTATTGGGTGTATGGAAGGATTTTTTAGTATATGTGGTGGAGGGGCATATGGTCGTGAATGTGGCGGGTTTGGAGGGGTTAGTGGGGGGTTGATGTTGGGGTGGATGTCATCGTGATTGATGATGTATGAGTCTTTAAGTGTGTACGGTGGGGGGTGATTGGTGCAAGGGTTAGGGCATATAGGGAGACATGTAGGGTGACAAAATAATTGTTTGGCAATATTAAGTGCACTTTTTATTAATTTATGAGGGGTACCATAGATTTTCTTGTAGCTCTTATCGTTCATAAGGTGTGTTCCATTTGGTAGGGTGATTTGTTTTAGATCGGTAATGTTTGCGGAAAGAAGTTTTTGTAGGAGTTTGTCGGATAGTTGTCGGTCAAGTCTAGGGAGGTTATGTATTTCATTTGCCCAGTTTTGTTCGAGCGGCGCGGGGTCTAGTAGGAAATCTTCTAGTGAGCTTTTTAGAAATGTTTGGCCTTCTGTTTTGAGTAGAAAAAGCGTGCGGGTAATGGGAGATCTAAGACAATCAGATTTTTTAAGTCTTTGGAGGTATTGTGCTCCTCCATAAATGGCAAGTATGTGCCGAAGGAGTCCACCGTAAATTAGTCCTAGTCGTCCTTTATCGTTAAGTGCATTCTGGAGTTGTTCTCCAATGCAACGTAAATAGGCATTTTTAAGGGAAAAAGCTTCTAATCCAAATAATTCATGGGGGAGTTGTGTTATGACATTGGGCGTGCACTTGGGAAGTCCACATATTTTCTTTTGTATGGCTATGATTTTTTTGTCAAGTTTGTTTATGGCGGGCATGGAATATGGGACCGCATAGAAACTATATGCGATACCCGGACGTATGACGGTATCAATCATTTTTATTTTTTGTTGCAATGTGGCCGGACAAAGTGTAAGTTCCTTGCATTGTTTAATTAGTTTTGTAGTAGTAGCGTGAATTTGAATTTTCCATTTTAAAGATGGGACTAGGTTTATTCCAAGGTATATGTAGGGTTGGTTTTGGTTGAGAACCGGAATTGGTTGGTTACGATAATGGATATTGGTAGCTTGGAAAATGGCTTTGAAGGCGGTCGGATTTATTTTGGATTTGTTTGGGCATCCGGTTACGGCACATTTTTGGACCCCGAGTTCCATCCCGGTCCATAGACAAAATTTGTCTATTTTGTCTAATTGAGTTTGAAGTGATTTAAGACGTCCTGAGACGGCCGCTAGATCGTCGGCTTATGCGGCCGAATTTATAGTGATTTTAGAGGTTCCAAATGTGTAGCCATTATTGCCTTTTTGAAGCCATCTTAGTAGTGGTTCTAGAAAAATAATAAAGAGGTATGGGCTCAATGTGTCGCCTTGGATGGTACCCCGTTGGATGGGGATAGGGCGTGTTTTACCAAAGAATTCTCCGACGTATGTAGTGGTACATTGGGAGTATATATTGCCAACTAGTGTGATTGCGTCTTCCGGGTACCCAAGATCACTCATAACGGCGAGCAATCGAGGATGGTCAATGGAACCAAATGCGTTTTTGAAGTCAATATAGAGTATGTAAATGTCTTTATTCGTGAATTTTGCATCCTCAAGAGCGGCAATGAGGGTTTGAAGTTGCCGTGTGGTACTTCTCTCGGCTCTAAACCCTTCTTGGCTTTCGTGTAATATTTGGTGTTTTTCCCCGTAGGCCGATAATATTGATGTTAGTGTGCTAGTATATAGTTTGTAAATGGTGTTAGCTAAGGCAATGGGTCGGTGGTTAGGTAGCATGGATGGGTTGCCTTTTTTGTATAATAAGATTGTTAGGCTTGTTTTCCAAGATGCGGGGATGGATTTTTGTTTGTAACAGTGAAGGAAGAATAGTGATAGAAGGTCATGGAATCTTGGGGGCATGTTTTTTAGAATTGAGTTCGGTATATGGTCCGGGCCGGGGGCTTTGTTGGTTCCCAAGTTTTTTAGGCACATGTTGTATGTATCTCTGTTATAATATGAGTGGAGAGGTGTTGTTGGTTCGCCTCTTTTATCAATGGTAAATCCGTCCAAATCGTGCCACGGGTATTGCCGAACTCCACACGTGCATGTTGATGTATGTTGTGGTTGGAGGTGACATGGGGGGGTGAATGGTCTGTTGTTTATAGATTGTTGAAAATGTATTTCATTTGCGATGTCATCAGGGCTGGTTAGAATGTTATTGTTTTGGTCTAAGATGCAGTCTAGTGGTAGGTTTGTGTTGTTTTTAAAGACTATTCTATTAATCTTTTTTGGACTGGTTTCGTATAATTGACGATATTTAGAAATAGCTTTTTTGACACATTCTCTTGCGTATTTTGTAGTAATTTTCCGAGCTTCTTTGTTGGCGGTTTTTGCAATGATTGCAATGTCTTTTAGCCAGTCTTCGTGAGGGGTGTTGGGTGGTGGTACTTGTAGGATTTGGAGATGACGGAGGTTTTGTAGTTCGGAAATTATGGGGTGAATTTGCCAATTTTGATTGGTTTTAGCAATATAAATCGTTTTGCGAATAGTGTGGTATGTGGCAAGATGTTGTTTCCACTTTTTGGCTAGTTTTCTTGGGAGATACCCCCCTTGTTTTGAGGTTCTAGGTGTGAGTTGTGGTATTGTGGGTGCTTTACAGGTCTTTTCTAATAGAAAAATCCGCTAAGTAGTCCCCAGTTTGGACCTTAGTTCATCTCCAGTTGGTCCCCAGTCCGTCGTTTCGTGCCCAGTTCTCAGTTATCCACTAAGTAGAGCAAACTGGGGACCAAATGCACGAAACTGGGGACCAGATGTAAACTGGGGACCAAATCACTCTATAAGAGGCCGAAGCTTGTAGAATTGAAGGTCTTTTTTGTTGTCACAAGCATGGAGCCTCCTCCTAACTATGATGAGTATTCTAGCTCTTCTTCTACCTCTTCTATGGACTCTATGTCTTCTTCTAGCAGTGACGATGAAATGGACGACATGATGATTGTGGCTTGCACACTTGGTGTGGCAAACAATACCGAGCATTTCTTTGGACGTGAGGTAGAGGCGCATGCGGGGCAATCAGTGGATCCAAATGTTGGCGTTTGTGATGTTTTGGCTACGATGAGGGCAACTCCAGCGCTTTTCAAGACTTTGACGAATTTCACTCTTGCTGAGTTTGATGAGCTTGCATCCATTGTTGTGCCTACCATCAGGAGTTCAACTAGAACTACTGGTGAAGCTCCCATTCTTCCAGGTAAACCGTACAAGTTGAGCCCTGAGCAACGCCTTCTGAGTTTCATTTTATTCATGAAACATGATAATACTACCATGCACGATGCGTTCGTTTGGAACTGGTCCAAGAGTGCTTTATGTGATGATACTCTCTTTATTGCATCTTGCATCAATGATGCACTTGCAAATGAGATACGATGGCCAACAGTGGAGGAGAGAGTTACACTAGGTGCGGAGATTGCTCAATTTCAAGGTTGCATTGGGATTATTGATGGGACTCTAGTGGAGATTCGAAGGCCTTGGAACAATGAAGAACACAAGACATGGTTCAACGGGCGCAAGAAGATGTATTGCATGAACAACATAGTCATTGTTGATCACCATGGTCTATTTATCTATGTGGACTCTGGCTACCCTGGTTCATTCCATGATGTGACTCTTCTGCGCCGCTCTGAGATCCATAGCAATTGGCGGGAGTATTTTACACACGAGGAGGAGTATTTTGAGTACATGTTAGGAGATCCAGCTTACATGGGCGAAGAGATGTACATCATGCGAAGGTTTGGAAGACGGGAGTTGGCTCGAGATAGAGATGCACCTGCTATCAGAGCTTACAACAGAATGCATGCAGGGTACAGAGTTCAAGTGGAATGGGGAATAGGTGGACTGAAACGAAAATGGAGGCGCCTCATGAAAAGGTTTGATTCAATAAAGCCAAAGTACAGCTACTTTTTCAAATCAGCTGCTATTTTAACTAACTTCCTACATAGAAGGCGCATGGACTTCACCTTCCAAGTCATTGGAGAGCAACATGAAAATCCTGCAGAGCATGGATGGGATGGAGACTACTAGCTACAGGTCCAGAACCTCTCTAACCTTCGCCTTGAACTCCTCCTCTGAAATAACACCCAACTCCTTTGCTTGCTTGAGCATGTCCATCTTCACCTTGTCTTTCTTAGTTCGAATCATCTCCAGCTTCTCTTTTATTAGCTCACCTTTCTGCATAGACAAGGCTCCCTTGTGCTCACTGTTAGTTTGGTATTGTTTAGCTAGAAGAGCAATAGAGGAGGTTTGTTGATGCAGCATTTCAGCTTTTGTCATGCTCTTCTCTTTCTCCTTCTCCAACGGCATAGAACTTGATGGGATAGAATGTGATGTCATACCTCCTGATGAAGTTGGTGTCAATGTAGGAGTTCGACCAGCAGTTGCAGCAATGGGAGATGGAGTGGGTGCAGGCGCTGCCGTCAAAGTAGACATCGGTGTAGAGGTAGAGTGCGGTGGTGTAGAGGATGGGGATGACACTACCATGCCTTCAATCAGGCTTTGTCTTCGCTTCAGCACATTCCTGGTGGCGTGTCCATCAGTAGACTTCAATCGCATCAAAACATCTTCACTTTGTAGGACCACCGTCTCTGCTCCATCATTGTTTGAAGTTCCAGTCTTCAAATCTTTCAAAGTTTCTCGCAGCCTGTCTTTTAATGTGTCCTCTGCAAGCGTAGACTCAGGATAACTTTGAAGGTAATGCTCATAAACTCCTTTCCACACAATTGAAGGAATCAATTGAGTAACATGCTTCCTAGTTTTGCTATATTCACCAAATTGTTGATTGTATGACGCTACCATGGTACTCAAATGTGTTGATTCGACCATAGCACGAACCCCCTTCTCCCTTCGCGGTGCTTTGGCCCTGCGTTGAGTTGGAGATAGAACATCAGAGGCTCCTGCTTCTCCCTGAGAAGCACTCGGGGGGGACGAACGAGTGTCCACCATTTCTGTCGACCAAACAGAAAAAGATATTCAGAATGTTCTAAACCATCTCTATGTTGAAAATTAAAGAAGAAAGGCTTGAACATGAATAAAGAGGGTACCTGATCTCCGTAGCGAGTTCAACAAATCCTTAAGCAAACATGAGCAATTCATCCAACCTGCCTCTCAACAATCGTTCTCCAACTGACCTGAGAGAGGGAGAGGAATCAACTCGCAGCCGCCGTGAAATTGGAGCCTGCCGAAAATGGAGCCTGCCAAAAATGGAGCCTGCCGAAAATAGAGCCTGCACCAAAAATGTCTCTGGAGCCTGCCGAAAACAACACTGGAGCTCCGAAAACACACCCTAAAAGTTGGAGCACGACAACCCTAAACAATCTCCTGATCTCAGAAAACGACACTCCAATTTCACTGCTCCGCTCCAAAAGAGAAAATGCCGCACTCCAATTTCACTGCTCTCTGTACAAATAATTGAAACCCTCAACTTCGCTGGTGATCGAAAAAGCACATTACGGATTGAGATAACAAGGAATGTGACTAAACCTGCCGTCAATGCGAACGTTGATGCAGCGGAGCGGACCGTGAGCCTGCCTGTGGAGGCGCTTGAGGGAGCGGAGATGCGCCTGCCTGCGGAGCGGAGCCGGAGACGGAGCGGGGCCGCTATGGCGGAGATGCGCCTGCGCCGGCTGCTTCACTTTGCCAACCTCGGCGCTGCCCCTCCGAACTCTTCACTCTCGCTGCGCTGCGGACTGGGCACCAAGTTGAAGTGGGGACCAAACTCGGAAAACCATCACAATCGGTGCATTTTTGAGTTTAGTCCCCAGTTCGATTCTAGTGTAAAAAGTTGGTGCCTAGTTCGATGTTTGGTCCCCAGTCCGACCAAAACTGGGTGTTTTCGTCCCCAGTCCGTCGTACTTAGCGGATTTCTCTAATGTAGTAGAAATTTCGTGAATAATTTTGTCAAGAGTCGTGCAAGCATCTTGCCATTGTGTATGTGTGAGGTGTTGGTGGTTAGAAAGAATATTTGTAAGGGAGTCTATTTGTAGTGAGTTTTTTTCAAAGAACATTGTATTAAAATTGTCAAGGTTTTCTTTTGGGATGGGGTTTAATATTTTAATATCATTTGAGTTGATGGTATTGGGGGGTCTACTTATAAGGGTATTATGAGGTATATTAAGTTGGATTGGGAAGTGGTCCGAGTTCAAGTTGGTTGAGGTATTGGTGATAGATGTATATTGGGTACGGTTATGTGTTTTAATGTAAAATCCATCAATTAGGCTGGTGTGAGTGTAATTAAGTCCACCTTGCCGGGAGTATTGTGTATCTGTTGGGATTAAATATAAATCTAGGTTATTCGTATATTGGTGCCATTGATAGTCTATGTCAAGTGGGGGGGTGACAAACTCTCCGTTTTGTCTCCCAATAAGGGCGATGTCTCGATTAAAGTCTCCGCAGAGTATTATTGTATGATTAGTGTGTGTATTTATTTGTGAAGTGATGGAATTTTGGATTTCCGGAATAAACCTAGAGTCTTCAATGTGCGAGGGCATGTATAGGTGGAGAATGAGCCATGGTTGGATGGGTCGGTTAGTAATTTCAATCATCTGGAGATATGGTGATATATTAGCCGGGGTAGGGATTTTAGTAATGTTCCCGGGGAAGGCATATGATTGGTGTATGAGCATGAGTAGGCCTCCTCTTGCCGGTATATATGGCCTTCGTTGTTGGATGCAGCGTGTGAGAGAATGTGTGTTGTTAAATATAAGCTTGTAATCAGGGAATGTTTTTTGAATGTATTTCGTGGATTTAGTAGCCGTTAGTTTAGTTTCTTGTATAGCAATTATGGCGGGTGGTGTGTCGGTGTGGGCGGTTAGATTGTGGATGCATGGTAAAGCAGTGTTTAACGATGAGGCGTTCCATGTAACTATATGTATATTTCTATTGTCTGTATTGTCGTGGTTACAAAGTGGAGGGGGAATGTAGGCCGGTGTCGGGGTGGGGTGCGTGTAATCATGAATTGGTTCAAAGCATCTAAGAGCTTCAAGGATGAGATTATGTGGAAAATAGGGAAATTTTTGTTGTAGTTCATTGGGGGAAGGAGGTATGGTTTGGCTATGAATAGAGTTGTATAGATCATTATGTAGAGAGGTTTTGTGTTTAAAAAGGTGTTGATTTTCGTCTAGGAATTTAGTATGTGGGTGGAGTGTGTCTATGTGTCTTTCAGGGGGGTTATGTAGAGCGGATAGGGTGTTTAGTAATATGTTTGTCTAATGTGTTGGGTTTGTATTGGTAGAATGTTGGTTAGTGATATTGTTGCATTCGTCTATTGAAGGGTGGAGGGTGGTAATTATGGCGAATAAGATATGTGTGGGTGGGTGGTTGTTTTTTTGATGTATATAGCGGGAGATGTTGGGGTAGAGGGTGGAGTAAGTTTGGTGAAGTGTGTGGTTACTATTAAGGAGTGGTGCAAAGGAAGATGCCAAGTGTTGATATTCGGGGTGGAGTTTGATAGTATTCGGAATGAAGTATATTTTTGATAATCTTTTGTGTATTTTTGGATGGTTGTGGAAGACATTTGGCATGGGGCCGGGATTAGTTTCTATGTCTCCGTAGAGTATAATTAGTAGTTTGCAATGAGTAGTGTTTACATCTACTAGTGGGAGGGGTGTGGAATGTTGTAGTTGTTGTTGATTGTGGTTGTGGTTGTGGTTGTGGTTGTGGTTGTGGTTGTGGTTGTGGTTGTGGTTGTGGTTGTGGTTGTGGTTGTGGTGGTGGTTGTTGTTGTTGTTGTGGTGGTGGTGGTGGTTGTGGTTGTGGTTGTGGTTGTGGTTGTGGTTGTGGTTGTGGTGGTTGTTGTTGTTGTTGTGGTGGTGGTGGTGGTTGTTGTTGTTGTTGTGGTTGTTGTTGTTGTTGTTGTGGTTGTTGTGGTTGTTGTTGTGGTTGTTGTTGTTGTTGTGGTTGTTGTTGTGGTTGTTGTTGTTGTTGTTGTTGTTGTTGTTGTTGTTGTTGTTGTTGTTGTTGTTGTTGTTGTTGTTGTTGTTGTTGTTGTTGTTGTTGTTGTTGTTGTTGTTGTTGTTGTTGTTGTTGTTGTTGTTGTTGTTGTTGTTGTTGTTGTTGTTGTTGTTGTTGTTGTTGTTGTTGTTGTTGTTGTTGTTGTTGTTGTTGTTGTTGTTGTTGTTGTTGTTGTTGTTGTTGTTGTTGTTGTTGTTGTTGTTGTTGTTGTTGTTGTTGTTGTTGTTGTTGTTGTTGTTGTTGTTGTTGTTGTTGTTGTTGTTGTTGTTGTTGTTGTTGTTGTTGTTGTTGTTGTTGTTGTTGTTGTTGTTGTTGTTGTTGTTGTTGTTGTTGTTGTTGTTGTTGTTGTTGTTGTTGTTGTTGTTGTTGTTGTTGTTGTTGTTGTTGTTGTTGTTGTTGTTGTTGTTGTTGTTGTTGTTGTTGTTGTTGTTGTTGTTGTTGTTGTTGTTGTTGTTGTTGTTGTTGTTGTTGTTGTTGTTGTTGTTGTTGTGTATTTTGGTATGTGTTTTGGTATATACTATTATATATTTTTTTTTCCATATTTCTATTTTTCCATATTTCCATATTTCGTAGTATATAAATATACTATGTATTTTTTTTATTTTAATTTATTATAATAAGTATTCTCGATTATTTTAATACATAGTGTAGTATATATATATACTATTGTATTACTTACTATTACAGCGTTGTTTGGCACTACTAGTTTGACATGTCCATCTTGCCCTCGATAGCCTGTTGCTCTCTTTCCGATGCTTGGGATTCTGCCGCCATGATGGTTTGGATGAGTTGGGATCGAAGGGTTGATATTTCACCTCGGAGAGATTTTACCGTGTTTGCTTGTACCATATCGGCATATTGTCTTGCCTCTTGTACAATCTCTCCCTTCATTGTCTTCATTTCCTTCCGAAGTTGCTCCAAGGTGACCCCATTGCCCTTGTTTGGCCCATTCTCCATGGCAATCACGGCATTTGCTACTGCGGCGTTCACATCTGAAAACCCTAATCTTGCAAGTTCATCCGAATTAGGTTTATTACTTCCATCTAAACTTTTAGGGTGGGGAGTGAACATGACATACTTTCCATGAATTTTCTTGCTTTGTTTGACGTGTTTTTTGTATACTGTAGCGTTTAGACATTCAATGTTACAAGTCCCCACATGTCGCCCGTGCTCGAGTTTGAAGAATATATCAACCACATTCTCTTCACCGAGTATAGACTTGATTCCACTTGCAAGTTCCTTTTCATTTTTTGTTTTATTGAGATTTTTAGCAATGAGAATAAGACAATTCTTCTTTGCAATTTCATCCTCATCCATTTTTCTAGTTGCAAAGCATGGCACAAAAATCTCATTGGAGAATGTGACTTTGTAGTCTTTTACTTTGGCTGCTTGTTCCGGGGAGGGAGTTTTGACCCATGCGAAGTCGGAGAAACCCTTTTTCTCTACCCCGGTAATTTCAAAATCTTGCCCTCTCGCAAAGCTCTCCCTAACAATTTCTTCATGTAGTTCATATGATTCTTTATTGGCGAGATTTGGACCAGAGATTTTGACTGAGAGGAGGTGTGAAAAGGCAAGGGAGTCGTATGTTTTGCATACTTTCCCCTTATGTGGAATACCTTCATTTAGGATGAGAATGAAGGGTCTCAATCCTTTCAACAATCCTCTACCGTCTATCTCGGGGTTTTTTAAGTGTATTTTAATAACCCCATTCCAATTGTTGGATTGGTGGTAGCAAAAAATGGCAATAGGCTCACCAATGTCTGTCCCAGTAGGGATTTTCATTTCATTGAGTCTATTTTTTACCATATCTAGGACAATATCCTTTCCCCAAACTTGGTCCCCAAGCTCGAAGTGGATCGAGACTTGGTAGTCTAATGCATAGCCATTTTCATTCACCTCAACTTCACTTGGGAGTTGGGTGAGATTAAAATGGTTACCCATTTTTCCATCCATTCTTTTAGATGGCCAGTCTATTTGCGGAGTGAATGGATAAGCAGGGATTGCTCCATAACTTTCACTTGCCTCTTTTGTACTAAGACCACTTTTGACCAAGTCTTCAATAGCTACTATTGGTATTTTCATATTACCATTTTTCTTCGCAATTGTATTCATTGCATGAAAACCCAGCCAGAATTCGGTGGAAGGCAAACTAGTTGCCCTCACTTTTTTCTGGGTGGTGTTTGTGATAAACAAGACATTTTGACTCGTATTGACCGGATTTCCCTCTACCACATCAACAAAAAGGCGCTTGGAGGAGGTGGCAATATCTTGAGCTGAAGACATACTGTAGCATACAACAAAGAGTGTGTTAATTGATTTGCATCGTATTGTCTCACTATAACCCCTTATCCTCTTGTGCTTAACTTCTCCCCCCAACATACGTTGAGGGCTTATTGAAGTTAAGATTGTCAAGAAGGGGTGGGCAGAAATATTGATTGCAAAACAACTACTGATTGGACCATTACCTAGTGGTTGTAGGTGAGAGGTTTTGACATAGTAATACATAGTGACCATTGCACGTACACACACACGAGGGGTGCCACAAATTTGGGCACCCTTCCAAGTAACACACTTAAATATAACATATTGTTTACATGACTTTGGGATTGCAAAATAATCCCAGTAGTGGTAGAGAGCAATAGATTGTAAAGAGGGTGAAAGAAGAGTATGACCTGAGAGTTTAGTCTTGGCTGGAGAGAAGCACCTTACGGTTAGATGTCTCACACTTGAGTCTAGCTTGGGTCTCTTGACTTGCCCTCCTAGTGTGCTGGCATAAGCTGCGGGCTGAGGTTGCGTGTTGGCCTCCAGGGACTTCACATCCGCAGGTATTCGAGCAGTGCTCGTGTGCACATCAACAGCTGCGTTCGGTTCTTGAAATAGATGTCCTAACGTCTTCCTTGGGAGAGGCGGTTGGCAGACGCGGGTTTTCGGAAGTTGGGTGGTCGCGCAACTCTCTACTCCCAGCTGAGATTTTGGGGGTTGATTCTCCTCGGCGCTTCGCCCTGCTTCTAGTTGTAAGCACTTGGTTGGGCGATCTTGGGGAGTCCGCCGACTGAGGTCGAACCTTCGGCTGTTGTTCCTATCCTGCGGGCTACGCCGAAAGTGAGGATGTCGTCGCTGGGCGGGTGTGCTGGGTGGGGCGTGCAGTGTATACCGGACCTTTTGTTGCCTTGCACTCTTCTGTTGGTTGGTGTTGGAGGTTCGGGCTACTGGGGCGTGGGCCGCCGTGATCTTCCTGGTGATTTCACGATTCTTGCTCCTCCTCTGTTGGTAGATGTCGACGATCTGGGTTGTTGGGGCGTGTGTCTCGGAGAATTTGCACCAGACTTCGTGCTTCTTGCTCCCTGCTCGGTTAGGGTAGCTGATCTTCAACTTCTTTGAACGGATCTGCGGCTCGGTTCTGCTGTGGGTCTTGACGACTCTGCGCTTCTCTTGTCTATGACCTTCATGAGAATCGTTTCCTCTCTGGGCTGATCTCGCGCTTGTTTGTGGCAGGTGCCGACCTGTCTGTGAGGGACATACATAGATTAGGTTAGTGGCTATCGACTGACAGGTATAACTCACAACATGCAATGAATTCGCAAAGCAAGGGGTAAGCTGATCTTCACTGGTGAGAAGATTCCGATCTACGTGCGCGGGGTGCAACTTTCGACGCCTTCGGTTCTTCTCGCCTCCTTCCAGGTACGCGATCTCCTCATGGACTTGATAAGGAGCGTAAGGTGTCCACAGCATACGGAGTGGACGTCTGTGAGGTATGCCAGTTTGAGAGGGTTTGCAAATGAGGAGGAGTCGAGTTATATACCTTGTTTTTTGCTGGTTCTTGATGGATGTAGTAGCGGTCATCGAACGTCGTCGTATTCTGTTTGTTGATTCGCTAGGGTTGGCTTCGACAAGGAGCCGTTTGAATGCGGCTAGTCGGTCTTGATTTTCCGTGAATTTTCTGTCTATGTAGTGGCGGCTAGGGTTTCGTCTGTGACTTTGTGGCTGGCCATGTGTCCCTGTATATTTCGCACCTTTGTGTGTTATGTGAGTTTTTAGCGATGTAATGCTATCAGTGGGGAGAGGAGATAGAGCGTTGGTAAGATTGCTTACCTGGTTACGTGCGTACCTGTTATTTGTTTGATGTCTTGAGGTTCTGCCTCCATGTTGTTGGCGTTTTTGACATTGGGCCTTCACTCCATGTGTAGTTAGTGTTGCTGGCTTCTCACGTTCCGTTGTTGTGTCGCCATCCAGCTGCAGAATTCTGTATCTAATTCTTTGTTTTCTTGTTGCTGCTTGGCTGGGGGACTTGTGGTTCCTGATGGCCAGAAACATGACGCACAAATTGGTAAAATATAAGGTAGGAGTACTCACCTTGGTCCCATGGGGTGGCACGATGCTTCGTTTTTTGGTTTGTTTCTTGTTCTTGGCGCTGGTTGGATTAAATCTTTGGTGTCGATGCAGGTGTGTTGGTGTCGCCGCCGGTTCGGGATGATGCGCTGCTCGATCTGTTGTCCCCGGGCGATGCCGCCATATGCGTCGTCGCTGGATCTGTCGGCGTGCTTGTCGTTGGACATGCCCTTCGTGTGAAGTCGTTTCTGTTGGCTTCTTATTTTTTTTTCCCTCGTTTCCATTCAGCTGCTGGTTCTTGTGTGGATTACCCTCTTTTCTGAATGCTGTTAGGTTGGGGGATATGTGGTTCCTGTAGGTCAGAAACAAGGAGCACAAAGGGGTTAGTTGTAAGGTAAGATTACGTACCTTGGTCCGGGGGGGGTGCACGTCGCTGCGTTTGTTGATTTGTGTCTTGCCCTTAACACCGGTTTGAATGATCTTGTGGTGTTGTAGGTATGTTGATGTCGTCATCGATTCAGGGTGGTACTCTGTCCAACCTTCTATCCAGGGGCGGTGCCACTCTATGCATCTTCGCTTGATCTTCTGCACCTTTCTCACATTGCAGCTGTCTTGTAGCTCTTTATGATAAGGGTTAGATTTGAATATTGTATCTCCAACAGCAATAACGGTGTGTCTTATGATTTTATGAGAGAAATATTGAGATGAAATAAGGTACTGGGAGAATGTGTACAACTTAGTTGTTCGACTGGATCGTCGTTTTTTCGGTGGTTTCCTTGGATCTTTGTCTTCTGGGCTGTTGGAGTCTTTCGCCATCGGCAGCTGCTGTCTTGGCGGCGGAGCTTGTTCTTGTTCGTGTGGCCCTATCGGTTTCAGCTCCTCTCCCATTGCGTGCTTCCCTTGTAGACCCTCGTACTTCGGTACCATCTTATGTTGATCAATGACGTTCTTCTTCACCTGTGGTTCTACTTTTTCTGCAGACTGTGGAGTACATTTGATCCTATGGCTGTTTGTGCCAATTTCCCCTGTGCCGGGAAGATTAAGCAACGGGTCTATTCCTATCATGTATACTAATGTGTGTGAGTTTTCAGTACAAACATTAATTTGACAATATGCAATATGTAGGGCATCACAGAGTAACTTAGCTGGTTTCGCATAATGTCGACCGTTGCAGAATCTTGTGTCTCGGTAGCTGACTTCACTTTCTTGCAAGAAACACTTTGTCTTCATGGAATCACTAGAGTCCTAGTAGAGGAGGGATTTGATGTGTGGTATCACGATGGTGTAGTGGTAACCAAATCTCGAACTAATTGACTTAGAGTTGGTATGATAAGTGCAACATCTAGATCTAGATCTGGGCCAACACAGAGCCCCGCTTCAGATCTACTCTCCCAAACTAGTACTAGTTTGTTGCACCTTCACACAACTTTGTATCAATCAATCTAAGATTTGCAATCCCTCTCAACATTTTCCTCATCATACGCATACCAATCAGCAACAGATAATACACACCGGGATTCACAATGAGCCTAGCAGCCCTCATTGTTGTGTGTAGAGTATTTGCGCCTAACATCAAAAACCCCTCCTCACCAAGATTTGCGGAGCTACTCTTCTCTCATCTCACCTCCCATAGCCAAACATAACTATCCCATTGGAGGAATAGACACGTCAAACTAGTTTTGACAAACAATGCAGTGGAAAAGGTGTATCTTATAGTATATATTTATATTATATTAGTATATTTCTATACTACTAACCAAAAAATATATATACATATTTTTATAGAAAAAAATAAAACTAATACTAAAATATATATAAGTATATATTTATATTATATTCAAAAATCATATATATATATATAAACAACAACAACAACACAAACCAATAAACATATTCCAGAAACTACCAAATTAGAAAAGAATACAAATAAAAAAGAAATCTCTTACCAAACTCTAATCACCATTACCAAAATATGCCCACGACACAAAAACACCCATAAACACACTAATAGCAATTAGATTCATGATACACAACACGGTATTGTAAACACTACAACAAAAATACTAAAATACTAATCAACACAAAATATCAAAAACATATAAACAAGAAAAAAAATATAACATATCCAACCAAATTTTTCCATTGTAAATTTTCGAATTTACTCCTTGGTGGAGACATTGAAAAAAACCCCGGCCCATACCAAACATTAAAAAACACACCCCGCAGCCTATAAAAAACGTGCAAAAATGTATTTTATCCCAAGCACTATAAAATTACACCCTAAATACCAACACCTTGCTAGCACATCTTCACCCTTTCTAAATAACACACATACACCAAACAACACACATAAAATGACATTCTCGCATGTAGCACACTTCATCCAACAAAAAAATGTACATCCATCACCACACATCCTCTATGCCTTAATTGTCACTGTCCATTTCTTACTAGACGAATGCAACCAAATCTTAGCCCCACAAGAAACTAATACAACACAATGGACTAGCACCCTCTTAAACAATCTAGCCGCCCAATCCAACCCGCCTCAACAACATTTTAATACAAAACATCCTTACACAAAACTCCTATTATTTTCTCACTGCTACAAACACAAACAAATTTCCGCCTCATGGTAAACCAATTCTACAATATTACTATATTAAAAAGGTGACCCCTCAATACTTCCCAACCACATACCAATTGCCTTAGCCAATACTATCTATAAACTCTTCACAAGTACATTCACATCCATATTATGATCATGTGGTGAAAAACACCAAATCTTACACAACAACCTAGAAGGCATATGTGTTGAAAGAAGCACATCTAGACAAATCCAAACCACAATAGCCGCACTCAAAGACACACGATTTACAAACCAAGACATATATATTTTATATATTGATTCCAAAAATGCACTTGGCTCTATTGACCGCGCAAGATTATTAGCAATCATGTCTGACCTCGGATACCCAACCAACGCAATTGCACTTGTTGGAGACATCTACTCTCATTCGTCCACTCATATGTTGTAGAATATTTCAGAACAACTTATTCCATTCCCATACAACGCGGAACCATACAAAGTGATACCTTATGTCCATATCTATTCATTATTTTTTAAGAACTACTACTAAGATGGATGCAAAGGGGAACTAACGGCTACTTTTCCGGTACATCACAAGTCACCATCAACTTGGTCGCCTACGTCGATGACCTTGCCGCTATAGCCAATAAACTTAAATCACTACAAATCAAATTTAATAAAACTGACAAATTCTGCGATTGGTCCGGTATTGATGTTGGCACCCAAAAATGGACGCCACGGGATGTCCAAACAAATCCAAAATGAACCCCACCGCATTCAAAGTACATATGCAAGTCGCCAACATAAAATATTGTAACCAACCCATCTCTATACTACATCAAAATGAATCATACCTATATCTATGCACAAATATTATCCCCTCACTAAAATGGAAGATACAAATTCACATCACACCGCAAAATTCACTAAGCAATGCAAAGAACTAATAACATGCCCGGCCCCTATGAAACAAAAAATTAAAATGGTAGATACCGTACTTAGACCTTTAGTAGCATACATGTTCTACGGAGTTCCATACTCCATGCTTGCTATCAAAAAACTAGACAAAAAAATCATAACCATACAAAAATCCATCTGTGGCCTCCACAAATGTATGTCAAATGTCATAACCGACTCCCAAAAAAATTATTTATATTAGAATCTTTTTCCCTTTAAAATGCTTACCTCCGATGTATAGGAGAATAATTTCAAAACGCACTCAACGAGAAAGGTAAACTCAATAAGATTTACAAAGGACTCACCGAGTATATACTTACCATATACGGTGGTGCTAAAAACATTACTAGAATAAACAAAGCCGATTGCATCAGATCACGGTTCACCAATCACTCAAATATTTTTTCTACTAGAAAATGAAGCAAAAATTTACTTAAAAAGCACACTCACGATTTTTCCTAAGAACCCTCACCTATAGAACAAATGTGGCTACAAGAAATCCAAAATGACATAAGAATTAATCAACACCTCTCCCAAAAACTTTTATAAAAACTCTTTTCAATTAATATCTCCAACTTAAAACAAATTATACTACCAAATGGAACACACATCATGAACCACAACGACTTCCTAACATTTCATGCTACATCATCCAAACTAGTAAAAAGTGCCATTAATATTGCCCAACAATTATTTTGCTACCCCATGCCCTAATACATGTGCCTCACCATGCTCAACTACCCAAATCCCTACACACTCAGAGACGCATATATCACCACCAACAACAACATCCTACCCAGAAACAACACCCTACTAATTCACCTCCAATCCATTGCATCCATACCTTCTTCTTTGTCCAATACACATCCTCAAAAACCCATCTATATATCCCATAAATCTCATTATTGACCAACTCATTGAATTCAAATATTGGAATGACAAATTCTCCCCGAAAGCAATTGAAAACAAAATTAATAAATACCAACTACTTATCAATGGAAAGTTGACCTCCTTATTGTCATTGCTACTGGGCTAGAGCTACTACCTTTATCCCCTCTATGAAAAGTCTGAAAAAAACATTCAATATCTTTATTAATTCAATTAAAAAGAAATTCACAAAAATCAACACTATCGCTATTAAACATGCGATGTCTATACTTCTATACAAACAAAAACTCGAAAATAACAAACCTCTCCCAAAATTACATGATATCCCTTAAATCCTCTCTAAAACTCATACTTACTCTTTACGTATCATCTATTTGGAATTGAGCCATGTGGCTCTGGCTCGTCCTTAGTTATTGTTTATTGGTTATTGGTTACATAGTGTCTCCTCTCAAGAGGGGGGAGTAGTTCCATACTACTAAAACCTATGTCTGGTGGACATGGATTTAATGGTAGAACGAACAAACACTTTATTCACTACGCCCCCCCTCTTCAAGGACCATAGTTCTTCTTCTTCTTACATAGGGCAGATGATTTTGATCTTAAATTTTGACTGAAATTTGACTCTAAAAGCTCCTTTGTGGTTACATGGTTGTCTTTTGATGTGTGTAAGTTTTGAAACATTTTTATCTACAATTGAAGAAGAAGAAGAAGAAGAAGAAGAACGCCGGTTTCCGAAGGGGACCGGTGTGAATAAACTGTCTGTTCGTTCCACTACTAAGACCATGCCCACCGGACAGGGAATTAGTAAGCAGGAACTACTTCCCCCTTCCGAGGGTAGACAATATGTAACGGGTAGCCAGAAACCAACCAAGCAAACAACCAACCAACCAACCAACCAACCAACTAACCAAGCAAGTAGCCAAAAACCACAAAACCAACCAATCAAGATAAATCAAGGCGAGGGAAGTATTTAAGGGGGGTCTTGTGTATTGGGAAGGGTTTGGTTGTTTTCAATTTTGCGTTCATGTAGTAAAATGGACATGGCATACTGAATAGCGATGGTGTAAATGTTTTTAAAGGTGGTTTTAATTGTTTCAATGGGTATTTTGAATTTATCTTCTAGAGTTTTCATAGATGGAATAAAGATGGTGGCACGAGCGCCAGATGTGATTACAATAAGGGGGTCCACATCCCATCCAAGGGCTATGATGTTGTCAATGAGGGGTTGGTATTTATCTATTTTGTTTTGAATTGTTTCCGGGAAAAATCTATCGTTGCAATATGTGAATTCAATGAATTGAATGGTGTAGTCTTGGTTTATGTGATCGGGTGGTGGGTCATTATATGGTAAACCTTTAACACAAAGGATGTCCGGTTTGAGCCTAGCATTGCAATGACACCTTTGAGTCTCACATGAGCATGGGAGTAGCCATGGAGGGACCGTATTTCCTTGTGGATTTTTATTAAAAGTGCCGGCGTTCATTAATATAAAACATCTCGATTTATTGTAGGAGGTGATTAGTTTTCGAACTTCCCATACCGCATTATTATGTCTTTTAACAATTAGGGAGTGTATGTGGTGGTTTTGGCATTTGAGTAGAACATGAAGCCATGTGTCGGGGTCTGTTGAAGGGCATATGGGGCATGTTATGGATGGGAATCTTTCTATTCCAAAGAAGAGTTGTTTGCAAGCGTTTCCCATATATTGACCAATACGGAATTTGATGAGGCATGTTATTTGTGAATCTGAAATGATGGGGTTTTTCCAAAAATTTGTAGAGAGTTCATTGTCTATGTTGTTATTGTTAGTCCATTTTTCTATGTTAGGAATTTTTTTTGAGATTGTGTCAAGGTTGTTGTAGAGGTCTTGTTTTTTGAGATATTTGCCCAAAAATCTAATTGGGCCTTTGTCGGGGGTATCTTCTTTGGAAGGCCAATCTTCTTTTTGAAAGTAGTATGGGGTAGCATGGGCATGTTCGCGTAGGTCTTTGGCTAGTTTGTGTGTTTTTTCTTGGCCTTCTTCTGCTAATTTATCTGCTTATTTGTTGCCATCAATATTGGCATGGGCTCTCATTTTGTGGAGGGTTGTGATTTGTGTTCAGTTTTGTAACATTTTGGACCATTGATATTAATATGGTTTGGTCGGGGTGGTTATTGTGAAGAATAGGGCGTGTTATTTAAGTGTTTAGTAGGTAAAGTGCATTTATACAATTGGGGAATATATGTGCGGGTTCATTATTGTATTTTGTTGTGATGATTTGTAGTGTTTTGTGAATGGCCATGAGTTCTGCTCTAAGGATATTTTGTAGTCCATGGAGTCTTTTGGCTAGTTGAATTTCGTTGGTAGAATTATATATGCCATAGCGAGCTTTTTCTCTGCGCTAGGTTTCTGGGCTAATTTGTTCTGGTGGTTTAAATGAGCCATCGGTGTAATAACTATGTGCAGGGTTAAATTTTGGTGTGGTATGAGTTGGATAGTTTGGGAGAGGGGGCGGTGTGACAAAGTAGTTTACTGTATTGTTGACATAGTTTAGTTTTGACCAGTAATTCTTTGGTTTACGGGGGTTTGTATAGGTGTCGGTGGGGCGAGTTGTGTATAATCGGTGTATGTTTAAATTGTTTGTTATGGAGGTAAGTTCAGCAAGTTGTTCTAGGGTGCCAAGGGTTTGATTTGATGATGGACACATAGTATTTGTAATGTAGATGGCTCGATTCAGGGTGTTTTTAGCTCGGGTGGAATAGTAGGTTCTTTGTATGGTATCGAGTTTGCCTCAAATAATGGAATGATATGGAAATCTGGAAATGGGTTTGAGTGTTGGTTGTTGTTTTGGTACCAATTGTTGTTCGGCGTGATGATGATTGTATTTGTGTTCTTTGGATCATGTTTGGCGGCAAGTCGAGCCCAATGTATTGCTTGTTCCATTTCCTTCTCGTTGTGGGGGTGAGCTATACCATTACCAATCCATTTGTAGTCAAAGGCCTTTCCCAAGGATCCAAATATTTTGTCTCTTTCATAAGGTGAGTAGAATTTTTAGTTTGGTAGAACATATGACTGGGGAAGAAAAGTATGATTGTTTGATGTTAGAGGATGAGATTAGTGAGTCTAAAATGGGTGTGGGTATTGTGTATTGCACATTTTTGAGGGGTCAGTTTTTGGTATTCGGTATTTATACCTTTGGTAAAGCCAAATTAATTTGGTTTCAAAGGGTTGGGTCGTTGGCTCGATGTTTGTAGGAGTTTGTAGTTTTGTATTGTATTGATTCCATAGCCATTGGAGTCGAGTAATGGGGATAGTGTGTAAGTGTTGTCGATTTTCTTTATATAGATGTGCTTGGTTGTTATTTATTTTTATCGTGTTTGCGAGTGTAAGGATATCATTTTCGGGATTGCATTCTGTTGTATATATGTTTAAGAGTGGAATGATTATGGGTGGTATTACGGATCTTCAGTCTGAGAATTGTTCTTGATGGTGATGGTTTTGGATGATATCCGAGTAGGTTATGTTTTGAATTTTTTGGTAGTATTGTTTTAATTTTCAATGTTATGTGTGGAGGTATTGGTGTCGTGTCGTGGGAAAAGGTCTCTTTGGGGAAGCCATTTATTGTATGTATTCTCGTTGTATTGCCATTGGCATAAATATTTTGTGGAGGTATTTTGTATATTATTCGTATCTGTGTGTTGTATATGTTTATGGTGTGAGATGTTCTTAATGGGATATGTGGTAGGGTTTTTGGGGATGTATGTTGGAGGACGGGGGTGGTATGGATGTTGGGGGACGGGGGTGGTATGGATGTTGGGGGACGGGGGTGGTATGGATGTTGGGGGGTTAGGGGGATTGATTGGTGGGGGGATATTTCTTAGGGTGATGCTATTGTTGATGACGATGAATGAATCTTGAAGTATATAGGAGTATGGGTGTATGTTACAAGGGATATGACATGTGGTGGGGCATATTGGATGGCAAAATAGTTGTTTAGCAACGTTTAGAGCACTTTTTAATAATTTGGATGGGGTGAAGTGGTAGGCTTTGAAGTCCTCATTGTTCATGATGTGTGTGCCATTAGGTAAAGTAATTTGGTTTAGTTCAAAAATATTTTTTGAGAGGAGTTTTTGTAGAAGCTTTTGGGAGAGATGGGCATTGAGTGTGTTGTGATTTAGTGTTTCTTGGCACCATAGTATTTCTAGTGATGTAGGATTAATGAGGAAGTTTGGAAGCATACTTTTAAGGTGGATTTTAGCTATCTAATTTAATAAGAAGAATGTTCTTGTTATTGGTGACCTTATGCAGTCACTTTTTTAAGTTCTGGGTATGTTTTCGGCACCACCGTATTGGGCAAGGACATAATGAGTTAATCCATTGTATATTTTTCCAAATCTACCTTTATCGTTTAAAGCATTTTGTAGTTGTTCACCTATACATCAAAGATATGCGTTTATGAGGGAGAAAACTTCAAGCCCAACTAGGTTATGTGGGAGTTGGATTATTGCATTTGACATACATTTTGGTAATCCACATATAGTTTTTTGTATGGCTATTATTTTTTTATCAAGTTTTTTGATAGCTAGCATAGAGTATGGTACACCGTAGAAATTGTATGCCACACCTGGGCGTAGTACGGTATCAACCATTTTTATTTTTTGTTTCATGGTGGCCGGACATGTTGTTAGTTCTTTGCATTGTTTGATGAGTGTCGTGGTTGTAGTGTGAATTTGGATTTTCCATTTTAATGAGGGAATAAGATTTGTACCTAGGTATATGTATGGTTCATTTCGGTGTAGTATAGGGATCGGTTGATTGCGGTAATTGATGTTAGAAGCTTGCATTTGGGCTTTGAAAGTGGTAGGATTCAATTTGGATTTGTTTGGGCATCCGGTAGCGGCACATTTTGGGACAACGACGTCCATGCTTGTCCATTTGCAATATCTATTAATTTTATTGAGTTGTATTTGGATAGATTTAATTTTGTTAGTTATGGTGGCGAGGTCATCCGCGTATGCGGCAGAGTTTATTGTGACTTGTGATGTGCCAAAAGTGTATCCATTGTTGCCTCGTTCTAGCCATCTGAGTAGTGGTTCTAAGAATATAATGAATAGGTATGGGCTCTGGATGTCCCCTTGTATAGTTCCTCTTTGAATGGATATAGGTTTTGTTTTTCCAAAGTGTTCACCGATATAGCAAGTAGATGATTGGGAGTAGATGTTTCCAACAAGTGTAGTTGCATCTTTTGGGTAACCAAGATCCATCATTATTGCTAGTAGTCAAGCATGGTCTTTTGAGCCAAAGGCATTTTTAAAGTCAACGTATAATATGTATATATCTTGGTTTGTAAATCTTCCGTCTTCTAGTGCGGCTATTATAGTTTGTATTTGTCGAGCGGTACTTCTCTCTGCTCTAAATCCTTCTTGACTATCTTGTAGGATTTTGAATTTTTCACCGTATGAGGATAGTATAAAGGTGAGTGTACTAGTGAAGAGTTTGTATATTGTGTTAGCTAGTGCAATTGGCCTATGGTTGGGTAGTATAGATGGGTCGCCTTTTTTGTATAGTAAAATTGTTGCACTTGATTTCCATGAGGTCGATATTTGTTTTTGTTTATAGCAGTGAGAGAAGAATAGGAATAATAATTTATGAAATCTTGGAGGCATGTTTTTAAGTATTGAGTTTGGTATGCGATCTGGGCTTGGGCTTTGTTGTTACCAAGATTTCAAAGACATGTGTTGTATGTGGCTCTGTTAAAGTATTTATGTGGTGGAATTTCTGGTTCGTCACGATTGTCAAGGGTAAATCCATCAAGGTCATGCCATGGGTATTGGCGTATTGCACATGTACATTCAATTGGATGTTGTGGTTGGTAATTACATGTTGGTACTGTTGGTCTATTTCTTTTTGTTTGTTGAATGAATATTTCATTTGCAATGTCTTCGGGGCTAGTTAGAATATTATTATATTGATCTGTGATACAATCCATCGGTGGGGATTCAAGGTTTTTAAAGACTTTTCTATTCATATTTTTTGGGCTAATTTCGTATAATTGTATGTATTTTGAGATGGCTTTCTTAATGTTATCTTTGGCATATTTTGAGGTTACTTTCCGGGCTTGTATGTTGACATTTTTTGCAATTAGTGCGATATCTTTTATCCATGTATCGTGGAGTAGATCCGGAGTTGGCGGGGTAGGGATTTGGATGTGTTGTAGAGTTAGTAGTTCATTGCATATGGGGTGGTTATGCCATTGAGGGTTGTTTTTTACAATTCTAATGGTTTTTCGTATAACATGGTATGTAGTTAGGTGTTGTTTCCAAGTTTTAGAAAGTTTGCGGGGTAAATAGCCGCCTTGTTGAGAAGTTCTGTTTGTCATTTGAGGTATTGGGTGGGCACTGTAAGTTTGTTCTAGTGTGTCTGACATTTTATTTATGAGTTTGTCTAGGGTGTGGCATGCTTCTTGCCATTGTATTTGTGGTAGTTGACTATTGTTTTCAAGAGTATTTATGAGGGAGTCTATTTGTATGGAGTTTTTTTCAAAGAATTTTGTGATGAATTTTTCTATATTGTCTTTTGGAATGGGGTGAGTATGCGTATAGTGTCATTGTTTGGGATTGTAGGAGTTCTATTAATTAATGTGTTATTTGGGATGTGCAATTGTATAGGTGAGTGGTCCGAGTTGAGAATAACATCCTTGTTTATTGTAGAGGTGCATTGTGTATTGTTGTTTGTATTTATATAGAATCCATCTATTAGACTCCAATCACTATAATTATAGCCACCTTGTCTAGAGAATTGCGTATCGGTTTTGATGTAAGTGAAGTTTAAGTTTTCTGTGAAGCGGTGCCATTGGTAATCAATGGTTTGAGGGGGGGTCTTATGATTTCCATTTTCATGACCAATTAATGCTATGTCTCTGTTGAAGTCTCCACATAATAGGTATGTGTGATTGGGGTTATTATTAATTTGAGATGTAATAGTGTTTTGTATGTCTATGATAAATCTAGTATCTTCAGGATGAGATGGCATATACATGTGAAAGATTAACCATGGTTGTAGTGGGTGATTAGTAATTTTGATTATTTGAATGTAAGGTGATATGTGCATTCGGGTAGGAATTTTGTTGATGTTGCCCGGGAAGGCATATTTTTTGTGTATTAGTGTAAGGAGGCCACCGTGGCTCGGTGTGTATGGTCTCCGTTGTTCAATGCATCTTGTAAGTGCATGTGTATTGTTAAAGATGAATTTATAGTCTTGAAATATATTTTGTATATATTTTGTAGATTTTGTGGCGGATAATTTTATTTCTTGTATAACTATGAGGGCTGGTGGTGTATTAGTGTGCGTGACCAAAGTTTGTAAGCTAGGAAGGGCAGTGTTTAGAGTGGAGGCATTCCATGTGATTATGTATGTATTTTCTTGATTTGATCTAATGTTTTGATTTTGTGGAGGGATGTAGGGAGTGGTGGAGGTGGGTGGGTGGGTGTATTCTAGTATAGGGTCTCAACATTTTAGTGATTCATTGATGAGATTGTTAAGGAGGTAAGGGAATTTTAGTTTTATTGTTTCATTTGAGGGAGGTATGGTTTGACTATGTAAAAAGTCATATAGTTCCTTATGTATTGAGTTTTCATGGTTTATAATATTTTGGTTGTCTTCAAGAAACTTTTTATAGGGGTGCGGAGTGTAAATGTGTCGTTCTGGTGGATTTTGTAAGTTTAGTAAAGTTTGTAGAAGTGTATTGGTCCATGTAATTGTGTTCAAATTTTGTGGATTTAGGAGATGGTTACATTCATCTATGTGTGGATGAGTAGTGACTACTAGGCCATATAGAATGTGGGGTGGTGGATGCGTATTTTTTTGTTGTATGTATTGGGCAATGTTTGGGTGTGTAGTGTTATGTATGTGGTGTAATGTATGTGTGTTTTTTAAGAAAAGTGCAAAGGTTTTTGCAATGTGTCCATATTCCGGTTGTAATTTTATTTTATGAAGTATATTTTGGCATTTTTGTTATGTGATGTAGGGTGTCTTTTTAGTATATTAGGCATGGGTCCCGGGTTGGTTTCTATGTCTCCTCCTAGAAGTAGTAGGAGTTTGTGATATGTATGTTTAGTGCTGTATTTTAAAGTTTTTGTTTTTTGTATAATTTTTTGAGGCTTTGTTATGTTATTAAAGTCTTGTGCACGTTGCTGGTAAATGTGTTGAGCAACATGTGTATATATCATGTTATGGCAGTGGTTTAATGTATGCGCGGGTTTTAGTAGAGGTGCAAATGTTTTAGTAGAGGTGCAAATGTTGATATTCCGGGTTAGTTTGGTGGTGCTAGGAATAAAGTATGTTTTGGCGTTTTCCATGTGTGATGTGGGTTGTCTTTTTAGCACATTTGGCATAGGTCTCGGGTTCGTTTTAATGTCTCCTTCAAGTATCAGTAGTATTTTGTGTTGTATCTTATTATTTCGGGTATATTGTTTTTTGGTTGAATCATGTGTGTGTATTCTTGATTTGGTGTCTTTTGGAGTTGTTTGGGTATGTGTAGGCGTGGGTGTTTGTATGTGTGAGTATGTATATATGCGTGTGTGTGTATGTGTGTATGTGTGTATGTGAGTGTATGTGTATACATATGTGAATGTATATGTATATGTATATGTGTATGTGTATGTGTGTGTATGTGTGTGTATGTGTATGTGTATGTGTATGTGTATGTGTATGTGTATGTGTATATGTGACTATGTATATTGGTGTATATGTATTTGTATGTATATGTGTGTGCGTATGTGTTCTATTAGGTATTGATGTATTTGTGGATTTAGGTGTGGAGGTTTGTATGTAGGTAGTGTTGTATTGTTGGGTGTGTGTTTGTATTATTCTTATATTTATTATCATTATTTTTATTTTTATTTTTATTTTTATTTTTGGTGTATTTAGTGTATTCGTAATTTTATTGATGTATGTATTACTGGTAGTATTTTTTTTGGTAGCTATACAAATATTATGTACAATATTTGTATTGTTATATATACTAGTATTTGTATGTGTGTATATATTTGTATGTGTACTTGTACAACAATATATGTATATGTGTATATATTTGTATTTATAATTGAAGGAAATATAGTATAAGCATAGGGTGTCTAGTATTGATATGATTTTGTAGTATGTATAGGTAGTGGCTAGATATATTCTACTGCGGTCGTATTTTATATAATATGGGTGGGGTATTGAACCTTTGGCCTTGAGGTTGTTGTCCTTCACATTTTTGACGAGTCTTCTTTAATCGAGATAGGTGGTTTGGACCCCGTGATGTTTTGCAACATTGCAAAGGTGGTACCAACAATTCTTGAATCTTCAACATTTGGTCTTTGATTTCTTGGAGTTCCTTAGCTTTTGCATTTGCTTGTTCTTTAACTTCTTGCCTCAAGATTTTGTTGTTTGCTTCAAACGCCTCTACTAGGTCCTTCTTGGTAATGGCTTGGAACGGGGTGTGAATTTCGAAGGTCTCCACCGTATTGATGATGGCTTTGTTGATATCTTCAAAGCCAAACTCTATGAGTTGAGTTTGGGTGGGGGACTCGATTCCGTTGATGCTCCTCCTATGAGGAGCAAACTCCACGAAGTGGCCTCCTATGGGAATGGTTTTCCCTACAAACGCCCTATACACAATTGGGTTAGCACATACCACATTTGCACTTCCGATATGGCAAACTCCGTTGTCCTTGTAAAACCAAATAGAGCAAATGTTAAGGTCTCCCATAATTTTGTAGATAGCACTAGTGGTCTCAATAACATTCATTAGTATAGGAAGATGGGAGAGTGTTAGGGTGAGGGCGTCTTTCTTGGCCTCCATTTCCTTGGTGATGTGAGTTCCTCTAAGGGGCTTCTTTGTTTGCATGACTTCTTGGCGTGCGGTTACCTGTAGCTCTTGGATTTTCTTGGCTTGTTGCGGGGTGGTGGTCAAAATGAAGGCAAATCCATCTCCTTTTGCCTTCTGCACGCAAGTCACTTCAAAATCATGTCCACGTTTGAAGCTAGATTCGAGGACCTCTTTGAAAAGCTGGTTAGCAACAATGTTATGCAAAAAGGGGCTTTGTATTTTAACTGATAGACTAGAATGGTGTACAATGCTATGATAAGTTTTACATACCTTCCCCACCACGTCAACCGCATCGATTTGAGAATGAAGGATCTAATCCCCTAGAGGAGGAGTAGGCCATCAATTGTAGGTTTTGCAAGATGCAATTTGATAAGTCCCGACCATACACCATTTTTTCCTCCTCGTTGTTTGATACTAAAAGAATGAATGGAGATTGGTTCGATGAGCTTCTTACCAAGAAGGATGTCCATATCTTTGAGGCGGTTAGTAACCATCATTTTGACTTCATCATGCAAAATGGGGTTAATAGGTGGTTCAAAATGGATAGCGACTTGAAAATCTAAAGCCAAACCCGTACCTTCGTCTATGGGGATGTTGGTGGGCACTTGTGTAAGATTGTAGTATTGTCCTCCTGGGTCGCCTGCCCCTCGCGATTGTGGATAGTGGATCTGTGGGATGTGTGGGAAGGCTATTCTTGCTTGTTTGACTTCTCGGGCTTCACTTTCTTTAAGACCTCTGGTCACCATGTCCTCAATTGTTTCCTCGTTGAGGAGCTCGTCTAATCCCTCCTCCACTGCTAGGTCCTCCATCACTTGAAAACCTAGCCAAAACTTGAAGCAATTGATTTCAAGGATGGTGATGAGAGCCGTACCTTCTTTCCCCATGTTCTCTTCACGGATGGGCTTTTGTTTTTTGCTGGCAGATGCTTCTTCATGTTGTTGTTTCTCCACTTGTTTTCCTTGAAGCCTCTTGAGACTTTCACTGGAGGACTCGATCTCCATATGGTCTATATAGCTGAGGGCTTTCTTCACACTTTGTGTGTCCATATCTGCCCCTTTCCAATCTACTACTGCTGCCAATGCGCACCAATTAGACAGAGGAGAGATGAAGTAACTTACCTTGAGTGGGTCGTTGGAGGGTTGCTGGAGCTTGTAGGGTCAATGGCTGAGGTTGGTTGGTAGTAGGGAGGAGGTAGGAGGTCGCTGGGGAGGTTTTGGAGGTCGTTGGGGTAGTTTCAGGGGTCGTTGTGGGAGTGTGGTAGGTCGTTGGGGGTAGTAATGGGTCGCTGGAGGGTTTTAGCACGTCGCTGGCGAGTTGTGGCAGGTCACTGGGGATGTGTATCAGGTCGCTGAAGACGAAGGGGTGCGTACATTGAAGCAGGCCGGTTGTCTTAGCTCCTTCTGGCTCCACTATATTGGGGTACTTGGACTCGGGCGTGTAAAGCATGCTTGTGTTACAAGCTCTCCAGTTCTTGATGCATCTCGCGTCTGGTTTCCTTCCTTCTGGCTCCATAGTGTCGAGGTACTTGGGCTCGGGCTTGCAGTGTGTTTTTGTTACAAGCTCTCCAGTTCTTGATTTGCCTCATGTCTGGTTTCCCTCCTTCTGGCTCCACTGTGTTGGGGTACTTGGGCTCGGGCTTGTAGTGTGTATTTGTATTACAGGCTCTCCGTTTCTTGATCTGTCTCGCGTCTAGTTTCCCTGTTTCATGTTGTGGGCTTGTAATGGTTGTTGAGATGCTTGAATCCGTCCTTTAGTATCTTGTGTGTTGCTTTGTTGTGTTGGGCCGTAAGGGTTTGAGGTTGCAGTGGGTGTGTATCGTTTGAGTTCCTCAGTCTTGATTTTGCTCTTCTGTATTGTATCGCCACGACTTCTCCTTCTGCTGACGCGCGATCTGTTGTATGGCAGGGCTTCTACTACTGATGATGTGCGCGTTGCTGGTGTTGTGGTGTTGGGGAGATCTGTGCTCTGATGCTAGTACTCTTCGACCTGACTTGCATGGAGAATGGGTCTTGTGCTGTACCTTATGATGGTCGCAGGTGAGTACCTTGCTTTAGGCCTATAGTCGCTAGTTAATCTGGACGTTGCATGCTGATGGTGCGGTTGTATTGGTTTGCAGGATGGTAGACTAGGTGTGGGCCTCGGGGCAGTTTCTTCAGATCTGTGGAAAGATAGACAACACTTCCGCAGGGCACATGCAAGTCCAGATCTAGAAGGAAGTTGTCTACTAGTGATGTTAGCTTGTATACACCTACTTTCCTTGTGTTGTTTGAGAATTTTTGTATTAGTTCGTAATTATATTTTTTGATTTAAGTTACATAAACATTGAGTATACCCTGAGAAGAGACAAGGACAGTACCAAAGTAAATTTGTAATGAGGTTGGAAGGACGTGACCTGTTTGCGATACTTGGTGGTCGCTGGTTCTGTGTGGCGATGTTGTGTGAGTTGGTGTTGTTCTTGAGTGTGTTTTTGGTGTTGCTCTTGAGAATACACTTGGTGTTGCTCCTTGTACTTGACGTTGTTTGGTTGTCTCAAGCCGGAAGTTTGCAGCAGCAGCCGTTGTTCTATGCAGGCTCTCCGCTGTTGAAGTGTTCGCCTTCTGAGTTGGGAGTTATGGCTCCTCTTGACCTCCTCTTGTGTAGTCGTTGTTGCTCCCTGTTTGGTTGTTTTCGTACCGTTTCTAACATACAACTATTACATATGATGGAAGAAGAAAGAGTGTGGTGAATATTGTGGTGCTAAGTATTGTGGTGATGCTTGTGAATTTTTTGGCAGCGCTTCCGCGTGATTTTTATGGATCTGAGTTTACTAAGATGGTGCCTGAGAGTGTGACAGTGCTTGTGTTGTCTTTCTAACGTGTTTTTGGATCTGATTTGTTGGTGGTATTGATTAGTTTGTATGCTACTAGGACTAGAAGGTTTGTGAGAATTTTGTGACTCTGGTCTAGTTGTGAAACCTAAGTGAAATTGTGCGCTTATCGTGGGGTATCTAGTGGTGACATGAACCAAAACAACAAGAAGCAAAAGCAAAATTGTGCAAAAGTGAGAGAGGGTTGAAGGAAATGCGTAGCTCAAGGGTGGGCGATGTAGGCGTTGGTGGCAGCTTGTGTTGATCTTCTTGCTCCAGCTTTGTTAGGTTGATGTTTCTAGATCTGGGCTGCCTTGGAAGTCTATGTATGAGCTATGTACGTGTATTCTTCTAAGCTAAGAGATCTGCTACTTGCTCTTTCGATCTGGAGTGAGGTTCAAACCTAATCGCTCAACACATTAAGTTCTAGCTCTTACAGATGACTTGCAACAAGGTCCTGCTTCTAAGCACACTCTCACCTCCAGAAAGTTTTGCAGGAGTAGATTTGTCTAGCATAAACCCACTTCCAACACTTCACATCCCTCCCCAAGCTCATACACTTCTAGATCTGGAGTGAAGGTGGAATCTCTACAATTGAATAGATAGTTGAAGTTGAAAAATCATCATGCATCATACATCATGAATGTTTGCTTCATATGTTGTATGCAAAATGTGAAGCTATCAAACGTAGCGCATATTTAAAACGTTATATATGAGTTTTGAGTTTACTTAGAAATTTTCAAGAAATTTTTAAATCATATATTATACATATTTAATATATTTAAGTTTATTAATATATAACTTGCATAGAATTGTTTAATTAAAAAAATTATAATTAAAAAAATGAAATTACATGATAAATATTCAAACAAAATAAGAAATATTTATATTTACATTATAGTGCTTGACCAAATTTGTTTTTGAAACTCTTGTAGTAACATGAGCCATCTATAACAGAACAAAGAGGTAAAATGCCAATATTGAAAGCCTCAATTCTTAGTAGAAGAAGTTGAGAAATCAACATGCATCATACATCGTGAATATTTGCTTCATACGTTGTATGAAAAATGTGAAGCTATCATCATAGTGCGTATTTGAAAGATTCTCCAAACAAGATTTTTTTCTAAATTCCAATGCAAGAAAGAACAAAATTTTGGAAAATCCAACACACATATGATGCCAAAGACACTACGCAAAATAGGGATGTCAAAGGTGGCACAATAGGGGTCAATACTGAATTCATTAAACGTAGTGGCAACATATGGGGTTCATTTTTCTTGGAATGATAACGCTTGTACGATTTTTTTGAAACCCTCATCATAATTTTGAACTTTGCGGCCATACTATAAATATTGTACAATCTAATCAATCAAATGTACATAGAACCCAAGCACTTTACAGAATTCTACCTTACACGTTACTTTACGTGGATTCAATACAGTAATAATTATATTTGGTGTTTGCAACAGTAATTACAAACTAGAACATTAAATGGCAATATTCCAAATAATGTAACAACTATAAATGTCAATTTTAACACCAATTGTCAATAATTGTAATGTTTGGCCATTGTTAAATCTTAACATGTTTGCATTTGGTGTTGGTTATGGCCCGTGTCTCCCGTTTTCTATCACTTTTTAGTTGATCACAAAATTTGCAAAGATTTTACTTCCTTTATTGTTGGAGATACCACCACTTGAAGTGCTCCATTATTTTGAGTTTTGTTGGGTTTTCTTTTATTCATGATTCCACAACACATCTATGCAATTACACCGGTATGTTTTTTTCTTGTTATTAGTAATGTACTATTATTTTCCGGCTCTAATTAAGCTTTTTTCTACCACCTCTGTTCTTTGCTGGAGTATCCTTGTTGTATTAGGTCATGTTGATTACGTGACTAAAGAATATACACAGTCAGTGGGGGGGTATTTTTCTCATCATGGTCCATGCTAAATTTTATGATTGTAAGATGACCAAGTCAATTCTATCAAGACCCACATAAATGATATTGAACACAAGGCTAGCATCCTCAAGGATTTAGGGGAGTCTTTGAGTGATAAACAGGTAATTACCAATATCTTGATGAACCTTCCTCCTGAGTACAATAGTACGGCCACAACATGGGCGAATGTTTCCGTTGCAAAGCATACAATTGCGGCAATTACTACAAGATTGTTGTAGCAGGAGCACATCCTTAAATAAGTAACAATTTGTCAATTTATTTAATACAATGTACTATGGTCATGAAAAGAGAATGAAAAACAAGCTCTGTATTTTAAAATGAAATATTTCAATATATTTGTAATATTTTTAAATAATGAAATAAGAAAAAATATACAATATATTAAAATCTGAAACTATTGAATATTTATAATTTAGAATGCTATGATATATATAATTAAATTAAATTAATATTTAATTTAATTTGATGTAATCAATATTTAATTTAATTTGATTAACATTTGATTTAATTTAATTAGTATATGAATTTAATGTTTAATTAATATGTAATATTTGATTTAATTTCTTAAATATTTTATATAAAATATTAAATATGAATATCCAATATTTTAAAATACTAGTCTAAATACTAATTGTCAATAAATTGACATTTCTTGAAATTCAAGTAGTTGGGCAAACCATACTATTTGTCCCAAAGTTTTTTATTTAGTCTTTTGAGCTACCTGCAAACTGAAGACCACTTGTGTATTTCTACTTTTTTTCTCTATACAACGTAGGGACATTTTTAAACATTTATATTCCACTTCATTCATTTCCGTAATTTTTTTGTCAGTCTTCAAATTTTTAAAACAACCCAACAACACTAAATCTTACCCGTATTTTTTAATTCACTCTTTTCAATTTTTCGAAAGCCGAAGACTACTTTCACCTATCCCATTTTCTTAGTCGCTCTTGCAATTTTAAGAACAATCTTACACTAGTTCGTCCATTCCCAATTTTTGTTAATCACTCGTATAGTTTGAAACACTCCAAGACCTTCCCCATTTTTTTTCCACTTTCATAATTTTCAAATAACCCAAGTCCACTCAAATATTTGCCATTTTTTTGAAATTCATTCTTATGAAAAAATGAATTTTAATGAATAAATGACTAGAATTGCTATATTTACAAGCATGTTATGTGATCCAATCTAAATTAATGAGCAAATAATCCCATATTTAATCAACTTAAAAATATTATCTATACAAAATATATGTAACATGTGCGTTTAAGTTGAGCCACTAATAAATTTTTAGTTTTATGTTTTCCTGTAAGTCCATCAGAATATTCTATCCCAATTCCAATGATTCGATACTAACTAGTTTTGCCTATCTATGTAGAGATGCTGCCCATTTTGCTCAGTTTTTTGCTTCCGGGCAGTGGTTTGTAGCCATCCCATAGTAAAAATGAATCGAGTGGCTAATGTGGACCTCCCGCATTTTCTGTGACGTTGCACTCAGACATGACCACGTTGTTCATGACGTCCTGATAATTGTGTTTGTCCAGTGTGACATTTGTGCATTTTGCCTTTAACAAGAGCACGTTCATGCAACGTCAATTTTTTTTTCAGGTACTTCGGCCGTTGTCTAACAAATGTCTGACGTCTCAGAAAACACGACAAGTTGCAGCCTTAACGCCACCAAAAACGCGATTTTCTTGCAATGTTTTTAATTCCAAACAATGTAGGTTTATGAAAAACCAATGGCCTCAAATGGATCTTAATGGCTTGAAATCATTCCTGAAAATTGTAGATGTTGTACACACTCCACTTCCATACAAATTAGCTATCATAATTAAGGAATTCCCCGTCGCTAATCGTAAAAGGGTTACATCAACCTTTTTCTCTCCTGAAATGCCATCTCTCGTTTTGTTGAATCTTTCTTTTTGAAAATAGGCCCTAAGAAAGTACAGAAATACTTGAATGTCTTTGGCCTTATTGTCATCCGCTTGCAAAACTCAACCTCCGGAAATGATCCAAAAAGAATATGTTCCATAAAACCCCCATGCCTCTCAAATTGCCAACATGATCTATGTGATGCAACCCTCCGTTGTCCCCTAACAAATGCCATCATCATCAATAATTGAACATTTTGGTGAAAATTTGCAACCTTTTGCAAAGCCAAAATGCCCACAATAATATTTTTCAGAAGAAGAAGAAGAACGCCGGCCCCCATAGGGGGCCGGCGTGAATAAAGTGTCCGTTCATTCCACCACTAAGTCCATGCCCACCGGGCATGAGTTAGTAGTATGGAACTACTTCCCCCTTTTGAGGGTAGACACTATGTACCCAGTAACAAGTAGCCAAGAACGAAGGACCAAAGGTTCCAAAAGTCACCAAAAGAGGGAGGGTTAGTACAGTGAGATGCAAATGTAGGTCTATGGAAGGGGGTTCGAAGTGTTAGGAAGGAGTTGGTTATTTTCCAGTTTACGTTTATGTAAGAGTATCGACATAGCATGTTGAATTGCAATAATGTTAATATTTGAAAAAGTGGTTTTGATAGAGGTGATGGGGATTTTAAATGTTTCTTCAAGGGTAGTCATTGAGGGAATGAAGGTGGTGGCTCTAGCACCCGCGGTGATGACAATGAGGGGGTCTACTTTCCATCCTAGTGCTTGGATATCATCAAGTAGTGGTTGGTATTTATTTGTTTTGTTTGCAATAGTGTCCGGAGAGAATCTATCATTGCAATATGTGAATTCAATAAATTGAATAGTGAGATTAGGGTCTATGTGGTTTGGTGGAGGGTCTTTGTATGATAGTCCTCTAACACATAGTAGGTCCGGTTTGAATCTTGCATTACAGTGGCATCTTTGGGTGCAGCATGTGCATGGTAATAGCCAAGGGGGACCGTATTTTCTTGCGGGTTGTCATTAAAGGTTCCGGCATTCATGAGAATGAAGCACCGGGATTTGGTTGATGATACAAGTAGTTTACGAATAGCCCATACGGCCCTATTGTGTCTTTTGACAATTAGTGAGTGTATATGAGAGTTTTGGCACTTGAGTAAGACATGTAGCCATGTGTCCGCGTCCGTGGTGTTGCAAATTGGACATGTTATTGTAGGAAATCTTTCTATTCCGAAGAAGAGTTGTTTGCGGGCATTTCCCATGTATTGTCCGGTGCGGAATTTGATTAGGCATGTTATTTGTGGATCCGTAATTATGGGGTTTTTCCGGAAATTGTTGGACAATGCGTTGTGAATATTTGGGTTGCCGGTCCATTTATCAATATTGGGGAAATTTTCAGTAAGTTTTTCCAAGTTATTTACAAGATCATGTTTTTTGAGGTATTTATCCAAGAATCGTATGGGGCCTTTATCGGGAGTTTCACCCATAGAGGGCCATTCATATCTATGGAAGTAATATGGGGTGGCATGGGCGTGTTCGTATGGGTGTTCGGCATTTTTGTGGGTCTTTTCTCTTCCTTTCTATGCTAGTTTGTCAGCTTGTTCATTGCCGTCGATATTAGCATGAGCTCGGACTTTGTGGAGTGTAGTAATTTGTGTGCGATTTTGGAGCATTCCAACCATGGATGTGAGGATAGTTTTGTCCGGGTGACTGTTGTGTAAAGTGGGGTGTTTTATGTGTGTATTAAGGAGATATAGTACATTTATGCAATCTGTGAAAATGTGAGTTTGGGTATTTAGTGGTGATTATCTTAAGGGTTTTGTGTATGGCCATCATTTCGGCTCTTAGAATATTTTGGAGTCCGTGTAGTCTTTTGCCTAATTTAATTTGTTTGGTTGAATTGTATACCCCATAGCCGGCTTTTTCTCGGTGCCAATGTCCGCTTAATATTTTTCAAAACCACAAAGACCGAAAGAAGCATAAAAATCCGTTCCCTTTTGGACTCCATGTCAAAAGAATAATGAAAGAGGAAGGTTTTAGAAAATTAGGACCTTCAAGAAGTAAAATTTGACTTGGGAGTAAGCAAATGATATGGGTCATGGATTCTCAACTCGATCCCTCAGGCTTTCACACTACAAGGACCCAAACTCCGCAAATTACTTATTTTAATAAATTTTTCCAACTCCAAAACTTGGCCTCTTGACATAGTTTGGTCCTTGACATAGTTCAATCCAAGGTCCGCATGTGAAACCCCCTAAAAAATAGACGCACATGACAACCATATGGGGCTTCATCTCCCAGATATAGTTCCTAAAAGTCCGGTTTGGGCTCCTCATGCCCATACCAATTCCATGGTAAAATCTGATATGGTTCCTAACCAAACCACTTGATTATCCTCTTATGATTTACCTTTTAAATCATATTATTACCACAACGTTCCCATTGCGTTCCCGATGAGTTCCCATGTTGTTCCTTAGAGTTCCCCATCGTGTTCCCATGTGCGTTCCTAGTGTTCCCCATCGGTCCCAACGCGTTCCCTTATTCCCGAAGAGTTCCCAACGCTTTACACTAGAACCAATTTATACTTCTAAATTTCATCCAAATTTACCTTCTATTTAGTGGGTCCCACCACCAATCATTGGGGCCCCAACGTAGGCTCATCCGCACGCATGTGCGTGAGCTGAAGGTTTGCACTCAGATTTTTCTTGTCAAGTTGTTTTTGTAATTGAACCGAGTTGGTACTGTGATAAAGGTAAGCCTCCCCATAACCAACGAAAACCCATAGCCAACGCCTATAAAATTGGGGTATATTCAACCCTAATCAACCCTCTTCCATCCCATTACACCAACTTAGGTCTAAATGGAGGTTTGCCATTAGTCAAGACCCTTACTTTTGGTCGTTGGTCATGGGGGTACCTACTGCTTAGTGATTTGGTAGGGTTTGGAGCCCAGAGGGTCCATGTTGATGGTGAGCTATTGGTTTTGCTCGTCAGCATGTTCCTGAATTCTTGACTTTTTGATTTTTTAATTTATCCACTTGTTATATTGAGTTCGGTCCATGATTGAACCAAGTTAGTACCGCGATTAGGCTTTTTAGATTTTGGGGATTAGGGTTTGGAGCTCAGAGGATAGTCTGTGTCGCTGTTTCGGTGGCGAGTATTCGGGTTCATTCATTCATTTGGGTTTTCTTGTCCAATTTTATACAAGTTATCACCAGGATTAGGGTTTGGAGCGCAGAGGAGGACAGTGAGTGTTGATGGTTAGGTTGTGAGCATTTGGATTTAACCATCTGCTGAGTTTGTACTACGGCTGAAACCGCGATCAGGTTCGCAGGGTTTGGAGCTCTGAGGGTTCATTGAGTTGACAGTGAGCTAACGGTTTTTCGCTCCGGAAAAGGAAACCAAGGCGTGAACCCTGAACCTCAGCAGCACCAATAATGGTGCGAGCACGCAGCCCGGTGCAAGCAGCAATATGGTGGGTGAAGAAGCAGCCTCCCAAGGTGAAGACCGCGTTGGCCGTGTTGGCAGGCATCATTTGCCTGGTGCTTCTGCGCTTCGTCATCCATGACCACGACAACCTGTTCGTGGCCGCGGAGTTCACTCACGCCGTTGGCATTGCGTGCCTCATCTACAAGCTCATGAAGGAGAAGACCTGCGCCGGTACCACCCACAACCCTAGAGTCTAAGCCCTACATCTTGTTCTGGAGCATGATGTTGTTGCCACTTTTAGTTCATCGTGCTGTTCTGTGGATTGTTGTGTAACCCTAAACCTTGTTCTAGGTCATCATATTGTTGCTTCTTCTAGGTTATCATGTTCTTTGGATTGTTTTCTATATGTGATAGCGCTGTTTTCATTAGAATGTTGGTGAATGCCCATTCATAGTGCAGTATTAGGAATGATCAAAGGTCACAGTGGCTTTTAAGTGTTTCTACCTTACATCATCATGTTGTTGCTTGTCCTAGATCATCGTGTTGTTGTGCTTGGGAATGTTGTGAAAAATGTGACATTGTTTTTGCAGGTTTGTCGCTGAAGTCCCAGGAGCTGACCGCTATCTTCTTGATGGTGCGCGTCTACTGTAGCTTGGTGATGGAGTTCGACATCCACACTCTGCTGGACATCTGCACATTCCTCACTACGGCGTGGGTGATCTACATGATGCGGTTCAAGCTCAAGTCCACCACTTCGGATGACCTGGACAACCTTCCCATCTATTATGTGGTCAGTTGATTTCTTCATTTTAATATTTCTTCTTCATCTGGACCAATATCATTCTAATTTTGTTGCATTTACTTATACTTAGCCAAGTACTGAAAAAACCCTATATGTTAAGCCGAATTTAAATTTATTGAAAGCTATTTAAAGTTGGGTTTTAATACTCAAGATGTAAAAAAGAGGAGGTAGCTTGTCCAGATTTCATCTAATCCTGGTTTCAAACCTCTTTTTACATCATCAGTATTAAAATCCAGCTTTAAATCGCTCTCAATAAATTTTAATTCAGCTCAACGGAGAGAAAAGTGAAAACTGAGTAGGGTATCTCATGGTAAACTCCTTTTTAGGGATGGCTGAAATCATTTTGACTTGTGTTTAGAGACCACCACGGTCTTCGAGGATCTATTTGGAAGACCACCAAGCTCATTCATTGATTCAATAACTATTGAGAGTGGCCAAATATCGTAGTAAGAAAAGATGGGTAATCTTACGAATTGGGTGATTTTACAGATAACTCTAACACCCTCAAACCTTTGAACCTCAACTTTGCTAAGAACATGTCCACCACGCTGACAACTTTTACGTGGACAATTGGTTTCAAACACATGTATTTGAATACTTTTGTCTAAGGAAACCCATTTTCTTTGCATAATAAATTACTGAGATGAGGAATAGGCTTCCAAACGTTGTAATTGGTTAGACAAAAAAACATCCTTCTCTATTGTGTAAATGACTATTGAGACAAGAAACAATTAAGGCCTACTAGAAAAGGAATAATCATGAGGGGTGGATGAGATGCTGGTTTTGGAGGTACCAGGATTAACATTTTTTTAACTGTGCAGTTGGCTCCATGTGCATTGTTGGCCATTTTGGTACGTCCAGGAACATCCCACCACATCGTCAACCGTGTGTTGTGGGCTTTCTGTGTCTACTTGGAAGCGGTCTCTGTCATGCCCCAGCTGCGAGTGATGCAGA
Organism: Bryoerythrophyllum caledonicum; assembly: GCA_963971425.1. Taxonomy (NCBI): domain Eukaryota; kingdom Viridiplantae; phylum Streptophyta; class Bryopsida; order Pottiales; family Pottiaceae; genus Bryoerythrophyllum; species Bryoerythrophyllum caledonicum. The sequence goes on along the minus strand of OZ020525.1, from coordinate 3,299,774 downwards.
ACACCAGGGTTAGTGTTGGGACATTTCATCATGTATTTTCAGATTATCCTCTGCGTTCCAGTTGATTCAGTTACAACATTTCCTAGGCAACAATAATTCCTTTCATAATGGGCCATGCTCATTTCCCTTGATGGCCACTTGCTTCATTATCATTAGGCTCTTTGGGTTTGGTTCAAGAAGTTTCGAACCCATTTAGGAATGATCCTCCTCAAAGATTCCACCGTAGTACTGATCCTAGAATGTCATGATCGACTCAATGTAGCGAGATGAGCCCTAACTTGAGAGGCTTTTCTTGTGCTTTTCTTGTGTGACCTTTCATTGCACATCTTTTTTTGGTAATTTCAGGCCCTTCTCACTTGCTTCTGAATCGTTTTGTAGGTTGTCGAGCCTTTCACTGCACACTATGTCTTTGCTCTGGGAATTGCACGGTTTTTGAGCTGTGCCCACTGGATTCTTCAGGTAGATTTGCTGTCACACCTACTGGTAGTCTCATTTACTTGAAGCATCGTCGATTTACTTTTGGTGTTCTCCCGCTGATGCACGCCCTTGTTTGGCTCTCAGGTGTTGGACGGACGCAATTTTGTGTTCAGTGCACTGGGATATGGATTATGGCCCGGTATGGTTCTCCTTTCAGAGATTGTACAGACAACTATCTTGGCTGATTTTTGCTATTACTACGTCAAAAGGTACGTCCTGATGCATGAGTTACAGTTTGAACCTTCATCCCTCACATGACTTTCTTCGAAAATGTTACATTCCTCCACTTCCTGTCATTTTTTGTAGCAAGAACTAACGCCATGTATAGTACATTGGTAATGAATTTAGACCTTCCGAAAATTTGACAACAAGAGACGCCAGAAAGGTTGTTGTCAAAAGGCTGCTATCCTTTTGAGGAGAGCGCAATTTGTCCCCACATTTTTCAGTGTAATGATATGGTGTTTATTGTGGCAGTGTAATGGACGGCCAGATGATGGTGCGGCTTCCTTCAGGTGTGGTTTAAAGGCTGCTGTCAATAGGCCACTTCACTATTTTACATGCCATGAGAAGGATTGACGTAGTGCCACATTGCGGGTGCCCTGAACAATGGATAATAAAGTTTGCAGCACAGACTGTGCTATGGCGGCCTTCACGTGTCCTTTCTTTCGACTTGTTGTAGGTCTAGTTTTGGACGGATGTTGCTTCGGCACCGTTGTTGGAAGATCAACATGGATGCGTGGTCCGAGTTGCACCTCCACTTCTCTTATTTTCATCCCATTTGGAGTCGTCCTTGCCTGGGTCTCCACCCCATTTAGAGCAGCATATCCCATTTCTATGTCAATCCTCCTCATTGAGATAGTTTTTAGAACAATCTACAATGAATCTAGCTTTATCTTAGACGTAGATTATTTCGATTCATTCTAATACAATATTTCTAGCTTGACTTCTAAGCTATGACACACATATGAAAAAAACTTTATAACAATTATAATTTGTGTGGCAACTACAATGGCGAAATCTTGGTCATAAGTAGTCTTCAACTTCATTGGTAGTTTCTTTACAGTTATCATTTCTAAGCAACCCTTTACGAAAAGTCGCAAGCTCTTCCTATCCATATCTACTAATGAATTTCAACAACTCTTCATTCTACATATCCATACTTTTAAGACATTTAAAGCCTTTTGGAAGATTGCTCACACTTAAAACATGGAATTGTACATGAAAGCTAAAAATTCTCTCTATACGTAGGCATGAATATCGTATGTCTGAACACCAAACTTTATACAAATTTCAACCACCACTTTGCTTGTGATGAAGAATTTAAAAAGCTCCTAAGGAAATGGTACTTGTATTTGTTTGTTAGCAATCCCAAATGCATGTTCTTGAAAGATTTCATCATTTGATGAAGTTGCAAGATCCTCATGTCGACTATTTTGATAAACCTCTATTCATGCTTTCGTCCATAATTTCACCTTCAAGCCCTTCATTGTCAAATTCAAACATGCTCTTTTTTCTCCACGGTCAACAATTGCTTTACCATATTGCAATCCAACACCAACAACTTGTGCCACATGATTACCCTACAAAATGGAATTAGTATAATTCAAAATAATTAGAATTATTTGTAAGGCCTACTATTCAACGTACATTACCATTGTAAGACAACATCATTCCAGTTTTATACAAATATACCACAATGTTAAAAAAACATTATGAATCATAAATTCAATTCTATATCTTTTGAATAAACTTCTTACAACTCACCTCAAGTTGCATGAGAGAAATCAAGTTTAATATAACATCCACTAGTTTGCGTGTAAGCTTTTTATCATCCATAAGAATTATGAATCAATGATAGAAAACTCATTAGTTAGATATATTAAACATCCATCCTTAAGCTATAATAATATTATAGCTAGCTTCACGCACAGAATGAAGCCAAGTTAATAAATTCATAATAATCCCTTATTATATAGAATAATGCAATGCGGATAAAATCTAATGTGTGATATCTACTAAGAATATAAATTATGAGCTCCACATTTCTCTGTGTATTTGATATTTCTCATCCATGCACAATTATATACACATCCACATGTATGTAGAAATATAAAAATAGATATTAATAAGGAATAGATGTATTCATTCTTTCTCTTGTTTCACATTAATCTACCTACAATACAACTTGAAAATAATTGCTGCATATAAAAAACAAAACACAATAATATACATGGAATTTTATAATTTTACATTCATTTGTAAAAAAACAACTAGTGCTCATAATCAGACAAGTGGAATTTACTGCTTTTTCCCATCCCTTCAGCAACAAACTCAAATTGCATGTCCAATAGGCACGTAGACTTGGCTTGCTGAGATAACTTACGAAGCATCTCTGATCCCCACAAGCGCTTCACATTGTAGAGCATAGAAATCACCAGATTACTGCAACTCAAAATGTCATTGGGATTTCGTAAGCGGTACTTGGACACCGGGTAGCCTACTAACATTACAAGCTCATGTACCCTTGCCCTTCTTAGCGCCTCATCAAGAAGAGAGTATACATTTTCACCATTGTCCACCTTCTCCTCCAAGAACGAATTCAACTCGACCAACTTAAGCTCGTCGTACAAGTTCAACACAAAGCTCGCACTCTCACCACTCTCAAAGTTGTGGAGGAACACGTTGTAGTTCATACCTTCTTCATAAGGAGACGAGGAGGAGCCAACAACAATGGCTCCTTAGACTGGCCCCGGAAATGGTTGGCTATGGCTATGGCCACAAAAATCACAAACTATGGCTTTGGCTTCGCCGGCTTCGGCCGTGGTTGCACATCGAGTCTGTCAATACCGCCTATTAAGAGAGAATGATTAGACAAAAAAAAATGTGATCAAGGGCAACAGATTATGCGATTGCTTTGCAACGTGGAAGACATCCAGAAAAAAACTAAAGCCGAAGACCCTTAACCCCTAAACAACAGTTTGTTTTTACGGGGGACAAATCAATTTTGGGTAGGTTCTTGAAAATCCATTTTTAAAGATAACTTCTTGAAGTTTTTACTCCTATTAGAAATACGGATTATCTTTGCGGGGATTTTTTTATTTTTTTTGGACCTGTAGGGAAAAAGTTATGGTGCTTCAAACATAAAAAACTTGACTCTTTTGGCATCTGATCAGGGTACTATAGAGACAAATATTGCTACTGAAGAATTGACAATTGCACTTAATTGAGGCGAGTAGTAGTGAAGGAAAGTTCTTGGGTACCTTCATTGTTTTCATTTAAAAACGCATAGAAATTAAGCATTTTTGTTTAAATTATATTTTCTAATATTAGAATGTAACATAATGGTTTTATTCACCGTTTGGATTTTAAATCCAACAAGTATTTATCTAATATAAAAAAACTGCTTTCGTAAGTTAAAAGCCACTCTCTAAACCCCTAGTCTTTACGGGTCCATTTTTCTTATTGTGAATTACTTGTGACTTTTGGCGTGCGATGGCCTGTCACATGTTAAAACATAAATCCATTGACTTTATGCAATGTATAATGGAATAATATGCCATTATCTTGAGCCAAAGTATGCTGAACCAGCCCAAGCACCGTCGAAAAAACAATTTTGCACTCTTCAAATGCATGTATCTTTTGATCTGTGCGATCAAAGTTTACAAAAAATTTAGAATGTATTCTTACAGTAGTTATCTTGAAGATCCAACAGTTGAAGATAGTGAAAAGACCTTTGAATAAGTCTAATAATATCTCATCTCAAAGTGATAGTTTTGGGGTGATTTTGGTGATGCTCAAGGCCCCGTCCTTTAGTGGTCAAAACGTGGTGGTACTCTTAGCCGATCCTAATAACAACACTGCATGACAAATCCCGGGTCACATTTTGGGACACTTTTGGCGATGCTGAAACTTACTAGTAGAATGACGCCTGACGCAAGTGGCTCCACCTTCCATTGAACTTGCTTGCTCTTGGCATAAGCTACCACTAATGAGCTATGACAAATATATTCACAAAGTTGGGCTTGACAACAGTGACAAGCCAAAGGGGGTTGCACGCATACTTAAAAAGTAAAAGAATGGTTAACACTACCACTTCAAATAAACTACGATCTACTTTACTACCAAAAGTAGACTGTTTATTTACCCAACCACAGCTTGACACGGTGACGCCACGTACCTTGACAACTACACTAAACACTGAATATAGTGTAGAGGGATTATTGATGTAGATCACCCACACTAATTTCCATCAAAGCATGTGCATGCCAAGTTCTAATTGGGTATTTGTTCTCAAGCAAGTGTGTGTCAGTGAACAATTGCATGTAAATTTTCAATTAGTGTAGGAAGTTTCAAATAGTCTGGTCTACACTATATTCACGGAACGGTGTAGCTTCGAGGGGGGAGAAAGAAAATCATTGATAACAAATCCATGAAACTAAAACTACAAGATTTTGAATTTCAACAGGGAGAGTGGCATGGGTAATTTATTGTAGAGTTAAATAGTACTACTATAGAGTTTGAATAAACCAATCACAAAGTTTAAAAGTGCAATTTTTTGTAGCGGGTAGCAGGGCATGCAAGTTCTTTGCAATCCTCATTGTTTTTTTTTTTAAACAAATATCTTCTACTAGAAAAATGCATAGTGATTGTATACACCATATGGATTTTGGATCCAACAAGTATTCTTTATTTGAGAAATCTATATTTTTTTCCATTATAAATGGCTACTTTCCATACCCTAGTCATTGCAAGTCCATTGCTTCTATTCTAAATACCTCCATTACTTGTGATTTTTGGCATGCAATGACCTAACACAAGGCAAAACAAAGATCCATAAAATTTGTGCAATATGTAGTGGAAAAATATGCCATTATTTTGAGTCAAAGTACGTTGACCCTATCCATGCAGGGAAGAACTCCACTCTTCAAATGCATGTATCTTACAATTTGTGCTATCAAGGTTTAAAAAAGTTTTTGAGTGCCTTCTTGTAATAGTTGACATGATGATTTACAGTTGAATATTATAAAAAGTTGTTTAAATTAGTTTTGCAACATGTCATCTTAGAGAGGCAATTTTGGAGTGGTTACATTGAAACATAGTCTTGGTCTTTTAGAGGTTAAAAGAAATTAGAGTTGTATACATGCTGAAAATGTATGATCTCGATTTTGACTATCGAGAGCACTTGCTTTAAAAATTCTTTAGAGTTACCTACATGGGCTAAAAATTATTGTGTTTAAATTTATTTATATTTTCATGTATAAAAGATGACTAGGATATTTCAACTTCTCCTTGGTGTGAGAATTTTATATTACCATATGCATTGGTCTCGTTTGGACACCCCCATAATGAACCAATTTTTTTAACACACTGATTTGGACACAATGGGTATCACCTAGGTATTACATGAGTATTTCCTAGATATTACAAGGGTATGACCTTGGCATTACATGGATATCACCTTAGACAAATATTTTATATTTTCCAAAGAATTTGGACAATCTCAATTTTGAATTAATTATGTACAAAACTGACCAATGCATGAGGTAATCAAGGATCTACATTTATAATCATTATCATTTTTTGCTCTTATTTTGACAATGAGAAGGAACAATCATGGATTATGATGATATAGGAGTACACTGAAAATGACATTTAGTATGTCGACATTACAAGGTTTATAAAAGCTACGAGTTCGCCAAGAGATTCTTATTCCTTTAGAGAAACGACTTGCACTATGCTTGGTCACTCTTGGAGGGTTGGAAACAACAACTAAGGCAGCAAAGGTGTTGAGATTGGACAAAGAAGTACGATTTTGTTGTCCTAGTACTTCTTGGCAAGTTATTCACATCTTAATACAAAAGATACCCTAAGGTATTTGTTCCCACAGAGAATCCTCGAGAACTACAACGACTAAGAACAAGCCTAGATCTATACAATGCTAAACATACCAGAATAGATACATAAAAAGAAAGAAAATAAAGGTTTAGACCACAAGGTCTGAGCGCTATCTACACCAACCACCCCACTCTCCATACAAATGCCTTCCTTGGGTAGAATCCTACTTAGTTCGGATGGGAAGGACCCGTGGGTAGGATCCTACTTTGCTCGGACGGGAAGGACCCTCGGGTAGGATCCTACTTCGCTCGGATGGGGACGACCCTCGGGTAGGATCCTACTTCGCACGGACGGGAAAGACCCTCGGGTAGGATCCTACTTCTAATTAGTCTAGCTTTAGGGGGGGTTATCTTTACACCTATGTACAATATAGACATCCGGAGTACATCAGTATCTGGAGAGGGTATATCACTACCCATGATGATCCGTGGACTCCCAGAGATTTTAGTGTTAGCACAAGTAACGACTATCCTTCCTCACCTTCTTTCCGACTACTACTACTCATTCATTTGGGATGGTTGTGGTTTCACTGTGTTTCTCCCGTAAGGGAGATAAGGCCCTTGGCCCTTAGGACTAGTGCAACTCTCGTGGTAGGCACGTGGTTTACCTACCCACCATCCGAGTTGTTAGTCCTTCATTTACCTTGAGACGCCTAAAAGACTTTTATCTAACTGGTCTGCATAGACATCCGCACAAGGGACCACCGACTCTATTCCTTTCTTTCAAAGAACAAAGTCCTTCTTCTCATACCTCCAATAGACATCCACACAAAGGGAGTTAATTAGATCTCTTTCCTTTTCTCAAGGTAACCCGAGCTATTAGAGTAGTTCCTAGTTATAACCGCATAGACATCCGCACAAGGGATCAAACGAGATCCTACTCAGTCCTTAACACATAGTCTTGGGTTCAGTCCTCACCAATAGACATCGGCACAAAGGGCAAGACTAAAACTAGACTTGATGCTTAAGGTAAGGTAATGCTCCTACAAATCAACCGTCCGATCAAAGGTCAGTGTATCCAGAATCTAAACCACGCCTTCACAACCGGCTACATCCGCCACCGATAGGTCACACAAGGCACACCAAGACTCCTTCCTCACCGGTCACTCCTCTCTCTTCCTCCTTTAAACATTAGTTGTCTCACCTGTTATTTCCATCCTACCTTAACTAGTTCTATGTGATGGCACAAGGAAACAACAACAAACATTCAACTTTAGATTCACACCTCTCTAACCCCCTTGTTATCTCACCTGTTATTCCCACCGTATCTAACTATTCTAAATGATGGAGCAAGGAAACAACAACGAGAAGGTTAGAACGAACTGAAAAGCGGACTACTTGAAATGGCACTCACAGTCATGTATAGAATCCGAGCTCTCCAACCATAGAAGGCTTTGAGAGCGTAGGTTTAGAATTAAACTGAAAGAAAATACACACATCAAGTAGTGAAGAGAGGTGCCAAGAGGCCCCTCACTTATACTGCCAAGAACACTAGAAGCAGAATGATACCTTCTAACTAAAAACAAAGGCATTAACTACCCTTGATGGTGGTGGCCGCCATGCCCACTAACTTCATGTGCCCAGTCAGAGGGTATCTTATTACACAAATTCCAAGGCAAAACCAAGTCAAAACCAAAGTCAAACCGGGGGCCAAATCCCGAAATGAACGCTGACCTACAAACCAAGATTTCCACCCTACTTCCGGGCCAACTCCTCGAGTCTCTTCCTCTCTTCTCTCCTCCTGCGCTCGTCCTCTCCTTCTCGGTCCGGGCTCGTCCTCTCCTTCCCCATCCGAGCTTGCCTTCTCCTTCCGATTCCGGGATCGTCCTCTCCTTCCCGGTCCGAGGTCGTCCTTTTCTTCCCGGTCCGAGGTCGTCCTCTTCTTCCCGGTCGAGGCTCGTCCTCTCCTTCTTAGTCCGGGCTCCTCCTTGTGGTGGTGTTCGTCCTCTCTTGCTATCCGAGCTCCCACTCAATCCGACCTCCCTCTCAATCCGAGCTCCGAGTGTTCCCAAACCTTCTAGGCAGCGTTTCATCCTTTTCCCGCGTCCAAACGGGACAATCAACCACTTGATTGACATCTCCTTGTTGTGTAGATGCCGATAGACTCCTTATGTATCCCATTTGGACAAGTATCATGGGAGTTATGCCTCTCTCAAGATTCGGGACTCCCGGGACAGCTTTCCGGGCTCACTTCCAGGCTCAACCTTCTAGGCAGTGTATCTTCCTCTTTCTGCATCCAAACGGGACGATCAACCACTTGATTGACATTTCCTTATTGCATAGATGTCGATAGACTCCTCACTTGTCCCATTTGGACAAGTATTAAGGGAGTTATTCTTCTCCCAAGATTCGGGACTCCCCGGACAGCTTTCCGGGCTCACTTCCGGGCTCTCTTCCGAGCTCCCTTCCACCTCTTGTCCTTCCGGTCCGAGCTCGTCCTCTCCTTCCGGTCTGGGTCATCCTCTCCTTCGCGGTCGTTGCTCATCCTCTCCTTCCCGGTCCGGTCTCGTCCTATCCTTACCGGTCCAGGCTCGTCCTCTCCTTTCCAGTCCGAGCTCGTCCTCTCCTTCCCAGTCCGGGCTCATCGTCTCCTTTTGGATCTGGGCTCGTCCTCTCCTTCCCGGTCCAAGCTTATCTTCTTCTTCTTTGCGGTGGTGGTCCTCCTCCCTTGCCTACCCGAGCTTGCCTTCCTTGCCTTGGCGATGGTGGTCGTCCTCCTTCGGTTATCCGAGCTTGCCTTGGTGGTGGTCGTCCTCCTTTGCCCATCCGAGCTCCCTTCCAAGCTCACATCCGAGTTGAACCTTCTAGACAACATATCTTCCTTGATGTGCATCCAAACGGGATGATTGACCACTAGATTAACATGTCCTCGTTGCGTAGATGCCGATAGACTCCTCACTTATTCCATTTGGACTAGTATCATTGGAGTTATGCCTCTCCTAAGGTTCGGGACTCCCGGGACAGCTTTCTGGGCTCGGTCTGAGCTCACATCATGTTCCTTGCTTGTGCCGCGCCTTCTCTTTGCTTTGTTGCTCGCGGTTGTCTTCTTCTACTCGTCCGCCTCAAAGCTGGGTTCGCATTGTGGTCTTTGTCCGAGTCCGTTCCGAGCTCTGAAGGTTGCCCTCACGGTTCTGTTTTTGCCTTCGCCATCCAGTATTCTCGTGATGATGGCGATCCTTATGTACGCTCAGTGCGCGCCTGCTCCTTGTTGCGTTGCTCGTGGAGTTGGTGATGTTCCCCCGACCTGCTTGCTCAGGTTCCTCGTCGTCGTGCTTATGGGGTTCTTCCTTGCTCTCGTAGTCCTTTTCCTAGCCTGCTCCGCGGTGCTCCTAGCGTGCTCGTAACCCTTGGTCCAGCTCGAACTCCTTGCCCTCGCAGTCGGTGTTCGGCTCGGTCTCACAGTCGGTGCTCGGCTCCTCCAAAATCGTAAGGCTTTGATTCAAGGGTCGGGTCTGGGCTCGGGTCTTGGACTTGGACCTTCGGCTCGGGCCCTGGTCCTTAAGGGTAAAGTCCCCCTTAAGGCTAACTCTTATTACATTTAAAGCTTTTAACAAAGCTGTAGTTTTTCTTTCTCGAATCCTAACTAGGAATTGAACTAAGTTAAGCACTAACTCTATAACTCAACTATCTGGTCTATGTGTAGCACTCTTAACTAACTAACTAAATATTTTTGAAAATTTGTGGTACAACATCAGTGCTTGAGTTGTGGTGCTTTTTAGAACAAGGGTTCGGGGTATAAATTAACAAGAGGATTCTTGTGAAACCTTTTTTGGCACTTTATTTAAAAGTATAGGCAGTTTGCCATTGACTTATTATGATTGATGCAAAGGAAGAGTGATAGAATTTTGTTATATTTACGGTTTAGAGCTCAGGACTTTAATTCTTACATTCATCCCTCATAAATTTTACCTCCAATAAGTTATGTCGATAATTTAAAACCTTGACTAATATAACCTTATAACCATTGCTTACGGCCTCACCAGTGCTCCTGCCTCCGTGTCCACCTCCAGCCTCCTCTCCAATCTTCGCGCCAACCTCATTGTACCTCTAAAGCATAATGATAGTTGCACCTCTCAACGATGAAGGTGGATGGAGATGGAATTGGATGAAGTTACCAAGCCTTCTACTAAATCCAGTACTAACTTCTAACCTCTACTAACTTCTTACCTCCTCCATCCACCGACACCATATTTGGCTGTAGAGTGTATCTACTTCTGCCACTTAGAGCACCTCCACTGCAGGCTCCCATCCCGACAGACCTGTCAGGTTTGGTGGGTCTGGAGGAAGGTGCTCCCCCACCGCGCTGGTCGGGGCCGCCAAACCGGTCAGGCGGGATGGAGGGAGTTGGGAGCAAGCCTGGAAAAGGAGAGAATATGGCGGGGGACTGAAAATTTCACCGGGGCTAGGCCACCAATTTGGTTCTAGCACGTGGTGGAGCAACAATGGCTGTGGGAGTGGCTACCGCTGACAGTCCATTCACTGACGCGTTTTTGCATGGACCCACAGCAGGGCTTTTATTCTGAAAGCCAGGTTTCCAGGCCGGATAACCTTGCTCATGGCTGGCGCTGCGCTAGGCACCCTGCAGCCCGACCGCGGGGCAGGGTTCAGGGCCAAAACCCAGGGCAGTCTCCACCGGGCTGGCGCGTCCCTGGTGGAGGTGCTCTTACATCGCTTCTGAGTGTTGTGTTACTAAACAGAATTACGCAAAGACATACATCTGTAAATTTGCCATTTTTCTGCAACTGACGAATCCATGAATACCATCATGGACATCAGGATCTACAAAACTTCTGAAAACAGGCTCGTTCATTTCATCCATTGTTGTACTTGACAATGATACGTCTTGGTTCACATGTTGAGGTACTTGACAAGGCTTGATGGCCATGGTGAAATGAACCACGCCCCTTTCTTTGCCATCACTTTGGTGAAGTGGGTATGTGAATACCTTTGAAGGAACGCCGGAGAATTGTACATCCTTCAAATCAAATGTAGCCATTCCCAAAGGTTTGTCGTCCCCAACTTTTGAGATTCTATGCAGAACCTGAATTTTGAGTTGGGTCTTGTTTGAAAAAACATGTTCCTTTTCACAGATGATTCCGAGTGTTGTGTTCCAAATGGGACTTTTGCCTTCCAGAAGGTTACTTTCTCGTTTTTGAAGCTGGTCAGAGGAGATCCATGCTTGTGCATATGGCCTCATGGTTGATAGTTTTTTCAGTTTCTCTAAACCATGTTTTTGTGGCCATTGTAGACCTTGGGCGGAGAGAATGTTGACCTCTAGAATTACTTGGCAGTTTGTGGCTTCTAAAGTCTTTGTTCTCAGGAGATCTAATTTTGTGGATACCATATTCTTCAGTTGGTACAATATACCTTATTTGTTTAGCATTTAATTTAGAAATTAAGAAAGTCTAGAATTTGAACGACAATAGAGTTATCCGCAAAGTACCCCAAATCCTCAGTTTCTAACTTGTAAAATGGAAAAGCCAGGGTCGCCAAGTCCACTGGCAGGGTTTCATTGTAGACCTTGAATAGAACATTGGATAGACTAGTTTTTGAGCCTTAGAATTCCCAAACTCGAGTTTGTGCCTGGCTTTTATTTTAAGCAAACTCTGACCCTTCACATCATGCACAACTCTAGGATTGTAGGATACATGCCAGAGTGTCATGACATTCATGATTGTTCTTGTTTGTTTTTGGGAGATTTGTGCCATAAATAACACCTCCTCAAAACCCTCAAACCCTGAAATTTTTTCACAGGATTACTTTGCGGCTACACTCAAATACAGGTTAGATTCTCTTTTGCATGAAAAAAGGAGGACAAAAGACCGGTTCCCTCTACGAATAACTCAAATGTATTAGAAACATGGAAATGTAGATTAGAAATATTACACTGAAAAATCATATTATATAGGTGATTGGTGATACTACAAAGTAAAATGGGCTATGGAGCATTTTAAGTATTTAAGCAAGGTAAAAGTAAAATGAGAATGCAATTCAAGTACACAAGAGGAAAGAAAAAGAAACATCAAATGAAAGGTAAGTATGTAAAGTAAAAGAAACATGAAAAAACTAGATGAAGAGAAAGAAACTAAAGTAAAAGAAAAGTTGAAATCTTAATAACAATTTATTTTAAGAGAAAGAGGACAATAAAAATACTTCAAATAGACTCATAAAAGATTTAGAATTGGGCTTTGGATGATTTCTTTATTGCAATTTAAAATATTCAGTTCCTTATTGAGTACTCTTTCATAGTATAAAACTTTCACTCCAAGGGGAGTCAAAGTTTTCTCACCTTGAACATGCAATTAAGCAATTTTGCCCTCACCATTTAAAAGTGCACTTGAGTAAAAACGCCGCCATTGTGCGCAAAATTGTCAAAATTGCAAAATTTTAAATTTTAAAAAAGAAAAAAATGAAGTTTGTGCAAACATATTGTGTATCATCAAAATTGTTGATATAAGAAGCTATGTAATGGAATTTTCAACAAAGTTTCAATAAAATTTCAAAGAAATATCAAAAGGATTGTACTATACAAAGAAACGCAATCACCAATAATGATACGATAAGCAACAATTGCCAAATCATAACTGGATATTCTAAATAGTACATGATATACAAATCAATGAAAATCAATATAAATGCATCTATACATGGACATAAAGATGTTATTTAGCAATAGTAAAAATCTCTTTAATCCATAGAATTGCTCCACAATGTCCTACATAACCCTTTCAATATACTACCCTTGCACATACACTATATCGCAATTATCATATACAATATATTCATAATACTTTCACTATCTACTATGTAGCATTTAAGGTTGCTTGCAAGCGGTCGTCGTCGATAGCTTCGGTTTGCATTGCAATATATTCTATTATGTGAGCCTTAGCCGATTGAAGAATGCGAATCCTACTTTCAACCTGCATTCCAAATACATTGCGCTTTCTCCACCGACAAGCACCACTCATGATTCTTTCCGGTTCCTCTACCCATGAAAAAATGCATGCCTCTTTCTCTACCCAACTATGGCTCTCACCAGATGGCTCTCACAATGAATCCATGCAATTTGCATACCGTTGTACAGATGACCCCACTCCATCAACAACGACCCCTCGAATGATGGGCCAGTACCAACAAACCTTCATCTTCAATCTCCATCGATCTTTTCCGTCTTCAATCACCTTCCCTACATAGAATGGTACACCACCTTCTACTTTTGCTCGATCAACACTCAAGGCTACAAATTGTCCACAACCAATATCAGATTGTGGATTAAATGGTGGAAATGGGTCGTGGTTATCTCCATGAACTGCTCCTTCGGCTTGTTCCTTAACATGGTTGCGTTCCGTTCTTTGTGCCCTACGCACTACTTGATTTGATGGTCTTTCTCTACGAGGATCAAAATATCTTCGAGCCTCAGCATTTGGTAGCATAGCCACTATCTGGTCCACCGCAGTTATCTCGCGATTATCTTCACTTGGACCGTCCATTACATCCAAGGCTGCACGTTCTGCAGGTGTGGTGTTGGAGACCTCTGAAGGCCAAAATGGTGAAGAACAATGGTCGTTGTTGCGATTTTTGTGTGGAAATTCAGCTAGATAGAGTTTCAACTTTTCCGCCTCCTCTTTTGCATCACGATTCCTGTCCTCATGCTGCAATCTTTGAATGCACCTTTGTTTATATGTAATGAAGTCATCCAACGCCTTCATCTCCCGCTCGTCTGCTTCAAATACTTTCGCAAAAGCTGGTCGCTCATCTCTACTTGGAAACGACCTCAAAATCTTTGTTCCTGCCTCTGGTCCCCATGGATCCTTGCAATAATGCTTGTGTTGTACTCGAACCTCACGAATCCCCTCTCGATTATCCATATAAAATCGCATGTGGTGCGGAAATGTTATGCCAACCAATGCATCCGGACCTGTTAGTAAGTGAGGAGTTATAAACAATTTTCAATCCGACACATTCTCTAACAGTCGGGCGCTAACAAATGCTTCCGTAGGGGATGTTCCTCTTTCTATAAGACTAAGCATCTCCTTCAACGAGTCCACGTCCGACCTCTTCAATGTACTTGATATACAACTGAAGCGTTGATCAATATCTTCATGCGTATGGCCCACTATAAGAAAAGAGAGTTCCAACACCTGGAAAAAGCCCAATTCCACCAATGTAGCACAGAGAGCAAACATATAAATGTTTTTATTCTCGCGTGTGCAGTTGTCCGCTTGGATGCGCAATGTTGGTGGCAAAAACCCCTTCCTCCGCAACACATCTCCTATCACGTACAACAATGTACTCACAAGCTGGTTGCTATCATGTTTGTGGTGAGCCCCAAACCACACATCGCAATATAAACCAATCCCATGTACAAGGGCCCCACACAAGTGGGTCTTAACAAACTGGTGCTCAATGTTCTTCACAGTTTGACGCATCCTTGGTACCATAGTTGTGTTTTGGTCCATGCCATCCACAATGATGCACATGTATAACTCAAGGCTAATACAACAAGACCTCTTGAATATCCAGTAATGCCTACGTTCCTCCATCTGGTTGCGCAGATGCAACATAAACAACTCTTTTATCTTTATCCTTGCATCCGCATTGGTGGTTCCCTCCATGGCACATTTATACTCCCAACAATGATAACACTTTGAGAATCTTGAGAATGGAGGTACCTGGACGTGAGGATACCTGATGCGCCACATCCTCCGGAACGAGCTGATCGAAATGGTATCTCCAATACAAATTCTCTTGACCTCCTTGTTCACGTAATTGAATACATCAAACTTTACTGTATTCATGGGAAGGAGAATAAGAGGCACTACTTCGTTGTCACTCTTACGGCGGATAGAACGATGTGGTTGAGGACAACCAGCTTCATCCACGAATGATTTAAAGCAGGCCTCTGCCGCGGACATTCTAGTGCTCTCTCTAACCGGGTCTGAAAGGGTGTTGCCGTGAATCGCCGTCACTCTTCCATATATTAAACAATCTTTCTTCAATTGCTTAAAGCGCCTCTACAAATAGCCAACCCCAAGGGCATAGCAGGCATTGCAAACTTGTTTGCCATCTAACTTCGTAACAAATTTATCCCGACGAGTTCCTTCAGTTCGTGTGTAAAAAGAAACCAGCATTTGTCTCATCCACGTACTTCGTACAGAAAACTTGGAAGCCCATGCATTATATCGCATGTCCAATAGATACCTTGCTTGAACGCCCCTCAAACAATTACGTTTGCAACCTCCTTGTGCTATTGCACTTTGTACATTTATAAGAGATACCTTAGTTGCTGTAGTTTCTGTCAAGGATGCCTCGCTTGAGACTCTCCTTCTCCTATTCTCCATAGAATATGGACGACGCGTTGGTCTAACGTAAGCTAACCCATCTACATTGGGGAGATCTCGGATATTAGAGGCAGTACATTGAGAAAATGGCGAATTCTCATCTACGAGGTTTGAAGCTTGACTAGTGCGCCGAGACCTTTCCGTGGATCTTGGTGTGTTAAACCGATCATGGAAATCAAATTCTAGAGCCATCATTCGTGTAGGTGTTGTTTGAGATCCATCTTCACCATGGGCATTTCTAATATTAGGTTCTACAGCCAAGACACGTAGCAAAGACCGGTGCCAACGAATGATCAAGCCATTACACATGCCAAGACGCTCTCCTACAACCTCTGTGGTCCAATGCAATGCATTGTCTGCTCTAATGATACGCACTGCCACCTCAAATGGGAACAACTTTGACCCATTCAATTCCATGCCACTTTCGAATGCATGCTCCCTTGTTCCCAAACCCACAACATCTCCACTTTCTGAAAGCAATTCTACAGTCCTTTTCAATTCAGATGTACTAATCCCAACAGATCTTCTTTGACTTTGCCTTGCACGTGCTGCTCGTACTAATCGGGCCTCCACAGAGCTATTGGAAAGGATACTATCTCTACGGGTGTTTGGAGGTGCCAAAGACGTTTGATATGTGTTGGTCTCCATTGTTGCTATCGGTACATAAAAAACATAGCGGTTGCAAATTGGTCAACATATATGTAGACATTAACCTCTAAAAAATCAATTCAGGGTCAACAAGAAGGTATATACCACAATATTAAAATAAAATACAAGAAATAATAAAATAGAACTAATTTTTAATTAGAAAACATGATATAGTTTATTTTCTTTTGTATTTGAAATTGTTTAGGAAACAAATATGTAACCTTATTTGTTAATGTGTGAAATTGTTTGACTTGGATTTAAATGCACCAATTTATTGAAGTTTTTTTTTTTTTGATATTATCATTTCACCTCACAGTTTAATGAAGGCTTCAGTACGATTTGGGGTTATTTAACAACAAATAAACATAAACTACAAATAATATTTCAATGTTTACCTCATAAGTTGTGCCTTTCTACTTCACATGTTCTCTTGCAAAGGACAAATGTTACTTCATTGTGCCCAAAATGATCTATGATAGATTGTTATAAGTTTGCCCCACGTTCACCTTGGCCAAATCCACAATATCTAATTCGTGGACCTTTGTCTCTTTTGCAGTATGTCTTAGTAGTCCTGGTTTACTTTGTAGTTCTATGCCTATCTTTCAAACATTGTATGGTGATAATCATTAGCGTCCTCTGGATCATTTAGCTAAAACAATACAATAACCTCAAATTCCTAGTAGTTTGTTAAAGCAATGTATCAAAAAATGTCTCTTTGAGATGAGACGTTCTATGATAGATTCAACAAATTTTTACTATAATTTTCAATCATAGGGAATTTAAGTTAACTACTATATGAATACACTCATATATTTTAGTAAACTTTAACTGCAGAGATCATAAGGTTTATGCTTTGAATAGTGCATTCTGGTTTTATTATTCCCTGCATGGAAATTGTCAAGGTATTTTGAATAAAATTAATGACATATTTACAATCAATAATCAATGCCTAAATTTTATGCCAAGTGTATATTCTAACTTGTATTAGGTCATTGCAAACAAAAAAAGTCACAACTAATAGAGGTGTTTAACCCCTAAAGGCCCAAGAGTTCTCCTCAAGGGACTCTTCAAGGTCTG
This sequence comes from Bryoerythrophyllum caledonicum, assembly GCA_963971425.1. NCBI lineage: Eukaryota > Viridiplantae > Streptophyta > Bryopsida > Pottiales > Pottiaceae > Bryoerythrophyllum > Bryoerythrophyllum caledonicum. Next base: position 3,282,337 of record OZ020525.1, on the reverse strand, counting down.
GGCAGGTTCCTATGGTGTTAATTTATAACATTTCTTTTTGAAATTTCTACTGTAGATGGACATTTGGAAGCTTTGTGTGAGTCAATTTTTTTCCTAAACTCGACATTTTATGAAAAACCTATAGGGTTTTGAATTCCAAATGGGGAGATCAGGCACGTTGGGCAACTCCAAAAACTATTGTTAGGACAATCTATTGAATGTGAGATTTTCAAAATTAGATAATAATATTATTTCCTTTCATATTGTCAAAAAAAATCTCTTCTCTTAAGTGGAAAATAGCATAATAATCTAAGTCAAACATTTTCACACATTGTCACACTTTGTCGGACAAAGGTACCAAAAAAACTTCTTCTTTTCCACATAAAACTTAGAGACCTTCATATTTCTTACATTTGATTTTTTCTACAACAAGATGTGGTGTAAACCTTCTTATTGACCATTCGGATTATCATTCTAAAACATGTTTAGTTCACAAAAAAATGAAACGTGAGCTGGCAATTTTTGAACCTCCACTCCTTCCACATTTGCATAGAATATGCTACACTCCTTCTCTACCTCTAAAAATTGGTGTACAAGGAAATAACATCATGATGAACATGATGGTAACGTTCTCAGACCTTGTGTAGTGCAAAAATTTGACACCAAGTGTAGTCAAAGGTTGTTGATCTGCTTTAAGCAAGGAAAAAATAAAAGTATTCTCTACTTCAAACAATATAATATTTCAATCCGTGCGGTCAAAGTTTATGAAATTTTGTGAGGACGTTAATGAAGTAAGTCTTAGTTTAGATCCTATGGTTAGATGTAGAAATAAAAGGTTTTGATTACCTCATTACTCATTGCACTAGAACGAGCATATTTGGAGTGTTTTTGGTGTGAAAATGCCTTGGGCCTTTAGGGGTTAAGATATAAGAAGTAGAATTGCAATGACTAGGTCTATAGAAATTACTCATTTCCTTAGGAAAACAATTTAATTTTATAACAAATAAACCATAGTAGTTTGTCTTGTACAAACGGTGGATAGAATCATGATTCTTGCTTATAGTGGGTTAAAAATATATTTTGAAGTAGAATAAACTCTTTAATTTCTCCCCACCTCAAAAAAATCATTATTGAACTCTACAGTACTATTTTTGAAAACAATACGGAGATATTTCTCACCTAAGGTATGTTGCACGTCTTTGTTGGGCAATCACTAGAATTAGATGGCGTTGAACGTTTGATGCTTGTGTCGGCGCTAGTGGTAGTCATGAACTTCAGCTTCTGCCAAAAACCTACACAAATTGTTAAAAATTCAATTGGAGCTCTACCAAAGACATTGATTGAAAAGTTTCTTGACCACCATCAAGGTCGCCATCAATATATTTCTTTCCAAAATAGCAAAATTGACCATGCTTGTTGATCTTTTAAAAAATCTGTACCAGAGCTAAAAAATGCAAAAATTAACCATGCTTGTCGATCTTCTACAAAAATATGAAGGATGTACAACGTGACCCTCCATCATTTTGGTATCACCAACCTTCAAACAAGGACGCGCCTAAAATGCCTTCCTTTCCTCCTTAGTCATGGAGTTCCTTACAAGCCACAACTTGATAATAGCCTGGAAATAGACACAAAATTTAGAAACAAGAAACAACAATTCGCCTTCAAAAGGTGACATCCATAGTGCTCATATGTACAAAGAATAAGCAATATTTTATGTCCAGCTCCATTAGACTTCCACAAATGCCATACACAGAGATCAACAACATCAAACCCAAAACAAGCCTAGCTAAGTGTCTGCCAAATCAAGGAAAAAAAACTCGCAATTGTTTTATGAAGACTAAAAGGTACATAAGGCACATGACTTATGTGAAAAGCCCTGCCCAAACAATCCATACCTAAATATCTATGATCGGCATGTATAGGCAAAAGGTGGCCAAGATTCATGACCTCTCTTTCATTTACATTGCGAGTCAAAATACTTCACATGTGATTCTAGAAACCACGAAGCTCTTCCTTCCTTGGATATGAAAAAAAATAAAAATTGTTACTAACATTCCAAGTAAACTTATCGTATAGGTAGTGGAATATTATCTTCATCACCATTTATTTTGTGTATTCTAGATTTCTAGATCTACCATTCCACAACCTCCAAGCTCATGCAATTCTTACATCCCACCAGACTGAAATCAGACACTAGACCAATGTAAGAGATAATATTCCACTTGACTGTAGGAATGAAGCGCCAAGGCGACTCCCCACCCACTCAACCAGCCTTTTCTCTTTGCCATTTTCACACATGAAAGAATAAAAAAAACTCAAAACATGTGCAAACCAAGGCACCTAGACATTCCGCAGATCATCTAGGGACGTTGGACATTTCACCGATGATGTTTGCACGCTTCTGGTTTCAGTTAGCGTGTTACCAATAATGTTTGTACGATTCTGGTTTGCAACCGATCATGTTTGAAGAATCACTACACTAAAATTGGTATTTAGTGTTATGCACGGTAAATGACTTATAAATGCTATAAATTTTTACACTTGATAAATTTTTTACTGAGAGCACACCAATATGTACTATCCAAAAAAGAGGATCAATGTAAACATAGTTTGTAAAAATATTTATCATGAGTAAAAACTTATAGCATTTACAAGTCATTTACCGTGCATAACACTAAATACTAATTTTAGTGTACAACTTATAATCACTCCAACTGTGGTTTTTCATGCTTGAAGAATCACTACAGCTTATAATCACTCCAACTGTTTGAAGAATCACCACAACTTATAATCACTGGATCAAGTTTGCAACCGATCAAGTTTGAAGAATCACCACAGCTTTGAAGAATCACCAAGCTTATAATCACTGGACTACCTCGACACATTCGTGGGCAGCAAGGGACGGTTTGAGCTCCACCGCATCTGCGCCTATGCCACAATCACACAATCACACAGAGGCCAACTTGAATCACCATGAATCACGACTGAATCACAAAGCCAACTGGAATCACCATGAATCACGATTGAATCACGAGGCCAACTTGAATCACCATCACTTGATTGTGGCATATGACTGAATCACGAGGCGAGTTGTGTCGTGAACTGTGCCTATGAATCATCAACTTGAATCGTGTCGTGTCATGAACTGTGAACTGCACATATCCATCAATCGGCGAATCACCATCAACTGCGTATGTCGGAGGATTCAAGTTGTGGCGCAGTTCACTGCGCATATCCATCAATCGGCGAATCACCATCAACTGCGTATGTCGGAGGATTCAAGTTGTGGCGCAGTTCAATGCGCATATCCATCAATGTTGCAAATCACCATCACGCCTGCGCCTATGCCACAATCACCATCGTGATTTATAGGCAACTATCACGATAGTATGCACATTCAACTGGACTTCGTGGATCACCACAACTTCCACACAAAAATCGCTTCCACAGAAAATCTCATACAATTGTGGACACATGTCCCTCAAAAAACATTTGTTGCACAGAAAACTTCAACGTGGACGTCTCCACAAACAGAAAGGAAATCATGCAGCATATCACCTGAGTAGCATAGCTCGCTGCCAACCTTAGAATCACGAGGTTTCTGTGCGGAAATCATACTGAACAAATAATCATACCAAAGAAATATGAGTGTTGTGCCAAGATCCAGGAGGTTGACACCAAATCTGTAGAATAGGTGGTGTTAATAAACACCATTGGTTTTGACTGCGCAAAACTGCGCCGTGGTCAGCTCTGAATCGGAGACTCAATCACCTGAAATAAAAAAATGGACGTTGAGGAGATCCTAGCGCCGCAGGAAACCCTAGCGCCGCCTCCATCGTGCTCTAGAACCTCTAGCCGTACAGAGGTGTGCGGCCGCACACCTCGTGACATCAAAAATTCAACGACCGTCCAAGAACCGTAACCGTGTGCCACCCGGAGTGAAACTTCCACGTAACCGAGCACCGAGCACCGAGCACACCTGCGCGACCGAGCACACCTACGCGACCAAGCACACCTGCGCGACCAAGCACACCTGCGCGACCAAGCACACCTGCGCGACCAAGCACACCTGCGCGACCAAGCACACCTGCGCGACCAAGCACACCTGCGCGACCAAGCACACCTGCGCGACCGAGCACACGTACGCGACCGAACACTGAGCAGGTGAGCGGAATGAAGTATAACGTGAAGTTCGAGCACTGAGCAAGTTGTAAGTTCAAGCACTGAGCAGGTGAGCGGAGTGAGATATAAACGTATTCACACGTGAATTTCGAGCACTGAGCAGGCGAGGGGAGTGAAATATAACCTTATTACGTGTGAAACCTGCGCGACCCGACACAGTGATTCTTGAACTTGCGCGACCTTACACACTGATGACCTCGTGATTCTAGAACCTGCGCGACCTTACACACTGATTACCTCGTGATTCTAGAACCTACGCGACCCGACACTCTACTTACCTGCGGCGCTCACTTGCGCGACCCGACACTCATCTACGGCGTTGAGGGGACTCTAGCGCTAAGCACCTCCTCACCTGCGCGACCCGACACTCCGCTCACCTGCGAGCACACCTACACAACCCGACACTCCGCTCACCTGCGAGCACACCTGCGGGCCCGACACTCCGCTCACCTGCGGCGCTCACGTGCATCGCTCACCTGCGACGTTGAGGAGACCCTAGCGGAGCTGATCCTTGCCGAGCAACACTTGAGCCGACACCTGCGCAACACTTGCACCAAGCACCTCCTTGCAGAACACCTGCGCAACCCTAGCGCCGAACACCTCCTCCAGTCGCTTCAAACAGGAGTTGCTTCGAATAGAGTTTGCTCTCTTCATTTGGGGTGTGCGACCGCGGACCTCCAGGGAGTCACTTCGCAATGACCGCCCAAGATCCTGATATCACCCCTTGATATCCTTCAAATACCCTATCCTACACCAACCCCCAGTAACATCATGGTATCACTAAATTGTCATCGAGGTATCAGATAGATATCATCCGAGAACCGCACATCGGACTCCTCACGAGCTCACAACGTTTTCTGCCACTCGATGATGTCATTGGTGGCGGCTTTTGCGACCAACTGACGACTCGATTTGTGTAGTCTAGTGCACAAATTTGTTCAAGTTGACAAGTTGACGATTTGTGTAGTAGACAAGTTGCAGCACTTTGTGGATGGCGGTGGAGCAATTGACGACTCGATTTGTGTAGTCTAGTGCTCGACTCAGTGGTAGCCGGCTGCTTGAGTATCTTTTCACGTAAGTTTGAACTTTTTAACTTAAATTGTATATACAGGCCCATATTTCCTTTCAAGAATACAAAATTTTGATTATGGTTTAGCAAGACTAACACCTTTGTATTGAAGATTCATTTACTAAGAGCTTTTATTTGAAGGTCATTTTAATATGTGAACCTTATCATAATACATCATACATGGTCAATAATATGGTCACCAGTGGCACCTTCTGTGGTGTAAGGATTAACCTACAATATTTGTATTTGTGTGTTTTCACACCTTTGGAGTGAAGATTTATCAACTAAGATCTTTCATTTACAGGTCATTTTTTGTGGAGGTCATCTTTCATTTGGAGGTCATTTCATTTGGAGGTCATTTCATCTAGAGGTCATTTCATCTGGAGGTCATCTTTCATTTTGAGGTCATTTCATCTAGAAGCCATCTTTCATTTGGAGGTAATTTTATTTGGAGGTCATCTTTTATTTGGAGGTAATTTCATTTGAGGTAATTTCATTTGGAGGTCATTTCACTTTGAGGTTATTTCGTTATTTCATTTATATATCAGTTCACTGGATGGGCATATACACCAACTTGTAGAGTTAGAAAATTGTACGGTTACAAAAAATTGAAGTTTAACCCTTAAATTACCAAGCCATTTTCAAACCAAAAACACTTCAAAACTACTCGTCTCAGTCCAATGAGTAAGGAAGAAAATCAGAGGTTATATTTCTAGTTTTAACCGTAGGATCTCAATTAAGACCTATTAACTACCATAGACTCAAATTTTCAAATACTTTGACCGCACGGATTGAAAGATTATAGTGTTTGAAGTACAGGAAAGGGTTCATTTTCTTCACTGTGTTAAGTGGATCAGCAGACTTTGACTTCACTTGGTGTCCAATTTTTGCACTACACAAGGTCTAAATTCATTACCACCATGTTAAGAATGATATGAGTACCTTGTAAACCAATTTTTAGAGGAAAATAAAAGGTGTAGCGTATTCAAAAAAATTGTGCAAGGATTGGAGGTTCAAAAATTGTTAATTCACATTTTAATTTTTTGTGAACCTAATATGTTTTAGAATGATCATCCGAATGGTCAATAACAAGGTTTACACCACATAATGCCGTGGGAAAAATGAAAAGTAAACAATATGAATATCATAAAGTTTTATGTAGAAAGGAAGAACAATTTTTGGTACCTTGCTCGACAATGTGCGACAATGTGTCAAAATGTTTGACTTGAATTAACATGCAAATTTCTTATTATCTTTTACATTAAAAAACTATACAAACAACAATAAATTTTACACCATATTAACAATTACTATTGTATCGTAATGTCATTCAGGTTTTTAGAGTGTGGCGTTATGGCACCTAATATTGACAAGGACTGGGAGAGCCACGGCTGGTGGATTGCGGAAGTGGAGCCATTTAAGCCATTCTTGTGGGTGACAATCTATTCCTTTGAGCTAACAAAGCGTTCATGAGGATTGGGGAGACGTTGCGGCGAAATCCAAGCAATCTCTGGCCGACCTGATGATATGGTATATGTGACGTTGGTATCGGATCCTGATACAACAGTGGTGAAGTTTTCTCTTTCTAAGAAGTTGCTTCTAGCATCTGTCCCTGCAAGTCTCATCCAAAATCTAGGACAAGTGAAATTACTCAAATCACTACAGACATTTTGGGTCAGCATACATCCTACGGTACGTATTGCTAGACACAATAATGTTTTGGCCTGTCTGGCGTTATCGCCGGAGATGGTGCTACAGGCAAAGAGGATTATGAATGAGCATATTAGATATGAGGCAATACGGACGGCAGATCCTACAAGTGCAGCAGCTCAAGCTCTACCAGAAGAACCAGAAGAGACAGAATTAGTTTATCGTGCTATTGCACGTCGACCGCAATTGGATTGGCAACCTGCAGGGGAGAGGCATACGCGTGGGGACCAACAGTCCACCGCATCCATTGATATGCCTACATCATCTCGTCCTCGAGTACGAAGGGAACGTCCTTCAAAGCGGCCACGACGGGATCAGAGGGATATAAGTTCTGGTTCTGGTGGAGGCTCTTTAGGTTTGGATGCGAGAGGTACAACGCTGATAGGGAGAGCTTCAGGATCGGGTGGCTGGGTTCCAAGGTCGAGACTCAGAGCGTCTACATCTCATCGTAGGATCCCTACATCTACCCCGGAAGGTACTGTAAATTTGTCGCCCGTGACGCAGGAGGATGAAGAGTTCCAGAATCTCGAAAACGACCCCGTAGAGGATTCAGAGGAGGAAAGACAGATGCCAAATTATGCTCCAACTTCACATACATACAAAGTTCGAGTGCCTACAGTGGAGGAGATTTTGAAAGGATCGTTGTGGGGGAACATTGTGTTTAACGCACATGTAGATCGCATTGTCTCAGTGGAAAATCCAGAAACGAACCATCGAGTTTTATCACAGAAGAGGGCTAGAGATGTGTATAGCCGCTTAAGCGATCCAGAGTTCAGGAACCGGGTGAGTAGATTGGTACTTCGACCGATCAGATACATTTTGCATACTACTACCGACAACGGTACAATTTCACATGAGAGGTGCCGTTTCCGAATGAAGGGGCAGCACGAGAGTTTGAGCGGGTTTTCCTTACACACAGGAGTGCTTCTATAAATGGTGGTGTAGGATCTCAGTTGGCTTGGCTTGAAGACCATATTATTTCGGAGCCAGTGGATGGGCAACATATAGTCGCAGCTTGCAAATTTGCACAGGAACAGTGGAGGAATGATAAGATCCCGACAACTGAGTACCTCGAGTTTTTTGAGCGGCGGGAGGCAACCTACGTGGTATATGATGATCGCCGTTTTTACATTGATAAGTCGGTGCGGATCAACGTAGCGGAGTCGGAGAGAACATCATATTCCACCGTGGAAGAGGATTTAAGGAAGCTCCGCCTGATTTGGGTTCTATATGGGAGGCCCAATAGCTTGGTCCGTGGAGATGATGCACGTAGAGGCATTGCTTTGGTGAGTGCCGCAAGCGCAGTGCATAAGTTGCACAAGATGGCTGACGGTAATGAAGTTACGATTAAGAAGTTGGCCAAGAACATGCAGGACCTGACCCGTCATGCGTGGAATCCGAGCGATGATTGTTTTGATGCTATCATTCGCGTTTGCAAAGACTACGAAGATGGACTTCTTTTTTACAGCAAGAAGGAAGGGACAAAGTGGAAGCAATATGCACAGAAGAAAGAGTTGGATTCCAATGTGGATGTGCGACCGAAACGAAAGGTGATGACTCAGAATTGGTTGAGGCCGCTCAGCTGGATTCCAAATTCACATTATCTACAGCTGATACGATCATGTGCAGCTAAGCCGTTGGGGATAAACGGGCGTAGACCTTGCCAAGAGTATTACTTCAATGGTGTAGACGACAAGATTCCACAGCGCCATACCATTGCCTTTGCGGTTGATCGGTTTCAGAGGGGAGAAGCGGTGATGAATATCATCCGTTGGTTGATGGTGGACAACAAAGAATTTGCACCAAGTTCTATGGATGAGTTCTTTTGTATATCCGTACTGAAGTATTTTCCAAGGGGCAAGGGACAACTTTATACCTTGGCAAAACATTTGGATGCTCCTACGAAAACGGCATGGATTGCTCCTGTACGAGAGAAGGTGTCTAAGCTGGAAGACATAGTCCATCTCATCCCTCCTTCCATCAAATATCATTATCATAATGTTGCAGCAGGGAGGCGTGGATACAATGGTTTATCTGTGGATGTGGGAGATTTGAGCACTGCTAGTTGGGAATGGCAAATGCAAGTTGAGAAGCCAGGTCCTGATGATCTACAGAACTGTCTTATGGTTCGGTTTAGAAGAGGTTTATTTCATTCAGATCATGTACGATTGGAAAAACCATGCTTGTGGGTGATTGATTGTCGGCGTGGCGGTGGGAGGCATGGAGATGGTCCATGGGATGATGAACAATTATCTAGAGCGTTTGCACAACTCGCATTATGGATGGCAAACATTGAACGATGGAACATCATCTTTTTATTACCACCGGTCGTGTACGCCAATGAAGAATTGTTCGCGAAGTTAAAGCTTCCTGAGGGTTGTTCTATGCGGCATGGAATTTGGGCATTTGATCCCAACTTGGGTGATCCATATGCTCTCGATTTTACAGAGAGTGGGCGCTTGCAGCAAATGGTACAATCAATTGGAGCTGTTGTGATTTGCATGCAACATCCTATTGGTACTTCCCCTGGCCCCAAATATGTTTCAGGGGATTGTCCACTTCCACTTGTATTTCAGGATTTATGGAGTGATGCATGCAAGCCTTCTGAAGCTGATCATCTGGAGAGATCTCCAACGGAGTTGTCTAGGCTCGTGGGTCCGTACTTGCCTCAAGGTTGGGGTTTAGTGGCATGTGATATTTCCACGGCCATTCTTAGGATCCTTCAAGGGAATTTCCAGGGATCTGAGATCATTGTCATTGACGATTGCACGGAGAGGGCTAGATTCCTAGACAATGAATTGTGCAATAATTTCCAAGGACAAATGTTGATCACTCAGACGACAAGTGGAACAAATGTGGCTCCTAATACCGCACAAGAGACCGAAGAGGCGATTGGTGGAGACAGGCAAGAGAACAACGACGCCGAGGAAGGAACTTTGAATGAGAGATTGCCACGTTCACCTGGACCAGAATATTATTCGTCTGACAATAGCTCCACCGATGAGGACTCAAGCACCGATGAAGAAGAAGTGGATAAGTCTCCTGTAAGGGAGAGGATTTCGTCAATGCAGCCAACGGTGGGAGACACTTTGGGAGAGATGTCAGGGACACCTGTGGAGAGGATGGAAGAGATTGGTGTAGTGGATAGTTTGGTGGCAATGGGAAGAGAGGCAAATACATTAGCTTCTCAAAGACTTGAGGCAGAGCAAGAATTGTCCGATTCGCTTGAATTTTTCTCCGTACAGATGAGGGTTCGGCAGCCTTCGGGGTCTTCTCAAGCACAAATTGAATCAGAGACACAAGAGAGGGTTGTAGATATTGGAAGTGATACGCGACCAATATTGACTTCCGTTCCATGATTTGGCGTATCAGAGGACGTTAGTGCCTTTTAGGGGGCTTTCTCATCAGACCGAGAGATGTTGTTTAAGGATGGCTTCTACTACAATGATGATGGTGTAAGACACACGCGGCATAGTGAGCCAGGCAGTTACGAATATGTTGAGTCTGCGTCCATAAGTCTTGGAGATAAGATAGATCATCCGGTGCAGGCTGATGAATTGTTCGCTATGGTAGCGAATGCCGTAGGACACGTAGAGGGAGTCGAGTCGCTAGAGGATGATGAGAGCCTTTCTGCTATAGCATAGTAGAACAAGTGATGTTTTTGTGGCAGATAGATCAGTATGATACATTTGATATGTTTAAGTTTAATATGATATGTTTGATTTCAATATTTCTTTACAAAAGTTTTAAATTGTTTGATTAACTTAGTATGTTTTTGCATATAATAAACAGTGAGATACCTCACACTTTCTCACTGAATTGTGTCTTTTATTATTGCATTTTTAAAAAATTGTATTGTAGTGAGATGTATTCTAAAATTTTATAATTATTCAAACGTGTATCTACAAAATGTAAGTACATACATCATTGTTACAATCTTAAAAGGGACAAAAATCATATTAATAATCATGTATTCTTTAAAAGTTCCAGCAAATAAAGAATGTATATCTCTTACATGTACATGTAGAAGCCAAGATTTAACGCTACAGACATGTAAGTTTAGTACAAAAGTGAAACTAATTTTTATTTATTTTTTTTAAAAAATTAAAATTTACAGGAAAATTTTGTTGTTTTTTAGCGCCGTTTTATGCACTTGGCTAAGTGCATAATTGCTTAATTGCATGTTCTTGTTGGACAAGGTGCAAAAATTAACTTTTAACTTGTTCATAAAAATTAAAGATCATTTTATTTTATTTTGGATTTTTTTATTAGTTTCATACTCTAACCCCTAAAGGCCCAAGGCATTTTCACACCAAAAACACCTTGAAACTCCTCGTTCTAGTGCAATGAGTATTGAGGTAATCTAAACTAAGACTTTTTATTTCTACATCTAATCGTAGGATCTAAACTAAGACTTATTATTTAACGTCCTCACAAAATTTCATAAACTTTGACCGCACGGATGGAAAGATTATAATGTTTGAAGTAGAGAAATTTGTTCTATTTCTTCCCTGCATTGAGTGGATCAACAGACTTTGACTTCACTTGGTGTCAAATTTTTGCAATACACAAGGTCTGAAAGCATTACCATCATGTTAATCATGATGTTATTTCCTTGCACACCAATTTTTAGAGGTAGAGAAGGGGTGTGGTGTATTCAAAACAAATGTGCAAGGATTGGAGGTTCAAAAATTGACAACTCACGTTTTATTTTTTGTGAAGTTAGTATGTTTTAGAATGAGAATCCAAATGGTCAATAAAAAGGTTTATTTCACATAATGCTATGGAAAAATAATAATAAAAAATATGAAGATCTCAAAGTTTTATGTGGAAAGGAAAAAGATTTTTTGGTACCTCGCCCGACAAAGTATGATAATGTGTGAAAATGTTGGACTTAGATTATTATGCTATACTGTACTAAGACAAGAGATTTTTGTTGACAATGTGAAAGGAATTTTTTTTTTTTTAGTATTGAAAATCTCACATTCAATAGAGTGTTCTTGCAAAAGTTTTTGGAGGTGCCCGACGTGCCCGCTCTCCCTGTTTGATATTCAAAAACCTATAACTTTTGCATAGGATGTCAAATCTAGGGGAAAATTGAACTTACACGAAGCTTTTAGCAATGTCCATCTATGCTAGAACTTCCAAAAAGGAATGTTACAAATTGACACCATAAGAACTTGCTCAAATCTTTAGGGGTTAAAAAGTGTCATGAGCATGTTAAATAGTTGATTTCAATTTATATAGAAATTAGTTCATTAACCCCTAAGGTATCGTGACAGTTTTACACCAAAAACACTTCAAAATTGTTGGATTCTAGTGCAATGAACAAAGAAGGAAGCAAAAACTTTAGTTTCTAGTTTTGACTGTAGGATCTCAGTTAAGACGTTGTAGTTGATATATTTCCAAAATTTCATAAATTATGACTGCACGGATTGAAAGATTATAGTGTTTGAAGTCAAGCAAATGGTTCATTTTCTTCCCTGTATGCAATGGATCAGCAGACTTTGACTTCACTTGGTGTCAATTTTTGCACTACACAAGGTCTAAATTCATCACCATTTTGTTAAGCATGATGTTAATTCCTTTACACCAATTTTTAGAGGTAGAGGACGGGTGTAGCATATTTGAATTAACTATGTAAGAAGTAGAGGTTCAAAATTTGCCAATTCACACTTTAATTTTTTGTGAATGAAATATGTTTTAGATTCAAAATCCGAATGGTCAACAAGAAGGTTTACACCACATATTGTTGTGGACAAAATAAAAAGTGAAAATTATAAAGATATCTAGGTTTTATGTGGAAAAGAAGAAGTTTTTTTGGTACCTTGCCCGACCATGAGTGACAATGTGTGAAAATGTTTGACTTGGGTTGGTATGCTATTTTTCACTAAAAACAAGAACTTTTTCTTTGACAGCATGAAAGGAAAAAATATTACTTGCTACCGTAGGTGAAGGGCACCTTCGGCTATAATTAATTCAAAAGGGGCATGCCAAATTATTTGGGAAATTATTGAGTGAAAATGCCGAAATTGAAGAAAGTATTAATATACAAAATCTTTGGACATCAAAGACATCAATGGGGAGTTATGGCTTGGAAAGCCTTGATTCTTGGAAGTCTGTGCAAAAGAGCTCAAAGTGAGCTTGAGGTCTTAGGTTTAATCCCCATCAAAATAGCCTAATTATAGTAATATGTGAACTCCTCCCGAAATCTTTTAGAAAGCCGAACCCACTTTTTTGACTTTAATTAAATATTCGGCGTCCAAGTGCCGAAGGTGCCCTTGACCTATGGTAGTATTGAAAATCTCACATTCAATAGAGTGTCCTAGCAAAAAAATTTGGAGGTGCCCGAGGTGCCCATTTGAAATTCAAAACCCTATAACTTTTTCATCAAATGCCTAATTTAGGAAAAAAAAATTCCCACTAAGGTCTGGGTAATGCCTTTCTATAGTAAAATTTTCAAAGAAGAATGTTGGAAATTGACACCATAGGAACCTGACCAAACTTTCAAAAAGCCCATTTTTGACACCTGGTCTTTTAGGGGTTAAAAACTAGTTATATTTTGGCAAGTTTTAAACGTTTGTTTCTAGCACAATTGTTCTGAAAATGCTTCACTTCTTTCTTCCTCCAAAAATTGTTGTACATGGAACTAAAGTCATGTGCATCATATTGGTTTAAATTTTTTGAACTTTTATAACGCAAAATGTGACAAACAATTGATAGTATAGGAAGAAATAAGTTCTTTATCTTCAAGCACAAAAATCTTCCAATCTCTTTAGATAAATGTTCTGAAAATATGTGAGCACATGCTTGTAGAGAGTAAGATCTTATGGTTGGGATGGAATTAAGAAACTTCTTGTTTATTTCAACTCTTTGCACCAATTATGAGATTCTTGAAGTGTTTTTGGTGAGAAATAATCAGGGATTTTATGGGATATGGTTGTTCTTCTTCCCATCTAGAAAACCTTTACCATTATAATATGGCTTTGAAGGATTTTTGGAAGCAATTGTTACTCGTGTGAACCCCTAAACTACCGAGAGTCCCCTCGGGGGACTCTTGAAGGTTTGGGCAGGTTCCTCTTGTGACAAATTACAATGTTATTTTTTGAATTTTTTACTGTAAATGGAAATTACTAAAAGCTTTGTGTAAGTCCAATTTTTTCCTCAATCGGACATTCAATGAAAAAGTTATAGCATTTTGAAGTTCAAATGGGGAGAGCGGGCAACTCCAAATACTTTTGCTAGGACACTCTATTGAATGTGAGATTTTTAATGGTAGCAAATATAATTATTTCCGTTCACATTGTCCACAAAAATCTCTTGTCTTTGGTGAAAAATAGCATATTAATCCAAGTCAAACATTGTCACACATTGTCGGGCAAGGTATCCAAAAAATCTTCTTCCTTTCCACATAAAACTTTGAGATCTTCATATTTTTACTTTTTACTTTCCCCATGGCATTATGTAATGTAACCCTTTTCATTGACTATTTGGATTCTCATTCTAAAACATATTTAGTTCACAAAAAAATAAAACATGAATTGACAATTTTCGAACCTCCACTCCTTGCACAATTTTATTGAATATGCTTCACCTTTTTGTTTACCTCTAAAAATCTGTATAGAAGGAACTAATATCATGCTTAACATGGTGGTAACATGGTGGTAATGAATTTAGACCTTGTGTAGTGCAAAAATTGGACAACAAGTGAAGTCAAATCTGCTAATCCACAAAACGTAGGGAAGAAGTTGAACTCTGTTCTGTACTTCAAACACTATTAATCTTCCGTGTAGTCAAAGTTTATGAAATTTTGTGAGTATGTTACTAGGTATGTCATTAATGAGATCTCACGGTTAAAACTAGAAATATAAGTTTTCCTTTTCTTCCTTACTCATTGCACTGAAACTAGTAGTTTTGAAGTGTTTTTGGTTTGAGAATGGCTTGGTAATTTAGGGGTCAAAGTAGTAGAAACACAATTTTTGCAAAAAAAAAAAAGAGACGCAAACTAGTCCACTTGTATCCTTCAGGTAATCTTTACATATAAAAGGTTATACACAAAAAAAAATAAAAACATTGTGGATACATACACATATATGTATAATATTTTCATCATTTTATATCAAAGTTTGCATGTATTTTTCTTCATATATCATAATATACATATATCTATAATTGATACCACATCCCAATATTCCAAAAGTTGGGAAATCAATCTAAGAATAAAACCTACTTCTATAGAAAACATGATACCTATGATAATGTCGGAGTTTCTTCATATTGCAAAATGAGTTAAAATCAAATACCATAATATTTATATTATTCAAAACATATTATAATATGTGTTATCATTTATAGAAAAAACTCATACACATTCACATAGTCACAAATAAACACAAAATTGTATATTTGTCTTTACACCTTCCAAAAATTGGACATGTTTGACTAGTTTTTGTGCCTCACATACATTCATCTATGATATGTTGTACCCATTGCTTGCTCCAACATTATTGGAGGTGGATGATCTCCCATATTTGACTCCAGAAGTGATGCGATCATGTCAAAATCACAACTCATGTCAATACGGTGATAATCATCCCTTGCCTTCATCGTATGTAATGTACCAGTGCCCAGAAATGCTTGTGTAATTATTTCATCCACCACATGATCTTGAATTGTTTTTGTGAAAATAAATCCACCTTTTGAGGGAAGGAAAAATTGACTTTAATGTCCACCATCATCTGATCTTAAAATACTCCACTTATTGACATCAATTGTAGATGATGTCAAAGGTACACATACATCAAATTGTTTTACTATTCTTCTCCTAGTAATCCAATATGATCCTCAAGACTTGCATCTCACCACTATTTGAACGTTTCTTCTTTGGAACTTGATTTTGAAGAATAAAAACCAAGTTTTGTTTCTTGTGTTCTACACTACTAGAAACAAAGGACCTTTTTAATACTGGAAAATTTTCCTTTGTTCAGTTATACATGACCCATATTACTATGAGAATTACTAAAAACAAATTGGTCAAGCAGAGTAATTTTTGTGAAGTATTTATTGATGTAATAATTCTTTTTGCCACGTTGGTTTCTCATCCATCTGCTTACGTGGACCATCATCTTCAAGGGATAATGAGGTAGCTATTGACGTGGATTTTGATATGACATGGAATTTACGGTGGCAATGGACGTGGATGATGAGCTAGTTCCCGCACTGATGTGTAATTCTATGTGAAAGCTTATGTGTCATCTTCTCATTCGTAGTTAATGTCTCTTTTGGGACCCACTTATTTTTATGTAGCGGCATTTTTATTGGATGAGTTAATAAATGCACTCTCTAGTTATTTTACAGTTATTGTAAACTATTACTATAGTATTTTAAGTTATTTTTGTAATACATAATTACTTTTTATAAATGACATGCACATGTATAGTTATTGTATAGTGATCCCATATTTATTCTCTAGTGATTGCGTAGTAATTGGGGAGTTATTCTCTAGTGGTTGTGTTAGATGTATGTAATATTACTTGTACCGTTGATGAACCTCTAGTTCGGGGTTTATTAATTAGAAAAATGCTTGCCGAATTAAGTGGGAAAATATTTATTGAATTGCCAAAACTAGAGAAACTATATATCTACAGATTTTGTCACATTGGAAGACATCAAAGGGGAGTGGGGCTTGGAAAAGCCTCCCTTCAAGGTTGTGCATGCATGGAGGCTTTGATTTAGAACCCCAAGGTCTTGGATTCAAACCCCACGGTCGTGAAATGTGCTAAATACAGTAATATCTTATTTCTTGCCAAAAAATAATTTATTTCTATTTTGGATGTTGAATGGCCTTTACTCACTTTAATTAATAATTCGGAATGGAGGTGCCGAACTAGAGGTTCACCTACGATAGTTATACATAGTTATATTTGATGATTGCATATAAAATATGCGAGAAAAATTCTAAAGCCATAGTGATTAATTAATAACTCGTACAATAAATTTTACATTGATTTATTGTCATGTTCAACAAATATTCAATGGTGGTTGTATGAACAAATTACTATAACATCCGCTAATGAAGTCCTGGATACTGATATTGTTTACTATGAACACGTAAATCACTACAAAGTGCTTCAGAATACATCCTAGTATTAAAAAATCAGGTTGATTGAGACCCAACTTGCTTGCATAGAGATCGTCCATTTCTTCAGAAAGACAGCAGCATGCCCTCCCCTGTCCAGTCATGCACAAGTACTCACCATTGTCTGCACGCCTTGCAAACTTGAAAGCAACTTAATCACGTAATGATATACTTACTCAGAATAAAGTTCCATAAGATTTCTGCTATGTAGAGTATAAAATATTTGCCATTATCATGAGTCGAAAAACGTTGACCTTGTCTCCGCATGGAAGAATAAAAGCATATTGCATTCTTCAAATGCATGTACCTAACAATCCTTGTGGTCATAGTTTATGAAATGTTTTGAGTACCTTGTTGTAAAGTAATCTATCCCCTCAAGGCCATCTTCTTGTTAGGGCCGCTTCACACCTACCGCCCAAGTCGAGAGTTTGTCGGTTTCCACCAATGAGATTGCTTGAATGGCCAAAGTTCGGCCTCTAGGCGTTCACACCAAAGGCCAAAGTCCAAAGGCTGTTGTCTTCCAATGTGCCTAAATGGCATACTTTTGGAGTGTTTTGGCGCCATGGCGACAGACTCTCGAGAAAAACTTGGGTCGCCGTTTTTAGTCTACCCAAACTTCCTTCAAGAGTCCGTCGATTTTTTCAAAAAAACAATCAAAATCTAACAAGATCTAGACCGTTCGAAGAAAGAGGCTGATTATTTTGGCTGATTTTTTTTGGCGTCATGATATGGGGTTTGGACTTTGGACTTGGGCTTTGGAGCTTCATGCCCAATGGCGTCAATATATATTTTTTAATGTTTTTTTTTTAATCCAAAAGTTTGGACTCTCGCCATAGTTTGGGCAGAAATTTTGACGGACGGACCCTCGACTCGGCCTGGTGTGAAGCGGCCCTTGGTGCCACTCTAGAGATGGTCCCATTTCCGCCCATATACTCTTTCACACTTCCAAATTGAGGCTTGCTACTGGTCAAGATCCCATACTTATGGTTGGCGCCATTAGAGGAACAAGCTAATTTTATAAGCGTATTTAGCCTGATCCCATACTTTTATTTACTTTTTTGACACAAGCAAAGGACACCTTTACTGTACTGCAAAAGGCCAACACCAAATCCCATTCTTATGGTTGGGATCACCGTATTCCACCCTCACGGTCGTTGTGGAGCTCCCGAGTCGCTGCCCGGGCAGCTGCGGGGAGAAAATTTGCTCGTGACCAATACCCGGGCGATACCCGGGCAGTCGCGGAGGTCCCGCCCAAACCCTATCCGGAACAGCTTTCTTCTGGTGTCGCTGCTGTTGTTTCTCGGACCTGATCCTAAATGGTGAACGATTTGCTTGCGAAACAACGTGGGGATCGTTTGTTGGCTGTTGCTCGCCTGCGGCATTGCAGCGGGGTTGGTTGGCTCACGCGGCATAGACCGCGGAAACCAGGGAAGCTCAAGGTGCTTACGGGATATCGCAACCCTCTTCTGGTGAGTATTGATCAGCTCGTGTCGGTTGTGTATGTTTGGTCTCGCCTGGATCGGTTTAGGCGACCTATCTCTGGTGTTGTGCGCATGTGCTTTCACTAGATTTGAAGCATTTGAGGGCTAGGGTTCGGGAATGGAGGCGTGGTTGCTGGTCCCGTTCGTTTCAAGATTGAGTCTTGGTTTTGTTAGGATTGTTCTCTTGTCTTGGTTTTGTCAAGATTGACTCTTTCCTTTGTGGGGGATGGTATGCGACGAGGGCTTGTGCGCCTTGTGTGCTTATGCGGTCTGTTAGGATTGCGTGGCTGCTCGGTGATTGAATACGCTTGTTGAATTTGTTGTGCACTTGTTGAGTACTTGGTCAGTAGTCCGGCCAAAAGCAGATGGCTCGGCTAATGAATGAAATGGTGTGTGTATGTGTGTATATCGTGGTGGTGATTTGAAGCGCTTGTTGAGTGCCATGGCGAGTGCGGTTGCTGCGAAAGACACGTGTGAGGATGCTGCAGACACGGCAGCGTCAGAGGTCTGCCCAAGTTTCTACACTGCAGTTGAAGTGCTGCCATCATCGGAAGGGCCAGCAGCAGGTGGAGGGACGGCCTTAAAGCCGGCATCAACCTCGAGCAACCAGTACTACTCCGCACGCACTCAATGGATGATAGAGAATCGGGCCAAGTATACCAACCGAGTGGACTTCGAAATTGAATGTTCTAAGGTGCATCGAACCTCTGTGCAACAGGGAGGAATCTCTGTACATGAAGTCGATCGTACTGCATGTCCAGAGGCTGACGAGGAAGATGATGAGAGAGAGTTGGACGAGGAGATATTGCAAGCCAACATCGAAACCATCACCGAACTCCGGAAGCATAAATTATGGGGGCATCGTTTCTGGGAGGAAGAAGATGGGGTTTATGAGATTGGTGAGAAGATTGGTGAGGGAGGGGAAGCCACGATCTATGCAGGCATCCGCACTAATATGCCGGAAGGTTGTCGGGGCAGGCATGTTGTGTTGAAGGTATTTGGATGAGGATATTATTTGCGAGACCTTGTTAAGCAATGGCCACTGAGTTCCTCATGGTTAAATGTTCATTTTTTTGCTACTCGGGTTGAGCATGTGATGTTGATGCCAAATGATGGGAGGATTGCAATGGTGATGCGGAGAGAATGGGGTGATTTGCGACGGCTCATCGACTTGAAGAAGCAAGCCAATCACAATCAAGGACCACCCTTTGATGCCTTCACAGCTTTAGCTACAATGTATTACATTGCAAGGTCTATGGAGCGGTTTCATAGATTGGGTGGTGCATAGAGATCTCAAGGCCTCCAATGTCTTGTTGGAAGCTTCACCTGACAATCAAACTGCTTGGGAGAGTAATGTGGTTGACATTGAGAGTCATGTGCTAGAGGGACATGTTGTTAGACCTAACGTATCCGATTGGGAATGTGCACTTGGTGTGATGGGAACAGGGTTTTAGAGATTGTTGTAGGAGAACACAAGCACAAACATTTCATATCGGTGTTGAGCCTCCTATTTTTTTCACAAATATTTAAAGGTTTTGGTATTGATCTACCGCTTTAATACAATATCCATTCCTGGAAGTGTTGTTGGGCATAAGGGATCCTATCAAAAGGCGTTGTCCAACATCTCTGTTTACAAAGGCGTCTGATGTGTATAGTTATGGCATGTTATGCTATGAGATTGCCACCGGCTTTCTTCCGTTTGAGCGAGAAGGATTTACAAGAGCTAAAGTATATCAAGATCGGGTGATTAGTGGAGAGAGACCTACATTTCCTGATGATGTTGATTGTAGGGTGAAGGAGTTGATTTCAAGATGTTGGCAGCAAAATGCGTCTGCAAGGCCAACTTTTAGGGTAATTAGGGTTGAGCTTGCGAGGTGTTTCAACATCGATAGTCTGCATAGGTGGTGATAAATTTCCTCATAATGCTTGCCTTCAAAGTGAAAGTGCTTTGTGTAGCATAACTTTTTCATGAAATCTCCAAAGTACCATGCAAAGTTTTACAAAAAGACCATTTGTGGACATTTGATCATTGAGAGGCATTGAAGAAGTGCTTCTTCACCATGATATCATTTATATAAGAATATAAAGATAGTGGATCCTTGAATCTTAACCCCTAAAGCACCAAATGTCCAATAATGGGCTTTTTCCTTCAATGTCAATGTCAATTGTGATTTGTTGACAACTTTATTAAGGTAAGCTATTGTTAGTCTAGCTTCATAGGATCTTAATATATCTTTCTATACCAAACATTCAATGAAGAAATTTTTATCACACAAAGTAGTCTTCTCTAAGGGAGGCATTTTGGATAATCATCCAAAGTTTCTTCACTAGCTTTGAGATTTTATATACAAGTAACCAACATAACATTCTTTTGAGATTCTACATAAAAAAAATTTGTGACTATAGTAAAATAGTCTTTATTTTCAATTTTCTATTTCAGAAATTTTGAGACAACAAATGAATAACAGGTATATTGTTCAACTCCATATCCGTTGCCATTGCAATATTCTTTAACCTCTAAGGTACCGTGACAATTTCACACTAAAAACATTTCAAAATTGTTGGATTCTAGTGCAATGAATATAGGAGGAAACAAAGCTTTTTATTTCTAGTTTTGACCGTAGGATCTCAATTTGGAAGTCTTATCAAGTAACATACTCACAAAATTTTATAAACTTTGACCGCATGGATTCAAAGATTATACTGTTTGAATGGCAAGCAAATGGTTCATTTCCTTCCCTATTTTGAGTGGATCAACAAACTTTGACTTCACTTGGTGTCCAATTTGAGCACTATACAAGGTTTAAAGCCACTACCATCTTGTTAAGCATCGTGTTGGTTCTTTACATTCCAATTTTTAGAGGTAGACGAGGGGTGTAGCATATTCAAAACAATTGTGCAAGGAGTGCAGGTTCAAAAACTGCCAATTCAAATTTTAATTTTTTGTGAATTTAATATGTTATAGATTGATAATCCAAACGGTTAGTAAAAAGGTTTACACCACATTTTATTGTGGAAAAAATAAGAAGTCAAAAATACAAAGGTCTCTTAGTTTTATGTAGAAAGAAAGAAGGTTTTTGGGTACCTAGTCCGACAACGTGTAATAATGTGTGAAAATATTTGACTTGGGTTAATATGCTATGTTTCACTAAAGACAAGAAAATCTTCCACAACATGAATGGAAATATATTACTTCCAAGTACCGTATACATTGGTCTAGCTCGGACACCCCTTGGAACCTGTACAAAGCAATTATTTATTTTTAACACAGTGGTTTGGACATAAAGGGTATCATCTAGGCATTACATGAGTATTGCCTAGATATTACAAGGGTTTTACTTTGGTATTACATGGGTATCACCTTAGACAAATATTTTATATTTTGCAAAAAAGATTTAGACATCCTCCATTTTGAATGAACTATGTATGGCCCCGACCAACGTGTAGGGTATTGAAAGTCTCACATTCAATAGAGTGTCTTAGCAAAAGTTTTTGGAGATGCCCGACATGCCCGCTTTCCCCATTTGGAATTCAAAACCCAATTTCTTTTTCATTAAATGTTGGTTTTAGGAAAAATTTGTTCCTCCGTGGAGGTTTTAGTATTGCCCTTTTACAATAAATATTTTTGACACTTGGTTCCTTTACGGGTTAAAATGTGCAAAACACTCTTTATTATACACCTATAATTTGGTGGAAAAGTATCTTACATGAATGATGGAAAAGTACATGACATGTAGATGGTGATGATGAAGAGTGTCAACTCTACATAGTGCAAAAGGTTTATTTTGTGAAAGAAAGAAAGTGTATTGGCCTATAAAATCATGGTTCTATACAATCATTCAACTCAATTCAAATGCTATAATCTTTCAATCTGTACGGTCAATTCTTTATTAAAATAAAATTAAAAATTCTTCTAGCGATACCTAACAAGACCCTATAGTGTTCAAGAACTGTTAGGGCTTTATTAGGTTTGAAGTTATTGCAGATTGTTGATTCAAAATACCTCTATTCTATACAATTTTTGATGCAAGTTGAGTTACGATGTACATGATTCCATCTAATTTCATCGGTCACTACACCGGCAGTTTACTAAGATGTTAGGTCTCCAAAGATAAATATTATTTTAGCATATTTTGAAACTCATGGGGATCTCAATTTGGCAAGCATGAAATTGCAAAAGTAATAAAGATATCCATTTTCATGCTTATATTATATTGTACTACGGAGTCAAAAGATTCCTTGATGAAGATTTCCAAATGCTTACAAAAAAAACTTATCTTGTATCTCTTGGAAAGGCCTTCATGGCCAATTAGTAGTGCTATCCCAACATACTTTTTATTCTTAAGGCAAGTCTTATTCTTCCTTTTCTCCTTCTTTTATCTTTTTGAGATATTCATTTGTGCAAGCATGCATATAACTGATTTCTTGGAAATATTCATGTGGGGTTTTGAATCTCAAACTCCAACAAATTTCTTCCATATGCTAAAGCAAATGCCATCTTTCACACCCCTAGTCAATATTTCTAAATGCCATAACAAATTTTCCGTTTCAACAAAGCAAGAGTCTCATTTTGATGAAGTTGGAATGATAAAACATGATAGAATCAAGGATACAAACACGAGTCAAGTTGCAAGACAAGACTCCACTAGAATGCAACTTGTTGAAATCTAAAGGAACCCAAATAACACAAAGTTTTGTATACTTTGATTTCATGTTTGTAGAGTTCATTATTTTCTAACTACTCTAGTAAAGTTGATTTAATTTAGAGAATATATAAACAAATGATAGGATGTGGCATTTTGGATGAATGTCTAACTTCTTGATGAAATTAAGTTGCAACAAAATATGTGACGATGTGTAACCCAATACGGATTGTGTAGTAGGCGCAACAAACTCTTGCACACAAATAGGCTGCTAGGCCCACTGTAAAGACTAGTGGTTTGGCCAGCTGGCTAGGGTGCACCTCATAATATGCTTAATAAATGTGAGATAATCATTGCAATTTCATAATATGGTGAGGTAATCAATCAAGAATCAAGAATATGATAAGGTAATCATTCGAGAATAGAACATGGTGTGTATTTAGCTTGCTTGAAGCCAATCGGAGGCGTCCTAGCTAGCTGGCAGACTACTACAATATAGATGACAAAATTTATTCAATAATATAGATGGATAACGTGGGCATATTGCCATATATGATATTGTAGAACCATAGCATATTTGCCAAAAGAAGTAGTTCCAAAGACAAAAATGGGAGATTTAGAAGCCACTAGGACAAATTTGAGAAAATATTAAAATTGTAAAAATATATATATATATTGTATTTGTAACTGCCCACAACCATGTCTATCATGTGGGCTTGAAATCAAGAGATTTTCTCATCAAGTCTTTCCATACGCGCTTGGGACTCAACAACCAAAGGGTTTGAGCCTCCCAGAGGCATATTCGCAATAAACCTTCCTTTTTTAAGTTTTCAAACTTAAAAGGGAATCAATTCATTATAAAAATATTTAGAGGAAGACGAAGCTTATTAAACATTCATTTCAGGAATGGCGACCCTGCTATACTACTACCCTATACCATGGTCACTTTGGTACATAATTAATTCAAAATGGAGGGTTGTCCAAAATTTTGGAAAAATATAAATTTCTTGTCAAAGTGCTCCCCGTATAATGCCTAGGTGATATCCATGTCATATTCAAGCAATAACCAATGGGTCCAAATCATAGCGTCAAAAAAAATAGTTCTTTTGATAGAGAGGTGCCAAAAGTGAGCACCGGGTAGGATACGATAGGATCCCGCACCACCATTTCCTTACCTCCACCTTCTCTCTTCTCCTTTGCATTTATTTTTCTTTTCCTTCTCCCCTTTTCTTTTCCGATGAACGTCACGATGAGAGAGCACGTCATCAGCAGACGACTTGCTTCGCCCGTATTCAACCATGAGCAAACCACACGAAACGCAGCGACGGATCTCATGTCCTGCGGAACGTTATGTGCCGATGCCTTCTCTACCACTTGTGCAATGAAAATGTAAAGCCTTGGTGTCCCAATGGAAGGGAGCACCGTATTTTTGTGACACGGTCGTTGCGGAGCTCGCGAGTCCCTGCTCGTGCAGCTGCGTGGAAAGAAAAACGTCGTGCCCGATACCAAGAGATACTTGGAATACGGTGCTCCGGTCCCCCCCCAAGCCCTATCCGGAGCAGCCTCATTCTCCCGCATTTTCTCTCGATCTGCATTCTCGCTCATGCTGCCTGCTCCGCTCCTGCTCTGAATCAACACTCCGGCTCCTAGGGTTTTGAGTTTTTCTTTTTGAATTTTTCTTCTTGAAGGACAAGCCAGGTTCAGTTGGAAACTTGTCGCTCATGTCTTGAAAGTGCATGAACGCATGGATGCAGTGCACGATCAACAACTTGTCGACGACATTCCGCTGGAGAAACTCCTGATTCACAACGTTCCAGTCAATATCATTTGCACTCCAACGCAAATCATCCACACCAACACCAAGATTCCCAAACCTCAAGGTGAGTTGGGCATCTGTTGCACCATCGTACCAACTTGATAACTTTAGAAGCCACCCGTAGGCTACATGCCTCACCATGCTGTGTCGGTGGCAAGCACTATAAGAAACCCGTGTTTTTTTTCACGTCCTGAATCATGTCCCAGGAGACATGTAGACATCCGAATTTACATCCCTCTGACGTACCAACGCGTGTAACACGCTATTACGCGTGGGGACATCACCAAAAACGCGAGGACATCCCTACGACAGGGACGATTTTCGGAGATTTTGGGAGGCTGGAAATGGTGCCAACTGGGCGCCACGTAGACGACACCTAAGCGGCACGATGACGGGCAGTGCCACATGGCCGGGAATTTCATCCAATCCAATGGTGACGTGGAATCTGACGTGGCGTTTAACCTGGACCCGGGAAAGAGTGACGTGGCAGGCCATGTCAGTAGAGATTTGCGTGGTTTTTTTTTTCAGATTCGTGATTGCGGGGACGTCATTGGTAACATGGTTGTGTTTTTTAAGACGTCCCGGGTTGACGTGGAGATGTCCTGCTCGACGTCTACGTCAACGCTACCTGGATTTTGATGCTGATTTCGTTGAACATCGCCATGCCCTAGAGGACGTGGCGATGGACATGATCGCGTCCTCCAATACGTTGCCAACCCATGGTCGTCGGCAATGAGGGTGTCATCGCAGACGTCTCAAAGAACTTATGCGTGTCTGACGTGACATCCCCTGATGCATGG
Organism: Bryoerythrophyllum caledonicum; assembly: GCA_963971425.1. Classification (NCBI taxonomy): domain Eukaryota; kingdom Viridiplantae; phylum Streptophyta; class Bryopsida; order Pottiales; family Pottiaceae; genus Bryoerythrophyllum; species Bryoerythrophyllum caledonicum. The sequence continues at coordinate 3,256,516 of OZ020525.1, read as the reverse complement.
TATTGTTGACGCTGTGTATGTGATGGTGTTTTGGAGGGACATTGAGAGATGTTGTACAAGACATGAATACGTTGTACAAGACATGAGTATGTTGTACAAGACATGAGTACAAGACATGAATACCTCATCTTACATGTAACATGTATATTCATCCAAATTCATGCTTACTGGCCTACTTGCAAATGTGGTAATATGATATACACGCAATTTAAAATATGTCTCCATAGACACGGGGATGTTTCAAAAGACGTCCCTGCGTTTCCTAAGTGCTGCGGCATACGTCTTCTACAACATGGTCACGTCTATATGTCGCTCACAGCACATTGCATGTCCAACACTGCACGTCTAAACTCTAACCTCTACACTCAAAACTCTAACCTCTACACTCTAAACTCTTACCTCTACACTCAAAACTCTAACCTCTACACTCTAAACTCTAACATTCTAACTTGTAAACTCAGTCTACACTCTAAAACTCCAACCTCTACATTCTAAACTCTAACTACTTGGAGAAATGAAGGCCAAAGTGAGCTTTGTGCAACCTCAAATTCTACTTAAAGGTCTCATGACCTAACTATGGCTGCAGCAGCTAACCCTAGCCGCCTCATGACCTAACTATGCCTGGAGCAGCTAACCCTCGCCGCCTCTATTCATCCAATGAACTTGACAAAATTCATCCTACTTGATGGTTATGTTTTGCAAGACACGATGATGTTTTCCAGGACATGTCGATGTTTTCCAGGACATGTCATTTTTTTTGCCAAACACTGCCGATGTTTTCAGAGACGTCTCTGTAGGATGTCCTCAAAGACATGTAGACGTTACTCGAGACATCTTCAATTGGATGTCTCAAGTGACGTGGACCTATACACAGAATGACGTGTCACCTTGTCCGACATGGAATTGTGTTTGCCATGTAGATGAAGTGCTGTAAACTACAAAATATATAATATGTCCACATGGGTAAGCCACCAAGAACTTTACAAAATCACCCTAAATTCCTTATAATTCGGGTTTTAGTAGAAAAGTGGTAATTTAATATTATATTAATTAATAAATATTATTTAATATTTAAATATACAGTACTGAATTTAATATGTCCGCTTTAATTACAGAATAATCAGTTTTTATAAAATATTATTATAATATTAATTAATATTTTGTATTTTTAATATTTAAAATTAAATTTTATTTTGGAAACCATTTTGATACAAAGTGGACAAATTAAAAATTTCAGAGGATCAAAGTTAATAAATATAATCAGAATATTCTTCAATTTTATATACTTTATTTTTTTTATTAAAAAAAAAAATCTAGTTTTATAAGGCTCGTGCCTATTTTTTCTCCTCTTGCAGACCGCTGCCCCTTTCGTTGTTTTTTATAACGTTGGGCTGCTTTCTACCTTGCACAACAGTAACTTCGACATTCTTACCCGAGGTGAAACGATTGTCCGCTGCCAACGTGGCAGTTTTGCGTCACCCAAGATGTCCTCGATGACGTCCTCGGAGACGGCGCGTTGTTGGAGACATTGTCGCGTCTCCTATTTCGCACGCGCGTTTCGGGACCCTCCCACCTCCACTGTTCATTATTGACGCGTGGACATCCTCACGTTCAAGGGGACATTACTGGCTAGCTCCAAGACATCAAAAAAACACGCTGACATGATTAAGGACATAACAAAAAACACGGGTTTCTTATAGTGAGGTATTTATTAGGAAAAACTCTCGTGGCAGAAACTGGCGCAAATCCGGGTGTTCCAGGACTTAAAGACGAGATTCGAGAAAGAGATGGGCGCAGCGCTCCCGAGCGCTCCAGACGAGATCCTCCCGCCTCTCCCCGCGCGCAAGAGACCTCCAGCGCCGGGGAATACGCGCCGCAGCAGCACTGCCGCGGCGTCCATGTACACTCGTGCAACCAAGCATTTAAATTCTTGATCCAAACGTCAAACCGCGTGTTCCTGCTTTTGGTGAGGACGTTGACCTTTAGTTTTGAAGTTTTCGTCCATTTTTAAAAGACTTTTGTCGTGTGTCAACTTTGATAATCTCTATATGCCACTAAGTTTATTCACCGCATTGCATCGCATCATTGCAGCATCGCTACACAGCATCGCATCGCACTAGTTCAAAGCATTATTAGATCTGTCAAGTGAAGTTTGAGTTTAGTCGAGTTCAGTCTCGATTGTCAAGTTCACCTCAGTGAAATAAATGTTGAAGTTCAGTCTTGATCTGTGTCGAAGTTTGGAGGTCGCAGCACCCTTCAAAGTTTGGAGTTTGCAGCAAGCCATCAGTGTGTAAGATACTTCTTCATGACAGCTCCGGTAGCAGTGGATCTCTACACTACAAGTAAGTTATGTCTTTTATCTCAACAGTCTGTGCTCATTGTGCATGTCTGTTGTTCATGTTTGTTGGAGGTTTTTAGGTTCTTCATATGGTCTTGTTTGTGATTTAAGTGATGATGCATGCATCTCGTGTATGGATCAGGTTTAGGTTTAGGATTATGAAGATTTTTGGAAAGCTTCGTGTGCATGTCTATTTGTGATATGGAGTAGAGTCCGAGGTATGATATAGAATGAAGGTCGTTTTTGTGTTTTTTAATTTTGTTTTATCATCTTCTGGCCTCAAGATATTTTAAGACCTAGGTATGGTAGAAAAGTAAATCCATGGCCATCAACCGGTTGATGGATTTGTTAAGGTTCAATTCCTGCTGTAGATAAACAGTTGAAGATTGTTGTTGTTTGCTGTAGGTGATAAATTGTTGATCATTTTTGTTGTATGTTGATATCATTTACATATTGTTGATGTATGTTGATTTGTTCTTTGAACATTGTTGTCATATGTTGTATAAAGTATGTTGTTTGTTGATATCATTTTGGTACACAGGTAAAATCGGCTTCAATATGAATGATCGAATTTTTGGCCGGTTGACATTGCAATGAAAAGGAAATTAGCTCCCTTATTGGCCGGTCAAAATTAAGGGCAACAAATGGAAACCGGTCAAATTCAGGCCATGGCCGGTTGAAGCTGTCAAGTGGCGGATAATGGCTGATTATGCCCACATTCTCCCTAAACCGTGGAGCCGAAGTGTCGTAATTTGTATTTCTTAAAGGCGTGGGACCTTGGGTAGGGTTGCTTTTCTCTACCAATTTTAGAGACTGTTACATAAAATAATTCTACACATCAAATTCGGGTCTTACATTCTAGAGATTTTGGTTCAGACCGAGTCCATGAGAGGCTCATGAGAGAAATTCCCTCATAAGAGAGGCTGGTTAACCCGTAAATATCCTTGACAATTTCACACTAAAAACACTTCAGAACTGTCAATTTTAGTGCAATGAGTAAGGAAGGAAATAAGAAATCTTATTTCTAGTTTTAACTGTAGGATATCATTTAAAACTTAATAAAAAAACATACTTTCAAGATTTCATCAACTTCGACCACATGGATTGAAAGATAATAGTGTGTGAAGTAGAAAAAATGGTTCATTTTCATCCCTCTATTGAGTGGATCAATAGACTTTGACTTCACTTGATATCAAACTTTTGCACTACACATAGTCAAAATTTTACACCATCATGTTGATCATGATATTAACTCCTTTTACACCAATTTTTAGAGGTAAAGAAAGGGGTGTAGCATATTCAAAACAAGTGTGCAAGGAGTTGAGGTTCAAAAAGTGCAATTTCACGTTTTAATTATTTGGACATAAAATATGTTTTAGAATGATAATCCGAATGGTCAATAAGAAGGTTTACACCACGTCTTGTAATAGAAATAATTAAAAGTGAAAAAAATGAAGATCTCAAAGATTTCTGTGGAAAAGAAGTTTTTTTTATTCCTTGCCCTACAATGTGTGGTAACGTGAGAAAATCTTTGACTTAGGATAAAATGCATTTTGTCACTAAAGACAAGAAATGTTTTTTGACAACATGAAAGGAAATAATTTACTTGCTAGTATTGGAAATCTCAAATTCACTAGAGTGTCCTAGCAAACGTTTTTGGAGTTGTCGGACATGCCCACACTTGACAATTTTTTCTTTATGGTGGCATATCAACTTTTTTTTCTGTGAGTTAGATGAGAATATAAATTATACTCCCACGCACCTCTGGTCTTCTTGCATCTTTGTACGAAATTTCAAGAATTGCAAATATAAATTGCAACCATGGGAACGTGCCCGAGATTTGAAAAAGCCTCCGTCTGGACTTTTTCCATATAGAGATTAATATTGATTTTTTAAGTTTAGACCCCAAATAGCATGTACATGTGAATTTAGGTAGATTAGGCACCACCCCTTTGGTGTAGTGATTGGGATCATGGCACACCGGTGAGGTGGTTATGAGTTCAAGTCCCCATGCCGGCGTGGTGCCTACGACCATAGTCCACCCAACAATAAGCTTACGCACATGTGTGCGGATGAGCCTGCGTTGGAGCCCCAATGATTGGTGGTGGGCCCACTGAAGCCGGGCAGCAACCGGCAGCTGTCGCGGGTGATCCTGAAAGACGGCGCGGACACCGCCAAGGCCGTGGAAGCTCTGGACCAAAGCACGCTCCGCAAGATGGTCGTGCGCAGGAAGGTGGACGACCCCAAGTTTGCCAGAAAAGTTTCGGAGAAAGGACGAAGCACTTCATCAGACAATTGAGGAGCTGGTGTGAAGTGTGGATCATGTATTCTTTATTTCAACCTCAATGCATCAACATACGTTCATATTTCCTTGTGCTCCTCACATCACAATCACCATGACCCATCCCATGCATTAGATCCCGCTACAACTACGATGCATCCATCCTCAACCTTGTCTGCACATCCTTCAACAAGCAATGTGAACAAGGTGATTGTACATGCACATTTCTATGGCAAGGGAAGTCTTTCCAATACCACCCGTGCCCACCAAGCTTAACCCATTAGCGCCTAGGAAGCTCGAAATGGGACTCCGGAGGTGCTCAAACTCAATTTGCATGAAATCCATGAGGAACTAGGCTTCGAGATACGAGGATCAGATTTGCGCACTCATTACACGAACACTCTCCAACAATCATATCATGATTTGGATTTATAGAACTCTTGGAAAAGCTAGGAATGCAACAAAAAATACACCAATTACACTAAAATACAGTGAATACATTGAATACTATGCCACATACTATGTTGTATTTCACACATGCACATTGATTTTGGTCTTAAATTTTGATTGAACTTGGTCTCTAAGACATTCTTCATTGTTTTGTAATAGTTGATCTCTCTCCTCACATACGAAACTTCCGTTTTGATTCGTATAAGGTTGGAACATTTTTGTATACAACCAAGTAGAAAAAAGAAAAAAAATCACCAATAATTGGGTATAAATATTTTCTTCACATATAATATTTCAATTGAAGCTATCAAGCTAGTGCACATGTGGACTGCTCTAATTCAAAGTAAAAAAATTCTTGCAAGACTCTATTGATAGTTAAAGTAGTACACCCTCCAAATTCCACAGTTTTCACTACCAATATACGGTAACTTTAAACACTATAATCTATTCCATCAACGGTTGGATGTTGTGCAAAATTTTTCCAAAGTTGAGATCATGGGTTTAGTTCAATTTTGTAAGTTTAGATATTAATATTAGTCATTGTATTTCCATCAATTCCGGTTCAAAGAAAAAAATCAACAGAAATCTTGGTTTTTCTAGAAACATCCCTGGGCGCCAAAGGGTTAAGATTCTCACACCATCAAGCATCTTCGACACGTCCTTCATATGCCCACCCAAACCATATCGTTGCTTCCTTGCCAGCAAAGTCAGTGGAATTGCACGACTATATTTCTAAGCAATTACTCTTCATCTTTGCAAGATCATATTATTTGGCTCAGAGAAGTAAGTAGGTGCAAGCAAATCAATGAGTTTCATGCTTAGATGGTCTCATTTTGTTTTTGTTGTAGTGACTTTTTCAATTCAATACATTTTGATGATCAGTTGTGAAATTGTTGCTTGCATATGCCTTGTAATTGTCCTGGAAGTGAAATTTGAAATATGTGATACATCACTACTTCCTTCACTTTGCCTGCAGAACTTATATAAAGAGGGAGAAAGTAAGATCTGCAGATTTACGTTCATGCTGCCCAATCTAAGAGTTGACGTTGCTCAAGGTCAAATAAGCAATGTTTCCACCAATCTATTATCCTTAAATTTGAACCTTATCATGCTCAAATGCGGCACCATGCATGTAATACATGATCATTTTGGAACTTCTCAAACATGTAGTAGTGCAATAATGATCTAAATCAAATTATCATGTATCATTGGATCGGGCTCAACACAAAAAGAGTAGAAACTATTGTATAAACCAATTCTTACACCTTATATGTCAAATACACATAAAACATCATGTTGCAACCCATATGCGGTTTCTTGGATCTTTAACCCCTAAACGTCCTTGGAGGGTCGAAACGCTGAAATACAGTAAAAAATCCCTCAAAATTAAATTCCATGTAGAGCTCAATGAGAGAAAAATATTCAAAAAGTAACCGTAAGATCCTCTTCAAACATAGCCAAATAATAAGTGAGCCAATTCTTGTGTACTTTGGACATGATTTGGACTTCCATCCACTCCAAAAAGTGTTACGTTTGGGGGCTGAAATTAGTCGGGCAGACCCTACTTTTTGGAGTTTTTGAGAAAATACACCTTCATTGAAAATCCACTTCCAAAAATGGTCAACTACATAAACGTGACTTTGTCGGTTTGGAAGATAATTCCAAAAACAGATATTTATTTTTAAGTTTCATGTGTTCACAATCCGCCTTACAATACACATATGTCATATTTTCTCCTACTATTTGGAGGTTGCCCTTCCAACTTTGGGTAGGCTGTTTGACAAAAAGAAAGAAACATGGGCACCTTCACTAAGGAAAAGACGAAAATTTTGTCAGAGATTGGTATGTGCAAGGCCACAATCTTATGACAATCACCATAAATATAAGATAACGGTCCTTGTACTTAACTAATAAATAGCCTGAGTCCTTACAATGAGCTTCCTAGAAATTGGGGATATATGATAGGGTCACGTTATAAATTCCCTCCTTATGTTGGCTTCTCCTTATTATAAAAACAAAAAAAATGGCAAAGGTGATGGCATGACAACCTTTATCCCTGGGACGCCGACCTGGCCAACCCGACTATTGCTAGAGGCCCTTGCCATTGAAACTGTCAACAAAGGCATCGACCTTGCCAGATGTATGTTTCGCCTTCCTCGTTAGTGGTGTGCCAACCAAGGCGCACACCTGTATACCTGGCGCACACCTGATCCCGCCTAGGGTAATTCCATACCCGTCTTCGGCAACGACCGCCCAAGATGACTCCATACCCATCCTCGACAACGACTGTTGCTAGGTAAACCCTATCCTTCCAACTGCTTCGGATTTTGCTGGGACGAGAGCTCCCTCCCTGGAGTCACAAAAAAAAATAAGGCCCTGGAGTCACAAACAAAAATGAGGCCGTGGAGTCCAGAACAAAAAGCAAGTTTGCTCTCAGTCCCTGGAATCAACCCAAACCAGACCCTCAAGTCCAAAAATCATACTATAAAATTCAAGGAAAATTCAAGTAAACATGAGAAGTATTCAACAGAAAATAAGATGAAAAGTAGGAATAAGAAATAAATGTAAGAATTTCTACTTACTTGCGAAAAAAATCCCTATCTCCGTTGTGAAAAGTGTGAGTTACGATGGAGTTCCCCCTCCTTGTCTTGAGATCTGCCCTATTTGATGAGGGAGCCTGTTTTGGAGGTTGTCCAACCACCCTGTCATAGTAAGTAGTAGCTCTATTTACTTATCTTTCTAAAAACTCATTTTTCTTGAACTGAATCACCAAGGGCAGCATAATTTCTTTCCTCATCTATGCAATAATCCCTACTGCCCCAACTCAAAATGGCTGCCATAATTTTCACCAAAAATTGCTTCAAAACAAAAACCCCCTACATCTAAAACCTTCCTACAAAAATCACAGTAATGCTTGGGGTAAAGGAAATAACTCCATAGTAAACTACACCCGGTCTACAGTAACTTCCAAAAACAAACGAATGAAACAGATTTTGGATGAAAAAATGGCAGCCATTTGAACTTCCCTGAGCTCATCCAGAATGTCATTTTTCGACATCAGGGATGTTTAGGGGTTAAGAGTTATCATTGTCTAATTTTAATGGACAACATATTTATGTAGCAGGGTTGTCACCTATGATTTCATTTTTCATTCTGTGTTTAAAGATTTTAACATATAAAGTTTGCATTTCAAATAACAAATCTATACAATATATATATAGTGTCAAATATTCATATATCTACGTTTCTAAATACTATATTACAATTTATATAAAATATATTATGTATTACAAATTTTTATTATATAACTTTCCAATATTTGATACTATTTTTCTAAATACTACATATTTGTCAATATTTGACACTATATATACTATATAATAAATAGTATTTAGTATTATATATATAGTATTTAGAAACATGTATAGTAGGTTAGTGGTAATGTTGATCAAAGTAATTTATTTATGAATAGCTTAACTCCTAAAGTACCAAATCTCTTTTTGAGGGGGGGGTGTTTTTGATTTTGGATAGGATCCTAAAATTTGAAGAAAAAAAATCCTTGGTTTTGGAAACTTTTATACTATGTTGTCTCTGGTTAGAGCCATTTGGAGGTATTTTTATTATTTTTGGATTTGTGGTTTGAAAGTTAGTACCACTCAAAGTGATAAATGGGGACTTTCCAATGACTCCGTCCTCCCCGTTTGAAATTTAAAACAATGTAAATTTTTCATTAAATTTGGGAGGAAATTATACTTCCAATTTGAAGGTCTAAAATTTTCTTGATCTATAACAAACATTTCGTAGAGGAAGGTTTTTGATTGATACCATGGGAATATGACCTAACCTTCAAGAAGTCGTTGAGAGAATTTTTTCCTTTGGAGACTACTAGATTAAAGAAGAATGGAAAACAAAGTAAGTTAACACATATACTAAGGTATACTATGGTAGATTGAAAGAAACTTAGTTAATCATAATTAAGATTTTATGTTTAAAAAATACTACAAACTGATAGAAGATTTGATATTGGAATAAAGAAAAATACTAAGACAAATTTGACTATAAAACAAAACATATGCAAACCATTACACTTGGTAGTTAAAACCACCATACTTCTCTCTAAGCATGTTTCACACGGTACTTGCATATCCAAAAACAATACTTCTACCTATACTAGTACCTATAAATATATTCATTGTTCAATACGCGCTCGTTTTTTATCCCCTCTCTTAGATGATCCCTCCAAGAAGCTCTTTTGGCGTTGTGTTCGATTATCACATTCGCCAAGGGGAAAAGAAGATTGTGATGCTGGATGTAAGAGACCTGTAGAATCTAAGGCTTGACGATCGATCAATTTTCCTCGCACAACGGCAAGATGGGCTATTGCAGTCATTGCAATGTCACTGTCTTCCATGACCATACTTTCAATCTCACTCCGGATTTTTCTTGCCTCCTGAATAAGCTTCTCATGTGTAGTCAAGATATGAGGTTGTCTAGATGCATGATTTACGGATGTATTCCCAACCTGACAATTGTCTCCCAACACATCACAATCATCACTCTGTTGGACCAATTTACCTTTCTGGAAAGCATCAATTTGTGATGTGTCATATCCCCCCTCTATAGTGCCACATAAAGTTCCCGTCTGCTTGATAATCATAGCATCCTCGACACACGGATGGATCATCTTTATAGCCTTTATGACATGTTTGCAAATATAGCCACGTACGCCTTGAGGACAATCGCATTGCGCCCAATCAGAGTTGGGTGCCGTCACTGTCCACACATGTGGATATGATGTCATGGACATCACTAGCACAATGTCTTTGCCACTAGGAAAAATAGAGACATAGTCATTCGGAATCTCACGAGCTCGTAAGACAGTACTAGCAACTATACCCTCCATTTTTCTGTTTTTTGTAAATCCATAGATTTTACATTGGACACCATACCAGTAGTGGTTTAATACATCATTGACAAGATTGTATATTAACCAGTCCATTCGCCGTCCTAGAAGCCGATTTCTTGTGATTGCAAGAATAGATTTTAAATTGCAATGGTACGATTCCACAGCAGCGTTTGTATCATGTCCACAATGTGGAAAATTTCTGTTTCCAGTCACCCACATAGAAGTCTTTCCCATCCAATTAGCTTCAAAATACTCTATAAAATCTTTAGCATCTGGATACAACTGTGAGAACTCTTTAATCTTCACTTCTGCAGCCTTGACAGCAGCTTCTCTTTGATTTAAATCTGATGAATACATAATGCCTGCAACGGCATTCAAAACTTGTGCCCGTAGCAATGGATCTTGAATATTTCGTATGGCATTTTCATTCCAGGCCTTCCTCACATGCCATAAATAAAGCAAAATAGATATATCTGGCCACACTTTCCTACAAAATCACAACCATTTCTTTAATCAGTTATAGAGTTTATCAAAAGTTTAGAAAGAAATTAACAAGTAAAATATCAATGAGCATAACTTTATAACAAACTTACTTGATAGCATTTATTTCTGCTTTGGCATTATCAACAACAAATGCCTTTGGCTTCCAATCCGGTTTTACAGTTTTTGCACGGGCATCAAGTTCTGTAAGCCACGGAGTAATATCTTTCTCTTTCGCTTTTCCAACAACAATGAATGCGACGGGAATACCATTTTGCCATTCATCAAATGCGAGGATAGTGTATAATGGATACTGGATCAATAAAAACATAAACAATCAATCCATAATAATGAAAGGAAATAGAATTATAATTATACAATCTAAATATCTAAAAGCAAGACACTTACTCGTGGCTCGTTAGTTCCAAATGTAGAGTCCATAGATAGGGCTCTATTATGACCATGTTGAAGCATCATGGTTTGTTGCCATGGAGTTTGTATTCCAAGACAAAAAGGAGCTTCCTCTTCAGTTTTTGGAATTTCATTCATTTGAGGAATACCAAATTCTTGATAATAGGAGACCATATCCGGATTTCCTTCAACCCATATACGAACACTTTGTTCATCCTTCACATGCATCTGCCATAATTCATATGCTCTTTTCTTTGCAATATTATAAACATCATCTGGCATGATGAACGTATCTCGTGTACATTTTTCACCTTTCATAGCCGCATCTAAAACCTCTTGTTTATGCTTTGCCATTATCTGAGAAGGAGTCAACCCTTGACCCAAACAATTACAAATCCATATCTTTGTGCTTTCTGACAATCTAGCACCGACTGAATGTCTAAAACCTGCAAACGAACTTCCATGGCAAGGTTCTGATTGTTTGTTGATGTGATCGAAACAATGAAATTGGATAGCACATAAAGTAGTATCCAAATACAATTGTTTAGCGTCAAACTTACAAAGACAACCTCTCTTCTTGGATAATCCAGCTTGAACTTTTGAAGCTCTCCGTGCACGTATAGATGGTTTTGGTGGAGATGGGGGGACAATAGGAGGCGCTTCAACTTCAAATGCTTCTTCAAAAAATGTCATATTCTGTGCAACCTTTGAAGCCTTAACACTATCTTTTGTCGCTTTTGCAACCTGCTTTGCTACTCTCTTTGCCGCAATCTTTTGGTTTGTAGATAATTTCTTCTGTAAGTGTCCAGCAAAGATCTTTTCAACATCGTCCTTCATCTTGTGTATTTTGTCTTCAGGTCCAAATTCACATTGGAATCTATTCATTTAAAAAAAACAAATACATAAAAGTAAGAATCTTATACATAGACTAGAAAAGAAACCAAAAATATTGAGACAACAACGGTTGCTAAGTTTGAATGAATATTGTAGAGCCAAAATGATAAAGTTGTGAAATTTCAAAAAATTAGAGCTCAAAAGCTATAAAAACAACTTCAAAAGAATAAAGTAAAAGTAAAAGTAGAAGTAAAATTTAAAAAAAAAATAGAAATTACTAAAATAAATAGAAAAGAGAATTAGAAAGGTACGAAGAAGGGACATAACTCCTAATGATATGAAAAGATTTTGAAATTAAACTAAAAGAGGTGATAGGAAAAGTCATTAGGAAAAGTGGTACCTTTTCATAATTAAGATAGTATAAGTGAATAGGAAGTGATGATGATCACACCACATTTGAAGAAAATTATGTGAGTCCTAGCTTGGATTGAAGCTGGTAAAGAATTCTTACATGTGATTTGTAAGAAATTTGTTTGAAATATATTTATTTGTTAAATTATGTGTAAGTCTACGAGTTGTTAGCTACATAATTGCAATTGTTGTGTGAAATTTGTTCATGTGTAATAAGACACATTAAGTAAAGAATTATATTCAAAATTATGAATTGTGGAAGTTAAATGTGAAGGAGAATTGTAATGAGATTACAAAATTCACTAGAAATGAATTTATAATAAATAAATTAAATTGGTGAATTTTGGAAGTGAAATTGGTTAGAGTAGAAATTGAATATCTACAGTACCAATTTGTGAACAAATTGTAAAAAATATAAAAATAAAATTAAATAAATAAATAAATAAAAAATATGCAAGACAATTGAATCATTGATGCATAGAATTGAAGTAAAATTAATTGCAATCGGAAATAAAATAAATTCTAAATTGCATATAATTAATTTCAATAATAAATGCATTATGTATGTGATGAGCTAATGATTGTTTGAAGTTTGTGATTCAGAATCATTGGAATTGGAATTCATGAGAATTGAAGTTTCAATTACGAATTAATTATTAATTTGAGAATTAATAATTTTGATTATTAATGTTTGATCAACACATGGTTGAGTTGGTCACATAATGTGGAAATTACATTGACTTGTGAGTCTAGTAATTAAATTATAAATTTTAGATCAAGTCTAATGGTGTTTAAAGTTAATCTATAAGACTAGCTAAGAAGTGGAATTGATTAAGATTTATATTACAAGAATATCCTTAGAAATTGTAATAGTATACGAAGGATAATAGTCTAGTAAATAAGTTAGAATTAAACAAAGGAATAAAATTTTGATATAAAGAAATATTCAAAGTATAGGAAGTCTAGTTAAAGAAATAATAGTGCATCTAGTTAATTGAGACAAGAATTAGACTTAATACTTTGAAACTTAAAGAATAGTGTTAATTATTCCTTGTGTGTTGTTTGTGCTTTAACTTGTGGTTTGAAGGTGTGATAATGGGAAGCATAAAGTGAAGATATAAGGAAGCTTGGAGCTTATTGCTAGAGGTTAGATTGTGATTTATTAACTTGGATTAATTAAGGAACTGGCAATGAGTACCAAATGGATAGAATCCATTTACCCATGAGGGTATAGGTTAGAAGTCGATGGACACTTCACAGAATAATGACAATGAGCAAGGCTCACGTCATAATTGCACATGCTTGTGGGTATAAGAATAATAAGTAAAAATCCTTAAGAGTGTAGGTTATAGATACACTTTTACCTTCAAAACCTTAAAGCAAACAACAATTGACACATATATTAGTGGAATTGGAGTCAACTACCTAAGTCTAGACGCCAGACCATCCCCTAGAACGAACCTAACGGTGGGTGTAGCCTGGGTGTTTTGTAAGTCGACCCAAGTTTCAAACCTTACAAATATCAACAAGAATCAATAAAATTACACTCACCTAATCTTTTGAACGGCACTGTTAGCTTGGGGTTTTTCACCTTCTCCAACCTTTTGTACACACTTTAGAGACGCCTCTAGGAATGTACATGGAAAATCACGGTTTGTACTTTCACCCTCTACAAAGTCCCTCAATCTGTTCCAGGGTATAATGGCTTCAAAAGTGTCAATTTTTTGCCCACCACCATTGTTTTGCACGACTTCCCATTTCAAATCTTTCCTATCAAATGCTCTTGCATTTGGAACTTGCACCTTATCTCTCAATGCTTCTATTATTTCATCACGACTACGACGTACGTAGCCTTTGGATGAACGTGGGATAGTAACATCGTCACTCAAAGGAGGAGAATCATATGATTGCTGTACTTCTCCTTCCTTCCATGGAGAATTTTCTCCCAAATAAATGCACTCTTCTTCTCCATCCAGAACACATTTTGATAAACCTTCCGTAGAAATGGGCATTTCTTGTTCATAGCCTCCGCCATCTTCGAAATCCCTAAAAAAATTATATAAATGAATTTATGAAGACTAGAAGAACAATTATTGAAAATAGATATAGTGAGCATTAGTTTTTCCTTCTATTACTTCTGCCACGTTTTGAGCAACGAGACTACATTTTTAAAAAAACAATTAGAAGATCATACTTTGAATATGTAGCAAAAATATTCTTTACCACATGTGAAGTCAAAAAAGATAGTGATTCTTCCAAAATTCCAAAAAAAAACTTGCCTTTTGACAATTCTTATAAACCTCCTATAACTCTAAGCTACAGTGGATTTTTTCTTTAAAATAATAAATAATAAATAATAAATACCCAATCCATACTGCGAAAATCATACAATGCACCACTCTTTATTATTCCATATCTTTGATGTGAAAAAATATTATCAATTAGTGAAAGAATTATTCACAAGTCAAAGTGAATTGAGAAAACATTATCACATATTGTTGGATAAGGTAACATAAAACTTGTCTTACCAAGTAATGATTAAATTGAAGAGAACGAAATAGTGACCAAGATGGACACCACTAAGTACTCACCAAAATGAAGACCATTAAGTACTAACCAAATTAAAGACCAAAAAGTAGTAACCAAAATGAAGTCCACCAAGTAAGGATAAAAATGAAGTGAAGTACTAATAATAATCAAGATCAACAAGTAATGACTAGGAAGCCATAAAATGTTAGAACCACCATGTCATATAATATTAAAATCACCATGTTATATCTCAAAGTCAAAACCACAATGTCATACAAAATACGAACCCCCATGTCATACAAAAACAATATGTGACAAACCATAAACATTGAGCATTGTATGTAAGAGTCCAACGTGGTTTGTACAGTACATGGAAGGAATTAAATAGATTTTGTATGAATTAAATTGAATTGTATAAGTAAGGTTGTAGGCATGATTGTGAAAAAAGAAAATGCGGAAAAAACCCTAAGATTGCAAAAAAAGTTTATCTAGAACATACCCTTGCATTGTCACTATTGAAAAGAAATGACTCCTTCCAATATCTAGGCACCTAGGCTTGATGTAAATCGTTGTTGCTCCGCATTCACCTAGGCTTGATGTAAATTGTTGTCAATAATAATATATTGTTGTCAATAAATAATAATATATTGATGCAAAATGTAGTTGGCATAATGCAATATCCTAAACCACCTGCATGTCACAAAGTGCATCCAAAAAATTAGATTTCTTAGTCATTGGTTGAAGCTCACTCATTGCTAAAAAGATGAAGCAATGCACTAAACTCTTGACGAGAAAATGAAGAATGCAAAAAGAAAAATTCAAAACCAAATCCAAAATTGTGAAATTGTGGAGTATGTTTTCATGAACAAGCTCTCTAATCAAGGTAATATGACTCTTCACAGCGTCACTTTCTCTTGAGGAAGTTTGGTTCCTGCAAGTACAAAAAACCACGGTTTAGTTTATGACAGTAAACTGTAGTTCAGTTCACAAAATGCATAATCTTCATCTTTACATACCACAGATTTATGACCCTAAAACCATTGAAACTTGTGCGGCCTTCTCAACATCATATTCAATAACTAAGTTAGCAAATCAATCCTTGTTCATCAATCCCTATTCATGAGCTACAAGTACTTTAATCATTGAATAATATGATTAGCGACTATTATGACTATCGCTACGAAAACTTCAGAACTGAAGGTCAACGTCCTCACCGAAAGCAGGAACAGGCGGTTTGACATTTGTATCAGGAATTTTAATGCTTGGTTGCACGAGTGTACATGAAGGATGCTCTGACATGTCCCTGCAGATTTGTAAATGATTATATTCAGATGCAAATTACAAAGCCAGAAAAAATTTCTTAAGAATTTACATCTTTCATCCCAACTAACCCCTCTGATGTAAGACAAAAACAAAGAAGGAATCCCCTGTCGTGACCCGTCAAAAAAGAAGATACAGTCTGAAAGTCACGCAAGGAAATCTAGGAGAAAAGATCAACTACAAAGTAAAAAAACACAAAGCTCTAAACAAGGGAAGCATGTTGGATGCAGTGAAGTGCTCCTCAATACGATGAGCTTTTTCAACTAAATCAAGAAAAATGTCGCTTTCCCCGGGGGTTACGTAATTACCTGAGATAAGGCTCCTACCTTGATCTGAGTCATAGTCCTAATGCTCCGTTGCACAGCTATACTTGCCTGAAATTTAGGATGAGGTGAGATGAGACAGCGTGCACATAGATAGCTATGCTAATGCTCAACATACCTATTATCCCTAGTAACAAAGAGTTCTATGACCAATAAATCTGTCGTTAACTCTTTTTAAAAAAAGGTTTGACATGCCAAAAACAGCCATCTCACATCAATCACCACCTCGCAACTGCTAGAAACGTCGTGCATAATCTCAAAATGATGACAGCGAGACTAATAGAAAACTGGGATAAAAGAGTTGAAGAACAAGAAGGAGCGCTTAAACTCACACGAACATAATTGAACTGCTTCATCAAGAGTTCCAACTGAAAATCTGCACATCAAAGACACAGGTGCAGAACAATGAAAATAAAGTCGTCCAGGTATTTTAATGTGCATGAATCCTAGTCCAAATTAGCGCATGACCTACTTACTTAGGAATGATGTAGAAAACTGTGAGTATTATGTAGAATATTATGTTCGTACTATTAGATGCAACTAGTGGTTCCATTTTGAAGCGGCAAGCTTACCAGTATCCTTGATACTCAAGAACACGTCATGGACTTTCAAACCAAAAACTTGTTGACCTGCTTCATCCACGGCCTAAAAAACACCATGAAGTTTCTTGAATGACCTGATTATTATCCGAGTTGAGAGCCTAATGCAGACATGCGACATAAGTTAGGTGTAGACATAATTGTAGAAGATATGCAGCTCTTTATAATATGAAGAACCAAAGATAACTGCAAGCTACTAACCTTAGAACTTAGTACGTTCGCCTCTTCACGATTCAAACAAATAGTAATTCCAGTCATAAATCGCAGCAAAGCCTGCAAACCTACATATTACAAATTAACGTCAAAATTCTCGACTTCGACGCTGTCGGAGATCCGCACGTTGCTCGACTGCCGCATTCAGATATTACAAATCTAGTGAAAGCACATGCGCACAACACCAGAGATAGGTCGCCTAAATCGATCCAGGCGAGACCAAACATACACAACCGATAGGAGCTGATCAATACTCACCAGAAGCGGGTTGCGATATCCCGTAAGCACCTTGAGCTTCCCTGGTTTCCGCGGTCTACGCTGCATGAGCCAACCAACCCCGCTGCAATGCCGTAGGCAAGCAACAGCCAGCAAACGATCCCCACGTTGTTTCGCAATTCCAATCATAAATCGCAGCAAAGCCCGCAAACCTACATATTACAAATTACGTCAAAATTCTCGACTTCGACGGTGTCGGAGATCCGCACGTTGCTCGACTGCCGCAATCAGATGCTTCAAATCTAGTGAAAGCACATAGATAGGTCGCCTAAACCGATCCAGGTGAGACCAAGCATACACAACCGACAGGAGCTGATCAATACTCACCAGAAGAGGGTTGCGATATCCCGTAAGCACCTTGAGCTTCCCTGGTTTCCGCGGTCTATGCTGCGTGAGCCAACCAACCCCGCTGCAATGCCGCAGGCGAGTAACAGCCAACAAACGATCCCCACGTTGTTTCGCAAGCAAATCGTTCAGCACTCAGGATCAGGTCCGAGAAACAACAGCAGTGACACCAGAAGAAAGTTGTTCCGGATAGGGTTTGGGCGGGACCTTCGTGACTGCCCGGGTATCGCCCGGGTATTGGTCACGAGCAAATTTTCTCCCCGCAGCTGCCCGGGCAGCGACTCTGGAGCGTGTGGGTGGAATACGGTGATCCCATAAGGATCACCGCCACAAGATTCCTCTGGTGGGGGGTTGATCGAAAGGAACCATGATAACAGGTATTCCCAAGTCTGACCAATTAGAATTGATCCCCTAACTAACGCCATGTACCAATTCCGGGTCACTCCAATATGCACCATGCAAAAGAACCCACGCCGTCCGATGACGCCTGATCGGACGGCTCACGGAGGCCTCACTAAACACGTTGCTTAAAAACAGGAATACTACAAACTGCACCTGCAGGAATATTAGAAACATCTTTTTCAGGACTATTAGAAACAGCTTAGAAACAGCAGTCTCCGCCGCTGACCATCACAGAACCCACGGCCGTCGATGACGCCTGATCAGACGGCATTCAATTCGTGCTCTCTGTTTCTCACGGCATAGAACATCGACGGATTGGATGTTAAAACTAGTACAAGTATGCTGCAAGCTTCAACTCCTCCTTGTTCTCTTGTTCGCCATTTCTCTGGCCAGCCTTCGACAATTCAGTTGCTTCAAGACGTACTGGCAATCACAGCACAAGGTAGCATGTAAGTTCGCTGCTGCCATTGCTTTGCAGCAGTTGTCCACGCTGCACTTGATTTGATCGTATATCGAGAAGTGCGTCTCAGCTCCTGCTCAAGCAATTATCGATCTCTAGTGGTCTAGAAATAAATGTCAACTGGCTCTGTTGTCGCAGAATAGTAAGTTTTCTGACTCGCTCTTTTGCATCTCTGCGCAGTTGTACTAGTTCGTTCCTACACGCTCGCAAGTGCAAACATGGAAATATCTGCGTGGATGAAGGATGTGTTTCAGGAGCTCTTGATCGGCTTAGGCTCTGGCATCCTCCTCGTTCTCTGCAGCTTTCTCTGCAAGCTCATTCTGAAACGGTGGCATGCTCGTAGAGCAGCTCTTCGGACTCGACCAACGTCACCGGGTAAAATATCATCACTGGACCAAGCTAATATTCTTGTTTGAATCTCATCCTACTTGATGTTCTGCAGACAATATTCTGACCAATATGGTAAAACATGTACAACCTCCCTTTTGTGTAAAGTTTGCCTATCTCATGTTGTCTAACATTTTAGCTCCAAAATGCTCAACTGGAGTAGATAGGAATGCTTTTACGCAAAGGTTCGATTTCTGGATGTTTTTTCTATGTTAAACCACAGTGAGTTTCGTGGATCAAGAATCGTTTCAACGTTTTGTAGGATTGAGACAGAAATAGTGGGCGGCTCGTCATGTACAAATTCGCAGGCTCTGTTTTCATCCAAAATTCATCCAAAATCTCAAGTTGACTATGCCATGGCCCCTGTCATCTGAATCCTAGACATGTCTTTGCTCCCTTGTTGCTAAATTGGTGTGAGGATTCTCATCTGGTTGATGTTTACTCCAACAGATGCTGACTCTGGTGAACAATCCCTGCCTCACGCTGACGCCATGCACGACATAGAAATGGGGTCCTTGAACAGCCATGAAGGTATAATGAAAGTTCTCTCTTTTTAATTGAACATGTATCCAGGGCTGGTTGCATCGGTTTCCTGTTCTATTCCTTTCAAATTGCTCTAGATATCTTTGAAATTTCATATGCAATTGGAGCGCCTCATCTGGTCATTCCACCGAAGAGAGCTTAGGTTATGTTGTTTCATTCATATGATATGATGTCTCCATCACGGCTTTTGTTTAAGTCTCGTTTAATCCATTCCACAGTGGCTGACCTCCCCCGCTCATTAAGCCCTGACAATACTGGTAATGCTGCTGAAGAGTATATGGAAACGACCTCCCAAATTGTGGACGGTGAGATGGCCAAACTTTTGTTTATTTTTAGAATCCCTCCAGTTCAGTTTTTATGAGTCACTTTGATTTTGATATTGATGATAAATAGGGACGTGTAGCTCTTTTCGTTTAATCACCCTTGTCATTTTCCAGATCCAGTTTTCTGATTATTCAAGGGGCTTGACGTCAGAAGTGTAGTGTAGATTAATTGTCTATCTGTCAGGTTTATTCTCTATCAGTGTAAAGAGTACAGAGAAGCAGGTACACCGTTCCGTGAATATAGTGTAGACTAGAGTATTTGAACTTTCCTACACTATTTGAAAATTTACAAGCAATTGTTGACTGACACACACTTGCTTGAGAACAAATTCCCAATTAGAACTTGGCATGCACATGCTTTGATGGAAATTAGTGTGAGTGATCTACATCATTAATCCCTCTACACTATATTCAGTGTTTAGTGTAGTAGAAGGTGTACACTAAACATCGCATTTAGTGTAGTCACACAAATAGTGTAATTACCCTTCTACACTATTTGCGAACTTGTTCACAACTAGTGTTAGCGGCCAACATCATTAATGATGCCTCCACCAACCACCTACTAGCCGTCAAGTATTTATTCTCAATGTTGACTATTCTTGTTTACTCTATGTTGACTATTCTTGTTGAATTTACATCACCAAAATCTGGAAATGCCCAAAACTTACTCATATTTTCTTCAAATTAAACATATGATATGTTTTTTAAAATCTACAGAAAATTTAGATGTCAAAAAACATCTCATGACTGTAATTCGGATCCTTTTTGAGTGACTTATGCTCCTTTGAATAGTGCTGATTTTATACACTGCGGCAAGATTTTTCATACACTAATTGTGCACAAGTAAAAAAAAAAAAACCACCCATTTTTACTGCAATTCACATATAGTGTAACGCTTCACATTTAGTGTAATGTTGTGTCGTTACACTACTTGTAATTCTTCCTCTTCGTGTAAGAGTTTGTATTTAGTGTAGACGACACTAAATGCGATGTTTAGTGTAGTGAACTATAAATACTAGGATATAGTCCAACGCCTTCTGTGCCTCTCTTGGAGATAGTCCTTTCCTTTTGTTGGAAAGTAAAGCTCACCTTCATTTTTGTTGTGTGAGGAATTTATTATGAAGAATATCATATGTGTTATGTTTGGAAACTACATGGAATTCTGCCAGTTTCAAAGAAGCAGGCATCATGCTAACATCAACTGGCTAGGAAACAGCACGACCTGCGTTTTGTGTATAACTAATGCAAGTCGTTTGGGTCTGATTGTTACATCTTTAGGAAGGTGAATGGAGTTTCTCGTCCACCTCAATTTTTATGGTCTTCTCAAGGATTCAATCAGAGCCATGTTGCAACTTCTTGTGAGCATCTTCTAGCAACGAACACTTACACAAGGTGCACAAAAAATTGAAGCATGTTCTAGAGCATGTTCTAGAGCATGATCTAGAGCAACACCCAGCAGCAACCCAGATTATATACAACAGCATAACCGACAAGTTAAGCAATGAGCCTATATGGAGAGAGCAAATAATGATACATTTTTAATTTAGTGATAGCCAACAGAATTACAATATTAACCCAAGTGATTTCATATTTTTCAGATGGGATGTGAATTACTTACAAATTTTCAAAGTGTGCTCCATACTTAGCTCCTGGCTGCCAATAGGTACCTCTATAAACGCCAACCAAAATTAAGGGGTATTGTGTAGATGATGGCAAACCTCCATTTGCTGGGAATGGGTTGGATATACCCAAGTGTCGTTTTATAAGATTTTGGTTGGTTACAATTAACTAGGGAGGTCACCTTAGATGTGAAGGATGTTCAGGTAATCTTATCATGTGTTATTGCCCCGAGACATCTTATGAGATATTCTTTTTCTCTCTGCCAGCAAATAGACTCGAAGGCCTAGCTATGTTAGGTTTCTCCACATTTTTAGAAAGGCCTCATTTAATCCTAGAATAAGGTATCATTTGTGGCCTAAATGTGTCGTTGTTGCACACCTAGATCCATTCAAGAATCCTAGAAAGGCTATAGTCCATTATCTAACATTTGGGAGGCACCATACAGGATGGGTAGAGGGCATCTGTAAAGCACTTAAATTAGAATAGTTGAATCAAATTTTCCTAGATTACACGCGGTTGTTAACAACGGCCACCCTTTATTTATTGTATGACACTTTTTATAATAATGCAACAATGAACTACTGAACTCTTTCTCCGAATTCTTCCGGAGATATCTGGTTGAATGTTCTATCAATCGCGAGAAATTTCTGTCGGCATCTCTGTCCCAGTTTTCCCTACCACACATGTGATGTCCTGTATGGGCACCCATGTGATGTTCAATATGTCCATCAACTTCTGTATTGGGGACTCAGTTCTTCTTCTGAAGCCCACTTTGATATTCAGCCGGAGATATCCTGCTACATGTTGCAGACTCACGTATTGTCTAAATTCAAATTTCGTTACACTAGCCATTTCTTCCTTCATAAGTGTCATTAGTCAGATGCATTTAATGCTTGAAAAGTGCTCTAAACTCCTGGGCATTTATGCTTCATTATCTTTTATCAGGCATATCTCCAGATCTTTATTTTAGTCCTTAGTCGAGAATTTACCTCACAGTCCAAAATTTACCTCATAGTCGAGAAATAGTTGAATTGGGCATATAACCCTACTACTGAGCTCAATAATACTACTATAGAGTTTGAATAAACCTATTATAGAGTTCAACAGTGCAATTTTTTGTAGCGCGTAGTAGTGCATGCAAGTTCTTTGCAATCCTCATTGTTTAATTTTTATTTCACAAATATCTTCTACTAGAAAAATGCATAGTGATTGTGTACACCATATGGATTTTGGATCCAACAAGTATTCTATATTTGAGAAATCTATATTTATTTCCATTATAAATGGCTACTTTCCATACCCTAGTCATTGCAAGTCCATTGCTTCTATTCTAAATACCTCCATTACTTGTGATTTTTGGCATGCAATGACCTAACACAAGGCAAAACATAGATCCATAAAATTTATGCAATTTGTAGTGGAAAAATGTGCCATTATATTAAGTCAAAGTACGTTGATCCTATCCATGCAGGGAAGAACTCCACTCTTCAAATGCATGTATCTTACAATTTGTGCTATCAAGGTTTTAAAAAGTTTTTGAGTGCCTTCTTGTAATAGTTGACATGATGATTTAGAGTTGAATATTATAAAAAGTTGTTTAAATTACTTTTGCAACATGTCATCTTAGAGAGGCAATTTTGGAGTGGTTACATTGAAACATAGTCTTGGTCTTTTAGAGGTTAAGAGATATTAGAGTTGTATACATGCTGAGAATGCATGATCTCGACTTTGACTATTGAGAGCACTTGCTTTAAAATTCTTTAGAGTTACCTACATGGGCTAAAAATTATTGTGTTTAATTTTTTTGTTATTTTCAAATATAAAAATTGACTAGGATATTTCAACTTCTCCTTGGTGTGAGAATTTTATATCAGCATACGCATTGGTCTCGTTTGAACACCCCCATTATGAACCAATTTTTTTTAACACATTGGTTTGGACACAATGGGTATCACGTAGGTATTACATGAGTATTTCCTAGATATTACAAGGGTATGACCTTGGCATTACATGGATATCACCTTAGACAAATATTTTATATTTTCCAAAGAGTTTGGACAATCTCAATTTTGAATTAATTATGTACAAAACCAACCAATGCGTGAGGTAATCAAGGATCTAGAATTATAATCATTATCATTCTTTGCTCTTACTTTGACAATGAGAAGGAACAATCATGGATTATGATGATATAGGAGTACACTAAAAATGACATTTAGTGTGTCCACACTACATGGTTTATAAAAGCTATGAGTTCGGCAAGAGATTCTTTTTCCTTTAGAGAAATGACTTGCAGTGCGCTTGGTCACTCTTGGAGGGCTCGAAACAACAACTAAGGCATCAAAGGTGTTGAGATTGGACAAAGAAGTAGGATTCCCTGCTTGAGTTGTGGTGCTTTTTAGAACAAGGGTTCAGGGTATAAATTAGGAATCACTAACTAGTACCCAGTAACCAAGAACCAAGGACCAACCATAGCCTCAAGGCTCAACTCTAATAGAAGGTATGTAAATGTTGATTGTGTGTTTTTGAAAGGTTTTATGGGGCATCATATCATTCTGGCACAGATTGGTTATTTTCAAGTTTCCACATCTGCACATTCCTCACTAAGGCGTGGGTGATCTACATGATGCGGTTGAAGCTCAAGTCCACCATTTCGGATGACCTGGACAACCTCCCCATCTATTATGTGGTCAGTTCATTTCTTCATTTTAATATTTCTTCTTCATCTGGACCAATGTCATTCTAATTTTGTGGCATTTACTTTTACTTAGCCAAGTACTGAAAAAACCCTGTATGGAAAAGTGGAAACTCAACACGGTATCTCATGGTAAACTCCTTTTTAAAGATGGCTGAAATCATTTTGACTTGTGTTTAGAGACCACCACGGTCTTCGAGGATCTAATTGGAAGACCACCAAGCTCATTCATTGATTCAATAACTATTGAGAGTGGCCATATATCGTAGTAAGAAAAGAGGGGTAATCTTACGAATTGGGTGATTTTACATATAACTCTAACACCCTCAAACCTTTGAACCTCAACTTTGCTAAGAACATGTCCACCACGCTGACAACTTTTATGTGGACAATTGGTTTCAAACACATGTATTTGAATATTTTTGTCTAAGGAAACCCTTTTTCTTTGCATTATATATTACTGAGATGAGGAATAGGCTTCAAAACGTTATAGTTGGTTAGACAAAAAAACATCCTTCTCTATTGTGTAAATGACTATTGAGACAAGAAACAATTAAGGCCTACTAGAAAAGGAATAATCATGAGGGGTGGATGAGATGCTGGTTTTGGGGGTACCAGGATTAACATTGTTAAACTGTGCAGTTGGCTCCATGTGCATTGTTGGCCATTTTGATACGTCCAGAAACATCCCACCACATCATCAACCATGTGTTGTGGGCTTTCTGTGTCTATTTGGAAGCTGTCTCTGTCATGCCCAAGCTCCGAGTGATGCAGAACACCAGGGTTAGTGTTGGGACATTTCATCATGTATTTTCAGACTATCCTCTGCGTTCCAGTTGATCCAATTACAACATTTCCTAGGCAACAATAATTCCTTTCATAATGGGCCATGCTCATTTCCCTTGATGGCCACTTGCTTCATTGTCATTAGGCTCTTTGGGTTTGGTTCAAGAAGTTTCGAACCCATTTAGGAATGATCCTCCTCAAAGATTCCACCGTAGTACTGATCCTAGAATGTCATGATCGACTCAATATAGCGAGATGAGGCCTAACTTGAGAGGCTTTTCTTGTGTGACCTTTCATTGCACATCTTTTTTTGGTAAT
This sequence comes from Bryoerythrophyllum caledonicum, assembly GCA_963971425.1. Lineage (NCBI taxonomy): Eukaryota > Viridiplantae > Streptophyta > Bryopsida > Pottiales > Pottiaceae > Bryoerythrophyllum > Bryoerythrophyllum caledonicum. The sequence goes on along the minus strand of OZ020525.1, from coordinate 3,231,266 downwards.
TTCAGGCCCTTCTCACTTGCTTCTGAATCGTTTTGTAGGTTGTCGAGCCTTTCACTGCACACTATGTCTTTGCTCTGGGAATTGCACGGTTTTTGAGCTGTGCCCACTGGATTCTTCAAGTAGATTTGTTGTCACACCTACTAGTAGTCTCATTTACTTGAAGCATCATCGATTTACTTCTGGTGTTTTCCCACTGATGCACGCCCTTGTTTGGCTCTCAGGTGTTGGACGGACGCAGTTTTGTGTTCAGTGCACTGGGATATGGATTATGGCCTGGTATGGTTCTCCTTTCAAAGATTGTACAGACAACTATCTTGGCTAATTTTTGCTATTACTACGTCAAAAGGTACGTCGTGATGCATGAGTTATAGTTTCAACCTTCATCCCTTACATGACTTGCTTTGAAAATGTTTCATTCCTCCACTTCCTGTCATTCTTTGTAGCAAGAACTAACGCCATGTATAGTACATTGGTAATGAATTTAGACCTTCCAAAAATTTGACAACAAGAGACGCCAGAAAGGTTGTTGTCAAAAAGGTTGCTATCCTTTTGAGGAGAGCGCAATTTGTTGCCACATTTTTCAATGTAATGATATGGTGTTTATTGTGGCAGTGTAATGGACGGCCAGATGATGGTGCGGCTTCCTTCAGGTGTGGTTTAAAGGCTAATGTCAACAGGCCACTTCACTATGAGAAGGATGGACGTAGTGCCACATTGCGGGTGCCCTAAACAATGGATAATAACGTTTGGAGCACATACTGTGCTATGACGGCCTTCACGTGTCCTTTCTTTCAACTTGTTGTAGGTCTAGTTTTGGACGGATGTCGCTTCAGCACCGTTGTTGTTGGAAGATCAACATGGATGCATGGTCCGAGTTGCACCTCCACGTCTCTTATTTTCATCTCATCTGGAGGCGTCCTTGCCTGGCTCTCCAACCCATTTAGAACAGCATACCCCATTTCTATGTCAATCCTCCTCATCATTGAGATAGTTTTTAGAACAATCTACAATTAATCTTGCTTTATCTTAGACGTAGATTATTTCGATTCATTCTAATACAATATTACTAGCTTGACTTCTAAGCTACGACAGACATTTGAAAAAATCTTTATAACAATTATAATTTGTGTGGCAACTACAATGGCGAAATCTTGGCCATAAGTAGTCTTCAACTTCATTGGTAGTTTCTTTGCGGTTACCATTTCTAATGAAGGATTGCAACCCTTCACAAAAAATCGCAAGCTCTTCCTATTCATGTCTATTAATGAATTTCAACAACTCTTCATTCTACATATCCATACTTTTAAGACATTTAAAGCTTTTTGGAAGATTGCTCACACTTAAAATCTAAAACTGTACATGAAAGCTAAAAATTCTCTTTATACGTAGGCATGAATATATTGTATGTCTGAACACCAAACTTTGTATAAATTTCAACCACCACTTTGCTTATGATGAAGAATTTAAAAAGCTCCTAAGGAAATGGTACTTGTATTTGTTTGTTAGCAATCCTAGATGCATGTTCTTGAAAGATTTCAACATTTGATGAAGTTGCAAGATCCTCATGTCGACTATTTTGATAAACCTCTATTCATGCTTTTGTCTATAATTTCACCTCAAGCCCTTCATTGTCAAATTCAAACATGCTCTTTTTTCTCCATCTTGTATTTTTTCCAATTCTCTTTTTCAATTTCTTTGGCTTCTATACAAATCCCACGGTCAACAATTGCTTTACCATATTGCAATCCAACACCAACAACTTCTGCCATATGATTACCCTGCAAAATGGAAATAGTATAATTCAAAATAATTAGAATTATTTGTAAGGCCTACTATTCAACGTACATTACCATTCCAAGACAACATCATTCCAATTTTATACAAATATACCACAATGTTAAAAAAACATTATGAATCATAAATTCAATTCTATATCTTTTGAATAAACTTCTTACAACTCACTTCAAGTTGCAAGAGAGAAATCAAGCTTAATATAACATCCACTAGTTTGCGTGTAAGTTTTTTATCATCCGTTAGAATTATGAATCAATGATAGAAAACTCATTAGTTAGATATATTAAACATCCATCCTTAAGCTATAATAATATTATAGCTAGCTTCACGTACAGAATGAAGCCAAGTTAATAAATTCATAATAACCCCCTATTATGTACAATAATGCAGTGCGGATAAAATCTAATGTGTGATATCTACTACGAATATAAATTATAAGCTCCACGTTTCTCTGTGTATTTGATATTTCTCATCCATGCACAATTATATACACATCCACATGTATGTAGAAATATAAAAATAGATATTAATAAGGAATAGATGTATTCATTCTTTCTCTTGTTTCACATTAATCTACCTACAATACAACTTGAAAATAATTGCTGCATATAAAAAACAAAACACAATAATATACATGGAATTTTATAATTTTACATTCATTTGTAAAAAAACAACTAGTGCTCATAATCAGACAAGTGGAATCTATTCTTTTTTCCCATCCCTTCAGCAACAAACTCAAATTGCATGTCCAATAGGCACGTAGACTTGGCTTGCTGAGATAACTTACGAAGCATCTCTGATCCCCACAAGCGCTTCACATTATAGAGCATAGAAATCACCAGATTACTGCAACTCAAAATGTCATTGGGATTTCGTAAGCGGTACTTGGACACCGGGTAGCCTACTAACATTACAAGCTCATGTACCCTTGCCCTTCTTAGCGCCTCATCAAGAAGAGAGTATACATTTTCACCATTGTCCACCTTCTCCTCCAAGAACGGATTCAACTCGACCAACTTGAGCTTGTCATACAAGTTCAACACAAAGCTCACACTCTCACCACTCCCAAAGTTGTGGAGGAACACGTTGTAGTTCATACCTTCTTCATAAGGAGACGAGGAGGAGCCAACAACAATGGCTCCTTAGACTGGCCCCGGAAATGGTTGGCTATGGCTATGGCTACGGCCACAAAAATCACAAACTATGGCTCTGGCTTCGCTGGCTTTGGCCGTGGCTGCACGGCTAGTCTGTCAATACCGCCTATCAAGAGAGAATGAATAGATACAAAAAAATGTGACCAAGGGCATCAAATTATGCAATTGCTTTGCAACGTGGAAGACATCCAGAAAAAACTAAAGCCGAAGATCCTTAACCCCTAAACAACAATGTGTTTATACGGGGGACAAATCGATTTTTGGGCAGGTTCTTGAAAATCCATTTTTAAAGATAACTTCTTGAAATTTTTACTCCTATTAGAAATACGGATTATTTTTGCGGGGAATTATATTTTTTGGGACCTATAGGGAGAAAGTTATGGTGCTTCGAACATAAAAAACTTGACTCTTGTGGCATCTGATCAGGGTACTATAGAGACAATAGTGCTATTGAAGAGTTGACAATTGCACTTAATTGAGGCGAGTAGTAGTGAAGGAAAGATCTTGGGTACCTTCATTGTTTTCACTTAAAAACGCATAGAAATTAAGGTTTTTTTTTAAAAAAAATATTTTCTATTATTAGAATATAACATAATGGTTCTATTCACCATTTGAATTTTAAACCCAACAAGTATTTTTTAAAAAAATTGCTTTCGTAAGTTAAAAACCACTCTCCAAACCCCTAGTCTTTACAGGTCCATTTTTCTTATTGTAAACACCTCCATTACTTGTGATTTTTGGCGTGCGATGGTCTAACACATGTCAAAACATAAATCCATTGACTTTATGCAATGTAAAATGGAATAATATGCCATTATCTTGAGCCAAAGTATGCTGAACCAGCCCAAGCACCGTAGAAAAAACTATTTTGCACTCTTCAAATGCATATATCTTTTGATCCGTACGATCAAAGTTTACAAGAAAATTAGAATGTATTCTTATAGTAGTTTTCTTGAAGATCCAACCGTTGAAGATAGTGAAAAGAGGTTTGAATAAATCTAATAATATCTCATCTCAAAGTGACAGTTTTGGGGTGGTTTTGGTGAAGCACACGGCCCGGTCCTTTAGAGGTCAATACGTGCTGGTACTCTTAGCCGATTCTAATAACAACATTGCATGACAAATTCCGGGTTATATTTCGGGACACTTTTGACGATGCTGAAACTTACTAGTAGAATGACGTCTAACGCAAGTGGCTCCACCTTTGAACAAATTTGCTTGCTCTTGGCATAAGCTACCACTAATGAGCTATCCAAATATATTCACAAAGCTAGGCTTGACAATAGTGACAAGCCAAGGGGGGTTGCAGGTATACATACTTAAAAAGTAAAAGAATGGTGAACACTACCACTTCAAATAAACTACGATCTATTTTACTACCAAAAGTAGACTGCTTATTTACTTAACCAGAGCTTGACACGGTGATGCGTCTGACGCCACATACCTTGACAGCTAGCTTCAAGGGGGGAGAAAATCATTAATAACAAACCCATGAAACTAAAATTACAAGAGTTTGAATTTCATCAGGGAGAGTGGCATAGGTAATTTATTGTAGAGTTAAATAGTACTACTATAGATTTTGAATAAACCTACTATAGAGTTGAATAATACTACTATAGAGTTTGAATAAACATATTACAGAGTTCAACAGTGCAATTTTTTGTAGCGCGTAGTAGTGCATGCAAGTTCTTTGCAATCCTCATTGTTTAATTTTTATTTCACAAATATCTTCTACTAGAAAAATGCATAGTGATTGTATACACCATATGGATTTTGGATCCAACAAGTATTCTATATTTGAGAAATCTATATTTTTTTTCATTAGAAATGGCTACTTTCCATATCCCTCGTCATTGCAAGTCCATTGCTTCTATTCTAAATGCCTCCATTACTTGTGATTTTTGGCATGCAATGACCTAACACAAGGCAAAACATAGATCCATAAAATTTATGCAATTTGTAGTGGAAAAATATGCCATTATCTTGAGTCAAAGTCCGTTGACCGCCTTCTTGTAGTAGTTGACATGATGATTAATAGTTGAATATTATAAAAGTTGTTTACTTATTTTTGCAACATGTCATCTTAGAGAGGCAATTTTGGAGTGGTTACATTGAAACATAGTCTTGGTCTTTTAGAGGTTAAAAGAAATTAGAGTTGTATACATGCTGAAAATGTATGATCTCGATTTTGACTATTGAGAGCACTTGCTTTAAAATTTCTTTGTAGTTACCTACATGGGCTAAAAATTATTGTGTTTAGATTTTAATTTTTTTCATACATACCGGAAAGAGGATACTTCAACTTCTACTTGGTGTGAGAATTTTATACTACCATACGCATTGGTCTCGTTTGGACACCCCCAACATGAACCAATTGAGTTTGGACAATCTCAATTTTGAATTTATTATGTACAAAACTGACCAATGCGTGAGGTAATCAAGGATCTAGAATTATAATCATTATCATTCTTTGCTCTTACTTTGACAATGAGAAGGAACAATCATGGATTATGATGATATAGGAGTACACTAAAAATGACATTTAGTGTGTCCACACTACATGGTTTATAAAAGGTACGAGTTCGCCAAGAGATTCTTATTCCTTTAGAGTAACGACTTGCACTGCGCTTGGTCACTCTTGGAGGGCTGGAAACAACAACTAAGGCATCAAAGGTGTTGAGATTGGACAAAAAAGTAGGATTCTGTGCTTGAGCTACGGTCCTTTTTAGAACAAGGGTTCAGGGTATAAATTAGGAAGAGGATTCTTGTGAAATCTTTTTTGGCACTTTATTTAAATGTACGTGCAGTTTGCCATTGACTGATTATGATTGATGCAAAGGAAGAGTGATACAATTTTGTTGTATTTACGGTTTAGGGCTCAGGACTTTCATTCTTACACTCATCCCTCATAAATTTTACCTCCAATAAGTTATGTCAATAATTTAAAACCTCGACTAATATAACCTTATAACCATTGCTTACGACCTCACCAGTGCTCCTGCCTCCGCGTCCACCTCCACCCTCTTGTCCAGTCTTCGCGCCAACCTCTAAAGTATGATGATAGTTGCACCTCTCAACGGTGAAGGTGGATGGAGATGGAATTGGATGAAGTTACCAAGCCTTTTACAAAATCCACTACTAACTTCTAACCTCTACTAACTTCTTACCTCCTCCATCCACCGACACCATATTTGGTTGTAGAGTGTATCTACTTCTGCTCCACTTACATTGCTTCTCAGTGTTGTGTTTCTAAACGGAATTACGCAAAGACATACATCTGTAAATTTGCCATTTTTCTGCAACTGACGAATCCATGAATACCATCATGGACATCAGGATCTACAAAACTTGTGAAAACGGGCTCGTTCATTTCATCCATTGTTGTACTTGACAATGATACGTCTTGGTTCACAAATTGTGGTACTTGACAAGGCTTGATGGTGATGGTGAAATGAACCACGCCCCTTTCTTTGCCATCACATTGGTGAAGTGGGTATGTGAATACCTTTGAAGGAACGCCGGAGAATTGTACATCCTTCAAATCAAATGTAGCCATTCCCAACGGTTTGTCGTCCCCAACTTTTGAGATTCTATGCAGAACTTGAGTGTTGAGTTGGGTCTTGTTTGAAAAAACATGTTCCTTCTCACAGATGATTTCGAGTGTTGTGTTCCAAATGGGATTTTTGCCTTCCAGAAGGTTACTTTCTCCTTTTTGAAGCTCGTCAGAGGAGATCCATGCTTGTGCATATGGCCTCATGGTTGATAATTTTTTCAGTTTTTGTAAACCATGATTTGTGGCCATTGTAGACCTTGGGCGGAGAGAATGTTGGCCTCTATAATTACTTGGCAGTTTGTGGCTTCTAAAGTCTTTGTTCTAAGGAGATCTAATTCTGTCAATACCATATTGTTCCGTTGGTACAATATACCTCCTCTGTATAGCTCTTAATGAAGAAATTAAGAGAGTCTAGAAGTTGAAAGACTATGTGTTAGAAACATGGAAATGTATATTAGAAATATTACACTGAAAAATCATATTATGTATGTGATTGGTGATACTACAAAGTAAAATGGGTTATGGAGCATTTAAAGTATTTAAGCAAGTTAAAGTGAAAGTAAAAGTAAAATGAGAATGCAATTCAAGTACACAAGAGGAAAGGAAAAGAAACATCAAAATGAAAGGTAAGTAAGTAAAGTAAAAGAAATATGAAAAAACTAGATGAAGGGAAAGAAACTAAAGTAAAGGAAAAGTTGAAATCTTAATAACAATTTATTTGAAGAGAAAGAGGACAATAAAAATACTTCAAATAGACTCATAAAGATTTAGAATTGGGATTTGGATGATTGCTTTATTCCAATTTAAAATATTCAGTTCCTTACTGAGTACTCGTTCACAGTATAATACTTTCACTCTAAGGGGGAGTCAAAGTTTTCTCACCTTGTTGGACAAGGTGCAAAAAATACTTTTAACTTGTTGATAAAAATTGAAGATCATTTTTTTTCTTTGGATTTTTTTTTTGCACTACGCAAGGTCAGAAAGCATTACCATCATGTTAATCATGATGTTATTTCCTTGTACACCAATTTTTAGAGGTAGAGAAGGGGTGTCGTGTATTGAAAATAAATGTGCAAGGAGTGGAGGTTCAAAAATTGACAATTCATGTTTTATTTTTTGTGAAGTTGGTATGTTTTAGAATGAGAATCCAAATGGTCAATATAAAGGCTTACACCACATAATGCTATGGAAATATAATAATAAAAAATATGAAGATCTCAAAGTCTAATGTGGAAAGGAAGAAGATTTTTTAGTACCTTGCCCGACAAAGTGTGACAATGTGTGAAAATGCTTGACTTAGATTATTATGCTCTTTTCTACTAAGACAAGAGATTTTTGTTGACAAAATGAAAGGAAATAATATTATTTTTTAAGTATTGAAAATCTCACATTCAATAGAGTGTTCTAGCAAAAGTTTTTGGAGGTGCCCGACATGCCTGCTCTCCCCGTTTGAAGTTCAAAACCCTATAACTTTTGCATAGGATGTCAGATCTAGGGAAAAGTTGGACTCACACAAAGCATTTAGCAATGTCCATTCACACTAGAAATTCCAAAAATGAATGTTACAAATTGACACCATAAGAACTTGCTCAAACCTTTAAGAGTCCCCCGAGGAGACTCTTGGGCCTTTAGGAGTTAAAGAGTGTCATGAGCATGTTAAATAGTTGATTTCAATTTATATAGAAATTAGTTCATTAAACCCTAAGGTACCGTGACATTTTTACACCAAAAACACTTCAAAATTGTTGGATTCTAGTGCAATGAACAAAGAAGGAAGCAAAAACTTTAGTTTCTAGTTTTGACCATAGGATCTCAATCATTACCTTTTAATTAGTATATTTCCAAAATCTCATAAATTTTGACCACACGGATTGAATGATTATAGTGTTTCAAGTTAAGCAAATGGTTCATTTTCTTCCCTACTTTGAGTGGATCAGCAGACTTTGACTTCACTTGATGTCAAATTTTTTCACTACACAAGGTCTAAATTCATCACCATCTTGTTAAGCATGATGTTAATTCCTTTAACCCTAATTTTTAGAGGTAGAGGACGGGTGTAGCATATTCGAATCAACTATGCAAGAAGTGGAGGTTTAAAATTTGCCAATTCACACTATAATTTTTTGTGAATGAAATATGTTTTCGATTGAAAATCGAATGGTCAATAAGAAGGTTTACACCACATATTGTTGTGGAAAAAATAAAAAGTGAAAAATATAAAGATATCCAGGTTTTATGTGGAAAAGAAGAAGTGTTATTGGTACCTTGCTCAACAATGAGTGACAATGTGTGAAAATGTTTGACTTGGGTTGGTATGCTATTTTTCACTAAAGACAAGAATTTTTTTTTGACAGCATGAAAGGAAAAAATATTACTTGCAAGTTTTGAAAATCTCACATTCAATAGAGTGTCCTAGCAAAATTTTTTGAAGGTGCCCGCTCTCCTCATTTGAAATTCAAAACCCTATAACTTTTTCATCAAATGCCTAATTTAGGAAAAAAATTGTTTTTGCACTAAGGTCTTGGTAATGCCTTTCTATAGTAAAATTTTCCAAGAGGAATGTTGGAAATTGACACCATAGGAACAAGACCAAACTTTCAAAAAGCCCATTTTTGACACTTGGTCTTTTAGGGGTTAAAAACTAGTTATATTTTGGCAAGTTTTAAACGTTTGTTTGTAGCAAAATTGTTCTAAAAATGCTTCACTTCTTTCTTCTTCCAAAAATTGATGAACATGGAAATAACGTCATGTACATCATATTGGTCTAAATTTTTGAATTTTTATAACTCAAAATGTGACAAACAATTGATAGTATAGGAAGAAAGAAGTTCTTTATCTTCACTTCAAGCACAAAAATCTTCCAATCTCTTTAGATTAATGTTCTGAAAATATGTGAGCACATGCTTTTAATAGAGAGTAAGATCTTATGGTTGGGATAGAATCACGAAACTTCTTGTTTATTTCAACTCTTTGCACCAATATGAGACTCTTGAAGTGTTTTTGGTGAGAAATAATCAAGGATTTTATGGATATGGTTGTTCTTCTTCCCATTTAGGAAACCTTCACCATTATAATATGGCTTTGAAGGATTTTTGGAAGCACTTGTTACTTGTGTTAACCCCTAAACTACCAAGAGTCCCCTCGGGGGACTCTTGAAGGTTTGGGCAGGTTCCTCTTGTGTCAAATTATTAAATTATTTTTTGAATTTTTTACTGTAAATGAAAACTACTAAAATCTTTGTGTGAGTCCAATTTCTTCCTCAAACAGACATTTGATGAAAAAGTTACAGCGTTTTGAAGTTCAAATGGGGAGAGCGGGCACGTTGGGCAACTCTAAAAACTTTTGCTAGGACACTTTATTGAATGTGGGATTTTCTATGTTAGCTGATAATATTATTTCCTTTCACATTGTCCACAAAAATCTCTTGTCTTTGGTGAAAAATAGCATATTAATCCAAGTCAAACATTGTCACACATTGTCGGGCAAGGTACCCAAAAAGTCTTCTTCCTTTCCACATAAAACTTTGAGATCTTCATATTTTTACTTTTTATTTTTCCCACAGCATTATGTAGTGTAACCCTTTTCATTGACCATTCGGATTCTCATTCTAAAACATTTTTAGTTCACAAAATGAAAACGTGTATTGACAATTTTTGAACGTCCATTCCTTGCACAATTTTATTGAATATGCTTCACCTTTTTTTTTACCACTAAAAATTTGTATACAAGGATCTAATATTATGCTTAACATGGTGGTAATGACTTTAGACCTTGTGTATTGCCAAAATTGGACAGCAAGTGAAGTCAAAGTCTGCTGATCCACAAAAGGCAGAGAAGAAATTGAACCCTTTTCTGTACTTCAAACACTATAATCTTTTGTGTATTCAAAGTTTATGAAATTTTGTGAGTATGTTACTGAGTAAGTCTTTATTGAGATCTCACGATTAAAACTATAAGTTTTCCTTTTCTTTGTTACTCATTGCACTGAAACTAGCAGTTTTGAAGTGTTTTTGGTTTGAGAACGGCTTGGTAATTTAGAGGTCAAAGAAGCAGGAACACAATTTCTGCATAAAAAAGAGACGCAAACAAGTCCACTTGTATCTTTCAGGTAATCTTCACATTTAAAAGGTTATACACAAAAAAATAAAAACATTGTGGATACATACACATATATGTTTAATATTTTCATCATTTGATATCAAAGTTTTGATGTATTTTTCTTCATATATCATTATATACATATATCTGTAATAGATACCACATCCCAATATTCCAAAAGTTGGGAAATCAATCTAAGAATAAAACCTACTTCTATAGAAAACATGATACCTATGATAATGTTGGAGTTTTTTCATATTGCAAAATGAGTTAAAAGCAAATACCATCATATTTATATTATTCAAACACATATTGTAGTAAGTGTTATCCTTTATAGAAAAAACTCATACACATTCACATAGTCACAAATAACCACAAAATTGTATATTTGTCTTTACACCTTCCAAAAATTGCACATGTTTGACTAGTTTTTGTGCCACACAGACATTCCTCTATGATGTGTTTTACCCATTGCTTGCTCCAACATTATTGGAGGTGGATGATCTCCCATATTTGACTCCAGAAGTGATGCGATCATGTCAAAAACACAACTCACGTCAATTTTGTGATAATCATCCCTTGCCTTCATCGTATGTAATGTACCAGTGCCCAGAAATGCTTATACAATTATTTCATCCACCACATGATCTTGAATTGTTTTTGTGAAAATAAATCCACCTTTTGAGGGAAGGAATATTTGACTTTAATGTCTACCATTATCTGATCTTAAAATACTCCACTTATTGACATCAAATTTCAATTGTAGATGATGTCAAAGGTACACCTGCATCAAATTGTACTTAGGATGATGAGGCCGTGTCTGGGAAGAAAGTTAGAGATCCACCAAATTTACCAATTGGACTTGAAATGTATCCTTCAAGAAGATTCTCTATTTTGCATCGTCTTCAGGGGATAATGAGGTTGCTATTGACATGGATTTGGGTATGACATGGAGTTTACGGTGGCAATGGACGTGGATGATGAGCTAGTTCCCGCACAGATGTGTAATTCTATGTGAAAGCTTGTGTGTCATCTTCTCATTTGTAGTTAATGTCTCTTCTGGGACCCACTTATTTTTATGTGGCGGCATTTTTATTGGATGAAGTTAATAAATGCACTGTTTAGTTATTTTACACTTATTGTACACTCTTACTATAGTATTTTACGTTATTTTTGTAATACATAATTACTTTTTATAAATGACATGCACATGTATAGTTGTTGTATAGTGATTCCATATTTATTCTCTAGTGATTGCGTAGTAATTAGGGAGTTATTCTCTAGTGGTTGTGCTAGATCTATGTAATATTGCTTGTACCATAGGTGAACCTCTAGTTCGGGGTTTAGTAATTAGAAAATTGCTTGCCAAATTAAGTGGGAAAATATTTAATGAAATTGCCGAAACTAGAGAAACTATATATCTACGGATTGTGTCACATTGGAAGACATCAAAGAGGAGTGGGGCTTGGAAAAGCCTCCGGTCAAGGTTTGTGCATGCATGGAGGCTTCAATTTAGAACCCCAAGGTCTTGGATTCAAACCCCATGGTCGTCAAATGTGCTAAATACAGTAATATGTTAATTTATATCTTGTACAATAAATTTTACATTGATTTATTATCACATTCAACAAATATTCAATGGTGGTTGTATAAACAAATGACTACAACATCTGCTAATGAAGTCCTGGATAATGTTATTGTATACTATGAACACGGAAATCACTAGAAAGTGCTTCATAATACATCCTAGTATTAAAAAATCGGGTTGATTGAGACCCAACTTGCTTGCCATCTAGGCATAGAGATCGTCCATTTCTTCAGAGAGACATGCATGTCCTTCCATGTCCAGTCATGTCTAAGTATGTCTCCGTATGGAAGAGTAAACCTTGTCTCCGAATGGAACAATATACCTTGTCTCAGTATGGACGAATAAACCCGTCGATGACGCCTGATCGGACGGCTCACGGAGGCCTCACTGAACACGTGGCTAACCATCTGGTTGTGAGGATTCTCATTGGTTGATGTTTCTAAGCTGTTCCTGCTGTGCGTGCCTACGAGAACCCTCCACTGTCTGCTGTGCGTGCCTACCAGAACCCACGGCCGTCGATGACGCCTGATCAGACGGCATTCTATTCGTGCTCACTTTTTCTCACGGCATAGAACATCGACGGATTGGATGTTGAAACTAGTACAAGTAATGCTGTAAGCTTCAACTCCTCCTTGTTCTCTTGTTGGCCATTTCTCTGGCCAGCCTTCGACAATTCAGTTGCTTCAAGACGTACTGGCAATCACAGCACAAGGTAGCATGTAAGTTCGCTGCTGCCATTGCTTTGCAGCAGTTGTCCACGCTGCACTTGATTTGATCCTATATCGAGTCTTTGCGTCTCAGCTCCTGCTCATGCAATTATCGATCTCTAGTGCTCTAGAAATAAATGTCAACTGGCTCTGTTGTCGCAGAATTGTAAGTTTTCTGACTCGCTCTTTTGCATCTCTGCGCAGCTGTACTAGTTCGTTCCTACACGCTCGCAAGTGCAAACATGGAAATATCTGCGTGGATGAAGGATGTGTTTCAGGAGCTCTTGATCGGCTTAGGCTCTGGCATCCTCCTCGTTCTCTGCAGCTTTCTCTGCAAGCTCATTCTGAAACGGTGGCATGCTCGTAGAGCAGCTCTTCGGACTCGACCAACGTCACCGGGTAAAATATCATCACTGGACCAAGCTAATATTCTTGTTTGAATCTCATCCTACTTGATGTTCTGCAGACAATATTCTGATCAATATGGTAAAACATGTACAACCTCCCTTTTGTGTAAAGTGTGCCTATCTCATGTTGTCTAACATTTTAGCTCCAAAATGCTCAACTGGAGTAGATAGGAATGCTTTTACGCAAAGGTTCGATTTCTGGATGTTTTTCTATGTTTAAACCATACTAGTGAGTTTCGTGGATCAAAAATCGTTTCAACGTTTTGTAGGATTGAGACAGAAATAGTGGGCGGCTCGTCATGTACAAATTCGCAGGCTCTGTTTCCATCCAAAATTCATCCAAAATCTCAAGTTTACTATGCCATGGCCCCTGTCATCTGAATCCTAGACATGTCTTTGCTCCCTTGTTTCTAATTTGGTGTGAGGATTCTCATCTGGTTGATGTTTTCTCCAACAGATGCTGACTCTGGTGAACAATCCCTGCCTCACGCTGACGCCATGCATGACATAGAAATGGGGTCCTTGAACAGCCGTGAAGGTATAATGAAAGTTCTCTCTTTTTAATTGAACATGTATCCTGGGCTGGTTGCATCGGTTTCCTGTTCTATTCCTTTCAAATTGCTCTAGATATCTTTGAAATTTCATATGCAATTGGAGCGCCTCATCTGGTCATTCCACCGAAGAGAGCTTAGGTTATGTTGTTTCATTCATATGATATGATGTTTCCATCACGGCTTTTGTTTAAGTCTCATTTAATCCATTCCACAGTGGCTGATCTCCCCCGCTCATCAAGCCCTGACAATATTGGTAATGCTGCTGAAGAGTATATGGAAACGACCTCCCAAACTGTGGACGGTGAGTTGGCCAAGCTTTTGTTTATTTTTTGAATCCCTCCAGTTCGGTTTTTATGAGTACACTTTTATTTTGATATTGATGGTAAATAGGGACCCTTGTCATTTTCCAGATCCAGTTTTCTGATTATTCAAGGGGCTTGACGTCAGAAGTGTAGTGTAGATTTATTGTCTATCTGTCAGGTTTATTCTCTATCAGTGTAAAGAGTACAGAGAAGCAGGTACACCGTTCCGTGAATATAGTGGAGACTAGACTATTTGAAATTTCCTACACTAATTGAAAATTTACAAGCAATTGTTGACTGACACACACTTGCCTGAGAACAAATACCCAATCAGAACTTGGCATGATGCTTTGATGGAAATTAGTGTGCGCGATTTACATCAATAATCCCTCTACACTATATTCAGTGTTTAGTGTAGTAGAAGGTGTAGTGAACCATAAATACTAGGATAAAGTCCAACGCCTTCTGTGCCTCTCTTGGAGATAGTCCTTTCCTTTTGTTGGAAAGTAAAGCTCACCTTCATTTTTGTTGTGTGAGGAATTTATTATGAAGAATATCATATGTGTTATGTTTGGAAACTACATGGAATTCTGCCAGTTTCATAGAAGCAGGCATCATGCTAACATCAAGTGGCTAGGAAACAGCACGACCTGCGTTTTGTGTATATCTAATGCAAGTCATTTGGGTCTGATTGTTACATCTTTAGGAAGGTGAATAGAGTTTCTCGTTCACCTCAGTTTTTATGGTCTTCCCACAGATTCAATCAGAGCCATGTTGCGACTTCTTGTGAGCATTGTCTAGCAAGGAACACTTACACAAGGTGCACAGAAAATTGAAGCATGATCTAGAGCATGATCTAGAGCAACACCCAGCAGCAACCCAGATTATATACATCAGCTTGACCGACAAGTTAAGCAATGAGCCTATATGGAGAGAACAAATAATGATACATTTATTTTTCAGTGATAGCCAACAGAATTACAATATTAACCCAAGTGATTTCATATTTTTCAGATGGGATGTAAATTACTTACAAATTTTCAAAGTGTGCTGCCATATTTGGCTCCTGGCTGCCAATAGGTACCTCTATAAACGCCAACCAAAATTAAGGGGTATTGTGTAGATGATGGCAAACCTCCATTTGCTGGGAGTGGGTTGGATATACTCAAGTGTCGTTTTATAAGATTTGGTTACTATTAACTAGGGGGGTCACCTTAGATGTGAAGGATGTTCAGGTAATCTTATCAGGTGTTATTGCCCTCAGACATCTTATGAGATATTCTTTTTCTCTATGCCAGCAAACAGACTCGAAGGCCTAGCTATGTTAGGTTTCTCCACATTTTTAGAAATGCCTCATTTAATCCTAGAACAAGGCATTATTTGTGGCTTAAATGTGTCGTTGTTGCAGACCTAGATCCATTCAAGAATCTTAGAATAGCTATTATAATAGTCCATTATCTAACATTTGGGAGGCACCATACATGATGGGTAGAGGGCATCTGTAAAGCACTTAAATTAGAATAGTTGAATCAAATTTTCCTAGATTACACGCGGATGTTAACAACGGGCACCCTTTATTTACTGAATGACACTTTTTTATAATAAAATAGTGAACTACTGAACTCTTTTTCTGAATTCTTCCGGAGATATCCAGTTGCATGTTCTATCAATTGCGAGAAATTTTTGTCGGCATCTCTGTCCCAGTTTTCCCTACGACACATGGGATGTCATGTATGGGCACCCCTGTGATGTTCAGTATGTCCATCAGCTTCTGTTTTGAGGACTCAGTTCTTCTTCTGAAGCCCACTTTGATATTCAGCCGGAGATATCTGGCTGCATGTTGCGGACTCACGTGTTGTCAAAATTCAAATTTCGTTACACTAGCCATTTCTTCCTTCATAAGTATCATTAGTCAGATGCATTTAATGCTTGAAAAGTACTCTAAACTCCTGGACTTTTATGCTTCGTTATCTTTTATCACGCATCATATCTCCGGATCATTATTTTAGTCCTTAGTCCAGAATTTACCTCATTGTCCAGAAATAGTTGAATTGGGCATATAAACCAACTACTGAGCTCAATAATACTACTATAGAGTTTGAATAAACCTATTATAGAGTTCAATAGTGCAATTTTTTGTAGTGGGTAGTAGTGCATGCAAGTTCTTTGCAATCCTCATTGTTTAATTTTTATTTCACAAATATCTTCTACTAGAAAAATGCATAGTGATTGTATACACCATATGGATTTTGGATCCAACAAGTATTCTTTATTTGAGAAATCTATATCTTTTTCCATTATAAATGGCTACTTTTCATTCCCCTAGTCATTGCAAGTCCATTGCTTCTATTCTAAATACCTCCATTACTTGTGATTTTTGGCATGCAATGACCTAACACAAGGCAAAACAAAGATCCATAAAATTTATGCAATATGTAGTGGAAAAATATGCCATTATTTTGAGTCAAAGTACGTTGACCCTATACATGCAGGGAAGAAATCCACTCTTCAAATGCATGTATCTTACAATTTGTGCTATCAAGGTTTTAAAAAGTTTTTGAGTGCCTTCTTGTAATAGTTGACATGATGATTTATAGTTGAATATTATAAAAAGTTGTTTAAATTAGTTTTGCAACATGTCATCTTAGAGAGGCAATTTTGGAGTGGTTACAGTGAAACATAGTCTTGGTATTTTAGAGGTTAAAAGAAATTAGAGTTGTATACATGCTGAAAATGTATGATCTCGATTTTGACTATTGAGAGCACTTGCTTTAAAAATTCTTTAGAGTTACCTACATGGGCTAAAAATTATTGTGTTTAAATTTTTTATTATTTTCAAATATAAAAATTGACTAGGATATTTCAACTTCTCCTTGGTGTGAGAATTTTATATCAACATACGCATTAGTCTCATTTGGACACCCCCATTATGAACCAATTTTTTTTAAGACACTGATTTGGACACAATGGGTATCACGTAGGTATTACATGAGTATTTCCTAGATATTACAAAGGTATGAACTTGGCATTACATGGATATCACCTTAGACAAATATTTTATATTTTCCAAAGAATTTGGACAATCTCAATTTTGAATTAATCGTGTACAAAACCAACCAATGCGTGAGGTAATCAAGGATCTAGATTTATAATCATTATCATTTTTTTCTCTTTCTTTGACAATGAGAAGGAACAACCATGGATTATGATGATATAGGAGTACACTAAAAATGACATTTAGTGTGTCCACACTACATGGTTTACTACTGGTTTGCCAAGAGATTCTTATTCCTTTAGAGAATCGACTTGCACTAAGCTTGGTCACTCTTGGAGGGCTGGAAACAACAACTAAGGCAACAAAGGTGTTGAGATTGGACAAAGAAGTAGGATTTTGTGCTTGAGCTGTGGTGCTTTTAAGAACAAGGGTTCAGGGTATAAATTAGGAAGAGGATTCTTGTGAAATCTTTTTTGGCACTTTATTTAAAAGTACAAGCAATTTGCCATTGACTGATTATGATTGATTCAAAGGAAGAGTGATAGAATTTTGTTGTATTTACTGTTAAGGGCTCAGGACTTTAATTCTTACACTCATCCCTCATAAATTTTACCTCCAATAAGTTATGTCGATAATTTAAAACCTCGACTAATATAACCTCATAACCATTGCTTACGGCCTCACCAGTGCTCCTGCCTCTGTGTCCACCTCCAGTCTCCTCTCCTGTCTTCGCGCCAACCTCACTCTACCTTTAAAGTATGATGACGGTTGCACCTCTCAACCGTGAAGGTGGAATTGGGTGAAGTTACCAAGCCTTCTACTAAATCTAGTACTAATTTCTAACCTCTACTAACTTCTTACCTCCTTCATCCACCGGCACCATATTTGGCTGTATAGGATAGATGAGTGTATCTTCTTCTCCTCTACTCAAGGGAAGCCCCCTAAAGCCGACAAGTTAAAGAATGTGCATATACGGAGAGAGGAGATTATTATACTATTATTTTTCAGTGATAGCCAATAGAATTACAATTCCAACCCAAGTGATTTCATATTTTCGATGGAAACTGAATTAGTAATGAATTTTTAAACTGTGCAGCCATGTTTAGTGAGTGGCCATTAGTACGTACCCTCCATAAGCAACGACCAAAAGTAAGGGTCTTGACTAATAGCAAACCTCCATTTGAAGCTGAGTTGGTGGTAATGGGATGGAAGGGGGTTGGATATACCCCAATTTTACACGCGTTTGCTATGGGTTGTTGTTGGTTATAGGGGAGGCTTACCTTACATCGCTTCTCAGTGTTGTGTTTCTAAACAGAATTACGTAAAGACATACATCTGTAAATTCTCCATTTCTCTGCAATTGACGAATCCATGAATACCATCACAGACAGCAGGATCTACAAAACTTGTGAAAACGGGCTCGTCCATTTCATCCATTGTTGTACTTGACAATGATACGCCTCGGTTCACATGTTGAGGTACTTGACAAGGCTTCATGGTGATGGTGAAATGAACCACGCCCCTTTCTTTGCCATCACTATGATGAAGTGGGTATGTGAATACCTTTGAAGGAAAGCCGGAGAATAGTACATCCTTCAAATCAAATGTTGCCATTCCCAAAGGTTTGTTGTCCCCAACTTTTGAGACTATATGCAGAACCTGAATGTTGAGTTGGGTCTTGTTTGAAAATACATGTTCCTTTTCACAGATGATTTCGGGTGTTGTGTTCCAAATGGGATTTTTGCCTTCCAGAAGGTTACTTTCTCGTTTACTAAGCTCGTCAGAGGAGTAAAATGGGCTATTGGAGCATTTTAAGTATTTAAGGAAGTTAAAGTAAAGGTAAAAGTAAAATGAGAATGCAATTTAAGTACACAGGAGGAAAGAAAAAGAAACATCAAATGAAAGGTAAGTAAGTAAAGTAAAAGGAATATGAAAAAACTAGATGAAGAGAAAGAAACTAAAGTAAAAGAAAAGTTGAAATCTTAATAACAATTCATTTTAAGAGATAGAGGACAATAAAAATACTTCAAATAGACTCATAAATATTTAGAATTGGGCTTGGATGATTGCTTTATTGCAATTTAAAATATTCAGTTCCTTATTGACTACTCTTTCATAGTATAAAAGTTTCACTCTAAGGGGAGGCAAAGTTTTCTTACCTTGTTGGACAAGGTGCAAAAAGAAACTTTCAACTTGTTCATAAAAATAAAAGATCATTTTTTTAATATTTTTTTTTTTCATACTTTAACCCCTAAAGGCCCAAGGCATTTTCACAACAAAAACACTTTGAAACTCCTCGTCCTAGTTCAATGAGTATTGAGGTAATCAAAACCTTTTATTTCAACATCTAACCGTAGGATCTAAACTAAGACTTATTTTTTAACATCCTCACAAAATTTAATAAACTTTGACCGCACGGATGGAAAGATTACAATGTTTGAATTAGAGAAATCAGTTCTTTTTCTTCCCTGCATTGAGTGGATCAGCAGACTTTGACCTCACTTGGTGTCAAATTTTTGCACTACACAAGGTCTTAAAGCATTACCATCATGTTACTCATGATGTTAATTCCTTGTACACCAATTTTTAGAGGTAGAGAAGGGGTGTGGTGTATTCAAAACATATGTGCAAGGAGTGGAGGTTCAAAAATTGACAATTCACGTTTTATTTTTGTGAAGTTATTATGTTATAGAATGAGAATCCAAATGGTCAATGAAAAGGTTTACACCACATAATGCTATGGAAAAATAATAATAAAAATGAAGATCTCCAAGTTTTATCTGGAAAGGAAGAAGATTTTTTGTACCTTGCCTGACAAAGTGTGACAATGCGTAAAATTTTTTGACTTAGATTATTATGCTATTTTCTACTAAGACAAGAGATTTTTGTTGACAATGTGAAAGGAAATAATACTATCTTTTAGTATTGAAAATCTCACATTCAGTAGAGTGTTCTAGCAAACGTTTTTGAGGTGCCCGATGTGCTCGCTCTACCCGTTTGAAATTCAAAACCCTATAACTTTTGCATAGGATGTTGGATTTAGGGAAATGTTGGACTCACAAAAAGCTTTTAGCAATGTCCATCTACACTAGAAATTCCAAAAAGGAATGATACAAATTGATACCATAAGAACTTGCTCAAACCTTCAAGACTCCCCCGAGGGGAGTCTTGGGCCTTTAGGAGTTAAAAAGTGTCATGAGCATGTTAAATAGTTAATTTCAATTTATATAGAAATTAGTTCATTAAAAACTAGTTATATTTTGGCAAGTTTTAAACGTTCGTTTCTAGCACAATTGTTCTGAAAATGCTTCACTTCTTTCTTCCTCCAAAAATTATTTTACATGGAACTAACGTCATGTACATCATATTGGTCTAAATTTTTTGAACTTTTACAACGCAAAATGTGACAAACAATTGGGAGTATAGGAAGAAAGAAGTTCTTTATCTTCACTTCAAGCACAAAAATCTTCTCATCTCTTTAGATAAATGCTCTGAAAATATGTGAGCACATGCTTTTAGTAGAGAGTAAGATCTTATGGTTGGGATAGAATCACGAAACTTCTTGTTTATTTCAACTCTTTGCACCAATATGAGATTCTTGAAGTGTTTTTGGTGAAAAATAATCAGAGATTTTATGGGATATGGTTGTTCTTCTTCCCATCTAGAAAACCTTCACCATTATAATATGGCTTTGAAGGATTTTTGGAAGCACTTGTTACTTGTGTTAACCCCTAAACTACCAAGAGTCCCCTCGGGGGACTCTTGAAGGTTTGGGCAGGTTCCTCTTGTGTCAAATTATAACGTTGTTTTTTGAATTTTTTACTGCAAATGGAAATTACTAAAAGCTTTGTGTGAGTCCAATTTTTTCCTCAATCAGACATTTGATGAAAAAGTTATAGCGTTTTGAAGTTCAAATGGGGAGAGCGGGCACGTTGGGCAACTGTAAAAACTTTTGCTAGGACACTCTATTGAATGTGAGATTTTCAATGGTAGCTAATAATATTATTTCCTTTCACATTGTCCACAAAAATCACTTGTCTTTGGTGAAAAATAGCATATTAATCCAAGTCAAACATTGTCACACATTGTCGGGCAAGGTACCCAAAAAGTCTTCTTCCTTTCCACATAAAACTTAAAGATCTTCATAATTTTACTTTTTATTTTCCCCACGGCATTATGTAGTGTAACACTTTTCATTGACCATTTAGATTCTCATTCTAAAACACATTTAGTTCACAAAATGAAAACGTGTATTGACAATTTTTGAACCTCCATTCCTTGCACAATTTTATTGAATATGCTTCACCTTTTTGTTTACCTCTAAAAAATCTGTATACAAGTAACTAATATTATGCTTAACATGGTAGTAATGACTTTAGACCTTGTGTAGTGCCAAAATTGGACAGCAAGTGAAGTCAAAGTCTACTCATCCACAAAACACAGAGAAGAAATTGAACCCTTTTCTGTACTTCAAACACTATAATCTTTTGTGTATTCGAAGTTTATGAAATTTTGTGAGTATGTTACTCAGTAAGTCTTTATTGAGATCTCAGAGTTAAAACTATAAGTTTTCCTTTTCTTCATTACTCATTGCACTAAAACTAGCAATTTTGAAATGTTTTTGGTTTGGAAATGGCTTGGTAATTTAGGGGTCAAAGAAGTAGAAACACAATTTTTGCAAAAAAAAAAAGACGCAAACAAGTCCACTTGTATCCTTTAGGTAATCTTCACATATAAAAGGTTATATACAAAAAGAAAAAAAACATTGTGGATACATACACATATATGTATAATATTTTCATCATTTTATATCCAAGTTTTGATGTATTTTTCTTCATATATCATTATATACATATATCTATAGTAGATACCACATCCCAATATTTCAAAAGTTGGGA
The DNA here is from genome assembly GCA_963971425.1 of Bryoerythrophyllum caledonicum. Classification (NCBI taxonomy): domain Eukaryota; kingdom Viridiplantae; phylum Streptophyta; class Bryopsida; order Pottiales; family Pottiaceae; genus Bryoerythrophyllum; species Bryoerythrophyllum caledonicum. The sequence continues at coordinate 3,209,216 of OZ020525.1, read as the reverse complement.
AATCAATCTAAGAATAAAACCCACTTCTATAGAAAGCATGATACCTATGATAATGTTGGAGTTTTTTCATATTGCAAAAAGAGTTAAAATCAAATACCATCATATTTATATTATTCAAAAACTTATTGTAATAAATCTTATCCTTTATAGAAAAAACTCATACACATTCACATAGTCACAAATAAACACATAATTGTATATTTGTCTTTACACCTTCCAAAAATTGCACATGTTTGACTAGTTTTTGTGCCTCACATACATTCATCTATGATATGTTGTACCCATTGCTTGCTCCAACATTATTGGAGGTGGATGATCTCCCATATTTGACTCCAGAAGTGATGCGATCAGGCCTTTTTTTTTGGTTTCAGAGTTTTAGCCAGGTTTGGCCAGAGTGGCGACACAAACTTTTTGACGACGGCAAGTTTGGCGACACAAATTTTCTCTCAAAACCGTACAAAACCAAATTTTCTCTATAAATATCCATTTTGGAGAATTCATCTCTATAAACATAGATTTGTACATCGTTTTTGGCGACAAGTTGGAGTTCATTAGTAGCAATATGGCGATATGCCAACGGCCATCAATGAAGTTTTCGCGATATAAAATCTTAAGATTTCCCAGTTTTTCGGGAATATTCTATTTTTGGAAATAAAATTTCGCTTTTTGGCCTCAGGTCGCCAAAAAAAAGGCCTGGATGCGATCATGTCAAAAACACAACTCACGTCAATACGGAGATAATCATCCCTTGCCTTCATCGTATGTAATGTACCAGTGCCCAGAAATGCTAATATAATTATTTCATCCACATGATCTTGAATTGTTTTTATGAAAATATGTCCACCTTTTGAGGGAAGGAAAATTTGACTTTGATGTCCACCATTATCTGATCTTAAAATACTCCACTTATTGACATCAATTGTAGATGATGTCAAAGGTACACATACATCAAATTGTTTTACTATTCTTCTCCTAGTAATCCAATATGATCCTCAAGAGTTGCATCTCACCACTATTTGAACGTTTCTTCTTTGGAACTTGATTTTGAAGAATAAACAAACCAAGTTTTGTTTCTTGTGATCTACACTACTAGAAACATAGGACCTTTTTTAAAACTGGAAAATTTTCCTTTGTTCAGTTATACATGACCCATATTACTATGAGAATTACTAAAAAAAAATTGGTCAAGCAGAGTAATTTTTGTGAAGTATTTATTTATGTAATAATTCTTTTTGCCACGTTGGTTTCTCATCCATCTGCTTACGTGGACCATCATCTTCAAGGGATAATGAGGTAGCTATTGACATGGATTTCGATATGACATGGAATTTATGGTGGCAATGGATGTGGTTGATGAGCTAGTTCCCGCACTAATGTGTAATTCTATGTGAAAGCTTATGTGTCATCTTCTCATTCATAGTTAATGTCTCTTCTAGAACCCACTTATTTTTATGTGGTGGCATTTTTATTGGATGAAGTTAATAAATGCACTGTCTAGTTATTTTACAGTTACTGTACACTATTACTATACTATTTTAAGTTATTTTTGTAACACATAATTACTTTTTATAAATGACATGCACATGTATAGTTATTGTATAGTGATTCCATATTTATTCTCTAGTGATTGCGTAGTGATTAGGGAGTTATTCTCTAGTGGTTGTGCTAGATCTGTGTAATATTACTTGTACCGTAGGTGAACCTCTAGTTCGGCGTTCATTAATTAGAAAAATGCTTGCCAAATTAAGTGGGAAGATATTTAATGAAATTGCAGAAACTAGAGAAACTATATATCTACAGATTTTGACACATTGGAAGACATCAAAGGGGAGTGGGGCTTGGAAAAGCCTCCCGTCAAGGTTGTGCATGCATGGAGGCTTTGATTTAGAACCCCAAGGGCTTGGATTCAAACCCCACGGTCGTCAAATGTGCTAAATACAGTAACATGTTATTTCTTGCCGAAAATTTATTTATTTTTAGTTTGGATGCTGAATGGCCTTTGCTCACTTTAATTAATTATTCAACATGGAGGTGCCAAACTAGAGATTTACCTATGGTAGTTATATGTAGTTATATTTAATGAGTGCATATACAATATGTGAGAAAAATTCTAAAGCCGTAGTTATTAATTTATAACTTGTAAAATATATTTTACATTGATTTATTGTCATATTCAACAAATATTCAATGGTGGTTGTATGAACAAATTACTATGACATCCGCTAATTAATGTTATTGTATACTATGAACACGGAAATCACTACAAAGTGCTTCATAATACATCCTAGTATTAAAAAATCAGGTTGATTGAGACCCAACTTGCTTGCCATCTAGGCATAGAGATCATCCATTTCTTCAGAAAGACATGCATGCCCTCCCCTGTCCAGTCATGCACAAGTAAGGTTGGATGACCTATAACCACCAAGTTAAGCTTGATGACCTATTTATAGGGTTTGTATACGTGGTAAGAGTTTTTTTGGGAATTCAAAATAGGATTTCATGAATATTGCAATTGTCGTGACCATTTATTTCTTCGTATTGAAATTGCTACAAATTTTTTAAGTGGATAGTAAGCCGTGACCCATTCTCGACATAGAAAACTCTCTACTTCCACAGTAAGTTGTGCTAATGACCACTTATGCAAGAGACTAAAAACCGAGAGCTTTGAACCAATTATAAACTGACACCCAATAATAACTGACTTTCCTAAAATTTCGGAAATGGGTTGGGCGGCTGGTGGTTTTGCCTACATAAGACTGTTGATTCTAGGGTTGGTGGTGGTGATAGGTTATCCAACCTTATTCACCATTGTCTGCACGCCTTGCAAACTTGAAAGCAACTTAATCATGTAATAATATACTTACTCAGAATAAAGTTCCATAAGATTTATGCTCTGTATAGTATAAAAAATTTGCCATTATCATGAGTCGAAAAACGTTGACCTTGTCTCCGTATGGAAGAATAAAACCATACTGCATTCTTATGCATGTACCTAACAATCCTTGTGGTCAAAGTTTATGAAATGTTTTGAGTATCTTGTTGTAAAGTAATCTAGCCCCTCACCGCCATCTTCTCGATAGGGCCGCTTCACACCTACCGCCCAAGTTGAGAGTTCGTCAGTTTCCACCAATGAGATTGCTTGAATGGCCAAAGTCCATAGTTATTAGTTTATAACTTGTACAATAATTTTACATTGATTTATTGTCATATTCAACAAATATTCAATGGTGGTTGTATGAACAAATTACTATAACATCTGCTAATGAAGTCCTGGATAATGTTATTGTATACTATGAACATGGACATCACTACAAAGTGCTTCATAATACATCCTAGTATTAAAAAATCGGGTTGATTGAGACCCAACTTGCTTGCCATCTAGGCATAGAGATCGTCCATTTCTTCAGAGAGACATCCATGCCCTCCCCTGTCCAGTCATGCACAAGTGTTCACCATTGTCTGCACGCCTTGCAAACTTGAAAGCAACTTAATCACATAATAATATACATACTCAGAATAAAGTTCCATAAGATTTATGCTATGTATAGTATAAATTTTTTGTCATTATCATGAGTCGAAAAACGTTAACCTTGTCTCCGTATGGAAGAATAAAACCATACCGCATTCTTCAAATGCATGTATCTAACAATCCTTGTGGTCAAAGTTTATGAAATGTTTTGAGTATCTTGTTGTAAAGTAATCTAGCCCCTCACCGCCATCATCCTGTTAGGGCCGCTTAACACCTACCGCCCAAGTCGAGAGTCCGTCGGTTTCCACCAATAAGATTGCTTGAATGGCCAAAGTCCGGCCTCTCGGCCTTCACACCAAAGGCCAAAGTCCAAAGGCCGTTGTCTTCCAATGTGCCTACATGGCAGTACTTTTGGAGAGTTTTGGTGCCAAGGCGACGGACTCTCGAGTAAAACTTGGGTCGCCGGTTTTAGTTGACCCAAACTTCCTTTGAGAGTCCGTCGATTCTTTAAATAAAATAATCAAAATCTAACAAGATCTAGACCGTTAGATGAAAGAGGCCGAATTTCTTGGCTGATTTTGTTTGGCTGATTAATTTGGGCTGATTTTTTTGGCGTCAAGATATGGGGTTTGGACTTTGGACTTGGGCTTCGGGGCTTCACACCGCAGCCACCCAATGGCTTCAATATACATATTTTAATGTTTTTTTTATGCCAAATGTCTGGACTCTCGCCATAGTTTGGGCAAAATTTTTGATGGACGGATTGTCGACTCGGCTTGGCGTGAAGCGGCCCTTAGTGCCAATCTAGAGATGGTCCCATTACCGCCCATATACTCTTTCATACATCCAAATTGAGGCTTGCTATTGGTCAAGAGCCCATACTTATGTTTTTTTTTGGCACAAAGACAAAGCAAAGTTTGAATTGCAGAAAACCTCGGAACCATTAGAAAATACAGGCGCGCCAAGGCTGGCAGCGCAAAACCAGAAGAACCGGGACCCTAATGAAACTCTCTAATCCACACCACCCTGTTATCCGACCTCCTACACAAAGCCTTGTTGCAACCCTACGTGGAGTCAAAATTGATCGCAGCTTCGGACTTGTTCATCTCCGAGTTGGCCGTCCGAATCCTATCCCACGCAATCCTACCATAATCAGTGAGGCCTTGCCAAATTGCATTTTCAACCTTGGAGGGAGTTCAACGATGTTGATTGAACACCCAATCGTTCCAAACAATCTACAGAGTCCAGATGGCGATACTACAGAGCAGCAGCCAGAACCTACTAAGTTTCCCAAATTTTCGAGGAGGGTGGGATGCAAACATGGCTTGCTCGAGGGTGGGGAGTCCCCATCTTTGCGTGGGGGAGCTGCTAATGTGTTGGAGGACTTTAACAACAGAGAGCCACATGGAGCGCGCCTGCAGGCAAGACCAGAATCTATGCACAATGTTCCCCTGGGTTGCAGACCCTACAACTAGCATCAATGTTATGGGCAACCCGGCTTCTCCATTGGATTACAGCAATGGCCTTGTGCCAGAGTTGCCAAATCAAGCCTGCTTTCTTGCCAACTCTCTCAGAGTCCCAAACATTTCACCGCTTGAGCTTGAAGCTGGGGAGATGAACCTGATTACACTTTGTGATGACAACATAAAGAGGTGGCCGCTTGGCGCGCAACAACTGCCTATCAAATTTGGTGGTGTATGACAACAACAGTTCTCCATTTGTCCAGATGACCATGTCCGGGTCCTAGGTGAGCAAGCTGGTCATCCCAGAAAAAAGAAGGACGCCTTGCTTGCGTTCCCTTTTGAGCAGGATAACTCGCACTCTTTCAAGCCGCTCGTGAATGATGATGGGACTTGGATTTCCATTGATTGATCTGCGGAGAAGGATTCGTGCTTGGGCGGCAACCGTAATGAGCCTTCCGTGTTCCTTGAGTAACCAAGCATCTTGTTTAGCTATTTCCCGCCTCCGAGTGAGGACGACCCCAATGAACACACCTCTAGGCGTGTGGTCATTACTAGTATAAAAAATACCAAGCCATTCTCTGATCTTTGGCGGGTGAGTACCAACCGTAACCCAATAATTTTGGATTGGCCTGAGTTTATCTTCAAGTCTCTCCTAGGGTTCAATTTTGTCTCCTTCTAACCCATACCGAGGAGCTGCCTCCTCGAATTTTGAGAATCATGTTCTCTTTAGAAGACCATAAGTCTCTGGTGAACTCGAGTCCCTGCCGTGCAAGTTGAGCAGCTCGCCTTTTTGGAAACTCAAATCCCAGCTGTAACGTGCTAGATTCGATCCAGAACGATGTACTCAACCATTCCTCTTTGGTTTTTGTCGGGGTAATGGACACTTCACTCACCAGAGCTTGCCATACCAACTCAGTCTTGTTCCGAAGAGGAGATATGTTGGGGCCTTAAAAGCCTCGTTTAAAACCCTACCAACATACTTGGTGGCCAATTCGGCCCTCGTTCAGGTTGACAATGTGATAGTCGAAAGCGTAGAAGTGAACTAAAGTTTGACCTGCTCCAAAGATCCCATACTTATGATCGGCGCCAATGGGGGTACCTAGTGGCAGTACAATCTACCCTCTTTAAATGATACCTCGATAAGTGTTATTCCTCGATATATGTTATGAAAAATCTCGCTCCCGAAAAATTAACACTACTAAGTGTTATGTGTTAAGTGTTAACACATTCTCCGCTCCCTCCTTAGTTAATTTCACCTCGATAAGTGTTATTTTTAAGAAAAACGACATTATATATCTAATACATGGAGGCCATATTTATTTACACACTTTTATCTATAATCCCATAACTTTTGAACTTAACTTGTTGCATTTTCTGTTGAAAAATGGAGTGAATACGGTGTTTAGGGTCTCTTTGATTGAATGTCATTGAATGTTTTTAACATTGGAGGGGGTTTGGGAGAGAGAGTTTAGAGGTTTTTGGGGGAATTTGGAGTTGTAATGTAGTGGGGAGTTGGGATTGGAGTCGGGAGAGGGAGTTAGGAGTCAGGGAGTCGGGACAGAGAAGTCGGAGTCGAGTCAGGGGGTCAGGGCAGTCGTAGTCGAGTTGGAGTCCAGTCGGGGGGTCCGGTCAGTCTCAGTCGCGGTCGTCAGGTCGGAGTTGGGGTGTCAAGTCGGAGTCGGGGCGTCAGGTCGGAGTCGGGGTCGTCAGGTCGGAGTTGGGGGGTCGGGGAGTCGGGGGTCTGGTTGTCATGGGAGAGGAGTCAAGAGAGATAGGGAGGGGAGTTGGTTTAGGGTTTAGGGTGGGGAGTCGGGAGAGGGACAGGGAGAGGGGGGGTTCGGGAGAAGGAGTAGGGGGGGTTGAGACAAGGAGTGGAGGGGGTTCGGGATAGGGAGTGGGGGGGTCAATCAAAGATGAGTTTACCGGTGTCTAGCATTGGGCGTCCGCCAAGGGTTGCCACGGGCAAGGGCCGTGAATTTACATTACATGAGCAACATGAGATCATTTCTTATCGTGAAGAGATATTGGCTTCGGGTCACAAAATTACCAACAAAGCATTATGTGAGTGGGCAAATATCAAGTTCAACAATATTGCTTCTCAAGTCACGATTGGTAGATTGTGGAAACGGAAGACATCGGTGACTTCTATTGGTATGGGTGATATGGGTACTTCCAAGCGTATGAGGAAGGCACAATGTCCGGAAGTAGAGACGGTGAATTACAATTGGTTTATGAGAATGCAAGAGAATGGTGTTGCACTATCCGATGATCTTGTGATAGCTTCGGCAAAGAGATTCTATGCGTTATAACTGAGAGATGAAAGTGAGAAGGAACTTGAGTTTTCAAATGGGTGGGTAGAGAAGTTCAAGAGGAGATTTCAGATCAAAGGTTATGTTTGTCATGGAGAAGATGCTTCAGCGGATACTTCGCCTGCGGTTTTGCAGCAGATGGAGCATATCAAGGCTATAGTATCTACATACGACATTAAAGATGTTTTTAATATGGATGAGACTGGTCTTTTTTTACAGATTAGAGCCTAATCGAACTCTAGCTACAAAACGAGTGTCTGGGAAGAAGAAACTAAAAGAGCACATTACGGTGGCTTTGACTGCAAATGGGGATGGAAGCATTTGTCTTCCTCCATTAGTTATAAACCAATATTTGAAACCACGAGCATTTACTTCAAGGCATATTTTAAATCCAAAAAACTTGGGCATTACGTGGTTTGCGAATAAGAAGGCATGGATGACAACAACGATCTTTGAACAATTTATTATGGATTTTGAAAGGAAGATGGTTTTGGCAGGAAGAGAGAAGGTAATTCTCCTTGTTGAAATTTCCATGGTCATCAATTGCCAATTGTAGCTTCACGGTTGAGGGTGACAAAACTTTTATTTTTGCCTCCAAATACAACAAGTTGTTTCCAACCTATGGATGTAGGCATTATAGCCTCTTTTAAGGCTCATTACAGGAAATCAGTGATAGAGCATCAATTAGAATGTGTTATGGCAGAAAAAAAATTCAAAATTGATGTGTATCAAGCAGTGATTATGGTTGAAAGAACATGGCCTCATGGGGTTACAGCTCAAACAATTAAGAATTGTTGGAGCCATACGGGTATTTTTTCCAATGTTGTAGTGAATCAGGGAGAAGAAGTTAGCCGTCTGACAGAGGTTGCTGAAGTGGCGGCCTTGCTTGAGCGATTAACATTGTTATCATCTGAGACTGAAGAAGATGATACTATGGAGGCTCAGGAGTTCATCAATTTTGAGCTCGAATTTGATTTGAATAATCCTTATTAACCCACTGATGAGGATATTTTAGACTATCTACCCTCTGAAGATCAAGATTGTGATTTAGATGAGGATACGATAGATGTTGAAGATGTGATAGGGTTTAATGATGCAGAGCGTTGCCTTGAGACTTTGAGGAATTTCTTGCAACAACAATCGGAGAATGTTCATTCGGATGTGAAGAATTTACAAGATCTACAGAAGACAATTTGCAATTGGCGCATGAAAGAATCTCGGCAAACCACAATAGATTCTTGTTTTGAATCAACGTAGTTGATTTATTATTCATATTTTTTTTTACTTTCGTTATTTAGTTTTATAAAAGTTTTGAATCTATGTTTGACGTCTTATAAATTGAATATTTGATATTGATATGCAATTATTTTCTAAGTATTATAAAAGTTTAAATCTATATTTGAAGTCTTAGAGAACTTGTGATTTTTAATATTTGTTACACATTCATTTTTAAAGTATTATAAAAAAATTTAATCCATGTTTGAAGTCTTAGAAATGTGACTTTTCATATGTATTATTCATTCATTTTTTAAGTATTATAAGTTTGATACCTCGATAAATGTTATAAATTTATTTCTCATGGCTTATAAGTGTTATTCTCGGTATGTGTTATAATTTCTTTTTCCAAAATTTATAAGTGTTATTTTGGATATGTGTTATACCTCGATAAGTGTTATGCTTTTGACCGCTCCCGAGGAGTAACATTTAAAGAGGGTAGACTGTAACAAGCTAAATACGCTTCTAAAATTTCAGGTTGGAGCAAAAGGAAATTGAGATTCTGAAGTCCGACCAATTAGAATGATCGCCATACTAACGCGTACCAATTCCGGGAAACTCCGGAATGTAAGTTACGTAAAGAACCCACGCCGTCCGATGACGCCTGATGTCCGATGATGTCCGTTGACGTCCGATTACGGCTCACGAAGGGTTTCAGAACACTGCGCTACAGTGTTTCAGAACACTGCGCTACAGTAGTAACCTTGTCCACTATCAGTAAGTTTCAGGACACTTACTGAACTACAAACTTGGACTTACTGAACCCACACCGTCCGATGACGACTGATCGGACGGCTCACCTGGAAGTGTCCACTATTGCCGACAACGAGCACAATAGTGGACACTTCCACACAGTGGACACTACAACTCTTCTAATTTACCTTTTAAACCATGTTACTACCACAATGTTCCCAGTGCGCTCCCAATGAGTTCCCACGTTGTTCGCCAAAGTTCCCACTGTGTTCCCCAATTCCGTTCCCAGAGTTCCCAACGCGTTCTCCATGTTCCCAAAGAGTTCCCAATGAGTTTTCATCTGGGAACCAATTTACATATTTAAAATTTATCCAAATTTACCTTTTGTTTTGTGGGGCCCACCACCAATCGTTGGGCTCCTCCGCACGATGTTCGTCCTCCTTCTGTTTGCGCTCGGGCTGAACCCACGTTGAAACTACAAGTATGCTGTATAGTTGTAGTTGAAACATGATTTGATCTTATATCGAGTCTGTGCGTCTCAGCTCCTGCTCATGCAATTCTCGATCTCTAGTGGTCTAGAAATAAATGTCAAACTACGAGTACCGTAACTGTCCTGGCAGTATTGGCTCTGTTGTCGCTGAACTATAAGTTTTCTCACTCGCTCTTTTGCATCTCTGCGCAGCTGTACTAGTTCGTTCCTTCGCGCTCGCAAGTGCAAACATGGAATCTGCGTGGATGAAGGATGTGTTTCAGGAGCTCTTGATCGGCTTAGGCTCTGGCATCCTCCTCGTTCTCTGCAGCTTTCTCTGCAAGCTCATTCTGAAACGGTGGCATGCTCGTAGAGCAGCTCTTCGGGCTCGACCAACGTCACCGGGTAAAATATCATCACTGGACCAAGCTAATATTCTTGTTTGAATCTCATCCTACTTGATGTTCTGCAGACAATATTCTGACCAATATGGTAAAACATGTATAACCTCCCTTTTGTGTAAAGTTTGCCTATCTCATGTTGTCTAACATTTTAGCTCCAAAATGCTCAACTGGAGTATATAGGAATGCTTTTACGCAAAGGTTCGATTTCTGGATGTTTTTTCTATGTTTAAACCATACTAGTGAGTTTCGTGGATCAAAAATCGTTTCAACGTTTGGTAGGATTTGAGACAGAAATACTGGGCGGCTCTGTCATGTACAAATTCGCAGGCTCTGTTTTCATCCGATGTGTTTGCTCCTAGAATCCTAGACATGTCTTTGCTCCCTTGTTGCTAAATTGGTGTGAGGATTCTCATCTGGTTGATGTTTTCTCCAACAGATGCTGACTCCGGTGAACAATCCCTGCCTCACGCTGACGCCATGCATGACATAGAAATGGGGTCCTTGAACAGTCGTGAAGGTATAATGAAAGTTCTCTCTTTTTAATTGAACATGTATCCAGGGCTGGTTGCATCGGTTTCCTGTTCTATTCCTTTCAAATTGCTCTAGATATCTTTGAAATTTCATATGCAATTGGAGCGCCTCATCTGGTCATTCCACCGAAGAGAGCTTAGGTTATGTTGTTTCATTCATATGATATGATGTTTCCATCACGGCTTTTGTTTAATTCTCGTTTAAATCCATTCCACAGTGGCTGATCTCCCCCGCTCATCAAGCCCTGACAATATTGGTAATGCTGCTGAAGAGTATATGGAAACGACCTGCCAAACTGTGGACGGTGAGTTGGCCAAGCATTTGTTTATATTTTGAATCCCTCCAGTTCGGTTTTTATGAGTACACTTTTATTTTGATATTGATGGTAAATAGGGATTCTAGTCATTTTCCAGATCCAGTTTTCTGATTCTTCAAAGAGCTTGACGTCAGAAGTGTGGTGTAGATTAACCCCTAAAGTTCCTTGACAATATCTGTCCAAAACTAGTCCAAAACTGCCATAGTCAAACATGGCCGCAATAATCATATTTTTAGAAGAATTCTCAACTTTTAACCGTAAGATCTAAAACTAGACTCATGTATAATAATCCTGTAAAATTTTAGTTGCAATCCTCCGCACGGATGTGAAGATTATAGTGTATGAAGTGCAAGAAGTAGTTATTTTTCCCTCTTGCCCGACAAAGTCAGCTCACTTTGACTAACCATATCTTCTAGTATTTATAGTATATTGTGTTGGAAACCATTACCAATGTAAAGAATATGATGTTAGCTAAGTGTGTGCAAAATTTGAGGTTATTTCGAGGGGTACATCATGCTCAAATAAATACTTTAGTGAAAGGGGGTATAAAACAATGCAAATGACTACAAATGAAGTGAGAAATTATTTGCTAAATATGAATTTACAAATTTAGATATCCGTACGGTTGAAATGTGGAATTATATTTTTTACTTATTTTGGCGATATTATTTTTCTAAAACGGATAAAATCTCTAATATTAATGAATTTATTGAATTATTCAAATATTATAGGTGAGGGCAGGGCTTCAAATGGGGACCCTTCAAGAAATAAAGTGCCACGTCATTCACCCACTCCCCTGTGCGGGACCCACGCAGCTCCTCGGGGGTGGCCCGCCACTACAAGGCGGCATTTTTTTTAAAAAAAATTTGTTTCCTTCACACGTGCCATCTCTTTCAGTACCCGGGCCCCGCCACAGCCAATGCCATGCACCACTTTATGCTATTTTTTTTTTAATTTCTATTTATCTCTTTTCTTGGAATTTATGGGGTCTTCCCTTCCACTATTCTTCCCCTTCATTTGGGTTGCCCCACCCTCCCTCCACCCTTTGTGCCCCTACTTACTGCCCCTCTTTCGTACTTGTGTTTCATTGGTTCCGAGGGGTGCCCAAGCTGCCCATCCTCTCCATTTTTAACAATAGGTGGTCCTAACTTTCAAATCGTAAATCCAAAAAAAAAAGTTAAAAATACCTCCACGAAGCTCTTATCAAGGCCAATCTACAATAAAAGTTTTTAAAAAAAAGGATTTTTTTTCGAACTTCAGGAACCTGCCCAAAATGTGAAATCCCCCCGAAGGAGACTCTGGTCCTTTAGGGGTTAACTGTCTATCTGTCAGGTTTATTCTCTATCAGTGTAAACAGTACAGAGAAGTAGGTACACTAAACACTGAATCTAGTGTAGAGGGATTATTGATGTAGATCACTCACACTAATTTCCATCAAAGCATGTCCATGCCAAGTTTTGATTGGGTATTTGTTCTCAAGCAAGTGTGTGTCAATCAACAATTGCATGTAAATTTTCAATTAGTGTAGGAAATTCAAATAGTCTGGTCTACACTATATTCACAGAACGGTGTAGTAGACTACAGTAGTGAACCATAAATACTAGGATAAAGTCCAACGCATTCTGTGCCTCTCTTGGAGATAGTCCTTTCCTTTTGTTGGAAGGTAACGTCAAAATACCTTAAACCGACACTTTAGTGATTCTGTGTTTCAAAAGTTGAGATTTAATTGCAAAAAAAATATCCTTGGGTAGAGAAATAAGGTTCTGATTTGTGAGAGAAAAAAAATTTGAAAACAACGTTGTAGATTGTGAGAAAAAAGAAAGAAAGTGGGTTTCCTCCAATCAACCCTAAAGCGACCAGGTTTAGTGACAAAACCAACCTTAAAAGCACATTAAACCGTCACCTCTATCCCACCAAACCGCCAGCTCCATCCTTGCATTCATTGGTGGGCTTGGAATAGACTTGGAATATTTATGATAGAAATTATGACAAAAAAGAGAGGAAGAAATCCGGTTCTGACGAGGTCTGGAGGGTCGCTTCAGGGTTGAGTGTCGGTTTAAGGTATTTTGAGGTTAAAGCTCACCTTCATTTGTGCTGTGTGAGGAATTTATTATGAAGAATATCATATGTGTTATGTTTGGAAACTACATGGAATTCTGCCAGTTTCACAGAAGCGGGCATCATGCTAACATCAACCGGTTAGGAAACAGCACGACCTGCATTTTGTGTATAACTAATGTAAGTCGTTTGGGTCTGATTGTTACATCTTTAAGAAGGTGAATAGAGTTTCTCGTCCACCTCAATTTTTATGGTCTTCTCAAGGATTCAATCAGAGCCATGTTGCGACTTCTTGTGTGCATCGTCTAGCAACAAACACTTACACAAGGTGCACAGAAAATTGAAGCATGTTCTAGAGCATGTTCTAGGGCAACGCCCAGCAGCAACCCAGATTATATTCAACAACTTAACCGACAAGTTCAGCAATGAGCCTAGTTGAAGAGAACAAACAATGATACATATATTTTTCAGTGATAGCCAACAGAATTACAATATTAACCCAAGTGATTTCATATTTTTCAGATGGGATGTGAATTACTTCCAAATTTTCAAAGTGTGATGCCATATTTGGTTCCTGGCTACCAATAGGTATCTCTATTACCACCAACCAAAATTAAGGGGTATTGACTAGATTATGACAAACCTTCATTTGATGGGAGTGGGTTGGATATACCCAAGTGTCGTTTTATAGGATTTGGTTGGTTACTATTAACTAGGGGGCTCACCTTAGATGTGAAGGATGTTTAGTAAAGAGATTAGACACATGTCATATTTTTAGATGTTTAGAGAACAAGTTATATGTATTTATACTTAATTGTAGCAAAATTTGGTATTTTGTTGCATTTGTGAGTATCGAGTACTGTACATTGATTTTTGGAAGGGAAGAGTTCACCAAATTCTTCATTGAGGAAGTTGATTGAGCATTAAAACCATGAGGTAACATTATCTTCAAAGATTTCAAAATAAAAGGTTGTCTTAGCCAAAGAAGAAGAACTCCAATCTCCAATGGAGGTTGACTTGAAGAATGTTTGTTGGTTCCACCACTAAGTCGATATCTACTAGACAAAGGATTAGTCACATGGAACTCTTCTAGAGTCCCGAGGGGGACTCTTGGAAATTTAGGAGTTAATTAAATTGGAATGATAATCAATTGAATATAAAAATTAGCAACAATTTAACATTTTACTTACAAATAAAATAGTTATTGCACAACAAAGCCAAGTTGAAAGGTAATTACAATCATATAAATTTATTTGAAAAAAATTGTGTCCATTTGTATGTCACTTTCATGTGTGCCAACTCACCTTGGAAGTAGTTGTGAATATCTTGTGGAACTATCTTTTCAAGACATAAAACCTTTTCCATCATTTGAAAAAAAATCTACATAATATTGGAAGATTTTCAATTTTCAATATGTAGTTAATATAATTTAATTTGCATCTCTACCTATTGTATCAATCTATAAATATATTTAAATTTCTAACTATAAAATATATATATCCATATTTTCAAAATATACCTTCAAAATTAACTCGAAAAATATAGAAGTGATGCTTTAGAATTTTGTAATTATGCTTATTGAAGATATTTTAATCTCTATAGTTCTTGGGCAATGAATTAAGATGATAATCTAAAACAATCTAAAAGTATAATTGGTTGGACATGGGGCAACTCCAAAAAATTGCTATGCCCTTTTACTTGACATTGAGATTTTTTATTCAAATTTTTAAAACCATAATAGAGGTCGTAAAGAAAAGGTTTAGCACAAAATTTCTATTTGAAGGCAAGTCAAAGGTTCTTATTGCTAAGAAGAAGAAGAAGAACTCTGGTCCCTTGAGGGGCCGAAGTGAATAAAGTGTCTGTTTGTTCGACCACTAAATCCATGTCTACCGGACATGAGTTTAGTAGCATGGAGCTACTCCCCCCTGTTGAGAGTAGACACTATGTACCCATGGAATCACTAACTAGTACCCAGTAACCAAGAACCAAGGACCAACCATAGCCTCAAGGCTCAATTCTAATAGAAGGTATGTAAATGTTGATTGTGTGTTTTTGAAAGGTTTTATGGGGCATCATATCATTCTGGCACAGATTGGTTATTTTCAAGTTTGCACATCTGCACATTCCTCACTAAGGCCTGGGTGATCTACATGATGAGGTTCAAGCTCAAGTCCACCACTTCGGATGACCTGGACAACCTTCCCATCTATTATGTGGTCAGTTCATTTCTTCATTTTAATATTTCTACTTCATCTAGCCCAATGTCATTCTAATTTTGTTGCATTTACTTATACTTAGCCAAGTACTGAAAAAACCTATATGTTAAGCCGAATTAAAATTTACTGAGAGCTATTTAAAGCTGGGTTTTCATACTCAAGATGTAAAAAGAGGAGGTACCTTGTCCAGATTTCATCTAATCCTGGTTTCAGACGTTTCAAACCTCTTTTTACATCTTCAGTATTAAAATCCAACTTTAAATAGCTCTCAATAAATTTTAATTCAGCTAAACGGAGAGAAAAGTGGAAACTCAATAGGGTATCCCATGGTAAACTCCTTTTTGAGGATGGCTGAAATCATTTTGACTTGTGTTTAGAGACCACCACGGACTTCGAGGATCTAATTGGAAGACCACCAAAGAAAAGAGGGGAAATCTTACGAATTGGGTGATTTTACAGAAAACTCTAACACCCTCAAACCTTTGAACCTCAACTTTGCTAAGAACATGTCCACCACGCTGACAACTTTTACGTGGACAATTGGTTTCAAACACATGTATTTGAATATTTTTGTCTAAGGAAACCCTTTTTCTTTGCATAATAAATTACTGAGATGAGGAATAGGCTTCCAAACGTTGTAATTGGTTAGACCAAAAAACATCCTCCATTATTGTGTAAATGACTATTGAGACAAGAAACAATTAAGGCCTCCTAGAAAAGGAATAATCACGAGGGGTGGATGAGATGCTGGTTTTGGAGGTACCAGGATTAACATTGTTTAACTGTGCAGTTGGCTCCATGTGCATTGTTGGCCATTTTGGTACGTCCAGGAACATCCCACCACATCGTCAACCGTGTGTTGTGGGCTTTCTCTGTCTACTTGGAAGCGGTCTCTGTCATGCCCCAGCTCCGAGTGATGCAGAACACCAGGGTTAGTGTTGGGTCATTTCATCATGTATTTTCAGATAATCCTCTGTGTTCCACTTGATCCAATTACAACATTTCCTAGGCAACAACAATTCCTTTCATAATGGGCCATGCTCATTTCCCTTGATGGCCACTTGCTTCATTGTCATTAGGCTCTTTGGGTTTGGTTCAAGAAGTTTCGAACCCATTTAGGAATGATCCTCCTCAAAGATTCCACCGTAGTACTGATCCTAGAATGTCATGATTGACTTAATATAGCGAGATGAGGCCTAACTTGAGAGGCTTTTCTTGTGTGACCTTTCATTGCACATCTTTCTTTGGTAATTTCAGGCCCTTCTCACTTGCTTCTGAATCGTTTTGCAGGTTGTCGAGCCTTTCACTGCACACTATGTCTTTGCTCTGGGAATTGCACGGTTTTTGAGCTGTGCCCACTGGATTCTTCAAGTAGATTTGTTGTCACACCTATTGGTAGTCTCATTTATTGGAAGCATCATCGATTTACTTCTGGTGTTCTCCCACTGATGCATGCCCTTGTTTGGCTCTCAGGTGTTGGACGGACGCAATTTTGTGTTCAGTGCACTGGGATATGGATTATGGCCCGGTATGGTTCTCCTTTCAGAGATTGTACAGACAACTATCTTGGCTGATTTTTGCTATTACTACGTCAAAAGGTACGTCGTGATGCATGAGTTACAGTTTGAACCTTCATCCCTCACATGACTTTCTTTGAAAATGTTACATTCCTCCACTTCCTGTCATTCTTTGTAGCAAGAACTAACGCCATGTATAGTATATTGGTAATGAATTTAGACCTTCTGAAAAATTGACAACAAGAGAAGTAGAAAAGGCTGTTGTCAAAAAGGCTACTATCCTTTTTAGGAGATCGCAATTTGTTGCCACATTTTTCAATGTAATGATATGGTGTTTATTGTGGCAGTGTAATGGATGGCCAGATGTTGGTGCGACTTTCTTGAGGTGTGGTTTAAAGGCTGCTGTCAATAGGCCACTTCACTATTTTACATGCCATGAGAAGGATCAACGTAGTGCGACATTGCGGGTGCCCTGAACAATGGATAATAAAGTTTGTAGCACAAACTGTGCTATGGCGGCCTTCACGTGTCCTTTCTTTCGACTTGTTGTAGGTCTAGTTTTGGACGGATGTCGCTGCGGCACCGTTGTTGGAAGATCAACATGGATGCGTGGTCCGAGTTGCACCTCCACTTCTCTTATTTTCATCCCATCTGGAGTCATCCTTGCCTGGCTCTCCAACCCATTTAGAGCAGCATACCCCATTTCTATGTCAATCCTCCTCCTCATTGAGATAGTTTTTAGAACAATCTACAATTAATCTTGCTTTATCTTAGACGTAGATTATTTAGATTCATTTTAATACAATATTACTAGCTTGACTTCTAAGCTACGACACACATATGAACAAAACTTTGTAACAATTATAATTTGTGTGGCAACTACAATGGCAAAATCTTGGCCATAAGTAGTCTTCATCTTCATTGGTAGTTTCTTTACGGTCACCATTTCTAATGAAGGATTGCATCCCTTCACGTAAAAGTCGCAAGCTCTTCCTATCCATGTCTTTTAATGAATTTCAACAACTCTTCATTCTACATATCCATACTTTTAAGACATTTAAAGCTATTTGGAAGATTGCTCACACTTAATATCTAAAATTGTACATGAAAGCTAAAAATTCTATCTATACCTAGGCATGATTATCGTATGTTTGAACACCAAACACCACTTTGCTAACGATGAAGTGTTCAATAAATTTCAACCACCACTTTGCTTATGATGAAGAATTTAAAAAGCTCCTAAGGAAATGGTAATTGTATTCGTTTGTTAGCAATCTCAGATGCATGTTCTTGAAAGATTTCATCATTTGATGAAGTTGCAAGATCCTCATGTTGACTGATTTGATAAACCTCTATTCATGTTTTCGTCTATAATTTCACCTTCAAGCCTTTCATTGTCAATTTCAAGCAGGCTCTTTTTTCTCCATCTTGTACTTATTCCAATTCTCTTTTTCAATTTCTTTGGCTTCTATACAAAACCCACGGTCAACAATTGCTTTACCATGTTGCAATCCAACACCAACAACTTCTACAATATGAATACCCTGCAAAATGAAATTAGTATAATTCAAAATATTTGAATTATTTGTAAGGTTTACTATTCAACGTACATTATCATTCCAAGACAACATCATTCCAGTTTTATACAAATATACCACAATGTTAAAAAAACATTATGAATCATATATCCAATTCTATATCTTTTGAATAAACTTCTTAGAACTCACCTCAAGTTGCAAGAGAGAAATCAAGTTTAATATAACATCCACTAGTTTGCGTGTAAGCTTTTTATCATCCCTGAGAGTTATGAATCAATGATAGAAAACTCATTAGTTAGTTATATTAAACATCCATCCTTAAGCTATAATAATATTATAGCTAGCTGCACGCACAGATTGAAGTCAAGTTAATAAATTCATAATAACCCCTTATTATGTAGAATAATGCAGTGCGGATAAAATCTAATGTGTGATATCTACTAAGAATATAAATGATGAGCTCCATGTTTCTCTGTGTATTTGATATTTCTCATGCATGCACAATTATATACACATTTACATGTATGTAGAAATATAAAAATAGATATTAATAAGGAATAGATGTATTCATTCTTTCTCTTGTTTCACATTAATCTACCTACAATACTATTTGAAAATAATTGCAGCATATAATAACAAAACACAATAATATACATGGAATTTTATAATTTTAAATTCATTTGTAAAAATACAACTAGTGCTCATAATCAGACAAGTGGAATTTACTGCTTTTTCTCATCCCTTCATCAACAAACTCAAATTGCATGTCCAATAGGCACGTAGAATTGGCTTTCTGAGATAACTTACGAAGCATCTCCGATCCCTACAAGCGCTTCACATTACAGAGCATAGAAATCACTAGATTATTGCAACTCAAAATGTCATTGGGATTTCGTAAGCGGTACTTGGACACTGGGTAGCCTACTAACAGTACAAGCTCATGTACCCTTGCCCTTCTTAGCGCCTCATCAAGAAGAGAGTATACATTTTCACCATTGTCCACCTTCTCCTCCAAGAACGGATTCAACTCGACCGACTTGAGCTCGTCGTATATGTTCAACACAAAGCTCGCACTCTCACCACTCCCAAAGTTGTGGAGGAACACGTTGTAGTTCATACCTTCTTCATAAGGAGACGAGGAGGAGCCAACAACGATGGCTCCTTAGACTGGCCCCGGAAATGGTTGGCTATGGCTATGGCTATGGCTATGGCCATAAAAATCACAAACTTTGGCTTTGGCTTCGCCGGCTTTGGCCGTGGTTGCACACCTAGTCTGCCAATACCGCCTATCAAGAGAGAATGGATAGACACAAAAAAATGTGATCAAGGGGAGCAGATTATGCGACTGCTTTGCAAACTAGAAGACATCCAGAAGAAAACTTAAGCCGAAGACCCTTAATCCCTAAACAAGAGTTTGTTTATACGGGGGACAAATCGATTTTGGGCAGGTTTTTGAAAATCCATTTTTAAAGACAACTTCTTGAAATTTTTACTCTTATTAGAAATACGAAATATCTTTGCGGGGATTTTTTTTTTGGACGTACAGGGAAATAGCTATGGTGCTTCAAACATAAAAAACCCAACTCTTTTGGCATCTGATTACGATACTATAGAGTCAAATAGTGCTATTGAAGAGTTGACAATTGCACTTAATTGAGGCGAGTAGTAGTGAAGGAAAGTTCTTAGGTACCTTCATTGTTTTCACTTAAAATTGCATAGAAATGAAGGATTTATTCTTTTTGAAAACTATATTTTCTATTATTAGAATATAACATAATGGTTCTAATCCCCACTTGGATTTTAAATCCGACAAGTATTTATCTAGTAAAAAAAACTACTTTCGTAAGTTAAAAGCCACTCTCTAAACCCCTAGTCTTTAGAGGTCCATTTTTCTTATTGTAAATTATTTGTGATTTTTGGCGTGCGATGGCCTAACACATGTTAAAACATAAATCCATTGACTTTATGCAATGTATAATGGAATAATATGCCATTATCTTGAACCAAAGTATGCTGAACCAGCCCAAGCACCGTAGAAGAAACAATTTTGCACTCTTCAAATGCAAATATCTTTTTATCCGTACGATCAAAGTTTACAAAAAATTTAGAATGTATTCTTATAGTAGTTATCTTGAAGATCCAACGGTTGAAGATAGTGAAAAGACGTTTTAATAAGTCTAATAATATCTCATCTGAAAGTGACAGTTTTGGGGTGGTTTTGGTGAAGCACAAGGCCTTGAGCTTCACAAAATTTGGCCAACACTAATAACAACACTTCATGACAAATTCCGAATCACATTTTGGGACACTTTTGGCGATGCTCAAACTTACTAGTAGAATGAAGCAAGTGGCTCTACCTTCCAACGAACTTGCTTGCTCTTGGCATAAGCTACCACTAATGAATTATCACAAATATATTCACAAAGCTAGGCTTGACAAGAGTGACAAGCCAAGGGGGGTTGCACGCATACATACTTAAAAAGTAAAAGAATGGTGAACACTACCACTTCAAATAAACTACGATCTACTTTACTACCAAAGGTTGATTGCTTATTTACTCAACCACAACTTGACACGGTGATGCGTCTGACGCCACGTACCTTAACATCTAGCTTCGAGGGGGGAGAAAATCATTGATAACAAACCCATGAAACTAAAAATTACAAGATTTTGAATTTCAACAGGGAGAGTGGCATGGGTAATTTATTGTAGAGTTAAATAGTACTATAGGTTTTGAATAAACCTACTATAGAGTTGGATAATATTACTATAGAGTTTGAATAAGCCTATTACAGAGTTCAATAGTGCAATTTTTGTAGCGGGTAGGAGTGCATGCAAGTTCTTTGCAATCCTCATTGTTTTTTTTTAAAAAATTTAACAAATATCTTCTACTAGAAAAATGCATAGTGATTGTATACACCATATGGATTTTGGATCCAACAAGTATTCTTTCTTGAGAAATCTATATTTTTTCCAATTACAAATGGCTACTTTTCATACCCCTAGTCATTGCAAGTCCATTGCTTCTATTCTAAATACCTCCATTACTTGTGATTTTTGGCATGCAATGACCTAACACAAGGCAAAACATAGATCCATAAAATTTATGCAATATGTAGTGGAAAAATATGCCATTATTTTGAGTCAAAGTACATTGACCCTATCCATGCAGGGAAGAACTCCACTCTTCAAATGCATGTATCTTACAATCTGTGCTATCAAGGTTTTAAAAAGTTTTTGAGTGCCTTCTTGTAATAGTTGACATGATGATTCGAGTTGAATATTATAAAAAGTTGTTTAAATTATTTTTGCAACATGTCATCTTAGAGAGGCAATTTTGGAGTGGTTACAGTGAAACATAGTCTTGGTCTTTTAGAGGCTAAAAGAAATTAGAGTTGTGTACATGCTGAAAATGTATGATCTCGATTTTGACTATTGAGAGCACTTGCTTTAAAAGTTCTTTACAGTTACCTACATGGACTAAAAATTATTGTGTTTAATATTTATATTATTTTCAAATATAAAAATTGACTAGGATATTTCAACTTCTCCTTCGTGTGAGAATTTAATATTTCCTTTTGCATTGGTCTCGTTTAAACACCCCCACTAAGAACCAATTTTTCTTTAACACACTGATTTGGACACAATGGGTATCACCTAGGTATTACATGAGTATTTCCTAGATATTACAAGGGTATGACCTTGGCATTACATGGATATTACCTTAGACAAATATTTTATATTTTCCAAAGAATTTGGACAATCTCAATTTCGAATTAATTATGTACAAAACTGACCTATGCGTGAGGTAATCAAGGATCTAGATTTATAATCATTACCATTTTTTGCTCTTACTTTGACAATGAGAAGGAACAATCATGGATTATGATGATGTAGGAGTACACAAAAAATGACATTTAGTGTGTCTACACTACATGGTTTATGAAAGCTACGAGTTCGCCAAGAGCTTCTTATTCCTTTAGAGAAACCACTTGCACTGTGCGTGGTCACTCTTGGAGGGCTGGAAACAACAACTGAGGCAGCAAAGGTGTTGAGATTGGACAAAGAAGTAGGATTCTGTGCTTGAGATGTGGTGCTTTTAAGAACAAGGGTTCAGGGTATAAATTAGGAAGAGGATTCTAGTGAATCTTTTTTGGCACTTTATTTAAAAGTACAGGCTGTTTGCGATTGACTGATTATGATTGATGCAAAGGAAGAGTGATAGAATTCTTTTGTATTTACGGTTTAGGGCTCAGGGCTTTAATTCTTACACTCATCCCTCATAAATTTTACCTCCAATAAGTTATGTCAATAATTTAAAACCTCGACTAATATAACCTTATAACCATTGCTTACGGCCTCACCGGTGCCTCCTACCTCCGTGTCCACCTCCAGCCTCCTCTCCAGTCTTCGTGCCAACCTCATTGTACCTCTAAAGTATGATGACGGTTGCACCTCTCAACCGTGAAGGTGGATGGAGATGGAATTGGATGAAGTTACCAAGCCTTCTACTAAATCCAGTACTAACTTCTAACCTCTACTAACTTCTAACCTCTACTAACTTCTAACCTCTACTAACTTCTAACCTCTACTAACTTCTTACCTCCATCCATTGGCACCATATTTGGTATATGGGATAGATGAGTGTATCTTCTTATGCTCCACTAAAGGTAAGCCCCCTAAGACCTACAAGTTAAGGAATGTGCATATATGGAGAGAGGAGATAATTATACTATTATTTTTCAGTGATAGCCAATAGAATTACAATTCCAACCCAAGTGATTTCATATTTTTTCGATGAAAGCTGAATTAGATATGAATTTTCAAACTATGCAACCATGTTTAAGGTTGGATGACCTATAACCACCAACTTAAGCTTGCTGACCTATTTATAGCGTTTGTATATGTGGTAAGACATTTTTTGGGAATTCAAAATAGGATTTCATGAATATTGCAATTGTCGTGACCATTTATTTCTTCATATTGAAATTGCTACAAAGTGGATAGTAAGCCGTGACCCATTCCTCGACATACAAAACTCTCTATTTCCACACTAAGTTGTACCAATAACGAGTTCTGCATTGACTAAAAACCGGCAACTTTGAACCAATCATGAACTGACACCCAATCATAAATGACTTCCTAAGATTTCGGAAATGGGGTGGGTCTGTGGTGGTTTTGGTACACTTTAGCTTCTCCATTATGGGGTTCGTGGTGGTTATGGGTCATCCAACCTTAGTGGGTGGCCAGCAGTAGGTACCCCCCATGACCAACGACCAATAGTAAGGGTCTTGACTAATAGCAAACCTCCATTTGGAGCTGAGTTGGTGGTAATGGGATGGAATAGGGTTGCATATACCCCAATTTTGTAGGCGTTGGCTATGGGTTGTTGTTGGTTATGGGGAGGCTTACCTTCATCGCTTCTCAGTGTTGTGTTTCTAAACAGAATTTCGCAAAGACATACATCTGTAAATTTGCCATTTTTCTGCAACTGACGAATCCATGAATACCATCATGGACATCAGGATCTACAAAACTTGTGAAAACGGGCTCGTTCATTTCATCCACTGTTGTACTTGACAATGATTTGTCTTCGATCACATGTTGAGGTACTTGACAAGGCTTGATGGTGATGGTGAAATGAACCACGCCCCTTTCTTTGCCATCACTTTGGTGAAGTGGGTATGTGAATACCTTTGAAGGAACGCCGGAGAATTGTACATTCTTCAAATCAAATGTTGCCATTCCTAACGGTTTGTCGTTCCCAACTTTTGAGATTCTATGCAGAACCTGAATGTTGAGTTGGGTCTTGTTTGAAAAAACATGTTCCTTTTCACAGATGATTTCGAGTGTTGTGTTCCAAATGGGATTTTCTCCTTCTAGAAGGTTACTTTTTCGTTTTTGAAGCTCGTCAGAGGAGATCCATGCTTGTGCATATGGTCTCATGGTTGATAGTTTTTTCAGTTTTTGTAAACCATGTTTCTGTGGCCATTGTAGACCTTGCGCGGAGAGAATGTTAACCTCTAGAATTACTTGGCAGTTTGTGGCTTCTAAAGTCTTTGTTCTCAGGAGATCTAATTCTATCAATACCATATTCTTCAGTTGGTACAATATACCTCATTTGTTTAGCACTCAATTTAGAAATTAAGAAAGTCTAGAAGTTGAAAGACAACGTATTAGAAACATGGAAATGTATATTAGAAATATTACACTGAAAAATCATACTATATAGGTGATTGGTGATACTACAAAGTAAAATGGGTTATGGAGCATTTAAAGTATTTAAGCAAGTTAAAGTAAAGGTAAAAGTAAAATGAGAATGCAATTCAAGTACACCAGAGGAAAGAAAAAGAAACATCAAAATGAAAGGTAAGTAAGTAAAGTAAAAGAAATATGAAAAAACTAGATGAAGAGAAAGAAACTAAAGTAAAGGAAAAGTTGAAATCTTAATCACAATTTATTTGAAGAGAAAGAGGACAATAAAAATACTTCAAATAGACTCATAAAGATTTAGAATTGGGCTTTGGATGATTACTTTATTGCAGTTTAAAATATTCAGTTCCTTATTGAGTACTCTTTCATAGTATAAAACATTCACTCTAGGGGGAGTCAAAGTTTTCTCACCTTGTTGGACAAGGTGCAAAAATTAACTTTTTACTTGATCAGAAAAAGTGAAGATCATTTTTTTCTTTTTTGGATTTTTTTTCATACTTTAACCCCAAAAGGCCCAAGGCATTTTCACACAAAAACACTTTGAAACTCCTTGTTCTAGTTCAATGAGTACTGAGGTAATCTAAACAGTTTATTTCAACCACTAACCGTGAGATCTAAACTAAGACTTATTTTTTAACGACCTCATAAAATTTGAGAAACTTTGACCGCACGGATGGAAAGAATATAGTGTTTGAAGTAGAGAAATCCGTTCTTTTTCTTCCCAGCATCGAGTGGATCAGTAGACTTTGACTTCACTTGGTGTCAAATTTTTGCACTACACAAGGTCAGGAAGCATTTCCATCATGTTAATCATGATGTTATTTTCCTTGTACACCAATTTTTAGAGGTAGAGAAGGGGTGTCGTGTATTCAAAACAAATGTGCAAGGAGTGGAGGTTCAAAAATTGACAATTCATGTTTTATTTTTTGTGAAGTTGGTATGTTTTAGAATGAGAATCCAAATGGTCATTAAAAGATTTACACCACATAATGCTATGGAAAAATAATAATAAAAAATATGAAGATCTCAAAGTTTAATGTGGAAAGGAAGAAGATTTTTTAGTACCTTGCCCGACAAAGTGTGACAATGTGTGAAAATGCTTGACTTAGATTATTATGCTATTTTCTACTAAGACAAGAGATTTTTTGTTGACAATATGAAAGGAAATAATATTATTTTTTTAGTATTGAAAATCTCACATTCGATAGAGTGTTCTAGCAAACGTTTTCGGAGGTGCCCGACATGCCTGCTCTCCCCGTTTGAAGTTCAAAACCCTATAACTTTTGCATAGGATGTCGGATCTAGGAAAAAATTGGACTCATACAAAGCTTTTAGCAATGTCCATCTACGCTCGAAATTCCAAAAAGGAATGTTACAAATTGACACCATAAGAACTTGCTCAAACCTTCAAGAGTCCCCCGAGGAGACTCTTGGGCCTTTAGGAGTTAAAGAGTGTCATGAGCATGTTAAATAGTTGATTTCAATTTATATAGAAATTAGTTCATTAGCCCCTAAGGTACCGTGACATTTTTACACCAAAAACACTTCAAAATTGTTGGATTCTAGTGCAATGAACAAAGAAGGGAGAAAAAACTTTAGCTTCTAGTTTTGACTGTAAGATCTCAATTATGACCTTTTAATTAGTATATTTCCAAAATTTCATAAATTTTGACCGCACGGATTGAATGATTATAGTGTTTCAAGTTAAGCAAATGGTTCATTTTCTTCCCTATTTTGAGTGGATCATCAAACTTTGACTTCACTTGGTGTCAAATTTTTCCACTACACAAGGTCTAAATTCATCACCATCTTGTTAAGCATGATGTTAATTCCTTTCACACTAATTTTAGAGGTAGAAGACGGGTGTAGCATATTCGAATCAACTATGCAAGAAGTGGAGGTTCAAAATTTGCCAATTCACACTATAAGTATTTGTGAATGAAATATGTATTAGATTGAAAATCGAATGGTCAATAAGAAGGTTTACACCACATATTGTTGTGGAAAAAATAAAAAGTGAAAAATATAAAGATATCCAGGTTTTATGTGGAAAAGAAGAAGTGTTATTGGTACCTTGCTCAACAATGAGTGACAATGTGTGAAAATGTTTGACTTGGGTTGGTATGCTATTTTTCACTAAAGACAAGAACTTTTTTTTGACAGCATGAAAGGAAAAAATATTACTTGCAAGTTTTGAAAATCTCACATTCAATAGAGTGTCCTAGCAAAAGTTTTTGGAGGTGCCCGCTCTCCCCATTTGAAATTCAAAACCCTATAACTTTTTCATCAAATGTCTAATTTAGGAAAAAATTGTTTTTGCACTAAGGTCTTGGTAATTCTATAGTAAAATTTTCCAAGAGGAATGTTGGATATTGACACCATAGGAACCTGAGCAAACTTTCAAAAAGCCCATTTTTGACACTTGGTCTTTTAGGGGTTAAAAACTAGTTATATTTTGGCAAGTTTTAAACGTTCGTTTGTAGCAAAATTGTTTTGAAAATGCTTCACTTCTTTCTTCCTCCAAAAATTGTTGTACATGGAACTAACGTCATGTACATCATATTGGTTTAAAAATTTTGAACTTTTATAACTCAAGATGTGACAAACAATTGAGAGTATAGGAAGAAAGAAGTTCTTTATCTTCACTTCAAGCACAAAAATCTTCCAATTTCTTTAGATTAATGTTCTAAAAATGTGTGAGAACATGCTTTTAGTAGAGAGTAAGATCTTATGGTTGCGATGGAATTAAGAAACTTGTTTATTTCGACTCTTTGCACCAATATGAGACTCTTGAAGTGTTTTTGGTGAGAAATAATCAAGGATTTTATGGATATGGTTGTTCTTCTTCCCATCTAGAAAACCTTCACCATTATAATATGGCTTTGAAGGATTTTTGGAAGCACTTGTTACTCGTGTTAACCCCTAAACTACCAAGAGTCCCCTCGGGGGACTCTTAAAGGTTTGGGCAGGTTCCTCTTGTGTCAAATTATAACATTATTTTTTGAATTTTTTGCTGTAAATGAAAACTACTAAAATCTTTGTGTGAGTCCAATTTTTTCCTCAATGAGACATTTGATGAAAAAGTTATAGCGTTTTGAAGTTCAAATGGGGAGAGCGGGCACGTTGGGCAACTCTAAAAACTTTTGCTAGGACACTTCATTGAATGTGGGATTTTCAATGGTAGCTGATAATATTATTTCCTTTTACATTGTCCACAAAAATCTCTTGTCTTTGGTGAAAAATAGCATATTAATCCAAGTCAAACATTGGTCACACAATGTCGGGCAAAGTACCCATAAAATCTTCTTCCTTTCCACATAAAACTTCGAGATCTTCATATTTTTACTTTTTATTTTCCCCAGAGCATTATGTAGTGTAACCCTTTTCATTGACCATTCGGATTCTCATTCTAAAACATATTTAGTTCACAAAAAAGTATAACGTGTATTGACAATTTTTGAACCTCCACTTCTTGTACAATTTTATTGAATATGCTTCACCTTTTGGTTTACCACTAAAAATCTGTATACAGGGATCTAATATTATGCTTAACATGGTGGTAATGAATTTAGACCTTGTATATTGCCAAAATTGGACAGCAAGTGAAGTCAAAGTCTGGTAATCCACAAAAGGCAGAGAAGAAATTGAACCCTTTTCTGTACTTCAAACACTATAATCTTTTGTGTATTCAAAGTTTATGAAATTTTGTGAGTATGTTACTGAGTCAGTCTCTATTGAGATCTCACGGTAAAAACTAGAAATTTTCCTTTTCTTCGTTACTCATTGCACTAAAACTAGAAGTTTTGAAGTGTTTTTGGTTTGAGAATGGCTTGGTAATTTAGGGGTCAAAGAAGCAGGAACACGATTTCTGCAAAAAAAAAAGACGCAAACAAGTCCACTTGTATCCTTCAGGTAATCTTCACATATTATAGGTTATACACAAAAAAAATAAAAACATTGTGGATAGATACACATATATGTATAATATTTTCATCATTTTATATCCAAGTTTTGATGTATTTTTCTTCATATATCATTATATACATATATCTATAATAGATACCACATCCCAATATTCCAAAAGTTGGGAAATCAATCTAAGAATAAAACCCACTTCTATAGAAAACATGATACCTATGATAATGTCGGAGTTTTTTCATATTGCAAGATGAGTTAAAATCAAATACCATTATATTTATAATATTAAAAAACATATTGTAATAAGTGTTATCCTTATATTATTAAAAAACATATGGTAATAAGTGTAATACACATTCACATAGTCACAAATTAACACAAAATTGTATATTTGTCTTTACACCTTCCAAAAATTACACATGTTTGACTAATTATTGTGCCTCACATACATTCATCTATAATATGTTTGTACCCATTGCTTGCTCCAACATTATTGGAGGTGGATGATCTCCCATATTTGACTCCAGAAGTGATGCGATCATGTCAAAAACACAACTCACGTCAATTTTGTGATAATCATCCCTTGCCTTCATCGTATGTAATGTACCAGTGCCCAGAAATGCTTATATAATTATTTCATCCACCACATGATCTTGAATTGTTTTTGTGAAAATAAATCCACCTTTTGAGGGAAGGAAAATTTGACTTTAATGTCCACCATAATCTGATCTTAAAATACTCCACTTATTGACATCAAATTTCAATTGTAGATGATGTCAAAGGTACACCTGCATCAAATTGTACTTAGGATGTTGAGGCCGTGTCTGGGAAGAAAGATAGAGGTCCATCAAATTTACCAATTGGACTTGAAATATATCCTTCAAGAAGATTCTCTATTTTGCATCGTCTTCAGGGGATAATGAGGTAGCTATTGACATGGATTTTGGTATGACATGGAATTTACGGTGGCGATGGACGTGGTTGATGAGCTACACTAAAAATCACATTTAGTGTAGTCACACAAATAGTGTAATTACCCTACTACACTATTTGCGAACTTGTTCACAATTAGTGTTAGTTGCGGCAAGCTTTTTCATACACTAATTGTGATTTTATTCACTGTGGCAAGTTTTTTCATACACTAATTGTGCATAAGTAAAAATAAAAAAACACCCATTTTTACTGCCATTCACATATAGTGTAATGTTTCACATTTAGTGTAATGTTGTGTCGTTACACTAATTGTAATTCTTCCTTTTAGTGTAAGAGTTCGTATTTAGTGTAGACGACACTAAATGTGATTTTTAGTGTAGTTCCCGCACTCATGTGTAATTCTATGTGGAAGCTTATGTGTCATCTTCTCATTCGTAGTTAATGTCTCTTGCGAGACCCACTTATTTTTATGTGGCGGCATTTTTATTGGATGAAGTTAATAAATGCACTGTCTAGTTATTTTACACTTATTGTACATTGTTACTATAGTATTTTAAGTTGTTTTTGTAAAACATAATTACTTTTTATAAATGACATGCACATGTATAGTTATTGTATAGTGATTCCATATTTATTCTCTAGTGATTGTGTGGTGATTAGGGAGTTATTCTCTAGTGGTTGTGCTAGATCTATGTAATATTACTTGTATCATAGGTGAACCTCTAGTTCGGCGTTTATTAATTAGAAAAATGCTTGCCGAATTAAGTGGGAAAATATTTAATGAAATTGCCGAAACTAGAGAAACTATATATTTACAGATTTTGTCATATTGGAAGACATAAAGGGGAGTGGGGCTTGGAAAAGCCTCCGGTCAAGGTTTGTGCATGCATGGAGGCTTCGATTTAGAACCCCAAGGTCTTGGATTCAAACCCCACCGTTATCAAATGTGCTGAATACAGTAATATGTTATTTCTTGCCAAAATTTAATTTATTTTTATTTTGGATGCTGAATGGCCTTTACTCACCTGAATTATTATTCAGCATGGAGCTGCCAAACTAAAGGTTCACCTGCAGTAGATATACATAATTATATTTGATGAGTGCATATACAATATGCCCGAATTTTATTAAAGCCATAGTTATTAGTTTATAACTCGTACAATAAATTTTACTTTGATTTATTGTCATATTCAACAAATATTCAATGGTGGTTGTATGAACAGATTACTATAACATCCGCTAATGAAGTCCCGGATAATGTTATTGTATACTATGAACACGGACATCACTACAAAGTGCGTCATAATACATCCTAGTATTAAAAAATCGGGTTGATTGAGACCCAACTTGCTTGCCATCTAGGCATAGAGATCGTCCATTTCTTCAGAGAGACATCCATGCCCTCCCCTGTCCAGTCATGCACAAGTGTTCACCATTGTCTGCACACCTTGCAAACTTGATAGCAACTTAATCTCGTAATAATATACATACTCAGAATAAAGTTCCATAAGATTTATGCTGTATAGTATAAAAAATTTGCCATTATCATGAGTCGAAAAACGTTAACCTTGTCTCCGTATGGAAGAATAAAACCATACCGCATTCTTCAAATGCATGTATCTAACAATCCTTGTGGTCAAAGTTTATGAAATGTTTTGAGTATCTTGTTGTAAAGTAATATAGCCCCTCACCGCCATCTTCCTGTTAGGGCCGCTTCACACCTACCGCCCGAGTCGAGAGTCTGTCGGTTTCCACCAATGAGATTGCTTGAATGGCCAAAGTCCGGCCTCTCAGCCTTCACACCAAAGGCCAGAGTCCAAAGGCCATTGTCTTCCAATGTGCCTACATGGCAGTACTTTTGGAGAGTTTTGGCGCCAAGGCGACGGACTCTCGAGCAAAACTTGGGTCGCCGTTTTCAGTCGACCCAAACTTCCTTTGAGAGTCCATCGATTTTTTCAATAAAATAATCAAAATCTAACAAGATCTAGACCGTTAGATGAAAGAGGCCGAATTTCTTGGCTGGTTTTATTTGGCGTCATGATATGGGGTTTGGACTTTGGACTTGGACTTTGAGGCTTCATACCATAGCCGCCCAATGGCTTCAATATATATATATATATATAAATGTTTTTTTTAATCCAAAAGTTTGGACTCTCGCCATAGTTTGGGCAGAAATTTTGACGGACGGACTCTCAACTCGGCCTGGTGTGAGGTGGCCCTTAGTGCCACTCTAGAGATGGTCCCATTTCCACCCATATACTCTTTCACACTTCCAAATTGAGGCTTGCTATTGGTCAAGATCCCATACTCAGTGGTCGGCGCTAATGGGGGGTACATGTGGCAGTAATAGGTTATATACACTTATAAAATTTCAGGTTGGAGCATCCATGTGATTCCCAAGTCCGACCAATTAGAATTGATGGCCGTACTAACACGTACCAATTCTACATGGCGTTAGACTTTAGTATGGCGATAGTATGGCATTTGTATGGCGATCAATTAGAGCGTCCGATCAGGGGTCATTGACAGCCGTGGGTTCGCATGCACTGCAATCAGTGGTGGGTAAAGTGGACACTACTGTTTCTTAGCTGTTTCTAGTAGTGCTGTTGGAGAAAACGTCAACCAGATGAGAATCCTCACAACCAAATGGTTAGCCACGAGTTCAGTATCCTAATTAAATGTTCCATCTTACATGTTCAGTGTTCACCTCTGGATTCAGGAATAGCCACATGAACTAAATGTCCAGTCCATGCTAAGAGACTTACTCCAAAAAGCCCCGATGAGTGATGATTCAAACTAGATTCGGCATTTCTAAACCATGAACCACTGGGTTTCCATTTTTTTATTTTTTTATTTTTTGACACAAGTCTGGGTTTCCATTTTGGTTGTAAGTGTAGCCAACCTGCTACACTTATAAAGAGCTGAAGTAAATAATAAAAAAAGAGCTCCAGTATAAAGATCTTGATTATTACGTAAACCAATGGTATACCACCATTGACATACTCCGGAATAAGCTTATATTAACTGGACCTGATGCACCGCCTCGACTAAATACCTCTACAACAGGTTGACCAAAGTGTGGATCCCAAATCGCACCGTCGATGACGCCTGATCGGACGGCTCACGGAGGCCTCACTGAACACGTGGCTAACCATTGTGAGCATTGTGAGGATTCTATTGTGAGGATTCTCATCTGGTTGAGTTTCTAGGCTGTTTCTATCAGTAGTGTCCTGTGTCTACTGTCTGGTGCCTATCACTGTCTCGTGCCTATCAGACCCCACGGCCGTCGATGACGCCTGATCGACCGGCATTCTATTCGTGCTCACTGTTTCTCACGGCATAGAACATCGACGGATTGGATGTTGAAACTACAAGTATGCTGTAAGCTTCAACTCCTCCTTGTTCTCTTGTTTGCCATTTCTCTGGCCAGCCTTCGACAATTCCGTTGCTTCAAGACATACTGGCAATCACAGCACAAGGTAGCATGTTGTCCACGCTGCACTTGATTTGATCTTATATCGAGTCTGTGCGTCTCAGCTCCTGCTCATGCAATTATCGATCTCTAGTGGTCTAGAAATAAATGTCAACTGGCTCCGTTGTCGCAGAATTTTAAGTTTTCTGACTCGCTCTTTTGCATCTCTGCGCAGCTGTACTACTAGTTCGTTCCTACACGCTCGCAAGTACAAACATGGAATCTGCGTGGATGAAGGATGTGTTTCAGGAGCTCTTGATCGGCTCAGGCTCTGGCATCCTCCTCGTCCTCTGCAGCTTTCTCTGCAAGCTCATTCTGAAACGGTGGCATGCTCGTAGAGGAGCTCTTCGGACTCGACCAACGTCACCGGGTAAAATATCATCACTGGACCGAGCTAATATTCTTGTTTGAATCTCATCCTACTTGATGTTCTGCAGACAATATTCTGATCAATATGGTAAAACATGTATAACCTCCCTTTTGTGTAAAGTTTGCCCATCTCATGTTGTCTAACATTTTAGCTCCAAAATGCTCAACTGGAGTAGATAGGAATGCTTTTACGCAAAGGTTCGATTTCTGGATGTTTTTTCTATGTTAAACCATACTAGTGAGTTTCGTGGATCAAAAATCGTTTCAACGTTTGGTAGGATTTGAGACAGAAATACTGGGCGGCTCTGTCATGTACAAATTCGCAGGCTCTGTTTTCATCCGATGTGTTTGCTCCTAGAATCCTAGACATGTCTTTGCTCCCTTGTTGCTAACTTGGAGTGAGGACTCTCATCTGGTTGATTGTTTTCTCCAACAGATGCTGACTCCGGTGAACAATCCCTGCCTCACGCTGACGCCATGCACGACATGGAAATGGGGTCCTTGAACAACCGTGAAGGTAAAATTAAAGTTCTCTCTTTTAAATTGAACATGTATCCAGGGCTGGTTGCATCGGTTTCCTGTTCTATTCCTTTCAAATTGCTCTAGATATCTTTGAAATTTCATATGCAATTGGAGCGCCTCATCTGGTCATTCCACCGAAGAGAGCTTAGGTTATGTTGTTTCATTCATATGATATGATGTTTCCATCACGGCTTTTGTTTAATTCTCGTTTAAATCCATTTCACAGTGGCTGATCTCCCGCGCTCATCTAGCCCTGACAATATTGGTAATGCTGGAAACGACCTCCCAAACTGTGGACGGTGAGTTGGCCAAGCATTTGTTTATATTTTGAATCCCTCCAGTTCGGTTTTCATGAGTACACTTTTATTTTGATATTGATGATAAATAGGGACGTGTAGCTCTTTTCTTTTAATCACCCTTGTCATTTTCCAGATCCAGTTTTCTGATTATTCAAGGGGCTTGACGTCAGAAGTGTGGTGTAGATTAATTCAAAATTGTCTATCTGTCAGGTTTATTCTCTATCAGTGTAAATAGTACAGAGAAGCAGGTAGTAGACTACACTAAACACTGAATATAGTGTCTTGATGTAGATCACTCACACTAATTTCCATCAAAGCATGTGCATGCCAAGTTCTGATTGGGTATTTCTTCTCAAGCAAGTGTGTGTGTCAACAATTGCATGTAAATTTTCAATTAGTGTAGGAAATTTCAAATAGTATAGTCTACACTATATTCATGGAACGGTGTAGTGAACCATAAATACTAGGATAAAGGTTTCTCGGTTCTTTTTGCAATTCAAATTCGTTTAGTTTTTGTGCCAAAAAAAAATATTAAAAAATACTAGGATAAAGTCCAACGCCTACTGTGCCTCTCTTGAGGATAGTTCTTTCCTTTTGTTGGAAGGTAAAGCTCACCTTCATTTGTGTTGTGTGAGGAATTTATTATGAAGAATATCATATGTGTTATGTTTGGAAACTACATGGAATTCTGCCAATTTCATAGAAGCGGGCATCATGCTAACATCAACCGGTTAGGAAACAGCACGACCTGCGTTTTGTGTATAACTAAGGTAGAGGCACTTAATTCCGATCACTTAAGCCAATTGGGGACTCAAACGACATTGTATGTCAAAAGCATTTATGTAGAAAGATGTGGAATTAGGAATGAAACTCAACAAATCTTTTTTCAAATTTAATTACAAAGATTTGGAATTGATATAGAATTTAAAAGCCCAAAAACCACCAGAGC
Organism: Bryoerythrophyllum caledonicum; assembly: GCA_963971425.1. NCBI lineage: Eukaryota > Viridiplantae > Streptophyta > Bryopsida > Pottiales > Pottiaceae > Bryoerythrophyllum > Bryoerythrophyllum caledonicum. The sequence goes on along the minus strand of OZ020525.1, from coordinate 3,174,283 downwards.
CCATAATCAAACTCTAGAAGAGCTAAGATTTGGTGCCCTCCTTCACCCAATGCCAATACGTGAGTGAGTAAAAAGAGAGAAGACATGCCATGTATAACCAACTCATGGAGGGTACCCAATACCGATCGGCCTTGTTTGACTTTCAAGGCAATGCCACCAATGAGAGCTCAATTGAGGTGGAGCAATCCAAAATTGCACACATCATGACCCAATGCCAATAATGACTAGTGTATTTAGATTTTGAGTTATCGGTTTAGGGTCACTTCATGCACCATTTCAAGCATTTGCCATTTTCATGCACCATGCCATGCATACTCTAGTGATCGAAATCAGGTGGCTGATCAAAATTCGGTGCCTCTACCTTAATGCAAGTCGTTTGGGTCTGATTGTTACATCTTTAGGAAGGGGAATGGAGATTCTCGTCCACCTCAATTTTTATGGTCTTCTCAAGGATTCAATCAGAGCCATGTTGGGGCTTCTTGTGAGCATCGTCTAGCAACAAACACTTACACAATGTGCTCAAAAAATTGAAGCATGTTCTAGAGCATGTTCTAGAGCAACGCCCAACAGCAACCCAGATTTTATACAACAGCTTAACCGACAAGTTAAGCAATGAGCCTATATGAAGAGAGAAAATACTGATACATTTATTTTTCAGTGATAGCCAAGAGAATTACAATATTAACCCAAGTGATTTCATATTTTTCCAATGGGATGTGAAATACTTACAAATTTCCAAAGTGCGCTGCCATATTTTGCTCCTGGCTGCCAGTAGGTACCTCTATAAGCGCCAACCAAAATTAAGGGATATTGACTAGATTATGGCAAACCTCCATTTGATGGGAGTGGGTTGGATATACCCAAGTGTCGTTTTATAGGATTTGGTTGGTTACTATTAACTAGGGGGGTCACCTTGGATGTGAAGGATGTTTAGTAAATAAGATTAGACACATGTCGTATTTTTAGAGGTTTAGAGAACAACTTATATGTATTTACACTTAATTGTAGCAAAATTTGGTATTTTGTAGCATTTGTGAGTATCGAGTACTGTTCATTGATTTTAGAAAGGGAAGAGTTCACCAAATTCTTCATTGAGGATGTTGATTAAGCATTAAAACAATAAGGTATCAATATCTTCAAAGATTTCAAAATGAAAGGTTGTCTTAGCCAAAGAAGAAGAACTCTAGTCTCTAATGGAGGTTGACTTGAAGAGTGTTTGTTGGTTCCACCACTAAGTTGATGTCCACCGGACAAAGGATTAGTCACATGGAACTCTTCTAGAGTCCCTAGAGGTCACTCTTGGAAATTTAGGGGTTAATTAAATTGGAATGATAATCAATTGATTATAAAAATTAGCAACAATTTAACAATTTACTTACAAATAAAATAGTTATTGCACAACAAAGCCAAGTTGAAAGGTAATTACAATCATATAAATTTATCAGAAAAAAATTGTGTCCATTTGTATGTCACTTTCATGTGTGCCGATTCTGCTTGGAACTAGTTGTGAATATCTAGTGGAACTATCTTTTCAAGACATAAAACCTTTTCCATCATTTGAAAAATTTCTACATATTATTGGAAGATTTTCAATTTTCAATATGTAGTTAATACAATTTAATTTACATCTCTACCTATTGTATCAACCTATAAATATATTTAAATTTCTAAATATTAATATTAAAATATATATCCATATTTTTAAAATATTTTTAAAATTAACTTGAGAAAATAAAGAAGTGATGCTTTAGAATTTTGTAATTATGCTTATTGAAGATATTTTAATCTCTATAGTTCTTGGGCAATGTCTTAAGATGATAATCTAAAACGATCTAAAAGTATAATTGGTTGGACATGGGGCAACTCCAAAAAATTTGCTACGCCCTTTTACTTCACATTGAGATTTTATATTCAAATTTTAAAAAAGACAATAGAGGTCATAAGGAAAAGGTTTAGCACAAAAATTTTATTTGAAGGTAAGTCAAAGGTTCTTATAGCTAAGAAGAAGAAGAACTTTGGTCCCTTGAGGGGCCGAAGTGAATAAAGTGTCTCTTCGTTTCACCACTAAATCCATGTCCACCGGACATGAGTTTAGTAGAATGGAACTACTCCCTTCTCTCAAGAGCAGATACTATGTACCCATGGAATCAGTAACTAGTACCCAATAACCAAGAACCAAGGACCAGCAAGAGTCACGAGGCACATGTTGGTTATTTTCAAATTTTTGTTGTATAGAAGTACTATAGACATTGCATGTTGGATAGCGATGGTGTTGATTTTTGTGAATGTCTTTTTAATTGGGTTAATGGGGATATTGAATGTTTTTTCACAACTTTTCATAGAGGAGACAATGGTAGTAGCTCTAGCTCCAGCGGTGATGACAATAAGGGGGTCAATTTTGCATCCAAGAGTTGCAATGTCATTAATAAGTGGTTGGTATTTATTAATTTTGTTTTTGATTGCTTCTAGGAAAAATATGACATTACAATATTTAAATTCAATAAATTCGACAGTAAAGTTCGTATTTATGTGGTCCGGAGGAGGGTCTTTATATGGTAGTCCTTTGACGCATAGTATATCTAGTTTAAATCTGGCATTGTAATGACATCTTTGGGTTGCACATGTGCATGGAAGTAGCCATGGGGGAACGGTGTTTTCTTGACAATGGGTTGTTGTTGAAGGTCTCGGCATGCATATGTAGAAAGCACCTAGATTTGTTTGAGGAAACAAATAGTTTTTGGATTTCCCATATCACTTTGTGGTCTCTTTTGACAATTAGGAAATGTATGTGATGGTTTCGGCATTTGAGGAGTATGTGTAGTCATGTGTTCGGGTCTGTGGAGGTGCATATTGGGTATGCTATGGACAAAAATTGTTATATTCCGAGGAAGAGTTGTTTGCGGGTATTTCTCAAAGAAAAATACTCCGGTCCCTGTAGGAGGGTTGGCATGAATAAAGTGTTTGTTTGTACCACCACTAAGTCCATGTTCACCAGACATGGGTTAGTAATATGGAACTACTTCTTTCTCTTGAGGGTAGACACTATGTACCATGTATCAAGTAACCAAGAACAAAGAACCAATGACGCCAAGGTGGCTAAGGCAATGAAGTATTTAGTAGGTTTTCATGGCGGGCCTTGCATGTCCGGGTGGATTGGTTGTTTTTGAGTATCCTTTTGTGTAGGAGGTTGGACATAGCATGTTGGAATGTAATAGTGTTAATGTTTGTAAAGGTGGTCTTGATTGAGTTCATTCGAATTTTGAATATTTCTTCAAGGGTTGTCATTGAGGGGATAAAGGTGATGGCTCTAGCACCCACGGTGATGAGACCACCAAGCTCATTCATTGATTCAATAACTATTGAGAGTGGCCAAATATCGTAGTAAGAAAAGAGGGGTAATCTTATGAATTGGGTGATTTTACATATAACTCTAACACCCTCAAACCTTTGAACCTCAACTTTGCTAATTACATGTCCACCACGCTGACAACTTTTACGTGGACAACTGGTTTCAAACACATGTATTTGAATACTTTTGTCTAAGGTAACCCTTTTTCTTTGCATAATAAATTACTGAGATGAGGAATAGGCTTCCAAACGTTGTAATTGGTTAGACCAAAAAACATCCTTCTCTATTGTGTAAATGACTATTGAGACAAGAAACAATTCAGGCCTACTAGAAAAGGAAAACTCACCAGGGGTGGATGAGATGCTGGTTTTGGAGGTACCAGGATTAACATTTTTTTAACTGTGCAGTTGGCTCCATGTGCATTGTTGGCCATTTTGATACGTCCAGGAACATCCCACCACATCGTCAACCGTGTCTTGTGGGCTTTTTGTGTCTACTTGGAAGCGGTCTCTGTCATGCCCCAGCTCCAAGTGATACAAAACACCAGGGTTAGTGTTGGGTCATTTCATCATGTATTTTCAGATTATCCTCTATGTTCCAGTTGATTCGATTACAACATTTCCTAGGCAACAATAATTCCTTTCATAATGGGCCATGCTCATTTCCCTTGATGGCCACTTGCTTCATTGTCATTAGGCTCTTTGGGTTTGGTTCAAGAAGTTTCGAACCCATTTAGGAATGATCCTCCTCAAAGATTCCACCGTAGTACTGATCCTAGAATGCCATGATCGACTCAATATAGTGAGATGAGGCCTAACTTGAGAGGCTTTTCTTGTGTGACCTTTTATTGCACATCTTTCTTTGGTAATTTCAGGCCCTTCTCACTTGCTTCTGAATCGTTTTGCAGGTTGTCGAGCCTTTCACTGCACACTATGTCTTTGCTCTCGGAATTGCTCGGTTTTTGAGCTGTGCCCACTGGATTCTTCAAGTAGATTTGTTGTCACACCTACTGGTAGTCTCATTTACTTGAAGCATCATCAATTTACTTTTGGTGTTCTCCCACTGATGCACGCCCTTGTTTGGCTCTCAGGTGTTGGACGGACGCAATTTTGTGTTCAGTGCACTGGGATATGGATTACGGCCCGGTATGGTTCTCCTTTCAGAGATTGTACAGACAACTATCTTGGCTGATTTTTGCTATTACTACGTCAAAAGGTACGTCCTGATGCATGAGTTACAGTTTGAACCTTCATCCCTCACATGACTTTCTTTGAAAATGTTACATTCCTCCACTTCTTGTCATTCTTTGTAGCAAGAACTAACGCCATGTATAGTATATTGGTAATGAATTTAGACCTTCTGAAAAATTGACAACAAGAGAAGTAGAAAAGGCTGTTGTCAAAAAGGCTACTATCCTTTTAGGAGATCGCAATTTGTCGCCACATTTTTCAATGTAATGATATGGTGTTTATTGTGGCAGTGTAATGGACGGCCAGATGATGGTGCGGCTTCGTTCAGGTGTGGTTAAAAGGCTGCTGTCAATAGGCCACTTCACTGTACTGTACAAGTAAAATAGCTTGTCACCAGACAGTCTCATTCTAGTTCAGGCCGTCTTCTCTTACAAGCTCTCCAAGGTTAATGGCTTAGGAAGGGGTTGTATCTCGAAGGTGTTGGCTCCATGTGATGGTTGTCAGCAGCATGGAGTAGAACTGAGTCCATTATTGATAAGGCAAAGTATTCTTTGTTGACATGAGAATGCTCTGCTGAAGCTGACATGAGTTGATATCTAGACCTATATCTCACTTGATACTTCCTCTAAATACAATGTGCCTTTATCAACCTCCTTTTTTTTAGCAAGAGCATTTAGAGGAGGTTGCTCTAGTTCCTTCAACCTTCAATGTCTGGAGTCTTAAACCACCTTTTTTTTTGTACATGTTCGAGGGCGGCCGTTAAACATGCCATGAGAAGGATTGACGTAGTGCCACATTGCGGGTGCCCTGAACAATGGATAATAAAGTTTGCAGCACAGATTGTGCTATGGCGGCCTTCACGTGTCCTTTCTTTCGACTTGTTGTAGGTCTAGTTTTGGACGGATGTCGCTTTGGCACCGTTGTTGTTGGAAGATCAACATGGATGCGTGGTCCGAGTTGCACCTCCACTTCTCTTATTTTCATCCCATCTGGAGTCATCCTTGCCTGGCTCTCCAACCCATTTAGAGCAGCATACCCCATTTCTATGTCAATCCTCCTCATTGAGATAGTTTTTAGAACAATCTACAATTAATCTTGCTTTATCTTAGACGTAGATTATTTAGATTCATTCTAATACAATATTACTAGCTTGACTTCTAAGTTACGACACACATATGAAAAAAACTTTATAACAATTATAATTTGTGTGGCAATTACAATGGCGAAATCTTGGCCATAAGTAGTCTTCAACTTCATTGGTAGTTTCTTTACGGTTACCATTTCTAATGAAGGATTGCAACCCTTCACGAAAAAGTCGCAAGCTCTTCCTATCCATGTCTTTTAATGAATTTCAACAACTCTTCATTCTACATATCCATACTTTTAAGACATTTAAAGCTATTTGGAAGATTGTTCACACTTAAAATCTAAAATTGTACATGAAAGCTAAAAATTCTGTCTATACCTAGGCATGATTATCGTATGTTTGAACACCAAACACCACTTTGCTAACGATGAAGTGTTCAATAAATTTCAACCACCACTTTGCTTATGATGAAGAATTTAAAAAGCTCCTAAGGAAATGGTAATTGTATTCGTTTGTTAGCAGTCTCAGATGCATGTTCTTGAAAGATTTCATCATTTGATGAAGTGGCAAGATCCTCATGTTGATTGATTTGATAAACCTCTATTCATGTTTTCGTCTATAATTTCACCTTCAAGCCTTTCATAGTCAAATTCAAACATGCTCTTTTTTCTCAATCTTGTATTTTTTCCAATTACTCTTTTACAATTTCTTTGGCTTCTATACAAAACCCACGGTCAACAATTGCTTTACCATATTGCAATCCAACACCAACAACTTCTGCCATATGATTACCCTGCAAAATGGAATTAGTATAATTCAAAATAATTAGAATTATCTGTAAGGCCTAGTATTCAACGTACATTACCATTGTAAGACAACATCATTCCAGTTTTATACAAATACACCACAATGTTAAAAAAACATTAAGAATCATAAATTCAATTCTATATCTTTTGAATAAATTTCTTAGAACTCACCTCAAGTTGCAAGAGAGAAATCAAGCTTACTATAACATCCACTAGTTTGCGTGTAAGCTTTTTATCATCCCTGAGAGTTATGAATCAATGATAGAAAACTCATTAGTTAGTTATATTAAACATCCATCCTTAAGCTATAATAATATTATAGCTAGCTTCATGCACAGAATGAAGCCAAGTTAATAAATTCATAATAACCCCTTATTATGTAGAATAATGCAGTGCGGATAAAATCTAATGTGTGATATCTGCTAAGAATATAAATTATAAGCTCCACGTTTCTCTGTGTATTTGATATTTCTTATCCATGCACAATTATATACACACCCACATGTATGTAGAAATATAAAAATAGATATTAATAAGGAATAGATGTATTCATTCTTTCTCTTGTTTTCACATTAATCTACCTACAATACAACTTGAAAATAATTGCAGCATAAAAAAAACAAAACACAATGATATACATAGAATTTTATAATTTTACATTCATTTGTAAAAAAACAACTAGTGCTCATAATCAGACAAGTGGAATTTACTGCTTTTTCTCATCCCTTCAGCAACAAACTCAAATTGCATGTCCAATAGGCACGTAGACTTGGCTTTCTGAGATAATTTTCGAAGCATCTCTGATCTCCTTAAGCGCTTCACATTATAGAGCATAGAAATCACCAGATTACTGCAACTCAAAATGTCATTGGGATTTCGTAAGCGATACTTGGACACTAGGTAGCCTACTAACATTACAAGCTCATGTACCCTTGCCCTTCTTAGCGCCTCATCAAGAAGAGAGTATACATTTTCACCATTGTCCACCTTCTCCTCCAAGGACGGATTTAACTGGACCGTTTTGAGCTGGTCGTACAAGTTCAACACAAAGCTCACACTCTCACCACTCCCAAAGTTGTCGAGGAACACGTTGTAGTTCATACCTTCTTCATAAGGAGACGAGGAGGAGCCAACAACAATGGCTCCTTAGACTGGCCCCGGAAATGGTTGGCTATGGCTATGGCCACAAAAATCACAAACTATGGCTTGGGCTTTGCTGGCTTCGGCCGTGGTTGCACAACTAGTCAGTCAATACCGCCTATCAAGAGAGAATGAATAGACACAAAAATATATGACCAAGGGCAACAGATTATGCAACTGCTTTGCAACTTGTAAGACATCCAGAAAAAAACCAAAGCCGAAGACCCTTAACCCCTAAACAACAGTTTGTTTATACGGGGGACAAATCAATTTTGGGCAGGTTCTTGAAAATCCATTTTTAATGATAACTTCTTGAAATTTTGACTCCTATTGAAAATATGGATTATCTTTGCAGGGATTTTTTTTTTTGGGACCTGTAGGGAAAAAGTTATGGTGCTTCAAACATTAAAAACTCGACTCTTTTGGCATGTGATCAGGGTACTATAGTGACAAATAGTGCTATTGAAGAGTTGACAATTGCACTTAATTGAGGCGAGTAGTAGTGAAGGAAAGTTCTTGGGTACCTTCATTGTTTTCAATTAAAACGCATAGAAATTAAGGATTTTTTTATAAAACTATATTTTCCTATTATTAAAATATAGCATAATGGTTCTATTCACTGTTTGGATTTTAAATCCAACAAGTATTTATCTAATAAAAAAAATTGCTTTCGTAAGTTTAAAGCCACTCTCTAAACCCCTAGTCTTTGCAGGTCCATTTTTCTTATTGTAAACACCTCCATTACTTGTGATTTTTGGCGTGGGATGGCCTAATACATGTCAAAACATAAATCCATTGACTTTAAGCAATTTTATAATGGAATAATATGCCACTATCTTGAGCCAAAGTATGTTGAACTATCCCATGCATCGTAGAAAAAACAATTTTGCACTCTTCAAATGCAAATATCTTTTTATCCGTACGATCTAAGTTTACAAAAAATTTAGAATGTATTCTTATAGTAGTTATCTTGAAGATCCAACGGTTGAAGATAGTGAAAAGACGTTTGAATAAGTTTAATAATATCTCATCTCAAAGTGACAGTTTTGGGGTGGTTTTGGTGTAGCACTAGGCCCGGTCCTTTAGGGGTCAATTTGTGCTGGTACTCTTAGCCGATCCTAATAACAACATTGCATGGCAGATTCCGGATCACATTTCGGGACACTTTTGGCGATGGTGAAACTTACTAGTAGAATGACGCCTAATGCAAGTGGCTCCAACTTCCAACCAACTTGCTTGCTCTTGGCATAAGCTACCACTAATGAATTATCACAAATATATTCACAAAGTTGGGCTTGACAACAATGACAAGCCAAGGGGGGTTGCACGCATACATACCTAAAAAATAAAAGAATGGTGAACACTACCACTTCAAATAAATTACGATCTACTTTACTACCAAAGGTAGATTCCTTATTTACTCAACCACAGCTTAACACGGTGATGCCTCTGACATCACGTACCTTGACAACTACACCGTTCCGTGAATATAGTGTAGACCAAACTATTTGAAATTTCCTACACTAATTGAAAATTTACATGCAATTGTTGACTGACACACACTTGCTTGAGAACAAATTCCCAATCAGAACTTGGCATGCACATGCTTTGATGGAAACTAGTGTGAGTGATCTACATCAATAATCCCTCTACACTATATTCAGTATTTAGTGTAGCTTCGACAGGGGAGAAAATCATTGATAACAAACCCATGAAACTAAAAATAAAAGATTTAGAATTTCAATAGGGAGAGTGGCATGGGTAATTTACTGTAGAGTTAAATAGTACTACAATAGATTTTGAATAAACCTACTATAGAGCTGAATAATACTACTATAGAGTTTGAATAAACCTATTACAGAGTTCAATAGTGCAATTTTTTGTAGTGGGTAGCAGTGCATGCAAGTTCTTTGCAATCCTCATTATTTTTTTAATATTTTAACAAATATCTTCTATTAGAAAAATGCATAGTGATTGTATACACCATATGGATTTTGGATCCAACAAATATTCTTTATTTGAGAAATCTATATTTTTTTCCATTACAAATGGCTACTTTCCATACCCCTAGTCATTGCAGGTCCATTGCTTCTGTTCTAAATACCTCCATTACTTGTGATTTTTGGCATGCAATGACCTAACACAAGGCAAAACATAGATTTATAAAATTTATGCAATATGTAGTGGAAAAATATGCCATTATTTTGAGTCAAAGTACGTTGACCCTATCCATGCACGGAAGAACTCCACTCTTCAAATGCATGTATCTTACAATTTGTGCTATCAAGGTTTTAAAAAGTTTTTGAGTGCCTTCTTGTAATAGTTGACATGATGATTTAGAGATGAATATTTTAAAAAGATGTTTAAATTAGTTTTGCAACATGTCATCTTAGAGAGGCATTTTTGGAGTGGTCACATTGAAACATAGTCTTGGTCTTTAAGAGGTTAAAACAAATTAGCGTTGTACACATGCTGAAAATGTATGATCTCAATTTTGACTATTGAGAGCACTTGCTTTAAAAATTCTTTACAGTTACCTACATGGGTTAAAACTTACTGTGTTTAATTTATTTTTATTTTCATATATAAAAATTGACTAAGGATATATCAACTTCTCTTTGGTGTGAGAATTTTATATTACCATACGCATTGGTCTTGTTTGGACACCCCCACTATGAACCAAATTTCTTTTAACACATTGATTTGGACACAATGGGTATCACCTAGGTATTACATGAGTATTTCCTAGAAATTACAAGGGTATGACCTTGGCATTACATGGATATCACCTTAGACAAATATTTTATATTTTCCAAAGAATTTGGACAATCTCAATTTTGAATTAATTATGTACAAAACTGACCAATGCGTGAGGTAATCAAGGATCTAGATTTATAATCATTATCATTTTTTGCTCTTACTTTGACAATGAGAAGGAACAATCATGGATTATGATGAAATAGGAGTACACAAAAAATGACATTTAGTGTGTCCACACTACATGGTTTATAAAAGCTACGAGTTCGCCAAGAGATTCTTATTCCTTTAGAGAAACCACTTGCACTGTGCGTGGTCACTCTTGGAGGGCTGGAAACAACAACTGAGGCAGCAAAGGTGTTGAGATTGGACAAAGAAGTAGGATTATGAACTTGAGATGTGGTGCTTCTTAGAACAAGGAATCAGGGTATAAATAAGGAAGAGGATTCTTGTGAAATCTTTTTTGGCACTTTATTTAAAAGTACAGGCTGTTTGCGATTGACTGATTATGATTGATGCAAAGGAAGAGTGATAGAATTTTGTTGTATTTACAGTTTAGGGCTTAGGATTTTAATTCTTACACTCATCCCTCATAAATTTTACCTCCAATAAGTTATGTCAATAATTTAAAACCTCGACTAATATAACCTTATAACCATTGCTTACCGCCTCACCGGTGCCTCCTACCTCCGTGTCCACCTCCAGCCTCCTCTCCAGTCTTCGTGCCAACCTCATTGTACCTCTAAAGTATGATGACGGTTGCACCTCTCAACCGTGAAGGTGGATGGAGATGGAATTGGATGAAGTTACCAAGCCTTCTACTAAATCCAGTACTAACTTCTAACCTCTACTAACTTCTTACCTCCTCCATCCACCAACACCATATTCGGGTGTAGAGTGTATCTACTTCTGCTCCACTTACATCGCTTCTCAGTGTTGTGTTACTAAACAGAATTACACAAAGACATACATCTGTAAATTTGCCATTTTTCTGCAACTGACGAATGCATGAATCCCATCATGGACATCAGGATCTACAAAAGTTCTGAAAACGGGCTTGTTCATTTCATCCATGGTCGTACTTGACAATGATACGTCTTGGTTCACATGTTGAGGTACTTGACAAGGCTTGATGGTGATGGTGAAATGAACCACGCCCCTTTCTTTGCCATCACTTTGGTGAAGTGGGTATGTGAATACCTTTGAAGGAACGCTGGAGAATTGTACATCCTTCAAATCTAATGTAGCCATTCCCAAAGGTTTGTGGTCCCCAACTTTTGAGATTCTATGCAGAACCTGAAGGTTGAGTTGGGTCTTGTTTGAAAAAACATGTTCTTTCTCACAGATGATTTCGAGTGTGGTGTTCCAAATGGGATTTTTGCCTTCCAGAAGGTTACTATCTCCTTTTTGAAGCTCGGCAGAGAAGATCCATGCTTGTGCGTATGGCCTCATAGTTGATAGTTTTTTCAGTTTCTGTAAACCATGTTTCTGTGGCCGTTGTAGACCTTGGGCGGAGAGAATGTTAACCTCTAGAATTACTGGGCAGTTTGTGGCTTCTAAAGTCTTTGTTCTAAGGAGATCTAATTTTGTCGGTACCATATTGTTCTGTTGGTACAATATCCCATCTCTGATTAGCATTTAATTTAGAAATTAAGAAAGTCTAGAAGTTGAAAGACAATGTATTAGAAACATGGAAATGTATATTAGAAATATTACACTGAAAAATCATATTATATAGGTGACTGGTGATACTACAAAGTAAAATGGGTTATGGAGCATTTTAAGTATTTAAGCAAGGTAAAAGTAAAATGAGAATGCAGTTCAAGTACACAAGAGGAAAGAAAAACAAACATCAAATGAAAGGTAAGTTAGTAAAGTAAATGAAATATGAAAAAACTAGATGAATAGAAAGAAGCTAAAGTAAAAGAAAAGTTAAAATCTTAATAACAATTTATTTTAAGAGAAGGAGGACAGTAAAAATACTTCAAATAGACTCATAAAGATTTAGAATTGGGCTTTGGATGATTGCTTTCTTGCAATTTAAAATATTCAATTCCTTATTGAGTACCCTTTCATAGTATAAAACTTTCACTCCAAGGGGAGTCAAGGTTTTCTCACCTTGTTGGACAAGGTGCAAAAAGAAACTTTTAACTTGCGCATAGAAATTAAAGATTAGAATGTTTGAAGCAGAGAAATCAGTTCTTTTTCTTCCCTGCATTGAGTGGATCAGCAGACTTTGACTTCACTTGGTGTCAAATTTTTGGACTACACAAGGTCTGAAAGCATTACCATCATGTTAATCATGATGTTAATTCCTTGTACACCAATTTTTAGAGGTAGAGAAGGAGTGTCGTGTATTCAAAACAAATGTGCAAGGAGTAGAGGTTCAAAATTGACAAATCATGTTTTATTTTTGTGAAGTTAGTATGTTTTAGAATGAGAATCCAAATGGTCAATAAAAAGGTTTACACCACATAATGCTATGGAAAAATAATAATAAAAATGAAGGTCTCAAAGTTATATCTGGAAAGGAAGAAGATTTTTTTGTACCTTGCCCGACAAAGTGTGACAATGTGTAAAAATGTTTGACTTAGATTATTGTGCTATTTTCTACTAAGACAAGAGATTTTTGTTGACAATGTGAAAGGAAATAATACGATTTTTTAGTATTGAAAATCTCACATTCAATGGAGTGTTCTAGCAAAAGTTTTTGAGGTGCCCAATGTGCTTGCTCTCCCCGTTTGAAATTCAAAACCCTATAGCTTTTGCATAGGATGTTGGATCTAGGGAAATGCTGGACTCGCAAAAAGCTTTCAGCAATGTCCATCTACGCTAGAGATTCCAAAAAGGATTGTTACAAATTGACACCATAAGAACTTGCTCAAACCTTCAAGAGTCCCCCAAGGGGACTCTTGGGCCTTTAGGAGTTTAAAAGTGTCATGAGCATGTTAAATAGTTAATTTCAATTTATATAGAAATTAGTTCATTAAAAACTAGTTATATTTTGGCAAGTTTTAAAAGTTCGTTTCTAGCACAATTGTTCTCAAAATGCTTCACTTCTTTCTTCCTCCAAAAATTATTGTACATGGAACTAACGTCATGTACATCATATTGGTCTAAATTTTTGAACTTTTATAACGCAAAATGTAACAAACATTTGAGAGTATAGGAAGAAAGAAGTTCTTTATCTTCAGTTCAAGCACAAAAATCTTCCACTCTCTTTAGATTAATGTTCTAAAAATATGTGAGCACATGCTTTTAGTAGAGAGTAAGATCTTATGGTTGGGATGGAATCAAGAAACTTCTTGTTTATTTCAACTCTTTGCACCAATATGAGATTCTTGAAGTGTTTTTGGTGAGAAATAATCAAGGATTTTATGGGATATGGTTGTTCTTCTTCCCATCTAGAAAAACTTCACCAATATAATATGGCATTGAAGGATTTTTGGAAGCGCTTGTTACTCGTGTTAACCCCTAAACTACCAAGACTCCCCTCGAGTGACTCTTGAAGGTTTGGGCAGGTTCCTCTTGTGTCAAATTATAACGTTTATTTTTTGAAATTTTTATTGCAAATGGAAATTACTAAAAGCTTTGTGTGAGTCCAATTTTTTCCTCAAGCAAACATTTGATGAAAAAGTTATAGCGTTTTGAAGTTCAAATGGGGAGAGCGGGCACGTTGGGCAACTCCAAAAACTTTTGCTAGGACACTCTATTGAATGTGAGATTTTCTGTACTAGCTAATTATATTATTTCCTTTCACATTGTCCACAAAAATCTCTTGTCTTTGGTGAAAAATAGCATATTAATCCAAGTCAAACATTGTCACACATTTGAGTTATTTGTAAAGGGAACCGGTCTTTTGTCCTCCTTTTTTCATGCAAAAGAGAATCTTACCTGTATTTGAGTGTAGCCGCAAAGTAATCCTCTGAAAAAAATTCAGGGTTTGAGGGTTTTGAGGAGGTGTTATTTATGGCTCAAGTGGCACAAATCTCCCAAAAAAAAACAAGAACAATCATGAACGCCATGACACTCTGACATGTATCCTACATCCTAGAGTTGTGCATGATGTGAAGGGTCAATGATTGCTTAAAATAAAAGCCAGGCACAAACTCGAGTTTGGAAATTCTAAGGCTCAAAAACTAGTCTATCTAGTGTTCTATTCTAGGTCTACAGTGAAACCCTGCCAGTGGACTCGGCGACCCTGGCTTTTCCATTTTACAGGTTAGAAACTAAGGATTTGGGGTATTTTGCGGATAACTCTATTGTCGGGCAAGGTATCCAAAAAATCTTCTTCCTTTCCACATAAAACTTTGAGATCTTCATATTTTTACTTTTTACTTTCCCCACAGCATTATGTAGTGTAACCCTTTTCATTGACCATTTTGATTCTCATTCTCAAACATTTAGTTTACAAAAAAATAAAACGTGTATGGACAATTTTTGAACTTCCACTCCTTGCACAATTTTATTGAATATGCTTCACCATTTTGTTTACCTCTAAAAATATGTATACAAGGAACTAATACTATGCTTAACATGGAGGTTATGAATCTAGACCTTGTGTAGTGCAAAAATTGGTCAGCAAGTGAAGTCAAAGTCTGCTGATCCACAAAACGCAGAAAGTAAATTGAACCCTTTTCTGTACTTCAAACACTATAATCTTTTGTTTATTCAAAGGTTATGAAATTTTGTGAGTATGTTACTGAGTAAGTCTTTATTGAGATCTCAGGGTTAAAACTAGAAATATAAGTTTTTGTTTTCTTCCTTACTCATTGCATTGAAATTAGGAGTTTTGAAGTGTTTTTGGTTTGAAAATGGCTTGGTAATTTAGGGGTCGAAGAAGTAGAAACACAATTTTTGCATAAAAAAAAGAGACAGAAACAAGTCGCTTTTATTCTTCAGGTAATCCTCACATATAAAAGGTTATATACAAAAAAATAAAAACATTGTGGATACATACACATATATGAATAATATTTTCATCATTTTATATCCAAGTTTTGATGTATTTTTCTTCATATAGCATTATATACATATATCTGTAGTAGATACCACATCCCAATATTCCAAAAGTTGGGAAATCAATCTAAGAATAAAACCCTACTTCTATAGAAAACATGATACCTATGATAATGTCGGAGTTTTTTCATATTGCAAGATGAGTTAAAATCAAATACCATCATATTTATATTATTCAAAAACATATGGTAATAAGTGTTATCCTTTATAGAAAAAACTCATACACATTCACATAGTCACAAATAACCACATAATTGTATATTTGTCTTTACGACTTCCAAAAATTGCACATGTTTGACTAGTTTTTGTGCCACACATACATTCATCTATGAGATGTTGTACCCATTGCTTGCTCCAACATTTTTGGAGGTGGATGATCTCCCATATTTGACTCCAGAAGTGATGCGATCATGTCAAAAACACAACTCACGTCAATACAGTGATAATCATCCCTTGCCTTCATCGTATGTAATGTACCAGTGCCCAGAAATGCTTATATAATTATTTCATCCACCACATGACCTTGAATTTTTTTGTGAAAATAAATCCACCTTTTGAGGGAAGGAAAATTTGACTTTAATGTCTGCCATTATCTGATCTTAAAATACTCCGCTAATTGACATCCAATTTCAATTGTAGATGATGTCAAAGGTACACATGTATCAAATTGTACTTACATCAGGAAAATCCCAGACCCTCGTTGTAATGTAAAAAATATATATTCTTTATATGAGAAAAACCATATACAACTTGCATGTGATAATCATACACAACGTGTATAAAATCTAACTGCAAACGATATTATCTTGATACCCCTCGAATTCGTATCATAAATTTGCAATATGAAATTTATATGTTTTGACTTTTGATACAAATTTTATATAAAATTTATATGATTGTGATATATCTATAATCTTATACATATTTTATATGGAAAAAACTTTATATTGTAAATATATATACTAAAATACGATATAGTGTACATAAAAATGTTATATAGTATTTATATAAGTTAAACTTGATATGATATGCATTTAAAGTATTTCATATACAGAAACGATATAAATACTAAATAGAGTGTTTTGTATAAAAAAACAATATGGGAAATATATAGATTTCATATACAAGTACAACATTTACATAAAAATGGAACCATAATATGTTACAATGTATTTTGAAGCCTTCAACGTCTTTGTCCTACCAATAACATCATTTCTTTTTATGTGTGAAAAATAAATGATGTAGATCATAATCAATTGTGAGAAACTAATTTTTTCCTCACCATTTTACAAATTCTCAATCAACTTTTATATTAGCTTTTTGACCAAGAAAATGGCTAGTTTCTATATCTTTGCCATTGCAAGTTTCTTTCCTATCCAAAGACCTCCATTACTTGTGATTTTTTTGTGTGCAATGACCTAACACAAGGTAGAACATATATCCATAAATTTTATGCAATGTGTAATGGAAAAGGATGCAAATATCTTGAGTCAAAGTATGTTGACCCTGTTCAAGCCGGGAAGAAAAAGCCACACTGCACTTTTCAAATGCATGTATCTTACAATCCGTATGGTCAAAGTTTATGAAATTTTTTGAGTGTCACCTTGTAGCAGTTAAGTTGAGGATCCTATGGTTGAAAGTAGTAAAATTTTGTTTCAATCAGTCTTGCAATTGTGCATCTTAGAGAGGTAGTTTGATAAAGGTTTTGGTGTGAAATTGTCAAGGAATTTTAGGGGTTAGTTGAGATCTTATCATAAAAATTGGAAATAAAAAGATTTGTTTTCTTTCGTACTCATTACACTTTGAAATGTTTTTGGTGTAAAATTATGACGGTCCTTTAGGAGTTAACCCCTAAAAGCCCAAGTGTACCGACATGGTACATTTTGGATTTTGGGCAGGTACCTAAAATTCGAAAAAAATCATTGTCTTACGAAAATTTTAGACTAGATTGTCCCTTGTAAGAGCTTCGTAGGGATATTTTTATAATTTTATTTGGATTCATGATACAAAAGTTATCACCATTTAAAAGTCAAAATGGGGAGTCCAGGAAGTTCGAGCAGTTTGCTAAAAGTTTCTATTGACATTGAGATTTTTTTTACATGTAAAGAATAATACCTTATTTTAAGATTTTAAAAAAAAATCTAGTCTTTAGTGTAGAAAGAGCATTTTTACTCATGTCAAACATTTTCACACATTTCGGGAAAGGGGGAAAAAAAAACATTATTTCTACATAAAACCTAGAGATCTTCAAATTTTCCACTTTTTATTATTTTGACCACAGTATGTGGTGAAAACCTTCTTATCAATCGTTTAGATTATCATTCTAAAGTATTTTGAGTTCACAAAAAAATAATTCGTGAAATAGAATCTTTCCAAAAAAATTCAACCTCCGCTTCTTGCACAAGTGTTTTGAATATGCTACACTCCCTTTCTATGCCTAAAAATTGGTGTGTAGGCAACTAACATCATATTAAACACAATTGTAAAAAATTTAGACCTTATGTAGTGCAAAAATTTGATACCAAGTGAAGTTAAAGCCTGCTGATCCACTTAATGCAGGGAAAAGAATGAGCCATTTTTAAAATTTCAAACACGATAATCTCTCAATCCGTGCGGTGGATTACAGCCTTACGAATATGGTGACTATATATAGATATCTAGTTTGAGATCCTAAGGTTAAATGACCAAAATTTTACTTCAAAATTAAATGTTCTTGCCACTTTTTGGTAGTGGTAGGTTTGGAGTGTTTCTTGAGGAAAATAGGATTGGGTTTTTAGGGGTTAAGTAGAGAATCCTCCAAAGTTGTATCATGCGCAAGGCCTGCAGCTGGTACATGTTCGAATAAAGAATGGCATCGGTGCATGAACATGCAATGATGGTGATGGTAACTGAATAGGGACGTTGTATCAGGTCGGGAGCTGACTTGCGTTCGAGTCTGTTGGGGACCAATATCGGTGGGGGTATCGTACTGAATGGGATGCAGTATATACTGGGTATGATATACAGTAGGGTATGGTGTACAGCGGTGTGGCACTGATTACGGTGGTGTTGAGCCGAATACTTCTATTTCATTTCATTTGTTGTAATTAAAATCAATTAAAATCAATTAAAATCAATTAAAATCAATAAAATCTTTTGCAATTTTATTGATTTTAATTGTGCCTTAAAAATTTTCCTGTCAGATTTCTATAAAATTATTTTCATATGGACTTGAGACATCATTTGTTGAAATCTCGCATTGAAACTTTGTGATACAAATTTTACTCAATAACGATATAATTTTTTCAAAAGATGCAAACGATATCGTTTCGACATACGGAATATATTAGACCGAGGAGCCCTTGGAACGATATGATTTTCATATGCGAACAATATCATTCAAAGACCCTCGGATTTTTGTGATGTAGGATGTCGAGGCCGTGTCTGGGAAGAAAGATAGAGATCCACCAAATTTACCAATTGGACTTGAAATGTATCCTTCAAGAAGATTCTCCATTTTGCATCGTCTTCAGGGGATAATGAGGTAGCTATTGACATGGATTTTGGTATGACATGGAATTTACGGTGGTGATGGACGTGGTTGATGAGCTAGTTCCCGCACTCATGTGTAATTCTATGTGAAAGCTTATGTGTCATCTTCTCATTTGTAGTTAATGTCTCTTCTGGGACCCACTTATTTTTACGTGGCGGCAGTTTCTTACGATGAAGTTAATAAATGCACTATCTAGTTATTTTACACTTATTGTACATTGTTACTATAGTATTTTAAGTTATTTTTGTAATACATAATTACTTTTTATAAATGACATGCACATGTATAGTTATTGTATAGTGATTCCATATTTATTCTCTAGTGATTGCGTGGTGGTTAGGGAGTAATTCTCTAGTGGTTGTGCTAGATCTATGTAATATTACTTGTACCGTAGGTGAATCTCTAGTTCGGGGTTTACTAATTAGAAAAATGCTTGCCGAATTAAGTGGGAAATTATTTAATGAAATTGCCGAAACTAGAGAAACTATATATTTACAGATTTTGTCACATTGGAAGACATAAAGGGGAGTGGGGCTTGGAAAAGCCTCCCGTCAAGGTTGTCCATGCATGGAGGCTTTGATTTAGAACCCCAAGGTCTTGAATTCAAACCCCACCGTTGTCAAATGTGTTGAATATAGTAATATGTTATTTCTTGCCAAAATTTAATTTATTTTTATTTTGGATGCTGAATGGCCTTTACTCACTTGAATTATTATTCAGTCATGCACAAGTGTTCACCATTGTCTGCACGCCTTGCAAACTTGAAAGCAACTTAACCCCTAAGGTACCAAGTGTCCAAAATGGGCTTTTTGAAAGTTCGGTCAGGTTCCTATAGCGTCAGTTTTCAACATTCTTCTTTGAAAGTTATACTATAGAAAGACATTACCAAGACCTTAGTAGGAAAACAATTTTTTCCTAATTTGGACATTTAATGAAAAAGTTATAAGGTTTTTAATTTTAAATGGGGAGGGCGGGCACCTTGGGCAGCTCCAGAAACTTTTGATAGGACACTGTATTGAAAGTGAGATTTTCAGTTTTCGCAAGTAATATTATTTCCCTTCATATTGTCAAAAAAGAATTCTTCTCTTTAGTGAAAAATAGCATACCAACCCAAGTCAAACATTTTCACACATTGTCACTCATTGTCGGGCAAGGTACCAAAGAAACTTCTTTGTTTCCACATAAAACCTAGGTATCTTTATATTTTTCACTTTTTATTTTTTCCACAACAATATGTAATGTAAACCTTCTTATTAAGCATTCGGATTATCAATCAAAAACATATTAAGTTCAAAAAAAATTAAAGTGTGAGTTAACAAATGTCGAGCCTCCACTCCTTGCACACTTGTTTTGAATATGCTACACCCCGTCTCTACCTCTAAAAATTGGTGTGTAAGGAGCTAACATCATGCTTAACAAGATGGTAATAGATTTAGACCTTGTGTAGTGAAATTTTTTGACACCAAGTGAAGTCAAAGTCTGCTGATCCTCTAAACGCAGGGAAGAAAATGAACCATTTGCTTGACTTCAAACACTATAATCTTTCAATCCGTGCGGTCAAAGTTTATGAAATTTTGTCCATGTATTACTTAAGAAGCCTTGATTAAGATCCTACGGTCAGAACTAAAAATAAAAGTTTTTTTTACCTTCTTTATTCATTGCACTAGAATCCATTAATTTTGAAGTGTTTTTGGTGTAAAACTGTCACGGTACCTTAGGGGTCAATCACGTAATAATATACATACTCAGAATAAAGTTCCATAAGATTTATGCTATGTATAGTATTAAACATTTTCCATTATCATGAGTCGAAAAACGTTAACCTTGTCTCTGTATGGAAGAATAAAACCATATTGCATTCTTCAAATGCATGTATCTAACAATCCTTGTGGTCAAAGTTTATGAAATGTTTTGAGTATCTTGTTGTAAAGTAATCTAGCCCCTCACAGCCATCTTCCTGTTAGGGCCGCTTCACACCTACCGCGCGAGTCAAGAGTCCGTCGGTTTCCACCAATGAGATTGCTTGAATGGCCAAAGTCCGGCCTCTCGGCCTTCACACCAAAGGCCAAAGTCCAAAGGCCGTTGTCTTCCAATGTGCCTACATGGCAGTACTTTTGGAGAATTTTGGCGCCAAGGCGACGGACTCTCGAGCAAAACTTGGGTCGCCGTTTTCATTCGACCCAAACTTCCTTCGAGAGTCCGTCGATTTTTTCAATAAAATAATCAAAATCTAACAAGATCTAGACCGTTAGATGAAAGAGGCCGAATTTCTTAGCTGATTTTTTTGGACTAATTTTATTTGGCTGATTTTTTTGGCGTCATGATATGGGGTTTGGACTTTGGACTTGGACTTTGGGGCTTCACACCATAGCCGTCCAATGGCTTCAATATATATATTTTAATGTTTTCTTTAAATCCAAAAGTTTGGACTCTCGCCATAGTTTGGGTAGAATTTTTGACGGACGGACTCTCAACTCGGCCTAGTGTGAAGAGGCCCTTAGTGCCACTCTAGAGATGGTCCCATTTCCACCCATATACTCTTTCATACTTCCAAATTGAGACTTGCTATTGGTCAAGATCACATACTTATGGTCGACGCTAATGGGGGGTATATAGTGGTAGTAACAGGTTAACCCCTAAAGGACCAAGGCAATTTTTCCTCAAAAACATTCCAAAACTGTCATTTTCAGCGCATTCAATCCAAAATGATGCAAAATCATTTTTTTGAAAATTTAACCGTAGGATCTTGTACTAGACTTGTATGAGAGTGTGTGGTTAAATTTTTGGTAAGTTTGACCGCACGGATTAAAAGATATTAGCCTTTGAAGTGCGACACAATCTCTTTTTCAGGTCATACTATACACCTTCAACAAACTTCGACCACCGTCTATGGCAACTTTTTGCACTACGGGCCGTGATTTTATAGTCTTAACTTGAAAAGGATCATGTTAGGCACATGTACACCAAATTTTAGAAGTAGAAGCGGTGTAGAAGATGTCCTAAAAAATCCTGCAATACACCTATGTGCCAAGAATCAACAATACACTATATATTTTGCATATATCATATCCTTCTCAAATATTTGAAATTCACAAATCCGTACGGTAGATGGAAAGATCTCAATTTCCTTTCCAAGAGGACATTTTCAGTCTTTTAAATGGACAAAAACTCGAATTTCTATTGAATTTAGAAGTTATTAAAGTTTGGTGACAGTATTTGTGATATGTCACACTAAACTGCTGCACTATTTGTATATGTAAGTTGAAATTAATTGTAACTTTTGAACCGTAAGTCGGAATTCTACGAAATTTGTGTCTACGCAAAGCTAATCAAAAGTTGGCCATTCAATAAAAAATCTCAGAAAATAATGCCTAGAATTGAGAACGTGGTACCTTATCCAAACTCAAAACGTCCCCTGAGGGGACATCGGTCCTTTAGGGGTTAAATACGCTTATAAAATTTCAGGTTGGAGCATCCATGTGATTCCCAAGTCCGTCCAATTAGAATTGATCGCCATACTAACATGTACCAATTCTACATGGAGTTAGACAATAGTATGGCAATAGTATGGCGTTAGTATGACGATCAATTAGAACGTCCGATCAGGCGTTAGTATGACGATCAATAAGAACGTCCGATCAGGCGTCATCGACGGCCGTAAGTTCGCATGCACTGCAGTCAGTGGTGGGTAAAGTGGACACTACACTAAACATCGCATTTAGTGTCGTCTACACTAAATACAAACTCTAAGTACACTAAATGTTAGAATTACAGTTAGTGTAATGACACAACATTACACTAAATGTGAATCATTACACTATATGTGAATGGCAGTAAAAATGGGGGGTTTTTTTTTTACTTGTGCACAATTAGTGTATGAAAAAGCTTGCCGCAACTAACACTAATTGTGAACTTGTTCGCAAATAGTGTAGTAGGGTAATTACACTATTTGTGTGACTACACTTAAAGCGATGTTTAGTGTACTATTTCTAAGTTGTTTCTAATAGTGCTATTGGAGAAAACTCAACCAGATGAGAATCCTCACAACCAGATGGTTAGCCACGTGTTCAATATCCTAATTAAATGTTCCATCTTACATGTTCAGTGTTCACCTCTGGATTCAGGAAGAGCCACATGAACTAAATGTCCAGTCCATGCTAAGAGCATCCGCACCGGCTCTCGCCAAGCCGGAACGGAGCCAATCTGACGGGGCTGGAGCCTCCACCGTCCCACACTGGCGCGCAGGACCGGGTATAGGGGGTTCCGGGCTCCTTAAAAACTAGAGAACGCTCTTCAACGCAAAGAGTTTGGTAACGGTCCCTCGATCGGATTTTGAGGCATGTTTAGGGTTTAGATTCGTTTTTGACCTCCATGCTCGAGTGTCCGCAAGGAGAGAAGAGCTGGACACTGTAATTTTAGGGTACTTTTCCCACAACGTCGCAGATAGTGGATGGCGCGTGGATTTTTACCGCGGCTTGCTGCGGGTCCACAGGTCGGAGCCACTCCGCTTCAACTGCGGGCCCTGCCAACTCTGCCAATCAAAGCCCGACTTGGCGAGAGCCGGTGCGGATGCTCTAAAGAACTTACTCCAAAAAGCCACGATAAGTAATGATTCAAACGAGATTTGGCATTTTTAACCCCTAAAGGACCAGAGTCTCCTTTGGGGGGATCTTTTGATTTTTGGGCAGGTTCCTAAAATTCGAAAAAAATTCAATTTTCTCTGAAATTGTTATTCTAGATTGCATTTGATAAGAGCTTCGTGGACATATTTTTATTTTATTTTTTGGATTTGTGGTTTGAAAGTTAGTACCACTTATAGTTTTTGAGGGAAATTGTCAAGGAACTTTAGGGGTTAAACCATGAAACACTGGGTTTCCATTTTGGTTGCCTGCTATTAGAAAAAGAGCTGAAATAAATAATTAAAAAAGAGCTCCAGTACAAAGATCTTGATTATTCCGTAAACCGATGGTATACTGTACCACCATTGACATACTCCGGAATAAGCTTATATTAACTGGACCTGATGCTCCGCCTCGGGTAAATACCTCTACAACAGGTTGACCAAAGTGTGGATCCCAAATCGCACCGTCGATGACGCCTGATCGGACGGCTCACGGAGGCCTCACTGAACACGTGGCTAACCTGTTCGATTCGGCCCCATAAGAAACAGCTTAGAAACAGCAGTGTCCGACCTCAGTTCATACCAGAACCCACAACCGTCGATGACGCCTGATCGGACGGCATTCTATTCATGCCCTCTTTTTCGAACCGCCAGGCACATCGACGGATTGGATGTGGAAACTACAAGTATGCTGTAAGCTTCAACTCCTCCTTGTTCTCTTGTTCGCCATTTCTCTGGCCAGCCTTCGACAATTCAGTTGCTTCAATCACAGCACAAGGTAGCATGAAAGTTCCCTGCTGCCATTGCTTTGCAGCAGTTGTCCACGCTGCACTTGATTTGATCTTATATCGAGTCTGTGCGTCTCAGCTCCTGCTCATGCAATTATCGATCTCTAGTGGTCTAGAAATAAATGTCAACTGGCTCTGTTGTCACAGAATTACAAGTTTTCTGACTCGCTCTTTTGCATCTCTGCGCAGCTGTACTAGTTCGTTCCTACACGCTCGCGAAGTGCAAACATGGAATCTGCGTGGATGAAGGATGTGTTTCAGGAGCTCTTGATCGGCTTAGGCTCTGGCATCCTCCTCGTCCTCTGCAGCTTTCTCTGCAAGCTCATTCTGAAACGGTGGCATGCTCGTAGAGCAGCTCTTCGGGCTCGACCAACGTCACCGGGTAAAATATCATCACTGGACCAAGCTAATATTCTTGTTTGAATCTCATCCTACTTGATGTTCTGCAGACAATATTCTGACCAATATGGTAAAACATGTATAACCTCCCTTTCGTGTAAAGTGTCCCTATCTCATGTTGTCTAACATTTCAGCTCCAAAATGCTCAACTGGAGTAGATAGGAATGCTATTACGCAAAGGTTCGATTTCTGGATGCCTTTTCTATGTTTAAACCATAGTGAGTTTCGTGGATCAAGAATCGTTTCAACGTCTGGTAGGATTGAGACAGAAATACTGGGCGGCTCTGTCATGTACAAATTCGCAGGCTCTGTTTTCATCCAAAATTCATCCTAAATCTCAAGTTGACTATGCCATGGCCCCTGCCATCTGAATCCTAGACATGTCTTTGATCCCTTGTTGCTAATTTGGTGTGAGGATTCTCATCTGGTTGATGTTTTCTCCAACAGATGCTGACTCTGGTGAACAATCCCTGCCTCACGCTGACGCCATGCATGACGTAGAAATGGGGTCCTTCAACAGCCATGAAGGTAAAATTAAAGTTCTCTCTATTTAATTGAACATGTATCCAGGGCTGGTTGCATCGGTTTC
This sequence comes from Bryoerythrophyllum caledonicum, assembly GCA_963971425.1. Lineage (NCBI taxonomy): Eukaryota > Viridiplantae > Streptophyta > Bryopsida > Pottiales > Pottiaceae > Bryoerythrophyllum > Bryoerythrophyllum caledonicum. The sequence continues at coordinate 3,149,006 of OZ020525.1, read as the reverse complement.
CTGTTCTAGAATCTATTCCTTTCAAATTGCTCTAGATATCTTTGAAATTTCATATGCAATTGGAGCGCCTCATCTGGTCATTCCACCGAAGAGAGTTTAGGTTATGTTGTTTCATTCATATGATATGATGTTTCCATCACGGCTTTTGTTTTAATTCTCGTTTAATCCATTCCACAGTGGCTGATCTCCCCCGCTCATCAAGCCCTGACAATACTGGTAATGCTGCTGAAGAGTATCTGCAAACGACCTCCCAAACTGTGGACGGTGAGTTGGCCAAGCTTTTGTTTATTTTTGGAATCCCTCCAGTTCGGTTTTTATGAGTACACTTTTATTTTGATATTGATGATAAATAGGGATTTTGTCACTTTCCAGATCCTTCTGATTATTCAAGGGGCTTGACGTCAGAAGTGTAGTGTAGATTCAATGTCTATCTGTCAGGTTTATTCTCTATCAGTGTAAACAGTACCGAGAAGCAGGTACACTAAACACTGAATATAGTGTAGAGGGATTATTGATGTAGATCACTCACACTAATTTCCATCAAAGCATGTGCATGCCAAGTTCTGATTGGGTATTTGTTCTCAAGCAAGTGTGTGTCAGTCAACAATTGCATGTAAATTTTCAATTAGTGTAGGAAATTTCAAATTGTTTGGTCTACACTATATTCATGGAACGGAGTAGTAGACTACACTAAAGATGACATTTAGTGTAATGGTACGAATAGTGTAATTATCTTAGTACACTATTCGTGAACAAGTTGGCAATTAGTGTTAGCCGCCACTGTCATTTAGAATAACCCCTAATCATCCACCTACTTTAGTACAATATTTGATGAATATTAAATAATTTATCTATATTTCATAAGTGTTTAGTTTATATATTTGTATTTGATGAATGTTTACTAAATATCTAATGAACATTAAATTCCTATTCACTAAATATTTCAATAAACTTTGTATGAATATTTAATGAATACTTTAAGATCACAATGAATATTAAAATATTATCAAAATATTAACGGAATATTATTAAAGTTTTATTGAAATAATATTTAAATGTTATTAGAATATCATTAAATATAATTAAAATCAGATTAAAATATGATTGAAATATTATAAAAATATTGATAAAATATCATTAAATATTATTAAAATATTATTAAAATATTATTAAAATATTACTAAATTATAATTAAAATATTATTAAAATATTATTAAAATATTATTAAAATATTATTAAAATATTATTCAACTAAAAAAATTAGTATTTATTATACATAAATAATGAATATTTGTTTTTTAAATAATATGTAATGTATGCTTATTTAATAATTCATTAGTATGTAAATAGTATTTAAATATGTAAATGATAAATTAAGAATATTCAATGAGTATAGAATGAATTCTTAATAATTATTTAATAATTGTTTCATGACTATCGATGAATATTTTGGAATATTTCATTAATATTTCATAAATATGTAATTAATATTTACTCTGTATTTCATGAATATGTACTGAATATTTAATTAATATTTGATTCACATTCACATAATATGTAATTAATATTCAAATGATGTTCAGGAAGTATATAATATATATTTAATAAATATTTACTTACTATTTAGTTAATATTTAATTAATACGTAACTGATACTTAATGAATATTTGTGAATATTTAATGAATATAGATTGTATTTTTTTTATTTTTATGAATATTTAAATATTTAAAAATATAATATATTTTTTTTGTATATTTGTTAGTTTTGTTAATATTTAATTTATATATATATTCATTTATCATGATCGATGATTATTTATTGTTTGTTTTTTTACCAATTTCATTATTCAATATTTATTGTTTTTGTATTCAGTTTTATACTTTATGAACAATTATTGTATGTTTGTTTATTTAATATTTATTTAGTTTTTATTCATTTTATATCTATGTTTTTTTTAATTTTCCAATATTTCTTTCTTCTCTCACTTTCCTTTGAATTCCAATTTCTTATTTTTCCAAACTTATATTTGCAAATTCATTTCCTTCCAATTGCACATTCTATTTTTTTCTAATTCTGGGATTTTTTTTTTGTTCCATATCCACGTTATATTTTTTCCAATCTTTCTTTAGCAATTTTTTTTTTTTTTCAATGCACTCGTAACCTTCTTTACTTTGATGCTCGAAATGTGCATGTAATCAGTTTCTATGTTTAATACACTAAATGTCCACAAGTAAAATAACCTAAGTTCCACTATTTACTAGAATTGACATTTAGTGTAGTAGTTGACATTTAGTGTATAGTTTTGTCACTACACTAATTGTCAAGTTTAGCAGTAGTGTACAGGTTCGCATTTAGTGTCCACTACACTAAATGCCATCTTTAGTGTACTGTAGTGAACCATAAATACTAGGATAAAGTCCAACGCCCACTGTGCCTCTCTTGGAGAGAATCATTTCCTTTTGGTGGAAAGTAAAGCTCACCTTCATTTGTGTTGTGTGAGGAATTTATTACGAAGAAGATCATACGTGTTATGTTTGGAAACTACATGGAATTCTGCCAGTTTCACAGAAGCGGGCATCATGCTAACATCAACCGGCTAGGAAACAGCACGACCTGCATTTTGTGTATAACTAATGCAAGTCGTTTGGGTCTGATTGTTACATCTTTAGGAAGGTGAATGGAGTTTCTCGTCCACCTCAATTTTTATGGTCTTCTCACAGATTCAATCAGAGCCATGTTGCGACTTCTTGTGAGCATCGTCTAGCAAGGAACACTTACACAAGGTGCACAGAAATTTGAAGCATGTTCTAGAGCATGTTCTAGAGCAACGCCCAGCAGCAGCCCAGATTATATACAACAACTTAACCGACAAGTTCAGCAATGAGCCTAGTTGAAGAGAACAAACAATGATACATATATTTTTCAGTGATAGCCAACAGAATTACAATATTAACCCAAGTGATTTCATATTTTTCCAATGGGATGTGAATTACTTACAAATTTTCAAAGTGTGCTGCCATATTTGGTTCCTCGCTACCAATAGGTACCTCTGTAAGCGCCAACCAAAATTAAGGGGTATTGACTAGATTATGACAAACCTTCATTTGATGGAAGTGGGTTGGATATACCCAAGTGTCGTTTTATAGGATTTGGTTGGTTACTATTAACTAGGGAATCACCTTAGATGTGAAGGATGTTTAGTAAAAAGATTAGACACATGTCATATTTTTAGATGTTTAAAGAACAAGTTATATGTATTTATACTTAATTGTAGCAAAATTTGGTATTTTGTTGTATTTGTGAATATAGAGTACTGTACATTGATTTTTGGAAGGGAAGAGTTCACCAAACTCTTCATTGAGGAAGTTGATTGAGCATTAAAACGATAAGGTATCATTATCTTCAAAGATTGCAAAATGAAAGGTTGTCTTAGCCGAAGAAGAAGAACTCCAATCTCCAATGGAGGTTGACTTGAAGAATGTTTGTTGCGTCCACCACTAAGCCGATATTCACTAGACAAAGGATTAGTCACATGGAACTCTTCTAGAGTCCCCGAGGGGACTCTTGGAAATGTAGGGGTTAATTAAATTGGAATGATATCAATTGAATATTAAAATTAGCAACAATTTAACATTTTACTTACAAACAAAATAGTTATTGCACAACAAAGCCAAGTTGAAAGGTAATTACAATCATATAAATTTATCTGATAAAAATTGAGTCCATTTGTATGTCACTTTCATGTGTGCCAATTTTGCTTGGAAGTAGTTGTGAATATCTTGTGAAACTCTCTTTTCAAGACATAAAACCTATTCCATCATTTGAAATAATTCCTACATAATATTGGAAGATTTTCAATTTTCAATATGTAGTTAATGTAATTTAATTTACATCTCTACCTATTGTATCAATCTATAAATATATTTAAATTTCTAGCTATAAAATATATATCCATATTTTCAAAATATACCTTCAAAATTAACTTTAAAAATAAAGAAGTGATGCTTTAGAATTTTGTAATTATGCTTATTGAAGATATTTTAATCTCTATAGTTCTTGGGCAATGAATTAAGATGATAATCTAAAACAATCTAAAAGTATAATTGGTTGGACATGGGGCAACTCCAAAAAATTGCTATGCCCTTTTACTTGACATTGAGATTTTTTATTCAAATTTTTAAAAACATAATAGAGGTCGTAAAGAAAAGGTTTAGCACAAAATTTCTATTTGAAGGCAAGTCAAAGGTTCTTATTGCTAAGAAGAAGAAGAACTTTGGTCCCTTGAGGGGCAAAAGTGAATAAAGTGTTTGTTTGTTCGACCACTAAATCCATGTCTACCAGACATGAGTTTAGTAGCACGGAGCTACTCCCCCCTGTTGAGAGTAGACACTATGTACCCATGGAATCACTAACTAGTACCCAGTAACCAAGAACCAAGGACCAACCATAGCCTCAAGGCTCAATTCTAATAGAAGGTATGTAAATGTTGATTGTGTGTTTTTGAAAGGTTTTATGGGGCATCATATCATTCTGGCACAGATTGGTTATTTTCAAGTTTGCACATCTGGACAATCCTCACTAAGGCCTGGGTGATCTACATGATGAGGTTCAAGCTCAAGTCCACCACTTCGGATGACCTGGACAACCTTCCCATCTATTATGTGGTCAGTTCATTTCTTCATTTTAATATTTCTACTTCATCTGGACCAATGTCATTCTAATTTTGTTGCATTTACTTAAACTTAGCCAAGTACTGAAAATACCCTATATGTTAAGCCGAATTTAAATTTATTGAGAGCTATTTAAAGCTGGGTTTTCATACTCAAGATGTAAAAAGAGGAGGTACCTTGTCCAGATTTCATCCAATCCTGGTTTCAAACGTTTCAAACCTCTTTTTACATCTTCAGTATTAAAATCCAACTTTAAATAGCTCTCAATAAATTTTAATTCAGCTAAACGGAGAGAAAAGTGGAAACTCAATAGGGTATCCCATGGTAAACTCCTTTTTAAGGATGGCTGAAATCATTTTGACTTGTGTTTAGAGACCACCACAGTCTTCGAGGATCTAATTGGAAGACCACCAAAGAAAAGAGGCGTAATCTTACGAATTGGGTGATTTTACATATAACTCTAACACCCTCAAACCTTTGAACCTCAACTTTGCTAAGAACATGTCCACCACGCTGACAACTTTTACGTGGACAATTGGTTTCAAACACATGTATTTGAATATTTTTGTCTAAGGAAACCCTTTTTCTTTGCATAATAAATTACTGAGATGAGGAATAGGCTTCCAAACGTTATAATTGGTTAGACCAAAAAAACATCCTTCTCTATTGTGTTTATGACTATTGAGACAAGAAACAATTAAGGCCTAATAGAACAGGAATAATCACGAGGGGTGGATGAGATGCTGGTTTTGGAGGTACCAGGATTAACATTTTTTTAACTGTGCAGTTGGCTCCATGTGCATTGTTGGCCATTTTGGTACGTCCAGGAACATCCCACCACATCGTCAACCGTGTGTTGTGGGCTTTCTGTGTCTACTTGGAAGCGGTCTCTGTCATGCCCCAGCTCCGAGTGATGCAGAACACCAGGGTTAGTGTTGGGTCATTTCATCATGTATTTTCATATGATCCTCTGCGTTCCAGTTGATTCAGTTACAACATTTCCTAGGCAACAATAATTCCTTTCATAATGGGCCATGCTCATTTCCCTTGATGGCCACTTGCTTCATTGTAGAGTAAAAATTTAGATTTGTCTATCTAACCCCAAGCTACATAATAAAATTGGTTCGGGAAAAGGTCTTTTCGTTTAGCGTTTTTGTGTAATTAATGGTCACTTGTATATTACAAAGAAGATATTTCTTAAATTAATGTATCAAGGTATTCTCTCAAACAAAACCCAAGTATAAATCACTCTTATCACTATTTATCTTATAAGGAACAAGGGTGATTCAATTTGACAGTAACCGAGGCATGACATCCTCAGGCGGTTATAGCCTTGTTCAAATCGACAGAGTTTGAGTCAAATCGACAGTAACGTTGTTCAAATAGACCGTAACCATCATCTATATGCCATTCATTTATTATCTTAAGTTTATATAAATGAAATCCTACCTACTTGCACAAAATTCAACTAAGGAGTTTACTTATCTCAAGCAACTCCCGCATGTCTTTTCCAAGACATATCCATCACTCCATCATGAGTGCCTATTTTAACTTATTATTATTCCTTCCTTTTCATACAACTTATTCTCAATTATAGATACCGTTTATGGACTTACAAGAGAATTTCTAAATTAAAATACTACAATGACAACACTATTCATCTCCGGATGTTAAAATAAATATTAATGTTCAATGTTACTAAAAAGGGTGATCAATCCTAAAGAAACATCTCTCACTTGATACTCCTAATCTTTAATAATTCATAATCTATCTAAATCATTGTCATCACAATATTTTTAATTTAGAATTAATATATTTATCCAAAGCCTTGTAATAAAGAATTACAAATGAATTAGATAGCTAAGCTAATTCACAACTTCTATTACTACATGTATCTCATAATTCAACTAATAAGTCCGCTCATCATTGTGTTTTTCTTTCTCAGAATTACACTACAATTCTCAATAAATATCACATATTCAGGATACCATAATATTTCTATTGATAATAGAAATAAAAATATATTTTATTAACCGGTTATTTAATATGCGCAATTCACTCTCCTTTCCAGGACACCAAACAGTGACTGTCAATCAAGTACGTCAAATTGACTAATAACACTGCTTGCACACTCTCCTCCCTCTGGATAGTGGTTCTTCAATTAGACATAAGACTCCTTCGTCTGATACTGCTCTCTGGCTTACTCCATGTCCATTAGACTATTACTCATTTCCTCATGACTCAACCTATGCATGATGGCTAGAAACAGTACTTTGCAACGAAGTCAATTTGACTCGCCATAACTCATTCTCATACAAACCATGACATACTGATGTAAAAACCACACTTTGTAAAATTCAAACAATAAACTGGAGACATTCTACATTCTATTGAAGCAAAATTGAAATCACTATTGTTGAATTGACATAATGTATTCCTTTAAGTAGTTACAACAAGTGAACATCAACTTGAAATTGAACATGAGCCAGAATTCATAACATTTCTACAATTTAATCAAACTATTCTCTCGAGCTCTCTAGTGACATACACACTCAAGATATGCTATTTTCTAATGTGTTGTAGTGTTTCCTTCTTTTTCCATCTTTACTTATGTCCTCAAAGTCAAATTGACACCTCTTCATATCTGGATTTCAAAGAGTATAGCCGCCATGTCTATTTGAATCAGATTCTAAAGAGTGGCGGCTAGGAGTCTACTAAAATCTCCTTTCTAATTTCTAAGGCTTAATAATAACTATCTTTAACTAATTTTCCAAAATTCTTGGAAAAATAAGCTCATTTCACACTGCCAATTAAAAAAAAGATTCAAAGTAAAGATTTTATGCTCACATAGCCCCCTCCTTAGTCAACTTGACTCCCGGCAAGTTCAGTAAAACTTTAAGCGATTCCTAAAATTTGTCTGCCTTCGATCGTCCCCAACCTCGACATCACTCCTGAGCTACTCCAATCCTACGTGAATCAATATAACCACCGGCACAGCTCCACTCCGTCATCATTCAACAGAAAAACCACACTCCTCCTCAGCTCACAACATTGTTCCAGCTAGCTCAATATTCCGACCGGTATGAGTATCGATCAGTCAATCGTAGGAATGATAGCTGGACGTCCTCCTAGCGCTGCTAAAACCATCGATGGGAAGCACCAGCTGCTACTGCTGCGTGAGCATCGATCGACTGCTCACTTCCCATCCTTCGTCGCCAAATTTCCAGTACTCAGGTTCGTGGTATTTCACCCCTTCTGTGCCAGAACAGGCCCTGATTTCATACATCCAATGTACATATGCGGCTTGTTGCGGTGTCTGGCGAGCGTGATCCCGAGCATGGCCACGTTCACGTGCACATCGTCATCAACTTTCACGTAAAAATCCGCATCTCACTTCTTCACTGCTGTTGCGAAGTAGATCTTGGTCTTCATAGAAAGCTCATGGTAGCCCTCGACGTGATCCAACCGCAGGAAATCGCCATGCTGGGCGTCTTCCGCCTCAATGGCCCTGTCAAGGATCCCACCAGGAATCGCACTGTGGCCAATCACAAACCGCATCAGTGCATCACAATCCCCTTCTTCATCCAGGTCGTCGCCAACCTCGCCCTCCTTCGCTGTCACGGGGACCATCACATGGAACTGTATCTTCGACTTTGCCCAGATCGGCACCGGCCTCGCCTGGTGCATCTGCACTTCCGCATTCGACATGAACCACCGCTGCATCTCCTCCGTCGTCGTACCTTCCTTCGCCCCCGCGCCTCCAGAGTTACCCGTGCTTCATCCTCGTTCACGAACACAAGGTCGACTTTTCCAGCAACCTCATGAGCGTCGGGCGGAAGTCCTCACGTACAAGTCCTCGTAGCTCACGTCCGCCTGCATGGGACTGTAGATGATCTGGAAGCAGTTAGGGTTTACGGCAGTCAGGCTGGTCGTCATGTTCATGGTGAGTAACGCGTGGACGAGCAATCTGTCACGCTTCGGAAAGACCTTCATATTCTCCACTACGACGTTACTAATGACGCTGCAAATATGATATAACCTTGTGCTCCCGCTTGGCCTTCTCCTCATAATTGATCATGGCAAGAGCACGCTTATCCTTAACGTCGGCTTCCAAAGCGGGCATGTCATCAGTCTCGGCGGTCGAGTCGTCATCAATGCTCAACCCCAGCTTCAACATGCGGTGGATCCTGTTTCCGAACCTGTTCGGCTCCTCCAGGCTGAACCCAGATGTCAACAGAGCCGTCTCGAACAGCAGCAGCACCAAGTCCTTCACACTCTTGTCGTTCTTGTCCACCTCTGCCCTCTTCCAGAGTTCCTCCATGATCTGGTTGTCCGGATTGATCTCCATCGTCTTCTTCGACGCCATGTACCCAGACATGATGTTGTCGCCAAACGAGGCATGCACTTGGCGTAGATTGCATGACGGTCCACCACTTCAAAAGTAAAAGATATAGACTCCACCTCAACCAAGTTGTGCACAACGCGGTGCTCCGTGCCTTCCTCCACTGCCACCCAGCTCGTATGCTTGCTTGACAGCTTGTGGCGCAGCGCCATCTCTAGGATCTGCGCTTTCGTGATCCTCTCCATGTTCGCAGTCCATCCGTACTCGCCAGTCACCAGCACGCACGGAGAGTCCACGATCCTGGCCGACACCACCACTTTCTCCACTCTGTCTCCCAGGATGTCCTTCACGGTTTTGCACAGAGGTTCGAACTGGGCCTTCTTCTCTTCCTTCTTCTTCTTCTCCTCCTCTGTCTCCTCCAGCACCAGTCCCTCCTTCATTCTCGTCACATAGTCTTTCAGGCTCGTCATCTCGTCACCGCTCTTCATCGAGTGGTACCTCAACAAGTCAGCCATCTTCGTCCTGTTCTGGGTGTCATCGTGGATGCCCAACTTCAAGTTCTGCGAAAACGCCTCGTAGAACTTGAGGTAGTCCTCTTTGTTTTCGGCGACCTCCTGGAACATGTCCATGCACTTTAAAATTTTTGTGGCTTGTTTCGGTGGTTGTCGTGGTACTTGGTAGTATTGGAGATGCGCTGGGCCGTGAACTTGGTCACCTCTGGTCGAATGTCATCGTCAAACTGGAGTAAGGAGGTGTCGTTGTTGCCTTGGTACGACAACCAGTCGTCGATCGCCACCTTCCGCGTTCCTCTAAATTCATTGATGAAGCAACCATTCGGGCCGTAGAGGAAATGAGTCATCGCCATGATCTCCAACATGCGCACCCACCTGGTACCGTGGTATCATAGTTTGACCGACAACAAGAACTCCGGCTTCCGGTCGTCAAACTTGTTAACGTTGATCATCAGCTTGAAGTTTCTGCACATGAATGCCAAAAACCTACAGAATACAGCTCCTCGGAAACAGACTGGATCAGTATGCTTGTTATGGACTCGCCAAAAATCCATGTACGCATTGGCGCAGTTCTCTTCAGTATCAAATTGACCCGGAACAACCGGCCAATTATACTCCACCGAATCAATAGTGGCTTGTGGAGACCACTTAAATCTTCTCTTTGTCAGGTTACAGAAATGAGCATTTGTGTGCACAGCAACTGGAGGTTCCGTTGTCCACATTTGGTCGACAATTTCTTTGTACACCAAATCCCACGCTCTCTCCTCCGTACGAGACAAGCCGTAATCTTCCAACAACCAATTCATGGCCCTCCACGTAGGTACGGGAACTTCATGCTCATCGTCAAATAGACGCTCATACTGTCCCAAGTAATACTGTTTCTCATGAGAACCGGTTACAGGGGTTCTTAGCTGCAGCCAGGGTGGCGAAGCGAATCGGATAGGTGGAGCGTTCAACTGGACCTGGACTTCATGCTTCATTGTCATAAGGCTCTTTGGGTTTGGTTCAAGAAGTTTCGAACCCATTTAGGAATGATCCTCCTCAAAGATTCCACCGTAGTACTGATCCTAGAATGTCATGATCGACTCAATATAGCGAGATGAGGCCTAACTTGAGAGGCTTTTCTTGTGTGACCTTTCATTGCACATCTTTCTTTGGTAATTCGAGGCCCTTCTCACTTGCTTCTGAATCGTTTTGCAGGTTGTCGAGCCTTTCACTGCACACTATGTCTTTGCGCTGGGAATTGCACGGTTTTTGAGCTGTACCCACTGGATTCTTCAGGTAGATTTGCTGTCACACCTACTGGTAGTCTCATTTACTTGAAGCATCATCGATTTACTTTTGGTGTTCTCCCATTGATGCACGCCCTTGTTTGGCTCTCAGGTGTTGGACGGACGCAATTTTGTGTTCAGTGCACTGGGATATGGATTATGGCCCGGTATGGTTCTCCTTTCAGAGATTGTACAGACAACTATCTTGGCTGATTTTTGCTGTTACTACCTCAAAAAGTACGTCCTGATGCATGAGTTACAGTTTGAACCTTCATCCCTCACATGACTTTCTTTGAAAATGTTACATTGCTCCACTTCCTGACATTCTTTGTAGCAAGAACTAACGCCATGTATAGTATATTGGTAATGAATTTAGACCTTCTGAAAATTGGACAACAAGAGAAGTCAAAAAGGCTGCTATCAAAAAGGTTGCTATCCTTTTTAGGAGAGCCCAATTTGTCGCCAAACTTTTCAGTGTAATGATATGGTGTTTATTGTGGCAGTGTAATGGACGGCCAGATGATGGTGCGGCTTCGTTCAGGTGTGGTTTAAAGGCTGCTGTCAATAGGCCACTTAACTGTACTATACAAGTAAAATAGATTGTCACCAGACAGTCTCATTCTAGTTCAGGCCGTCTTCTCTTACAAGCTCTCCAGGGTTAATGGCTTAGGAAGGGGTTGTATCTCGAAGGTGCTAGCTCCATGTGATGGTTGTTGGCAGCATGGAACAGAACCGAGTCCATTATTGATAAGGCAAAGTATCCTTTGTTGACATGAGAATGCTCTGCTGAAGCTGACATGAGTTGTTATCTAGACCTTTATCTCACTTGATACTTCCTCTAAATGCGATGTGCCTTAATCAACCTTTTTTTTTAAGCAAGAGCATTTAGAGGAGGTTGCTCTAGTTCCTTCAACCTTCAATGTCTGGAGTCTTAAACCACCTTTTTTTTTAACATGTTCGAGGGCGGCTGTTAAGCATGCCATGAGAAGGATTGACGTAGTGCCACATTGCGGGTGCCCTGAACAATGGATAATAAAGTTTGCAGCACAGACTGTGCTATGGCGGCCTTCACGTGTCCTTTCTTTCGACTTGTTGTAGGTCTAGTTTTGGACGGATGTCGCTTCGGCACTGTTGTTGTTGGAAGAACAACATGGATGCGTGGTCCGAGTTGCACCTCCACTTCTCTTATTTTCATCCCATCTGGAGTTGTCCTTGCCTGGCTCTCCAACCCATTTAGAGCAGCATACCCCATTTCTATGTCAATCCTCCTCATTGAGATAGTTTTTAGAACAATCTGCAATTAGTCTTGCTTTATCTTAGACGTAGATTATTTAGATTCATTCTAATACAATATTACTAGCTTGACTTCTAAGCTACGACACACAATATGAAAAAATCTTTATAACAATTATAATTTGTGTGGCAACTACAATGGCGAAATCTTGGCCATAAGTAGTCTTCAACTTCATTGGTAGTTTCTTTACGGTTACCATTTCTAATGAAGGATTGCAACCCTTCACGAAAAAGTCGCAAGCTCTTCCTATCCATGTCTTTTAATGAATTTCAACAACTCTTCATTCTACATATCCATACTTTTAAGACATTTAAAGCCTTTTGGAAGATTGTTCACACTTAAAATCTAAAATTGTACATGAAAGCTAAAAATTCTCTCTATACGTAGGCATGATTATCGTATGTCTGAACACCAAACTTTATACAAATTTCAACCACCACTTTGCTTATGATGAAGAATTTAGAAAACTCCTAAGGAAATGGTACTTGTATTTGTTTGTTAGCAATCCCAAATGAATGTTCTTGAAAGATTTCATCATTTGATGAAGTTGCAAGATCCTCATGTCGACTATTTTGATAAACCTCTATTCATGCTTTTGTCTATAATTTCTCCTTCAAGCCCTTCATTGTCAAATTCAAACATGCTCTTTTTTCTCCATCTTGTATTTTTTCCAATTACTCTTTTTCAATTTCTTTGGCTTCTATACAAAACCCACGGTCAACAATTGCTTTACCATATTGCAATCCAACACCAACAACTTCTGCCATATGATTACCCTGCAAAATGGAATTAGTATAATTCAAAATCATTAGAATGATTTGTAAGGCCTACTATTCAATGTACATTATCATTCCAAGACAACATCATTCCAATTTTATACAAATATACCACAATGTTAAAAAAACATTATGAATCATAAATTCAATTCTATATCTTTTGAATAAACTTCTTAGAACTCACCTCAAGTTGCAAGAGAGAAATCAAGTTTAATAAAACATCCACTAGTTTGTGTGTAAGCTATTTATCATCTCTGAGAATTATGAATCAATGATAGAAAACTCATTAGTTAGATATATTAAACATCCATCCTAAAATTATAATAATATTTTAGCTAGCTTCACGCACGGAATGAAGCCAAGTTAATAAATTCATAATAACCCCCTATTCTGTAGAATAATGCAGATATTAGGGGCGTTTCATACTAAGCCCAAGGGCCGCACTCCATTGAAAACCAAACTATGCCGAGGGCCCGAGTTTTGGAGTTGTAAAAAATTATTAAAATTATTTTAATGAGAAAATGTTCGGCCCCTCGGCAAGAGTTTGGGTTTCTATTCTTGTTGGACCCAAACTCTCCTCGAGGGGCCGAACTATTGGCGCCAAAATACTCAAAAAGTGCTGCCATGTAAGCATTTTGGTGCCCTTCGGCCCTTGGCCCTTGGCCCCTAGTGTGAAGGCCCACGGGTCGATTTTCAACTCTAGGCCAATCAAATTGCTAGAATTGCTCGGCCCCTCGAGCTCCGCCCCTAGTGTGAAACCCCCCTTAATGAGAAATAGATGTATTCATTCTTTCTCTTGTTTTCACATTAATCTACCTACAATACAACTTGAAAACAATTGTTGCATATAAAAAAAAAACACAATTATATACATGGAATCTTATATTTTTACATTCATTTGTAAAAAATCAACTAGTGCTTCTAATCAGACAAGTGGAATTTACTGCTTTTTCCCATCCCTTCACCAACAAACTCAAATTGCATGTCCAAGAGGCACGTACACTTGGCTTTCCGGGATAACTTACGAAGCAACTCTGATCCCCACAAGCGCTTCACATTATAGAGCATAGAAATCACCAGATTACAGCAACTCAAAATGTCATTGGGATTTCGTAAGCGATACTTGGACACCGGGTAGCCTTCTAACATTACAAGCTCATGTACACTTGCCCTTCCTAGCGCCTCATCAAGAAGAGAGTATACATTTTCACCATTGTCCACCTTCTCCTCCAAGAACGGATTCAACTCGACTGACTTGAGCTTGTCGTACAAGTTCAACACAAAGCTCGCACTCTCACCACTCCCAAAGTTGTGGAGGAACACGTTGTAGTTCATACCTTCTTCATAAGGAGACGAGGACGAGCCAACAACAATGGCTCCTTAGACTGGTCCCGGAAATGGTTGGCTATGGCTATGGCTATGGCCACAAAAATCACAAACTTTGGCTTTGGATTTGCCGGCTTCCGCCATGGCTACACAGCTAGTCTGTCAATACCGCCTATCAATAGAAAATGAATAAACACAGAAAAATGTGATCGAGGGGAGCAGATTATGCGACTACTTTGCAACTTGGATGACATCCAGAAATAAACTAAAGCCGAAGACCCTTAACCCCTAAACAACAGTTTGTTTATACGGGGGACAAATCGATTTTGGGCAGGTTCTTGAAAATCCATTTTTAATGATAACTTCTTGAAATTTTTTCTCCTATTAGAAATACGGATTATCTTTGCATGGATTTTTTTTTTTGGGCCCTGTAGGGAAAAAGTTATGGTGCTTCAAACATTAAAAACTCGACTCTTTTGGCATGTGATCAGGGTACTATAGTGACAAATAGTGCTATTGAAGAGTTGACAATTGTACTTAATTGAGGCGAGTAGTAGTGAAGGAAAGTTCTTGGGTACCTTCATTGTTTTCAATTAAAACGCATAGAAATTAAGGATTTTTTTATAAAACTATATTTTCCTATTATTAAAATATAGCATAATGGTTCTATTCACTGTTTGGATTTTAAATCCAACAAGTATTTATCTAATAAAAAAAATTGCTTTCGTGAGTTAAAAGCCACTCTCTAAACCCCAGGTCTTTACAGGTCCATTTTTCTTATTGTAAATTACTTGTGATTTTTGGCGTGCGATGGCCTAACACATGTTAAAACATAAATCCATTGACTTTATGCAATGTATAATGGAATAATATGCCATTATCTTGAGCCAAAGTATGCTGAACCAACCCAAGCACCGTAGAAAAAACTATTTTGCACTCTTCAAATGCATATATCTTTTGATCCGTACGATTAAAGTTTACAAAAAAATTAGAATGTATTCTTATAGTAGTTATCTTGAAGATCCAATGGTTGAAGATAGTGAAAAGACGTTTGAATAAGTCTAATAATATCTCATCTCAAAGTGACAGTTTTGGGGTGGTTTTGGTGAAGCACAAGGCCGGGTCCTTTAGGGGTCAATACGTGTTGGTACTCTTAGGCAACAACACTAATAACAACACTGCATGACAAATTTCGGGTCAGATTTCGGGACACTTTTGGAGATGCTGAATCTTACTAGTAGAATGACGCCTAATGCAAGTGGCTCCACCTTCCAACGAACTTGCTTGCTCTTGGCATAAGCTACCACTAATGAGCTATCACAAATATATTCCCAAAGTTGGGCTTGACAACAGTGACAAGCCAAGGGGGGTTGCACGCATACATACTTAAAAAGTAAAAGAATGGTGAACACTAACACTTTAAATATACTACGATCTACTTTACTACCAAAAGTAGACTGCTAATTTACTCAACCACAACTTGACACGGTGATGCGTATGACGCCACGTACCTTGACAACTAGCTTCGAGGGGGGAGAAAATCATTGATAACAAACCCATGAAATTAAAATTACAAGATTTTGAATTTCAATAGGGAGAGTGACATGGGTAATTTATTGTAGAGATAAATAGTACTACTATAGATTTTGAACAAACCTACTGTAGAGCTGAATAATACTACTATAGAGTTTGAATAAACCTATTATAGAGTTGAATAGTGCAATTTTTGGTAGCGAGTCGCAGTGCATGCAAGTTCTTTGCAATCCTCATTGTTTTTTTTTAATTTTTTAACAAATATCTTCTACTAGAAAAATGCATAGTGATTATATACACCATATGATATGGATTTTGGATCCAACAAGTATTCTGTATTTGAGAAATCTATATTTTTTTCCATTATAAATGGCCACTTTCCATACCCCTAGTCATTGCAAGTCCATTGCTTCTATTCTAAATACCTCCATTACTTGTGATTTTTGGCATGCAATGACCTAACACAAGGCAAAACATTGATCCATAAAATTTATGCAATATGTAGTGGAAAAATATGCCATTATTTTGAGTCAAAGTACGCTGACCCTGTCCATGCAAGGAAGAAGGTTAAAAGAAATTAGAGTTGTATACATGCTGAAAATGTATGATCTCGATTTTGACTATTGAAAGCACTTGCTTTAAAAATTCTTAACAGTTATCTACATGGGCTAAAAACTATTGTGTTTAAATTTATTTTTATTTTCATATACAAAAATTGACTAGGATATTTCAACTTCTCCTTGGTGTGAGAATTTTATATTACCATATGCATCGGTCTTGTTTGGACACCCCCATTATGAACCAATTTTTTTTAACACACTGATTTGGACACAATGGGTATCACCTAGGTATTAAATGAGTATTTCCTAGATACTACAAGGGTATGACCTTGGCATTACATGGATATCACCTTAGACAAATATTTTATATTTTCCAAAGAATTTGGATAATCTCAATTTTGAATTAATTATATACAAAACTGACCAATGCGTGAGGTAATCAAGGATCTAGATTTATAGTCATTATCATTTTTTGCTCTTACTTTGACAATGAGAAGGAACAATCATGGATTATGATGATATAGGAGTACACTAAAAATGACATTTAGTGTGTCCACACTACATGGTTTATAAAAGCTATGAGTTCGCGAAGAGATTCTTATTCCTTTAGAGAAACGACTTGCGATGCGCTTGGTCACTCTTGGAGGGTTGGAAACAACAACTAAGGCAACAAAGATGTTGAGATTGGACAAAGAAGTAGGATTCTATGCTTGAGCTATGGTGCTTTTTGGAACAAGGATTCACGGTATAAATTAGGAAGAGGATTCTTGTGAATTCTCTTTTGGCATTTTATTTAAAAGTACAGGTTGTTTGCCATTGACTGATTATGATTGATGCAAAGGAAGAGTGATACAATTCTGTTGTATTTACGGTTAAATTAGGGCTCAAGACTTTAATTCTTACACTCATCCCTCATAAATTTTACCTCCAATAAGTTATGTCAATAATTTAAAACCTCGACTAATATAACCTTATAACCATTGCTTACTGCCTCACCTGTGCTCTTGCCTCCATGTCCACCTCCAGCCTCCTCTCCAGTCTTCGCGCCAACCTCATTGTACCTCAAACGTACGGTGAAGGTGGATGGAGATGGAATTGGATGAAGTTACCAAGCCTTCTACTAAATCCAGTACTAACTTCTAACCTCTACTAACTTCTTACCTCCTCCATCCACCGACACCATATTTGGCTGTAGAGTGTATCTACTTCTGCTCCACTTACATCGCTTCTCAGTGTTGTGTTACTAAACAGAATTATGCAAAGACATACATCTGTAAAATTGCCATTCTTCTGCAACTGACGAGTCCATGAATACCATCATGGACATCAGGATCTACAAAAGTTCTGAAAACGGGCTCGTTCATTTCATCCATTGTTGTACTTGACAATGATACGTCTTGGTTCACATGTTGTGGTACTTGACAAGGCTTGATGGTGATGGTGAAATGAACCACGCCCCTTTCTTTGCCATCACTTTGGTGAAGTGGGTATGTGAATACCTTTGAAGGAACTCCGGAGAATTGTACATCCTTCAAATCAAATGTTGCCATTCCCAAAGGTTTGTCGTTCCCAACTTTTGAGATTCTATGCAGAACCTGAATGTTGAGTTGGGTCTTGTTTGAAAAAACATGTTCCTTCTCACAGATGATTTCGAGTGTTGTGTTCCAAATGGGATTTTTGCCTTCCTGAAGTTTACTTTCTCGTTTTTGAAGCTCGTCAGAGGATATCCATGCTTGTGTGTATGGCCTCATGGTTGATAGTTTTTTCAGTTTTTGTAAACCATGTTTTTGTGGCCATTGTAGACCTTGGGCGGAGAGAATGTTGACCTCAAGAATTACTTGGCAGTTTGTGGCTTCTAAAGTCTTTGTTCGAAGGAGATCTAATTCTGTCCATACCATATTCTTCAGTTGGTACAATATACCATCTCTGTTTAGCACTTAATTTAGAAATTAAGAAAGTCTAGAAGTTGAAAGACAATGTATTAGAAACATGGAAATGTAGATTAGAAATATTACACTGAAAAATCATATTATATAGGTGATTGGTGATACTACAAAGTAAAATGGGCTATGGAGCATTTTAAGTATTTAAGGAAGTTAAAGTAAAGGTAAAAGTAAAATGAGAATGCAATTCAAGTACACAAGAGGAAAGAAAAAGAAACATCAAATGAAAGGTATGTATGTAAAGTAAAAGAAATATGAAAGAACTAGATGAAGAGAAAGTAAAAGAAATGTTGAAATCTTAATAACAATTTATTTTAAGAGAAAGAGGAAAATAAAAATACTTCAAATAGACTCATAAAGATTTAGAACTGGGCTTAGGATGATTTCTTTATTGCAATTTAAAATATTAAATTCCTTGTTGAGTACTCTTTTATAGTATAAAACTTTCACTCCAAGTGGAGTCAAAGTTTTCTCACCTTGTTGGACAAAGTGCAAAAATTAGCTTTTAACTTGTTCATAAAAATTAAAGATCATTTTATTTTATTTTGGATTTTAAAAAAAAAATCATAGTTTAACTCCTAAAGGCCCAAGGCATTTTCACAACAAGAACACTTTGAAACTCCTTGTTCTAGTGCAATGAGTATTGAGGTAACCTAAACGTTTTATTTCTACATCTAACCGTAGGATCTAAACTAAGACTTATTTTTTAACGTCCTCACAAAATTTCAAAACCTTTGACCGCACGGATGGAAAGATTATAATGTTTGAAGTAGAGAAATTTGTTCTTTTTCTTCCCTGCATTGAGTGGATCAGCAGACTATGACTTCATTTGGTGTCAAATTTTTGCACTACACAAGGTCTGAAAGCATTACCATCATGTTAATCATGATCTTATTTCCTTGCAAACTGACCAATTTTTAGAGGTAGAGAAAGGGTGTGGTGTATTCAAACCAAATGTGCAAGGATTGGAGGTTCAAAAATTGACAACTCATGTTTTATTTTTTGTGAAGTTATTATGTTTTAGAATGAGAATCCAAATGGTCTATAAAAAGGTTTATACCACACAATGCTATGGAAAAATAATAATAATAAAATATGAAGATCTCAAAGTTTTATGTGGAAAGGAAGAAAATTTTTTGGTACCTTGCCCGACAAAGTGTGACAATGTGTGAAAATGTTGGACTTAGATTATTATGCTATTTTCTACTAAGACAAAGATTTTTGTTGACAATGTGAAAGGAAATAATATTATTTTTTAGTATAGAGAATCTCACATTTGATAGAGTGTTCTAGCAAAAGTTTTTGGAGGTGCCCGACGTGTCCGCTCTCCCCGTTTGAAATTCAAAAACCTATAACTTCTGCATAGGATGTTGGATCTAGGGAAAAATTGAACTTACACGAAGCTTTTAGCAATGTCCATCTATGCTAGAACTTCCGAAAAGGAATGTTAGAAATTGACACCATAAGATCCTGCTCAAACCTTCAAAAACTTTTGCTAGAACACTCTATCAAACGTGAGATTTTCAATACTAAAAAACAATATTATTTCCGAGGGGACTCTTGGGCCTTTAGAGGTTAAAAAGTTTCATGAGCATGTTAAATAGTTGATTTCAATTTATATAGAAATTAGTTCATTAATCCCTAAGGTACCGTGACAGTTTTACACCAAAAACACTTCAAAATTGTTGGATTCTAGTGCAATGAACAAAATTGTTGACTTCACTTGGTGTCAATTTTTGCACCACACAAGGTCTAAATTCATCACCATTTTTTTAAGCATGATGTTAATTCCTTTTACACCAATTTTTAGAGGTAGAGGACGGGTGTAGCATATTTGAATCAACTATGCAAGAAGTGGAGGTTCAAAATTTGCCAATTCACACTTTAATTTTTTGTGAATGAAATATGTTTTAGATTAAAAATCCGAATGGTCAATAAGAAGGTTTACACCACATATTGTTGTGGACAAAATAAAAAGTGAAAATTATAAAGATATCTAGGTTTTATGTGGAAAAGAAGAAGTTTTTTTGGTACCTTGCCCAACCATGAGTGACAATGTGTGAAAATGTTTGACTTGGGTTGGTATGCTATTTTTCACTAAAGACAAGAACTTTTTTTTGAGAGCATGAAAGGAAAAAATATTACTTGCTATTGTAGGTGAAGGGCACCTTCGGCTGTAATTAATTCAAAAAAGGCATGCCAAATTATTTGGGAAATTATTGAGTGAAAATGCCGAAATTGAAGAAAATATTAATATAAAAAATCTTTGGACACCAAGGACATCAATGGGGAGTTATTGCCTGGAAAGCCTTGATTCTTGGAAGTGTGTGCAAAAGAGCTCCAAGTAGGGAGCTTGAGGTCTTAGGTTCAATTCCCTTGGCTATCAAAATAGGCTAATTATAGTAATATGTGAACTCTTGCCGAAATCTTCTAAAATTTCTTTTAGAAAGCCGAACCCACTTTTTTGACTTTAATTAATTATTTGGCGTCCAAGTGCCGAAGGTGCCCTTGACCTATGGTAGTATTGAAAATCTCACATTCAATAGAGTGTCCTAGCAAAAAAATTTGGAGGTGCCCGAGGTGCCCGCTCTCCCCATTTGAAATTTAAAACCCTATAACTTTTTCATCAAATGCCTAATTTAAGGAAAAAAATAATTCCCACTAAGGTCTTGGTAATGCCTTTCTATAGTAAAAATGTAAAAGAAGAATGTTGGAAATTGACACCATAGGAACCTGACCAAACTTTCAAAAATCCCATTTTTGACACTTGGTCTTTTAGGGGTTAAAAACTAGTTATATTTTGGCAAGTTTTAAACATTTGTTTCTAGCACAATTGTTCAGAAAATGCTTCACTTCTTCCTTCCTCCAAAAATTGTTGTACATGGAACTAACGTCATGTACATCATATTGATTTAAATTTTTTGAACTTTTATAATGCAAAATGTGACAAACAATTGATAGTATACGAAGAAAGAAGTTCTTTATCTTCAAGCACAAAAATCTTCCAATCTCTTTAGATAAGTGTTCTGAAAATATGTGAGCACATGCTTTTAGTAGAGAGTAAGATCTTATGGTTGGGATGGAATTAAAAAACTTCTCGTTTATTTTGACTCTTTGCACCAATATGAGATTCTTGAAGTGTTTTTGGTGAGAAATAATCAAGGATTTTATGGGATATGGTTGTTCTTCTTCCCATCTAGAAAACCTTCACCAATATAATATGGCATTGAAGGATTTTTGGAAGCACTTGTTACTTGTGTTAACCCCTAAACTACCAAGAGTCCCCTCGAGGAACTCTTGAAGGTTTGGGCAGGTTCCTCTTGTGTCAAATTATAATGTTATTTTCTGAAATTTTTACTGCAAATAGTAATTACTAAAAGCTTTGTGTGAGTCCAATTTTTCCTCAATCGGACATTTGATGAAAAAGTTATAGCATTTTGAAGTTCAAATGGGGAGAGCGGGCACGTTGGGCAACTCTAAAAACTTTTGCTAGGACACTCTATTGAATGTGAGATTTTCAATGGTAGCTAATAATATTATTCCTTTCACATTGTCCACAAAAATCTCTTGTCTTTGGTGAAAAATAGCATATTAATCCAAGTCAAACATTGTCACACATTGTTGGGCAAGGTACCCAAAAAATCTTCTTCCTTTCCACATAAAACTTTGAGATCTTTATATTTTTACTTTTTACTTTCCCCACGGCTTTATGTAGTGTAACCCTTTTCATTGACCATTTGGATTCTCATTCTAAAACATATTTAGTTCACAAAAAAATAAAACGTGAATTGACATTTTCTGAACCTCCACTCCTTGCACAATTTTATTGAATATGCTTCACCTTTTTGTTTACCTCTAAAAATATGTATACAAGGAACTAATATCATGCTTAACATGGTGGTAACATGGTGGTAATGAATTTAAACCTTGTGTAGTGCAAAAATTGGACAGCAAGTGAAGTCAAAGTCCCCTAATCCACAAAACCGAGGGAAGAAGTTGAACCCTATTCTGTACTTCAAACACTATTAATCTTCGTGTAGTCAAGGTTTATCAAATTTTGTGAGTATGTTACTTGGTATATCTTTAATGAGATCTCACGGTGAAAACTAGAAATATAAGTTTTCCTTTTCTTCCTTACTCATTGCACTAAAACTAGTAGTTTTGAAATGTTTTTGGTTTGGAAATGGCTTGGTAATTTAGGGGTCAAAGAAGTAGAAACACAATTTTTGCAAAGAAAAAAAGAGATGCAAACAAGTCCACTTGTATCCTTCAGGTAATCTTCACATATAAAAGGTTATACACAAAAAAATAAAAACATTGTGGATACATACACATATATGTATAATGTTTTCATCATTTTATATCCAAGTTTTGATGTATTTTTCTTCATACATCATTACATACATGTATCATAATAGATACCACATCCCAATATTCCAAAAGTTGGGAAATCAATCTAAGAATAAAACCTACTTCTATAGAAAACATGATACCTATGATAATGTCGGAGTTTTTTCATATTGCAAAATGAGTTAAAATCAAATACCATTATATTTATATTATTCAAAAACATATTGTAATAAGAATTATCCTTTATAGAAAAAACTCATACACATTTACATCGTCACAAATAAACACTTAATTGTATATTTGTCTTTACAACTTCCAAAAATTGCACATGTTTGACTAATTATTGTGCCTCACATACATTCATCTATAATATGTTTGTACCCATTGCTTGCTCCAACATTATTGGAGGTGGATGGTCTCCCATATTTGACTCCAAAAGTGATGCGATCATGTCAAAAACACAACTCACGTCAATTTTGTGATAATCATCCCTTGCCTTCATCGTATGTAATGTACCAGTGCCCAGAAATGCTTATATAACTATTTCATCCACCACATGATCTTGAATTGTTTTTGTGAAAATAAATCCACCTTTCGAGGGAAGGAAAATTTGACTTTGATGTCCACCATTATCTGATCTTAAAATACTCCACTTATTGACATCAATTGTAGATGATGTCAAAGGTACACATACATCAAATTGTTTTACTATTCTTCTCCTAGTAATCCAATATGATCCTCAAGAGTTGCATCTCACCACTTTTTGAACGTTTCTTCTTTGGAACTTGATTTTGAAGAATAAAAAAACCAAGTTTTATTTCTTGTGTTCTACACTACTGGAAAATATTTCTTTGTTCAGTTATACATGACCCATATTACTATGAGAATTACTAAAACAAATTGGTTGAGCAGAGTTATTTCTGTGAATTATTTATTTATGTAATAATTCTTTTAGCCACGTTGGTTTCTCATCCATCTGCTTACGTGGACCATCATCTTCAGGGGATAATGAGGTAGCTACTGACGTGGATTTTGGTATGACATGGAATTTACGGTGGCAATGGACGTGGATGATGAGCTACACTAAACATCGCATTTAGTGTCGTCTACACTAAATACGAACTCTCACACTAAAAGGAAGAATTACAATTAGTGTAACGACACAACATTACACTAAATGTGAAACATTGCACTATATGTGAATTGCAGTAAACATGGGTAGTTTTTTTTTTAACTTTTGCACAACTAGTCTATGAAAAATCTTGCCGCAGTGAATAAAATCAGCACTATTCAAAGGAGCATAAGTCACTCAAAAAGGATCGGAATTACAGTCATGAGATGTTTTTTGACATCTACATTTTCTGTAGATTTCAAAAAATATATCATGTGTTTAATTTGAAGAAAATATGAGTCAATTCTGGGCATTTCCAGATTTTGGTGATGTAAATTCAACAAGAATAGTCAACATAGAGAAAACAAGAATAGTCAACATCTAATACTATAACAGGCGTCAGTGTCTGTCCGTCCGCCGCTCCTATCAGACCAAGAAGACCATAACCGTAGAACAGACCAAGAAGACCATCACCAAGATGGAAAATTTGAGAAATGCACTCACGTTTCTTTGTGCATTTGGTGGTTACTTTGGAGTTGGAGTACACACCGCGCACTGTAGCGCATCTGCATAACCCAACGTTGTTGTTGCAGCACCGCACGCAGTCTGCCACCATCGTTGGTGCCGATCTGCGCCAGGCGCGGAGTTCCGTAGCCAGGGTAGGTTTGTTGGTTTCTTGCGATTGTTGGAGAGATTGTTTAGGGTTTTTTTTTTAAGTGGATGTTGTGGAGTGAGGTTTTAACGGAGGTTGTAGGTTTCTCAAAGTTTTCTCAGAGTTTTTGGAACAACAATCTCACATCAACTAGAATGCAGGTATGAAAACGTGACCGGGGGAGACGTTGGGACGAAGCTGGAGAGGGATCGCACGAGTCGGTTGCAGTGAAGGAGGCCTGGGGCGTTGCCACGAATTGGGTGGGATGTGGGCACGAATTGGGTTTTGCGCGACGATGAGCCTGGTGGTCAACATGCAGCAGCGACGGACTGTGGCGTCCAGGAGGCAAAACCAGGATCCTAACAGAGATGGTGAGTTTGGATTTGTTTGGGGTGTGTAGCCATGTGTGAGAATGTGGGGTTAATGACTTTGGGTTTTGCTGTTGTTTTGCGGATTGGAGAGTTGTTGATGTTTGCTGCTTTCGGAGAGTAGCTGGTGGTGCGTTGATTTGTGGTTTCTTTTGTTTCCTTTGCATAGCCTGGAGTGAGAGAAGGAGTGACTCTGTATCACGAGTGAGTGAGTTGAGGAGAGAGTCGACATCTAAAATCGAGAGAGTGAATTTGTGTCACAAGTGAGTGAGACCAGGAGAGAGGCGACATCTGAAGTCAAGATCAAGATGAGGAGTTTAAACCATGTATACGAATTTTGATGTGTTGTGAGAATTTTGAGACAAGCCAGTTTGTTGCTTGAATCGGGAGATATTCTTTGCCCGGGATTGGGAGGTTGAATCGCATAGGATTGTGGCCTTCTAGGGTTTGAGCTCATGTCTGTGGAATGTGAGAAAGTTGTAGCAAAGATGTGGACCACAGTCCTCCTTGAAATTTGAGACTTGCTTGCATGGTTTTAAAAATTTTGAATAACATTGTTCATTTTAGTTGGGTGTCTGGATCATGATAAATTTGAAAAATCAATCAGTCTTATTTAATGTGTGCATTCTTATCGCAATGTTGCTTACATGATGCACGTTTGTGCAAGAAGGAGGAGCCAGAGCTATGGTGGTTGGACTTACTCTTCGTGTGTTGCATTGGGTTGGCTTTCAACCGTGCAGGAAGTGGATACGATTTGTTCTGGGAGAATGACGTGATGCGTTGTGTATGGTATATACGGTGTGAATATGATTATCAACCCTATTTCGTCAGTTGCCACCAAGAATGTGTTCTAAATTCTTGGTCCGTCCTTTGGATTATCTGTCGTTGGTTTCGTTTGAGCCGAAAATCTTACTCCAGTTTACGAAATAGAAGCTCACTTGGAGCATTGTATGATCGTTTTTTTTTAATCTTTACCCCACGTTTGATATGCTTCTCGATATCAACCAAGGATGATACATAGCATGAGTAGGTGGGTTGAATTTTAGGGTCACTATATTTGAGCAGAGGTTTGGACGCATTAGTGGTGACAAAACCGTAAGTTGTGCTTTGTGCAGCTTCAGTTTTGTAAGTGAGAAGTTCTGTGTCGGTTTTGCCCCGAATTGCAAGCTGTCTTCCTTGGTGTTTTCCTCCATGTCACCACAATGTATGACTGACCTTTGCTGTTGTGCAAATATATGTTATGCAAATTTTATTCTGAGGAGCACTAATAAAAAACCTTACCCGGTCGGAACGACGGGTACCGATACTAGAAGAGAATAAATACTTGACGGCTAGTAGGCGGTTGGTGGAGGCATCATTAATGATGTTGGCCGCTAACACTAGTTGTGAACAAGTTCGCAAATAGTGTAGTAGGGTAATTACACTATTTGTGTGACTACACTAAATGCGATGTTTAGTGTAGTTCCCGCACTAATGTGTAATTCTATGTGAAAGCTTATGTGTCATCTTCTCATTCGTATTAAATGTCTCTTTTGGGACCCATTTATTTTGATGTGGTGGCATTTTTATTGAATGAAGTTAATAAATGCACTGTCTAGTTATTTAACACTTATTGTACACTATAACTATAGTATTTTAAGTTATTTTTGTAATACGAAATTACTTTTTATAAATGACATGCACATATATAGTGATTCCATATTTATTTTCTAGTGATTGCGTAGTGATTAGGGAGGTATTCTCTCGTGGTTGTGCTAGATCTATGTAATATTACTTGTACCATAGGTGAACCTCTATTTCGGCGTTTATTAATTAGAAAAATGCTTGCCAAATTAAGTGGGAAGATTTTTAATGAAATTGCCGAAACTAGAGAAACTATATATCTACAGATTTTGTCACATTGGAAGACATCAAAGGGGAGTGGGGCTTGGAAAAGCCTCCCGTCAAGGTTGTGCACGCATGGAGGCTTCGATCTAGAACCCCAAGGTCTTGGATTCAAACCCCAAGGTCTTGGATTCAAACCCCACGGTCGTCAAATGTGCTAAATACAATAATATGTTATTTCTTGCCAAAATTTTATTTTATTTTATTTTGGATGCTGAATGGCCTTTGCTCACTTTAATTAATTATTCAGCATGGAGGTGCTAAACTAGAGGTTTACCTACGGTAGTTATACGTAGTTATATTTGATAAGTGCATATACAATATGTGAGAAAAAATCTAAAGCCATAGCTATTCATTTATAACTTGTAAAATAAATTTTACATTGATTTATTGTCATTTTCAACAAATATTCAATGGTGGTTGTATGAACAAATTACTATGACATCCGCTAATTAACGTTATTGTATACTAGGAACACGGAAATCACTACAAAGTGCTTCATAATACATCCTAGTATTAAAAAATCAGGTTGATTGAGACCCAACTTGCTTGCCATCTGGGCATAGAGATCGTCCATTTCTTCATAAAGACATGCATGCCTTCTCCTGTCCAGTCATACACAAGTAAGGTTGGATGACCTATAACCACCAACTTAAGCTTGCTGACCTATTCATAGCGTTTGTATACGTGGTAAGAATTTTTTTGGGAATTCAAAATAGGATTTCATGAATATTGCAATTGTCGTGACCATTTATTTCTTCATATTGAAATTGCTACAAATATTTAAAGTGGATAGTAAGCCATGACCCATTCTCGACATACCAAACTCTCTACTTCCACAGTAAGTTGTGCTAATGACCACTTATACAAGAGACTAAAAACCGAGAGCTTTGAACCAAGTATAAACTGACATCCAATCATAACTGACTTTCCTATCATAACTGACTTTCCTAAAATTTCATAAATGGGGTGGACGGGTGGTGGTTTTGCCCACATAAGACTGTTGATTCTGGGGTTGGTGGTGGTGATAGGTTATCCAACCTTATTCACCATTGTTTGCACGCCTTGCAAACTTGAAAGCAACAAAATCATGTAATAATATACTCACTCAGAATAAAGTTCCATAAGATTTATGCTATGTACAGTATAAAAAATTTGCAATTATCATGAGTCAAAAAACGTTGACCTTGTCTCCGTATGGAAGAATAAAACCATATTGCATTCGTATGCATGTACCTAACAATCCTTGTGGTCAAAGTTTATGAAATGTTTTGAGTATCTTGTTGTAAAGTAATCTAGCCCCTCACCGCCATCTTCCTGTTAGGGCCGCTTCACACCTACCGCCCGAGTCGAGAGTCCGTCGGTTTCCACCAATGAGATTGCTTGAATGGCCAAAGTCCGGCCTCTCGGCCTTCACACCAAAGGCCAAAGTCTAAAGGCCATTGTCTTCCAATGTGCCTACATGGCAGTACTTTTGGAGAGTTTTGGCGCCAAGGCGACATACTCTTGAGCAATACTTGGGTCGCCGTTTTTAGTCGACCCAAACTTCCTTTGAGAGTCTGTCGATTCTTTCAATAAAATAATCAAAATCTAACAAGATCTAGACCGTTAGATGAAAGAGGCCGAATTTCTTGGCTGATTTTATTTGGCTGATTTTTTTGGCGTCATGATATGGGGTTTGGACTTTAGACTTGGGCTTTGGGGCTTCACACCGTAGCCGCCCAATGGCTTCAATATATATATTTTAATGTTTATTTAATCTAAAAGTCTGGACTCTCGCCATAGTTTGGGCAGAAATTTTGACGGACGGACAGTCGACTCGGCGTGGTGTGAAGCGGCCCTTAGTGCCACTCTACAGATGGTCCCATTTCCGCCCATATAATCTTTCACACATCCAAATTGAGGCTTGCTATTGGTCAAGATCCCATACTTATGTTTTTTTTGGCACAAAGACAAAGCAAAGTTTGAATTAGAGAGAACCGGGGAACCATTAGAAAATACAGGCGCGCCAAGGCCGGCAGTGCAGAACCAGAAGAATCGGGACCCTAATGAAACTCTCTAATCCACACCACCCCGTTACCCGACCTCGTACACAAAGCCTTGTTTCAGCCCCATGTGGAGTCAAAATTGATCGCAGCTTCGGACTTGTTCATCTCCGAGTTGGTTGTCCGAATTCTATCCCACGCAATCCTACCATAATCAGTGAGGCCTTGCCAAATTACATTTTCAACCTTGTAGGGTTCCAACGATGTTGATTGAACATCCAATCGTTCCAAACAATCCATAGAGTCCAGATGGCGATGCCACGGAGCAGCAGCCAGAACCTACTAAGTTTTCCAAATTTTCGAGGAGGGTGGGATGCAAACATGGCTTGCTAGAGGGTGGGGAGTCTCCATCTTTGCGTGGGGGAGCTGCTAATGTGTTGGAGGACTTTAACAGAGAGCCATATGGAGCGCGCCTGCGGGTAGGACCAGAATCTATGGACAATGCTCTCCTAGGTTGCAGACCCTACAACTAGCATCAATGTTATGGGCAACCCGGCTTCTCCATTGGTTTACAGCAATGGCCTTGTGCCAGAGTTGCCAAATCAAGCCCTCTTCCTTGCCAACTCTCTCAGAGTCCCAAACATTTCTCTATTTGAGCTTGAAGCCGGGGAGAAGAACCTGATTCCACTTTGTGGTGACAACATTAGAAGGTGGCCGCTTGGTGCACAACAAGTGCCTATTGAACTTGGTGGTATTGGAGTGCAGCGGTTCTCCATTTGTCGAGATGACCCTGTCTGGGTCCTAGCTGAGCAAGCTGGTCATCCCATAAAAGAGAAGGATGCCTTGCTTGCGTTCTCTTTGGAGCAGGATAACTCGCACTCTTTCAAGCCGCCTGTGAATGATGATGGTACTTGGATTTCCATTGATCGATCTCTAGAGAAGGATTCGTGTTTGGACAGCAACCGTAAAGAGCCCTCCTTGTTCCCTGAGTAACCAAGCATCTTGTTTACCTATTTCCCGCCTCCGAGTGAGCGCGACCCCAATGAACACACATCTAGGCGTGTGGTCATTCCTAGTATCAAAAATTCCAAGCCATTCACTGTTCTTTGCCAGGTGAGTACCAACCGTAACCCAATAATTTTGGGTTGGCCTGAGTCTATCTTCAAGTCTCTCAGGGTTCAATTTCGTCTCCTTCTAACCCATACCGAGGAGCTACCTCCTCGAATTTGAGAATCATGTTCTCCTTAAGAGACCATAAGTCTCTCGTGAACTCCAGTTCTTGTTGTGCAAGTTGAGCAGCTCGCTTTTTTGGAAACTCAAATTCCAGCCGTAACCCGCCAGATTCGATCCAGAGCGGTGTACTCAACCATTCCTCTTTGATTTTTGCCGGGGTGATGGACACTTCACTCACCAGAGCTCGCCATGCCGACTTAGTCTTGTTCCAGAGACGAGATCCGTTGGGGCCTTGAAAGCCTCGTTTCAAACCCGGGCCACCACATACTTGGTGGCCATTTCGCCCCTCATTCAGGTTGACAGTGTGATAGTCGAAAGCGGAGTAATGAACTAAAGTTTGACCTGCTTGAAAGATCCCATACATCGGAAGATCCCATACATATGGTCGGCGCTAACGGGGGTACCTAGTGGTAGTAACAGGCTAAATACGCTTATAAAATTTCAGGTTGGAGCAAAAGGATAACATGTGATTCCCAAGTCCGACATAAGGTAAGGGTCTCTTGATCCGACCATGTTTCTTAAACCGTCCCCCTCTGACATGTACACTGTAGGTACACTGTAGGTACTCTGAGTTAGAGGACGGTTTAAGAAACAGGGTCGGATCAAGAGACCCTTACCTTACATGTACCAATTCAGGGTCACTCCGGAATTCAACATGCAAAGGAACCCACGCCGTCCGATGACGCCTGATCAGACGGCTCACGGAGGCCTCACTGAACACGTGGCTAACCCTGTTCAGCACTATTGGCTCAGAAACAAAAGTGTCCACTACTGTCGGGAACGTCCACTACTGTTCACTGTCACCAATAGCGCACACGGAGGTCGATGACGCCTGATCGGACGGCATTCTATATCGTTCTTCAACTTCTCCTTGGCCACCATCGACAATCCAGTTGCTTCAAGACGTACTGGCAATCACAGCAGGAGGTAGCATGTTGTCCACGCTGCACTAGATTTGATCTTATATCGAGAAGTGCGTCTCACCTCCTGCTCATGCAATTATCGATCTCTGGTCTAGAATTATGTCAAACTACGAGTACCGTAACTGTCCTGGCAGTATTGGCTCTGTTGTCGCTGAATTTAAAGTATTCTGACTCGCTCTTTTGCATCTCTGCGCAGCTGTACTACTAGTTCGTTCCTTCGCGCTCGCAAGTGCAAACATGGAATCTGCGTGGATGAAGGATGTGTTTCAGGAGCTCTTGATCGGCTTAGGCTCTGGCATCGTCCTCGTTCTCTGCAGCTTTCTCTGCAAGCTGATACTGAAACGGTGGCATGCTCGTAGAGCAGCTCTTCGGGCTCGACCAACGTCACCGGGTAAAATATCATCACTGGACCAAGCTAATATTCTTGTTTGAATCTCATCCTACTTGATGTTCTGCAGACAATATTCTGACCAATATGGTAAAACATGTATAACCTCCCTTTTGTGTAAAGTGTCCCTATCTCATGTTGTCTAACATTTTAGCTCAAAATGCTCAACTGGAGTAGATAGGAATGCTTTTCTGCAACGGTTCGATTTCTGGATGTTTTTTCTATCTTAAACCATACTACACTAAACACTGAATATAGCGTAGAGGGATTATTGATGTAGATCACTCACACTAATTTCCATCAAAGCATGTGCATGCCAAGTTCTGATTGGGTATTTGTTCTCAAGCAAGTGTGTGTCAGTCAACAATTGCATGTAAATTTTCAATTAGTGTAGGAAATTTCAAATAGTTTGGTCAACACTATATTCACGGAACGGTGTAGTGAGTTTCGTGGATCAAGAATCGTTTCAACATTTGGTAGGATTTGAGACAGAAATACTGGGCGGCTCTGTCATTTACAAATTCGCAGGCTATGTTTTCATCCAAAATTCATCCAATATCTCAAGTTTACTATGCCATGGTCCCGGATTTGCTTAAATACCCTAGTTGAGCGTTGCACCAAGCCTCAGGCTTGGTAAAAAAAATCCAAAAAAAGCCTCTAGAATTCTAAAACGGGCAGGGCCAGAAAAATGGACCCACCCAAGGCTGAGGTTTGGTGCAACGCTCGACCAGGGTCGATAAAGAGATGCCATGGCCCCTATCATCTGAATCCTAGACATGTCTTTGCTCTCTTATTGCAGAATTGGTGTGAGGATTCTCATCAGGTTGATGTTTTCTCCAACAGATGCTGACTCTGGTGAACAATCCCTGCCTCACGCTGACGCCATGCAGGACATAGAAATGGGGTCCTTGAACAGCCGTGAAGGTAAAATTAAAGTTCTCTCTTTTAACCCCTAAAGGACCAGAGTCTCCTTCAGGGGGATTCCTTGATTTTTGGGCAGGTTCCTAAAATTCTCTCTTTTAACCCCTAAAGGACCAGAGTCTCCTTCAGGGGGATTCCTTGATTTTTGGGCAGGTTCCTAAAATTCGAAAAAAAATCAATTTTCTCTGAAATTTTTATTCTAGATTGCCTTTGATAAGAGCTTTGTGGACATATTTTTATTTTGTTTTTTGGATTTGTGGTTTGAAAGTTAGTACCACTTGTAGTTTTTGAGGGAAATTGTCAAGGAATTTTAGAGGTTAAATTGAACATGTATCCAGGGCTGGTTGCATCGGTTTCCTGTTCTATTCCTTTCAAATTGCTCTAGATATCTTTGAAATTTCATATGCAATTGGAGCGCCTCATCTGGTCATTCCACCGAAGAGAGCTTAGGTTATGTTGTTTCATTCATATGATATGATGTTTCCATCACGGCTTTTGTTTAATTCTCGTTTAATCCATTCCACAGTGGCTGATCTCCCGCGCTCATCTAGCCCTGACAATATTGGTAATGCTGCTGAAGAGTATATGGGAAACGACCTCCCAAACTGTGGACGGTGAGTTGGCCAAGCTTTTGTTTATTTTTTGAATCCCTCCAGTTCAGTTTTTATGAGTCACTTATAATTTCATATTGATGATAAATAGGGATGTGTAGCTCTTTTCGTTTAATCACCCTTGTCATTTTCCAGATCCAGTTTTCTGATTATTCAAGGGGCTTGACGTCAGAAGTGTAGTGTAGATTTATTGTCTATCTGTTAGGTTTATTCTCTATCAGTGTAAATAGTACAAAGAAGCAGGTACACCGTTCTGTGAATATAGTGTTGACTAGACTATTTGAAATTTCCTACACTAATTGAAAATTTACAGGCAATTGTTGACTGACACACACTTGCTTGAGAACAAATACCCAATCAAAACTTGGCATGCACATGCTTTGATGGAAATTAGTGTGAGTGATCTACATCAATAATCCCTCAACACTATATTCATTGTTTAGTGTAATAGAAGGTGTAGTGAACAATAAATACTAGGATAAAGTCCAACGCCTACTGTGCCTTTCTTGGAGATAGTCCTTTCCTTTTGTTACAAACTAAAGCTCACCTTCATTTGTGTTGTGTGAGGAATTTATTTCGAAGAAGATCATACGTGTTATGTTTGGAAACTACATGGAATTCTGCCAGTTTCACAGAAGGAGGCATCATGCTAACATCAACTGTCTAGGAAATAGCACGAGCTGCATTTTGTGTATAACTAATGCACGTCGTTTGGGTCTGATTGTTACATCTTTAGGAAGGTGAATGGAGTATCTCGTCCACCTCAATTTTTATGGTCTTCTCAAGGATTCAATCAGAGCCATGTTGCGACTTCTTGTGAGCATCGTCGAGCAAGGAACACTTACACAAGGTGCACAGAAAATTGAAGCATGTTCTAGAGCATGTTCTAGAGCAACGCCCAGCAGCAACCCAGATTATATACAACAGCTTAACCGACAAGTTAAGCAATGAGCCTTTGTGGAGAGAACAAACAATGATACATTTATTTTTCAGTGATAGCCAACATAATTACAATATTAACCCAAGTGATTTCATATTTTTCCAATGGGATGTGAATTACTTACAAATTTTCAAAGTGTGCTGCCATATTTGGTTCTTGGTTGCCAATAGGTACCTCTATAAGCGCCAACCAAAATTAAGGGGTATTGACTAGATTATGACAAACCTTCATTTGATGGGAGTGGGATGGATATACCCAAGTGTCGTTTTATAGGATTTGGTTGGTTACTATTAACTAGGGGGGTCACTTTAGATGTGAAGGATGTTTAGTAAAAATATTAGACACATGTCATATTTTTAGATGCTTAGAGAACAAGTTATATGTATTTATACTTAATTGTAGCAAAATTTGGTATTTTGTTGCACTTGTGAATATAGAGTACATTGATTTTTGAAAGGGAAGAGTTCACCAAATTCTTTAGTGAGGAAGTTGATTGAGCATTAAAACGATAAGGTATCATTATCTTCAAAGATTTCAAAATGAAAGGTTGTCTTAGCCAAAGAAGAAGAACTCCAATCTCCAATGGAGGTTGACTTGAAGAGTGTTTGTTGGTTCCACCACTAAGTCGATATCCACTAGACAAAGGAGCAGTCACATGGAACTCTTCTAGAGTCCCCGAGGGGACTCTTGGAAATGTAGGGGTTAATTAAATTGGAATGATAATCCATTGAATATAAAAATTAGCAACAATTTAACATTTCACTTACAAAAAAAATAGTTATTGCACAACAAAGCCAAGTTGAAAGGTAATTACAATCATATAAATTTATCTGAAAAAGATTGTGTACATTTGTATGTCACTTTCATGTGTGCCAATTATGCTTGGAAGTAGTTGTGAATATCTTGTGGAACTCTTTTTTCAAGACATAAAACCTTTTCCATCATTTGAAAAATTTCCTACATAATTTTGGAAGATTTTCAATTTTCAATATGTAGTTTATACAATTTAATTCACATCTCTACCTATTGTATCAACCTATAAATATATTTAAATTTCTAGCTATAAAATATATATCCATATTTTTAAAATTTATCTTTAAAATGATCTTAGAAAAGAAAGAAGTGAAGGTTTAGAATTTTGTAATTATGCTTATTGAAGATATTTTAATCTCTATAGTTCTTTGGCAATGAATTAAGATGATAATCTAAAACAATCTAAACGTATAATTGGTTGGACATGGGGCAACTCCAAAAAATTGCTATGCCCTTTTACTTAACATTGAGATTTTTTATTCAAATTTTAAAAAAAGATAATAGAGGTCGTAAAGAAAAGGTTTAGCACAAAATTTCTATTTGAAGGTAAGTCAAAGGTTCTTATAGCTAAGAAGAAGAACTTTGGTCCCTTTAGGGGCCGAAGTGAATAAAGTGTCTATTTGTTCCACCACTAAATCCATGTCCACCGGACATGAGTTTAGTAGAATGGAACTACTCCCCCCTCTGAAGAGTAGATACTATGTACCCATGGTACATAGTATTGAACATGTTTACACCATAATGCAATTAAAACTATTTTTGGTATGAAAATCAAAGAAGGGGCAAAATGGAGCGTCGAGTATTTTATGATATGAAGTCATCAAAATGCAAGTAAGTGAAATCAAAGTGGTGGATGGAAAGCTTCCATTGATGAGCATTGTAACATCAATAAGGTCAAAGAAGAAAACCATCACAACATTCCAATATAAATAATCGAGTTTATAGAGGAGTTGATTGAATACTGAAAAAATTCAAATAAAAAATGAAATACATGCAGTAATGGCCAATATTGATTCACGTTTGTCACTTATGATGTCCACAAATATCCCATGCTATCAATTCCACAAAGGATTATCAAATGCCATTCTCACAAGAATACATCTATTTTTCCACAATTTGAGATTTATCTCACGCACACAAAGGTTGATTTCCATTGATGAAGGGCATACACATGTTCAAGATGATGGTTTACAATACCATAAAGACAACACTAAAGAAAATTGGCTTCATTCCAAATCGTGTATATTTTGAAAGCTCTCATACCAATCTTGAACAAAAGTGAGTATGAAGGCACTCTATTTTGGCATTTGATATCTTCCAAACCAGAATTCAACTCCACCTCAAACTTTTCAGCATGGTGTAATACATCATGTACTACAACTTTGATTTGTACACATTTTGGTTTTGCCCACCTATACTCATGGTATGATTTTTTGAATGGAAGTGAGTAAAATTGTACTCGGTTTTGTTTGTCACTGTACAGTACTTCATATTGGTTTCAAGTTTAGAACTTTTGTAATGCAAAATGTGACACCAAGTGAAGTCAAACAATTGATCTTCTTGGTATAGGAAGAAAGAAGTTCTTTATCTTCACTTCAAGCACAAAATTTTCCAATCTCTTTAGATGAATGTTCTGAAAATATGTGAGCACATCCTTTTAGTAGAGAGTAAGATCTTATGGTTGGGATGGAATTAAGAAACTTCTTGTTTATTTCGACTCTTTGCACCAAAATGGGATTCTTGAAATGTTTTTGGTGAGAAATAATCAAGGACTTTATGGGATATGGATGTTCTCCTTCCCAACTAGAAAACCTTCACCATCAATATATGGCTTTGAAGGATTTTTGAAAGCACTTGTTACTTGTGTTAACACCTAAACTACCAAGAGTCGCCTCGGGGGACTCAGGCACGTTCCTCTTGTGTCAATTCATAACATTATTTTTTGAATATTTTACTTTAAATGGAAATTACAAAAAGCTTTGTGTCAGTCCAATTTTTTTCCTCTTTCGGACATTCAATGAAAAAGTTATAGTGTTTTGAAGTTCAAATGGGGAGAGCAGGCACGTTGGGCAACTCCAAAAACTTTTGCTAGGACACTCTATTGAATGTGAGATTTTCAATGGTAGCTAATTATATTATTTCCTTTCACATTGTCCACAAAAATCTCTTGTCTTTGGTGAAAAATAGCATATTAATCCAAGTCAAACATTGTCACACATCGTCGGGCAAGGTACCCAAAAAATCTTCTTCCTTTCCACATAAAACTTTGAAATCTTCATATTTTTACTTCATATTTTTCCCACGGCATTATGTAGTGTAACCCTTTTCATTGACCACTCAGATTCTCATTCTAAAACATATTTAGTTCACAAAAAAGTAAAATGTGAATTGACAGTTTTTGAACCTCCGCTCCTTGCACAATTTTTTTGAATATGCTTCACCTTTTTGTTTACCTCTAAAAATTTATATACAAGGAACTAATATCATGCTTAACATGGTAGTAATGAATTTAGACCTTGTGTAGTGCAAAAATTGGACAGAAAGTGAAGTCAAAGTCTGCTAATCCACAAATCGCAGAGAAGAAATTGAACCCTTTTATGTACTTCAAACACTACAATCTTCCGGGTATTCAAAGTTTATGAAATTTTGTGAGTATGTTACTGAGTAAGTCTTTACTGAGATCTTATGGTTAAAAATAGAAATATAAGTTTTCGTTTTCTTCCTTACTCATTGCATTGAAATTAGGAGTTTTGAA
The DNA here is from genome assembly GCA_963971425.1 of Bryoerythrophyllum caledonicum. NCBI lineage: Eukaryota > Viridiplantae > Streptophyta > Bryopsida > Pottiales > Pottiaceae > Bryoerythrophyllum > Bryoerythrophyllum caledonicum. Next base: position 3,111,844 of record OZ020525.1, on the reverse strand, counting down.
GAGTTTTTGGTTTGAAAATGGCTTGGTAATTTAGGGGTTGAAGAAGTAGAAACAAAATTTTTGCAAAGAAAAAAAGAGACGTAAACAAGTCTGCTTTTATCCTTCAGATAATCTTCACGTATAAAAGATTATATACAAAAAAAAAAAAACATTGTGGATACATACACATATATGTATAATGTTTTCATCATTTTATATCAAAGTTTTGATATATTTTTCTTCATATATATCATTATATACATATATCTATAATAGATACCACATCCCAATATTCCAAAAGTTTGGAAATCAATCTGAGATCAAAACCTACTTCTATAGAAAACATGATACCTATGATAATGTCGGAGTTTTTTCATATTGCAAAATGAGTTAAAATCAAATACCATTATATTTATAAAATTCAAAAACATATTGTAGTAAGTGTTATCCTTTATAGAAAAAACTCATACACATTCACATAGTCACAATTAACCACAAAATTGTATATTTGTCTTTACACCTTCCAAAAATTGCACATGTTTGACTAGTTTTTGTGCCACACATACATTCATCTATGATATGTTGAACCCATTCCTTGCTTCAACATTATTGGAGGTGGATGATCTCCCATATTTGACTCCAAAAGTGATGCGATCATGTCAAAAACACAACTCACGTCAATTTTGTGATAATCATCCCTTGCCTTCATCGTATGTAATGTACCAGTGCCCAGAAATGCTTACATAATTATTTCATCCACCACATGACCTTGAATTTTTTTTGTGAAAATAAATCCACCTTTTGAGGGAAGGAAAATTTGACTTTAATGTCCACCATTATCTGATCTTAAAATGCTCCACTTATTGACATCAATTGTAGATGATGTCAAAGGTACACCTGCATCAAATTGTACTTAGGACGTTGAGGCCGTGTCTGGGAAGAAAGATAGAGATCCACCAAATTTACCAGTTGGACTTGAAATGTATCCTTCAAGAAGATTCTCTATTTAGCATCGTCTTCAGGGGATAATGAGGTTGCTATTGACATGGATTTGGGTATGACATGGAATTTACGGTGGAAATGGACGTGGATGATGAGGTAGTTCCAGCACGGATGTGTAATTCTATGTGAAAGCTTGTGTGTCATCTTCTCATTTGTAGTTAATGTCTCTTCTGGGACCCACTTATTTTTATGTGGCGGCATTTTTATTGGATGAAGATAATAAATGCACTGTTTAGTTATTTTACACTTATTGTACACTCTTACTATAGTATTTTAAGTTATTTTTGTAATACATAATTACTTTTTATAAATGACATGCACATGTATAGTTATTGCATAGTGATTCCATATTTATTCTCTAGTGATTGCGTGGTGATTAGGGAGTTATTCTCTAGTGGTTGTGCTAGATCTGTGTAATATTGCTTGTACCATAGGTGAACCTCTAGTTCGGGGTTTAGTAATTAGAAAAATGCTTGCCAAATTAAGTGGGAAAATATTTAATGAAATTGCCGAAACTAGAGAAACTATATATTTACGGATTTTGTCACATTGGAAGACATCAAAGGGGAGTGGGGCTTGGAAAAGCCTCCCGTCAAGGTTTGTGCATGCATGGAGGCTTCGATTTAGAACCCCAAGGTCTTGGATTCAAACCCCATGGTCGTCAAATGTGCTAAATACAGTAGTATGTTAATTTATAACTTGTACAATAAATTTTACATTGATTTATTATCACATTCAACAAATATTCAATGGTGGTTGTATGAACAAATGACTACAATATCTGCTAATGAAGTCCTGGATAATGTTATTGTATACTATGAACACGGAAATCACTAGAAAGTGCTTCATAGTACATCCTAGTATTAAAAAATCGGCAGGGTTGTCTATTGTGTCATGACGGTGTCAAAATCCATCACAATGTCACAATGTCACGACACAATATCATGCCGTCATTATGACGGTTCGTGACATAATCCTGACGGAGCTATTTTTACTTCCAGATAATCAATATTTACATTTACCTCAAAAGAGACACGTCGGAATTTGTGTGCCACATGTGCGGACATGTCATCAACCAAATTAATTACATGCTCGGTAATTTACCACATTGTCCGCAGTCCCCGTCCGCCCCGTCCAAGCATTCTGTTCTCAATCCGTTCCCCATCCGGGCCCCATTCGCACAGCATCCGCGGCCCATCCGCGCACGTATCCGCACCGTATCCAATTTCCATCCCCGTAAACCGTCCGATCTTCGCCCGCTCCCCATCCGCGCCTTCATCCGTGCCATCCGCGTGCCATCCGCGTGCCATCCGCAGTTCCCACCCGCCCTTCCGCTCCCCATCCGCAGTCTACATCCGCCCCCTTCCGCACCCCATCCGTAGTCCCCATCCGCCCCCATCCGTAATTCCCATCAGGCCCTATCCGCCCCCATCCGCCCAAGGTCCTTCGCCCGTCCGCTGGCTGGACCTTGCCTCATCCGCGCCCAGCCGTCCGCATGCTCCGTACGAGGTCCAGTATAAATTCCTATCTTCCTAGGGTGACCTTACTTATTCTCGCTTAGTGCGTTTCAAGACCTTGGATTCTTTGTACAAGAATGCATTGCATGAGACCCCACTGCTGAGGAAGGTTTGAGGAGCCCTTAGTGGCACTTTCATTCTTGCGACGCCATGCCGCGTCGGAATTCTATATAGGATCTATGGTACGAAGACATGGGTCTCACTTCTTCAAGATCGGCACGACAAGTGAAATGTCGGTTTTGTTCTCACACCATGTCCTATAGAGCGGACATGATGTTGTCCCACATGGGGTACCGTCCTCGTAACGAGGCAGGACGTGATGTTCAAGTGTGTAGGATGGTGCCTCCACATGTGCGTGTGTTGTTTCAAGAATGTGATGGGGGTGTCCCGGATCGTCTTGATGTTGCCAACAATATATCCTTTCACAGAGCTGGCGAGGATGAAGTTCGGGTGGAACCTTTATTATCATTGTCTCAGAACAATGTCGTGGAGCAAGTTCAAAATTTGCAAAGCACTGGTGACGTGGAACCGACACGGATAGAGACTGAACCTAGAGAGCTACGACAGCTTTCTTTGACCGAGGGGTTCAACTCTTCTGCAAAACAACTTTTGGATAGGGTTTGGTCTAGTGCTTTTTACAAAGCAAACATTCCATTTAATATCATTAGGCACCCTGCTTTTTTAAAAGCGGTTCGTGAAACTGCACCCGTACGAATGTCGGCATACAACCCACCGTCCTACAACGCCGTTCGTACGAAGTTGTTGACAAACAAGCAAGCAGATCTAGAAAGGGGGATCAAAGAGAAAATGGGTGACTCTATATCAAAGTATGGAGTAACAATATGTAGTGATGGTTGGGACAACGTTCAGAATCGGCCATTGCTAAATGTTGTTCAGTCAGGCACGAAAGGGGATGTTTTCCTGGGCACCATCCATACATCGGGGAATTATAAGGACCACTTCTACGTTGCTTCTCAAATCCAACCGTTTTTGCAAACAGTTGGGCCCCAAAATGTTGTCCAGGTATGCACCGATAACGCTCCAGTCATGGCGTCTGCTTGCCGTGACATCATGCAAGCGATTCCCCATCTCTATGTTCAGGGATGCGCTGCTCATTGCTTGGATCTTTTACTGGAGGATTGGGGCAAAGAAAATTGGGTGAAAAGGACTGTGAGGAAGGCTAGGGTTAGTTGTTTATTCATCAAGAACCACCACGCTCTACAAGCAATCTTCCGAAGGCTTTCACCAGATCTTGCTATTCGTATGCCCAATGAGACACGATTTGCAACCAACTTCATAATGATTGAACGCCTCCTCCAAGTTTGCCAAGCCCTAGAGAGAATGGTGGTTGATGACGCATGGCATGCTTTCATGGCGGAGTTGCGGACAAAAGCCCCAGCTACACATATTAAAGGCTTGTTTGCACGGCAGGTGATACGCTCCAACGGGTTTTGGGATACATGTGTGAATTTTCAGTACATGGTGTTGCCTGTGGTACGTACCCTTCGTGTATTTGACGGCAATGCTCCTGCTATGGGCGTTGCATGGAAGGTTATGCATGATTTGGAAATCTATGTTCAAGGGTTTGTCAGGGCCCCTTTCCAATTGGGGCAAGAATTGGCAACACGGGCACTAGATGCCTTTAACGCGAGGTGGGGGCTTATGATAACTGACCTTCATTGGGCGGGAGCTATGTTAAACCCTTCTTTACGAGGATGGGCCCCTTTGCATGAGAATGAGCATTCAAGACCAATCTTAAATCAAGTCCTTCGAAAGCTAGTTTCGAGTGAGGAAGATTTTGGAAGGGTCCTCAACCAATACCAAGACTTCATTGAAAATAGAGGATCATTTGTAGATTCGATGGATCCAAATGTGCTTAATGTATTGCCCCATGAATGATGGGATGCAATGGGAGGTGGCGCAAAGGCATTGCAGATAATTGCAAGACGCATACTTGCTCAAGTGTGTTCCTCATCAGCATGCAAACGCAATTGGAGCATGTACTCCTATGTACACAACAAGTCCCGCAATCGCCTTAAACATAGTCGAGCGGAGGACCTCGTGTACATTTACACAAATTCTAGGCTCCTAAGGCATCGAAGGGGGACAAGGGTTGGTTAGTGGCTTGAGTTAAATGGTGTGCATTCCGATGATGAAAGCAACGGAGAAGATCCAGACGATGCAAATGAGGAAGGACGTTATCCTAACGAGAATGACGAAGAAGGTAATCTTGACATAGACGAAGACAATTTGGATTTGGATAGTGGAGATTCCGATGATGGCAGTGGTGGTGGTCATCGTGTGGACGAGGACGTGTGGGACTCGGATGGACAAAACTCTGATGGTGATGGTGGAGGTGGAGGCATAGGGGTTTTTGATTTCAACGAAGTCGAGGCAGCACAACAACATGTTCAAGGTCCATTGAACCCGAGTGGAGATGTTGATGGACCGTCGTTTGGACAACTTTGTGTTGGTCAGGGACTTTGGCGTGACCACGAAGGGGGGCTACAGAACTTGGTGATCCCTACAAACGTTGACTTGCCTTCCCAACCTCAAAGTGATTCGCTATCATTTCGTGATGAAGGGCAACATATCTTGAATCATCAAGAAGTGGAGGTCCCTACAACGGCTGGTTGTATCTCCTTAACGCCGTCGAGGTCGGTTCGCAATTGCAATTCAAGTCCACAATGTAATCCGACTTCAATCATAGGAAGGGTAACCGTGCCCCTTGATGAAGTTATGGGGAATGCTGGAACCACAGAGATCGAAGTGTCTTCCCAAGTTGGAATACCACATCGGCCGGTGACCCGTAGTCATGTAATTGCGGGTAGAACCGGTGCAACAACTACACGGGGGATTGGTGCTTCATTGGTAGCCCTTCATAATGATCGTCCCAACAATGGAATGGAACAAAATTGTCGTCAAGCCAACTTCCTTGCGTGCGAAGGCAACCTCTTGCTCGTCAAAATCAACAAGGCGATGTTGTGCAAAGTGGTGGGAGGGGGTCTGGAATAGTATTAAGAGGAATGGCTTCCTCCTCGGATGTAGACCTCAATGTGGTTGTCCACGTACCTATAGTTCTTCCACATTGCGGAGTAGCTTCCACTAGCATCATAAGCAATAATAGACAGCGGAGAACTACACGAGGAACGAAGAGACGTCGAAGGAATCAAGGTAGTACAATTCCATTTACTGGTGAAGATTACGACCCATCAGATGGAAGACCCAATTTGGATGATGATGGGTTACTTGACGCCGAGGGATCTCGTCCAACAAGGAGGTTGGTCATTACTAGGGACGACAACTTACAACTAAGAAGTGGTACTCCTCAATCCGATGACGAAGAGAGCACAGACGAGTCTGATGTGGATCCACGGTGCATAGAAGAAAACGACCCCACAGTTCGAGTGCGAACTTAAGTCCTAGTGGGATGTCTAAATTTTCCAATACACGTAAGACGAGGTCTATTTATAATATTTTTAATTTATATCTACTATGGTTCTTAGCAATTTATTAGTATAGATGTTTAAGGCGTACGTTGCTAGATTATGTGGTAGTATATTTTAATGATTCAAAGATGTTTTAACCATTCGGATTTGCATTGTTACTTCCTATTTTTCAGCTTTGTATGATTACAAAGCTTTATCTACGTGTGTTTTTGGAGACATTTGTAATTCCCGTTTATTTTTTAAAATCATACAAAATGTCGGTTAACTAGTCTTTTTAACCATTCGGATTGTCCTTCTTAATTTCTTATTTTTGCAAATTTGTATTCCCTATGAGCTTTGAGCTCAATTTTTTTGGGGAGGTATTCAAAATTGTATAATTGTTAGAGTTTGACACATTTGTCAAATTGACATACTCTATCCAACCAATACCAACAAAACCTCTCCCCACTTCCATATAAAACTCCAAGATCTTCATGTGTTTTTTTAATTTATTTTTCCTAAATTGTGCAAGTTCTTCTTTGTATTGGCCATTTGAATTTTTATTCTTGGACCTCGAGTTTATGCACCATTGTTTTGAACTATTGTAATGACATGTTATCCTCAATGCGCTAACATTACAAGAATAAACAAGAACAACTTCTTCATGAGGCGGTCCGAGGCCTCGCATACGACGCGGTCCTTGCACGTGTGAGGGACCGTCACAAACGCAGGCACTTGCTCAAGGATCTCGCATGGGAACAAGCTCCACATGGCAACCTCCATGTCCATGTTTACAGTTTTATTAACACCGAAATCACCATATTGTCAATCCAACCTCATCCCTCTACTTTCTAAGAGTATACATCGTACGTGGTGATAATTGAACCAGGAACCGAATGTTCCGACAATGGAGCTAGAAAGGTAGAAGCTTTGGAAGTCAGAGCATTAGAGACCTTTACACACATGAGCACGACTCTTGGATCATGGCAATATATTGGAAGATGAAAAAAGCTTCGTGCATTCAACAATTGAGATAGTCAAGAGGGGGTGGTCACAAAACAAACCTGAGCAATTTGAGCACATGCCTAGTCAGTTGGAATTAGTTTGCCAAAATTACTGCCTAGATATGGTTGCTTGTTAATATATATATATATATATATATATATATATATATATATATGTGGATTCTTCAAGTGATTAGCAATTTCACATGTGGTTTGGGGAGGAGGAGTACGATGTTTAAGGTGCCTTGATGGGGTGTGAGGAACTTCATGTGCTCGTCGGCAAGCTCTTGGCGGTGGTATTTACCCCTTCGTGTATTTGGCGGCAATTCTCATGCTATGTGCATTGCCTAGAAGATTATACAATATTTGTTGATTAATGAATTAGTCTTGTTCTCAACCATTCGGTGTTGACTTTGTTACTTCCTAATTTGCCATCTTTGTATGATGGAAGAGCTTTATTTGCGTATGTTTAGGGAGATGTTAAAAATTCAAACTGTACATATGCTATTCATACTAAGGTACCGGATAAGCGGTCTTTTTACCATTCGGGTTTTCAGTCTTCATTTCTTATTTTCCATCCTCGTATAATCTTTAAGCACCGAGCTTTGAATTGTTTTTGGAGATCTTCAAAATTGCCAATTTCTAAAATTGCGACACATTGTCAATGCAAGCACATACCAAAACAAAACTATTCTTGCCCACAAATACTTAGAAGTGGAAGCGGATGGGCAGCGGATGGGAGAGGATGGGAGTGGATGGGGAGCGGACTGGGTTGCATACTCGAAAGTGGATGCGGCGCGGATGGGCAGTAGATGGGCAACGGATGGGTACGGATGGGAGGGGGGCGGGGAAGCGAACGGGGCACGGATGCGCGCGGATGGGCGCGGATGGGCCGCGAACGGGGGGCGGATGGAGGGCGGATGAGAGGAACTAGGAAGCGGACGAGACGCGGATGGGCAGCAGACGGGAGCGGACTTGGGTATGCGGACGAGACGCGGATGGGCAGCGGACGGGAGCGGGTGGGGAGTGGGTGGGGAGCGGATGGGCAGCGGACGAGCGCGGATGGGGAGCGGACTGGGAGATGCGGACGAGACACGGATGGGCAGCGGACGGGAGCGGGTGGGGAGCGGGTGGGGAGCGGATGGGCAGCGAACGGGCGCGGATGGGGAGCGGATGGGGCGCGGATGGGTGGCGGATGGGGCGTGTACGGTTTGGGACGGGCCGCGGATGGGCCGAATGGACCGGTGCGGACAGATCGCCGATGGTGGGCCGCGGCTACGGTATAAAAAGGAGGGTGAAGTAAAACAAGGTTACTCTTTCCCACTTTCTCGGGCGCTCTGATGCACTTGCCTCCTTGTTGAAGGCGGGTGTGCGGGGTTTCCAGGTGGAAAAGTGGTCCTTTTGAGGACATTGATTCCCTCAAGGGGGAATTTGTCTTCAAAGGCAACAGAACAGGTACCGAAGACGTCAGAGATCTGTTGAAGGCCGGTTTTTTCTAAACATTTGTATGCACTCCTACGCAGCACTATTTTGAAGTGCATGCTTGGGGTTATTTTAGCACTATTTTGAAGAGCAGTTAGTTTTAGGGTGTTTATGGGAGTTTAGTTACAGCTAGGATTTTCATATTAGAATAGTTAGTTTACCGGCTTAGTCAATCAGTATAGGATAGCCACTTGACGTTATTTCGTGGTGGTGGTGATTTTAGAGGAAAAAAATGGCAATGCAAGGCCGTGGTGGAGATGATGCGGGCCGGAGGAGACCAAATGCTCCAAGCGCGGAAGTTGGTTCCTCAAAGAAACCGAAGAAAGGGGTGCCTTTGGAGATGGATATTTTTAGAAACACCGAACTATTGGTGTATGATGGATGGGAAGATGTGCCAAAGCCATGGACATGTCAGCAGGCTTTCAACCTTGTTGGTTTTGCGCATCTCGATCGGTGGTACCCGGAGGAATCTCACAAAGAGCATTGCCGCAACAGACAACTCTCGTGGAATGCCATTACCGACGTGGATTCGAAGTGGAGGTTCTTGGAGATTTTACGAGCCATCTCTCACCAAGGACGTTGGCCCAAAAATAGCATTCCGAGGAGGATAGGAGCCATGGTGTATGCGGAGTGTGTGTTGCACAAGCGGGTTGATTGGTCAACAATTCACCAACCGATAACCGCGGGTGGCAATGTTGGGAAGTTTCTTGGCCCGCTACTTTCCGCGAAGCAACCCATCATTGACATTCCGAGGAACCCGGTTCCAGAATGGTTCCGCACTAACAGTAGCTTGGTTGATCCACCGGACCAACCGTTGCCACCGGATCGAGAATTGCCAAAGAGACGAGCTACTGCAACAAGAGCTCGAGAGTTGGCGGATTTACCATTAGAGTTATATGATGAACTTGCCATTCTCAACACCAATGCAATGGATGTGGAGTCGAACACGCCAATTAGCGGTGGAAGTGAACTTCCCGGGCTTGGACAAACCGAGGTAGTGGGACATGGTATCGAGCGCATCAATATCACAGATGGCACATCGCAACGATACCAAGAATTAAATGCGGAATTTACTGTGTACAAGGCGTTGATGGAGGAGCGTGCAAGAGAAGCGGCGATGAAAACATTGACGTTGGAAGCAGAGAAGAACGATCTGGTTGCCAACATGGCCCATTTGCGCATCGAGTTACAAGAAGCAAACATTCAAAAATCGAAATACGAGGCGGATGTTACTAAATTGCAACGCGATGTTAGCAAACTCCACAACGAGCGGTACACCATGATGCTAGGCACGGTGTTAGCTTCGACAAAGGCGAAGCACTACGAGGCAGAGTTGGCAAAGATTTCTGCTGAGTGGACAACCAACGGTAGGCTGAGAACATTGTTACTCACATCTTGGCCAACGTTAGATGATATGTATCCAAGCAATTGGGATGACATAGATCCACCAGTGTTTAAGGCCAACGGTAGCATTGACTGGGGGCATATTGTCGAAGAGGATCATCGATGGAATATTCACGAGACGGTTGGTGGCCTCGGAGATGTCCATAAAATATGGGGCCACGTGGATGAGAAGACCAATGATGGATCGCGGTGTGCCATTTGCCAAAATCCGTGGGGCCCAGAAGGGTGCTTCACGCTTGGATCATGTGGTCATTCGTACCACCCTCAATGTCTAATCGAGGATATGATACGAAAGCGTACGTGCACGGTTTGCAAATCGCCTTATCATGCCCGCTTGTATCTTCAATTTGGCCTTCGGGATTTCATGCCAAGACATTGGGTGTATCGCCAAGAAGACTTCCCAGATTTTGACATTGGTGTTGATGTCGGACAACCTGTCACGTGGAATTGGAGATACAACGTCTCATCCGCACAACTTATTGCCGCAAATGAAGAAGCTGGCACATTAAATGATCCAGAGAATTTAATGAAGGCGGCAGAGGGCATGTATCCAAATCAACCACCGGATTTCGGCTTGAAGATGTTTTTCTACAACGTAATGGGGTGGCATTACGATCGAGAGAGCATGAAGTTATTGCCGGAAATGGGAATCAGACCGCATTACAACTCTAGGGGAGTAGAGGCGCTCACCACTGCAGGATTCAACCGATTATATCGACGTGTGCAAGATATTCAAGAAGCTCGAAGTGCAGAAGAGGATCTGCTTGAAGAAAGAACATACCATCACGCACGACTGAGGGCCGCGGCACTAGGCATTATATTAAACGATATTTCCCCAGAAGTCAAGGCTTGGCTAGAACGTGAGAGAAACCTGCAGAGACGGGGAATGGAAGTGCCTCATGCTTCTCATGGAAACCAAACGCGCGATACTGATGCATCCTCGTCGCAACCAAGATAAATAATGCGGCAATTCTTGAAATGCTGCGAAAGTGAATCTCAATGCGGATAGCAAACAATAGAGCGCCTATAGTCTCAACATCGATTAAATATTTAGGAAAAAAATTAGATGATATTTTCTATTTTTTTTTGTGTACAACGTTGTTATGAATATATCTACCTGTCATATTCTGTGAAAAATCATGTGTCCTTTGGTGTGTAGAAGGTATTGATTCAAAGGCTTCTTTTGGTGCATTAATCTCATAGGTGCATTAATTTGTATTGCAAAGAAATGTATGTCATGTGCATAACTAGAACTACCTTCATTAGATTCAACATAGCAAAAGTACTTTTGTATATTCTAAATAAGTTCGTCCTTCTCTTCTTCTTTATTTGTGTTTTTCTTTAAAAGAACATAATATTTAATTTCCTCACTCTCCCTCTCCCTCTCCCTCGTCATTGGAATTCATTGTCCATGTCACCGGGATCCATGTCCTTGTCATTGGAACGATGTTTGAAGATGGGTGGAAAGAAGAGTTTTTTGGGATTCCTTGCCAGACAATGTGTGGCAATGTGCAAATTTTTTGACTAGGAATGAAATGCAATTTTCCACTAAAGACAAATAGTTTGTAACAATGTGAAAAGAAATAATATTACTAGTTTTGACCTTAGGATCTCAATTAAGACTTATTAAGCAACATACTCTCAAAATTTGCAATAAACTTTGACCGCACGGATTGATAGATTATAGTGTTTGAAGTCAAGCAAATGGTTCATTTTATTCCCTACGTTCAGTGGATCAGCGCGGATGACTTCACTTGGTGTCAACTTTTTTCACTATTCAAGGTCCAAATCCATTACCATCATATTAAGCATGATATTAGTTCTTTATTCACCAATTTTTAGAGGCAAAAGAGTGTAGCATATTCAAATCAATTGTGCAAGGATTGAGGTTCAAAATTTGCCAATTCATGCTTTAATTTTTTTGTGAAGTAAACATGTTTTAAATTGATAATCCGAATGTTAAATAGGAAGGCTTACACCATATATTGTTGTGGAAAAAATGAAAATTTGAATATGAAAAGATCTCTAAGATTTATGTAGAAAAGTAGATCCTTTATCAAACATCATTAGAAATATTATGGCATCAAGAAACACTAAACCATAACACATTCAACGCCCAACTCTCCCAAAACCTCTTACAAAAAATCCTCTCATTTCTTATTTTCAAACTAAAACAAATTACTTTACCAAACGGCACACACATCATGAATAATGAGGACTTCAAAACCTTCCACTTCACCCCATCCAAACTAATAACAAATGCCTTACATATTGCCAAAAAACTTTTTTGTCATCGAACATGCCCCACCACATGCACTACAGTCGACCCTCTTTAAATGTTACTCCTTGGGAGCGGCCAAAAGCATAACACTTATCGAGGTCTAACACATTGAAAATAACACTTATAAATTTTGGAAAAAAATAATTATAACACATATCGAGAATAACACTTATAAGCCATGAGAAATTAATTTATAACATTTATTAAGGTATCAAACTTATAATACTTAAAAAAAGAATGAACAATACATATGAAAAAACACATTTCTAAGACTTCAAACACTAGGTTTTAAAAATTTTATAATACTTAAAAAATGAATGTGTAACAAATATTAAAAACCACAAGTTCTCTAAGACTTCAAATATAGTTTTAAAATTTTTATAATACTTAGAAAATAATTGCATATAAATATCAAAGATTCAATTTGTAAGACGTCAAACATAGATTCAAAACTTTTATAAAACTAAATAACGAAAGTACAAAAAAAAATGAATAATTAATCAACTACGTTGATTCAAAATAAGAATCTATTGTGGTTTGCCGAGATTCTTTCATGGCAAAAAATGGGCAAAACTAAACTACATCAACAGTACATTAGATTACCTTGTAACACCTCCACCCCTTCCAAACTACCAAACCTTAACCTCACCAAATTTTGACCCGGCATACAGTTATAATACCGATGACTCTCTCAAACCACCTGAACAAGTTAGTCCGGAAACTAGCGCAAAGAAAAAGCTGGCTATGGAATATACAATTCTATTAAAGAAATTAATGGTCATGGTCTTAGTAGTGGACATGGTCTTAGCAGTGGATCAAACATACACTTTATCCACGCCGGCCTCCTTCCGAGATCGGTGTTCTTCTTCTTCTAGAAAAGTAGATGTTTTTTTGGTACCTTGCCAGACAATGTGTGAAAAACTCACATTCAATAGAGTGTCCTATTAAAACTTTTTTTAGTTGCCCGAAGTGTCCGCTCTCCCATTTGAAATTGGAAACCCTATTAAATTTTTCATTAACCCCTAAAGGACCAGAGTCTCCTTCGGGGGGATTTCTGATTTTGGGCAGTTCCTAAAATTCGGATTTTTTTTTTTTCTCTGACATTTTTATTCTAGATTGCCTCTGAAAAGAGCTTCGTGGACATTTTTTTTTTTTTTTTTTTTTGGATTTGTGGTTTGAAAGTTAGTACCACTTAAAGCCAAAAGTGGGGACACCGGGCACCTCCAAATTTTTTGACAAAAGTTTCTATTGACATTGAGAATTTTCACACATGTAAAGAATATTTCCTTTTCTGGACATTTTCAGAAAAAATTCTTGTCTTTAGTGTAAAAAGGCATTTTATTACAAGTCAAACATTTTCACACATTGTCGGGCAACGGGGGAAAAAAATTCATCTTTTGTACGTAAAACCTAGAGATCTTCATATTTTTCACTTTTTATTTTTTCAACAACAATATGTGGTGAAAAATTTATTATTGACCGTTTGGATTATCATTTGAATACATACGTAGTTCACAAAAAAATAAAACGTGAAATGGCAATTTTTGAACCTCCACTCCTTGCACACTTGTTTTGAATATGCTACACCCCTTTTTTACTTCTAAAAATTGGTGTGTCGGGAAATAACATCATGCTTAAGACAATGGTAAAATATTTCGACCTTGTACAATGAAATTTTTTGATACAAAGTGAAGTCAAAGTCTGTTGATCTGCTCAACCCAGGAAAGAAAATGAACCATTGTTTAGACTTTAAACACTAAAATCTATCAATCCGTGCAGTGGATTGCAACCAAAATTGAGCAACATGTTTCTATAGAAGTATATTTTAAGATCCTACGGTTGGAAATCCGAAATTCACTTTAAATTGTGATTTTCATGTCTCTTTTTTGTAGTGGCAGTTTTGGACTGGTTTTAGAACACAAGTGGTCGTGGTCATTTAGGGGTTAAATGGCGGATTTAGGGAAAAATTGTTCTCCTATCAAGGTCTTAGTAATGTCCTTCTACAATAAAAATTTGAAAGTGGAATGTTGGAAATTTAAACCCGAGGAACCTGACCAAACTTTCAAAAAGGCCATTGTTGACAATTGGTCCTCAAGGGGTTAATAAATTCAAAACAGGCAAAAAAATCCCTTCATAAATTATTGTACCTATATGGCTATGTCCATAATGGCAACAACATGGACGAGGATTTTCGAAGATACTAATTGAAGGGGGAATCTATTGCCGATCATATTACCCAGTTTCCTTGCCTAAACCTTGGCAAATTACTGTTGCGGTCTTGATGGGTTGGAGGAGTCACCGCCTTGTGCACGAACATTACTCTGTGTCCCATATCCATGGCGTTCATGGCGAATCACCATTTCCGAATATCGAGGTATGTCCCCACCATTGAGCCATTCCTTTACCTCCGGGGCAACTTCATCCAATATGGCATCGAGCGCCGCCACCAGTAGTCGTTTACGATGATAGCGTTCTTCTCAAAACAAGTCCTCTGTACCGGTGTTCACAGCTAGAGGAGTTCCACGATAGGATCTGCGTAGTTCCAGGGTCTCTACCGCTCGCTCACCAGATGAGTTGTAATATGGTTTTGGTCCTAAACCGTGCACCAACTCCTTCCTCTGAGGATTCCAATGCCATCCCATAGTTTGATAAAAAAACATCTTCATGCCGTACCCAAGCGAGTTGTCAGGATACATCTCGTTCGCAACTTGAATTAGTTTCTCTGCATCATCTTCCAAGTTCCCCCCCCCAAACTTATGCCACACCTCTGCCTTTGACATATGGTGCCTCCAGCTCCACTCAACAGGGTGCCCATTGAAGTCGCCAAGTTCAAAATCATAATCATCTTGGCGATACACCCAATGGTTAGGCATGAAATCCCGGATGCCAAATTGCAGATATAAACGTGGATGTAATAGCGCTCTACAGATACTGCACATACGTGAGCGAATCATACTCTTGATTAGACATTGTGGATGGAACGAATGGCCACATGATCCAATCGTAAAACACCCTTCTGGGCCCCAAGCATTTCCGCAAATAGGACATGACGATCCGTCGGATGTCATTGGATGTGGTTTTAGCCACAACGGCTTCCCCATCATATCTAGCGGATAGTCATGCACATCCTCAATGTTCCAATGATGATCGTCTTCTGTGACGTGCTTCCAATCAATGCTATTGTTATTCGTCTGTATCGACGGCTCCATGTTGTCCCAACTTTTCAAATACATAGTTTCCTCTAGAGGCCACAATGTGAGCAAGAGGGTCCTCAATTTATTATCCAACGTCCATTCGGCAACAATGCTCTTGAATTCCGCCTCATACTGCCGTGCTCGTGCCACCGCAAACACCGTTATAAGCATCATCTCTTCCCGCTCGGCAACGGTTTCTAAAACTAAGGCTGTCAATTTATTTATCTTCGATTCGTCGTTTGCACTAATTGCCTTTAATTCATCCACCTCACGTTGGAAATTTGCACATGTCGCCTCGTTTATAATATGTTGTGCTTTGACTTCTTCTAGTTCCTTTTTCAAGCCTGCGATTTCAACTTCATAATTTCCAATATCATTCTTGGAATGGTCGAGCTCATCGCGTAACATGGCCATTTCGGCAAGCATGGTGTCCTTCTCTGACTCTAGCACACATGCTTTGAATGCAACTTCTACGGCAGCGTCCCTATCGCATTGCAACCTTGTAGTTTCCACGCGGAGCACTTGTAATTGCGCCTTCAACTGAACACACGTATCCTGAATATTGGGGTCTGCATGAGCTTGCAAATCACCAATACTGACCATTGCCCTTGTTCCTTCAATTGCATCGCCTAGTCGTTCGTATTCATGATCACTTCCTGTTTTGCCAACAAACCCCCCATGGTCACTTACAGTACCATGCGGCATGCATGTTGTTGATATCTGAATGGCTTCGTTTTGATCCGCATTGGTCACCTGCATAGATAATGGGGATGACATTGATTCCACGTTAATCTCATTACTCACATGGATGCCCAACGGGAAAAGCTCGTATGTGAGCGGAGAATGGTGAGCGGAGAGCGGTGAGCAGAAAAAGAGACCGGAGAATCATACATTTCATGTGCACAAATTGCATTAAAGGGGCCCTACTACCGTGGTCTTTTTTAAAAAAAATCTTTATATAGGCCAATATTTTCCTTTTTGGTTACTACATAAAAATTAGGGCTGACGTCATCGTGAACTATTATCAAAAGAACTCAGTGCAAAAAAAAAGTGTTGACGTCATTGTAAACGAAAAATAAAAAGCCGAAATCAAAATATGAAGTTCTGAAACCAGTATACAAAAATGGAATGTCAAAATTCACTCTATGTCGGCACTAAGACTAGTACTCAACATCAATGTCCGAACGCATAAGTGGTTGCCATACATTTGTGCTGCCAAGTAAAACTGGCGATTGGCCGTTCCGTTCGTTGCGACGAACGGCCCTCCGTAACATGACGATCAATTGGTGAAGCTGAAATGCCGACAGCGTCCGCACTGGTCGAAGCAGCGTTGCATCAAATGGCAATGGAATAACCGTCCGCGCACCCAGCAATAAAAGATTGCGAGTAAAACTCCGCCAAAAGTGAGGAATCCAAATGTGTCGAGGTCCAGGGCCATCTCCACGGCCACCGTAAACCAGAGCCATGTATAGCGAAGCTCTCACAGTTGTGACCTCCAAAGAACCCTCAACAAGTGACCACCATCGGGCACTAAACTGCCGAATGGAGTAAATGCAATCAACAACATCGCGGATGCCAGAATCAGGAGTGCGGTGGTTGATCATATGCACTGACCTAGCGATGCGTGGCCAAATGCATCCCAAGACAACATCGTCTTCCAAGCCCGGGATCAACAAGGCATTCAACCTGGAATCCACGCTAGGGTCTGACAAAAAAAAACATTAGAAACAGTTCACCACTATGAGAACTCAACACAAGTAGGAACTGAACAGAATCTTTGAAACTAAAAAGATTATAACAACACTCGCATCCAAGGTGATTGCAATGAATTAGAGAGTACCCTCTCGTTTCCGAGAGGGTACTCACTGTAGCTACAGGTCAAGAATCGTGTAGAAACTCTATCAATGAGGATGCATTCAGGGCAAGCCATGCCCTGAATGCAACAACATTGATAGTTTTTCCAGGCCCTTGCTTTGGAGCTACAGTGCGTACCCTCTCGGAAACGAGAGGGTACTCAAGTAAATCCAGGGCAATCATCTCGAAAACAACTCTGACAATGGAGTTGCATCCAGGGCAAGCCATGCCCTGAATGCAACTTCTTGAGGTGGCATTCGGGGTGTTTGCCAAAAATGCAACTCCATGGAGTTGCATCCAGGGCAAGCCATGCCCCGGATGCAAGTCCATGAAGTTGCATTCAGGGCAAGCCATGCCCTGAATGCAACTTCTTGAAGTAGCATTCAGAGTGTTTGCCAAACATGCAACACCATGGAGTTGCATCCAGGGCAAGCCATGCCCTGAATGCAAGTCCATGAAGTTGCATTCAGGGCAAGCCATGCCCTGAATGCAACTTCTTGGAGGGGCATTCGGGGTGTTTGCCAAAAATGCAACACCATGGAGTTGCATCCAGGGCAAGCGCCCCGAATGCACTCCGTCAATGGAGTTGCATTCAGGGCAAGCCATGCCCTGGATGCAACTCCATAGAGTTTCTTTCACGGCGCTTGCCCTAGAACTTCCATGAGTTCCATGGCAAGCGCTTTTGAAGCAACTCCGTTAATGGAGTTGCATTCGGGGAAAGGCATGCCCTGGATGCAACTCCACTGACGGAGTGCATTCAGGGCGCTTGCCTTGGAACTTCGATGAGTTCCAGGGCAAGCGCATTGGAAGCAACTCCGTCAATGGAGTTGCATTCAGGGCAAGCCATGCCCTGGATGCAACTCCATTGACGGAGTTGCTTGTAGAGCACTTGTTCTGGAGCTTCAAAGTGTACCCTCTCGGAAACGAGAGGGTACTCATCGAACTCCAAGGCAAGCGCCCTGGATGCATCTCCAAAGACGGAGCCGCAAACCACAAAAAAAAAAACAACGGCGAACAAGAACACAACAAAAAAACAAGACTTTGAAGACCACAAAGTGCAGCTCCCGAAACTCACCTCGGTTTGCGAGAGCTTCGATGGCGGTAGAAGGCATGTCCTCCGAGAGCTTCACCAACAAACGAAAAGAACTGTCCACTGCCGCGACCGGTAGAAGACGAGAACTAGCGGCACATCAACTTATGTCATTGAAAGCGGCAAATACACCTCTCCACAAACTAGCGGCAAATACACCTCTCCACAAACTAGCGGCAAATATACCTCTCCACGAAACTAAGTGAACTAGTGATTGTTCAAGCAAGCATTTGAAAGGTGAGTCCGCGGCTATCAACTCATGACTTTGAAGGGTGAGTCCGCGGCTATCAACTCATGACTTTGAAAGGTAAGTCCGGGGCAATAAAATAGATGCACCATCATGATCTCAAGTGCAATTGAAAATATTAAAACATCAAGTAGCAAAGAACGATAAGATTTCAAATTGCCATAATGGAAACATATACAGGTCTGGAAGGCAACTATGAACATCTTTACTCAGAAGATAGAGTACTCTGAAAACTGTCTAGCGGTCCTTCAAGAAAGACGGCGCGTACATATCAGAGTCTACATCAGAGCCAGTATCGCAACCACCATACATGAACGCATGCCCATCGTCAGATGACTCTGCTTGATCTGACTCGAATCCCAGGTCGTCTTCGAGATTCGCATTGCCATCGCCAAACTCGAGGTCGGAAGACTCCACCACATCCATCTCCGATCGCCAGTGGTCCTCCGCTTCGCGCATAACACAGCCACCGACACACTCATCGTCGGAATACTCACGACAGTAACCAAAGTAGTCTACACCCTTGTCGTTAAAAATGTCAAACATGTCGGTGCAATTGAACCCGGGAGCCATCAAGTCCTACAGAAACTACATCAACATTGGTTGTCGATATGTTGTCCCCTTCCTCCTTGACACCTCCCTCATCGCTAAAATCCTCGGCTTGAAGCTGCAAATCCATAGCCTCTCTCTCTCTACGAACACAAGCCATATGGCGAGTCTCTACCATCTTCACTAACAACTAAAAACTCCTCGCAAAATAAAAGATGCATTAGCCATTCCGATCTTTCAATTTATACGCACCGACATGCAAACCAGTCATAATTAATCTAGGCTTTCATAATTTTACACTAGAACATCCCATCCAAAGCAAGAGTGACGGCGTGCTTGAAAAACTTCATCATGATTGTACTAACATGTGTGAGGGCAATGGCCGCGAGCTTGAAACATCCCATCAACGTTGTACATGAATCATTAGAAGTGCTCTAAGTGTGTCGTGGCAAATGACGCGTGCACGAAAAATTCCATCACGGTTGTACACAATCATGGGGTGTCAAATGATAATAAAGCCGGTCATAAGTAGGGACTATGGCCGCGAGCTATCAAGGTA
Source organism: Bryoerythrophyllum caledonicum (assembly GCA_963971425.1). Taxonomy (NCBI): domain Eukaryota; kingdom Viridiplantae; phylum Streptophyta; class Bryopsida; order Pottiales; family Pottiaceae; genus Bryoerythrophyllum; species Bryoerythrophyllum caledonicum. The sequence continues at coordinate 3,092,254 of OZ020525.1, read as the reverse complement.
CAATTAATGGTGAATTAGATGGTTATGGCCGGGCTTAATTAAAAGCCATGACTTGAGTGTGGGGAGATTGACGGCGGCCTAAAACTTTAAATCGATGGTACAACGTCACCTTAATCATTGGAATTGCCTCTTTGTATAGTTATAAATTGCCAACCTTTCACAAATCATGGACGCAAACGGCCAATTACATACTCTCGAACTTCTAATAGTGATGTCATAGGTGCAACATGGTTGTTAATGGTTGATACACATTTAGTGTTGCGCATTTAGAAGATTTCGAGCTTAAGTTTTTGGATATGAGGTTAGGGTTGAACTATTATACCGTCTTTTAGATTCAAAGTAGTTGATTTCGTAATTATCATGAAGAGGTTTATGTAGTGTGGATCTACAAACAAGGAATCATGAATCCACCCTAAACCACGAAAAAGCATCCACGTCGACAAAACAGTGAATTGAATGTAAGGTTTGGTGTGTTATTGGGTCGGGTGCCTGTTGTGATTGCATATTCTTCCACTTAAATTAGAGAGAATTTTTTACAATTTTTTGCACAATTTTGTTTAATCATTCATCCTACGTCAAAAAATAATGATTATCTTTATGTTCACCATTTCCAATGAAATTTCAATATGAAACGAAGATAGCAAAAAGTTAGTGTTATTTGTGTGATTTTAAACACCTCCTTGACGCAAAATTGTTTTGATGCCATAATTAAGCAAATATAGACTATGCCTTGTCTAGGAATTATACTGTTGTTGCAATCTCCCAAAAAATGAAGAAATCTATAATGATGCATCACTAGTATGTTTTAAATAACCACGACGCTAAGATTCGCTTGCAGAACATTTATCTGACCCATAGAGAGTGTCAAAGTCATTGTCTTCCTCAGCCTGAATGTCTAGAAATTTATATACTTCTGGATCAAAACGCTGCCTTCTATGACGAGAAGGTGGAAAATCAGAAGCCGCTAATGCATTGCCCATATCTCGCGCGTATACGGGCAAGAAAGGAAAACGTTCGGGACTTTGAGTTACAGAGAAATGACGTCTGCAGTCAAAAGAAGAGTCTATGAAAACCAATGCCGAGATAAAGAAGAAAATTATGACATCAATAACGTTCTTGGAGAAGGTACTGTTGAGTTTCACCTACTTACGGCTTCGATTGTTTGGCACGCTTTGGGGGGGGCTCAAAGTCCATGTCGGCAACATCTGGAATGACACTTGGTATGTCGGAGGGTAGAGTCAACTGGTCAGACTCGTCGTCAGATACATCCATGTGGTCTTCGACGTGCATCGCAGGGACTTGGATAGTGAGAGGCTTCAGAACGGCCTCAAATACCTCCGCATCGGCCTCCAACGCAACGATGTGACGACCGTAATCCTTGCAGACTCGAATAGAGTTTCCTGAAAAAATAGCAGACATAGTGAACACGCGCGTGATTGAAATGAAAAAAAAATACTGAGAAATTCATAGGCGTACCTATAGCGGCGGTAATGTCAACTACGACGTCCCCTTCGTCTGATGCAGATAGAATCAACGACGTGTAGAAGTGCAGACCACGTTCTTTTGCACCACGCCACACCCGATGAGCAGTCCGAGTGAGTGTCTCCTTACTCACAAAATTGAGGATGGCATCACTCCTAGCAATATCCAGTGAGAGCTCTTCAAGCGCCGGGTGCTTTCGAAAATGGAAGTTTGATTTGCGGTACGCCTTGACTGGACCTTGAAGAGAGTTAACACGCACAAGAAGTCAACCTTGAACAAGTTGGTGGTCCCAGAAGCCGCAGCAGCGGATCTTTCTGGTAGTCTGTTCACACCGACCCACTCCTTCATGATCTTGAATCCGAATCCCTGGAAGTGCGCCTTAAAGATCTGCATCATCTTGTCCTTGTCATCAGAAAACGTCAAAAATAGACCGCCATCGTCATGCAAGAAGACGTTGGCAAAACCAAAGAGCATCTTCATCCAGCCAGTGGAAAGGATGTTCCAACCGGGGACTTCATCTCGAACTACCGACACATCCGGCACAGGAAGATTGTCCGGTACTTGCGCAAGGACGAGGTCCACCCTTTGCCCCTTTTGAACGACATTCCCTCGCAGTAGGCAAGTCTTTCCGTCATTGCAATCAGTGACAAAGTCTGAGATCTCATTCCAAACATCACGTGACATTGACTCGTTCATGATAAGCTGTGTCGACGTTGGATCTGCGCCACCAGGGATCGTGTAACTCGAGGAGGTGATGTTAAGACTCGGGGTCGGATCGTCGAGCGGCACCGTCGTGGATGTGGAGTGGGAGTGCGTAACGGACACTGTAGGATTAGCAGCGGGTGACTTCAGAGATCGAAGAGGCTGCACACGTCGAAAAATTAAGGGAGCAACATCTGAATCCTCCGCTGGTGTTGGCTCCGTGCTAGGGCGTACGGGGATCTCCTTCTGTAATGATACTTCAACCTCCATTGGCCTATCATCCGACAGAGTGACGCGAGTTGGTGTCGAGACGCCTAGAGCAATGCTAGCGACTCCATGTTCACGGATGGAGGACTCGGGAAATCTTGATTCCTCAATTACCTGAAGATCATCCTCCTCTTCCAAGTCCTCCTCCGCAGCAGACTTGCCTTTCGCCTCTCTCATCTTAGCACGTCGCTCCTTAGCCTTCTTGTTGGCTTGTAGACGTCTTGTGTTTGGGCTCATTGGCTTTGAGCGCTTCTTCTTCTCCTTCGCTGTGGCAGCCTTCTCCGGGACGTCCTCCTTGATGTTATTCAGAGGACCGTGCCCCTCCTTCATGAATAGCTCTTCCTCATGACAGTACTTCTTGTGACATTCAACATACCAGTGGCAGTCCTTGCGATGATCCAACGGAAACAAAGACAATTGATACGTAGAGTACATGCAAGAGCTGGACGACGTTGAGTACGCTATGTGCATCCAGAGTGGTAGAGAGGATATTGCACCTTTTTCAAGAAGCTCATGCTTGATATATCGGTAGGCAAACCGGGTTGCGATATCTCCGCGATCCTTGACGTCCTCCCATTTCGATAGTCGAGTGAATGGAGACTCTGCCAGAAAGTGGCTGTTGTACGCATGGTCCCACAAGCGGAGCTTCCACATCGCCAAGTACTCCATCCAGGATAGTGGTTGCTCTCTCGGATGGGGGTTCAGTGCAAGATTGCCTAGGAGATCAACCATCTTTGGCCCGAGATCCTCCTGAAGCTGTAATAGATGAACAAGAATGCGTGATGAATACATGAGAAAACAAGAAGATTATCAGGAGCAGAAACTAGACGTACCCACGCATAGAAGACCGCTCGTGCCAGGAACTTCTTAAGGTCCGCTTCAGAGCAAGGATACTCAGGAAAGTGATTCTGTTTTCGCTGAAAGTCCGACTCGTTCCACATCCTCAGCCACAGGACCTTATACTTGGAGGGAACAACTGTTGTGGCCATGAGCTGAAGCTTCTCAAGCCCCATCTCCACTCGGTCTAAGTTATGCCGGTCGTAGTTCTTACGAACCTGTTTCGTTATTCAAATGAACACAAAATTAGTACCGCCTTGTGTTTTTCTTTGGTGGTGTGACATAATCAAAGGAAGAAAACTCAAGTCATATTAAGAGAAGTAAATTTTCCGACGACACAAGCAGCTAATACTCGCACCCAGACAACAAGATTTAGATGTTTTCTAGGCACTTTGGTGGTACCCGGCGTGTACTGGATACCACATAGCATACCCTCTCGTAACGAGAGGGTATGCTGGGTGGTACCCAGACCACGCCGGATACCGTCTCGAAATCGGGAGGGGACTCGTCCGGGTGGTCCTCTCACGATCCCGTGCTGGTACCCGGCGTCGACCGAGTAACACCGATAGTACCCTCTCGTAACGAGAGGGTACTATCGGTTGTACCCAAGCGACACCAAACACCCTCTTAAATGAGAGGGGGGTCCACCCGGTCGAGTCCCCCACCGATCCAAAAAGGGTAACCGGTGTCGCCCAAGTACCACCGGAAGTACCCTCTCGTAACGAGAGGGTACTCCAGGTGGGACCCGGGCGACACCGGGTACCCTCTGAGGATCAGGGGGAGACTCGAACAGGTGGACCTCTCTCGATTTAAAGAGGGTACTGGGAGTAGCCCTGGAACCACTCCGCATACCGTCTTGTAACGAGAGGGTATGTTTGATGGTACCCAATAGACGATAGAGACCCACTAAAATTTGAGCAAGGACGACGTGAAATTGTCACGACCAATTCCGAATGGGTACCCGGCGTCACTCGAATTCCACGAAAAGTACCCTCTCGTTACAAGAGGGTACTCCCTGTTGTATCCGGGTGACGCCAGATACCCTCCCGGAACTAGGTGATACTATATTAAGTCATCCTGCCGATTCTAAGAGGGTACCCGGTGTCGTCCGGGTATCAACCTGAGTACCCTCTCGTAACGAGAGGGTACTCTCGGTAGTACCCAGGTGACGCCGGGTACCCTCTCGGAACCGGAGGGGGACTCCTCCGGTTGATCCCCCCTCAGTTCCGAGAGGGTACCCGTTGACGCCCGGGTACTACCGAGAGTACGTTCTCGTAACGAGAGGGTACTCCCGGTGGTACCCGGACGACCCCGGGTACCACCGAGAGTACCCTCTCGTAGCGAGAGGGTACCCCTAGTGGTACCCGGGCGACATCGGGTACCCACTCGGAATCGAGCGGGAACCACCAGGTCGAGTCCCCTCCCGATTCCGAGCGGGTACCAAGGGTCACCCGGGTACCACCCAACATACCCTCTCGTTACGAGAGGGTATGCTGGGTGGTACCCAGACAACCCTGGGTACCCTCACATGATCGAAGTGGAGGTTTGCACGAGGTGGTCCCAGCAGTTCACTAAACTTGGAAATCGTCTCATATAAAGCCTAGTAGTCTAAGTGAGCCTAATAATTCACTATGGCTCCTAGTTTGTTGTAAATAATTTGAAATATTTTTAAACAAATTGGATTCAAAATTACATTCAAAAATGATGATTAAAGGTTGAATGTATGGTCACCTCGTCAAGAAAGCTATCTCCGTTAGCTGGGTTTGCCACCCCAGCAAGCTTGCCAAACCTCTTCGTCAGCTTATCACGCTTCAGACGGATCTGGCCTTCCATATATTCTTGCATACCTCGTCCAGTCTGTTCGTCCTCTGGAGTCTCTGCTAGATACGCAAGTCGCTCTTTTACTGCGGTTTCATGCAACTCGTCCTGCAAAAACGCCGTAAGCAAGAATGAGCTTCAAATTCAAATTAGTAAGATGTTGGAATGTATGGAATGAGAAATACCTGGAATAGCACTTTCACCATCTGCGAAGCGGGAATCGGGTACCAGGTAGTGCTGGGCTTTTTAACGCACATTTCATATCGATGGGGCGGGATCAAGTCCTTGTAGTACTCTAGTGGCCGAGTGACGTATAAATGCACCCGGTCAAGTTGGTGCATGACATTCGTAACGACATGGTTTGTCTCGTTTGCCCTAACAAAACAGCGGTCATTAGCAGAAAAACTTGATAAGCTTGCAAATCTTGCAACTTCAGAAAGACACTTACTTGTTGACGGCGTGCATCGCTGAAAGAATTCGTGGATACCCATTCGGTGTAATGTCAAGTATAATGCAGAACGGCCTCCCGTTCTTCTTAACAAATTCTTTGTCACCAGCTTTCTTCGTGTCGATGTACTCTTTCCACGCCTCGTACCTGTGGTTGCCATCGTAGATGAACAACATCTTCTCACTCAGATGCTTTAGGTCTTCGTCGTCAGCCAACTCGGACTCGAATTCTTCGTTCAAGGTTTTCCAGTCTGAGGACCAAGAATTCAAAATCGCATCATCAACCGGCCGCTCAATTTCTTCCTTGCCAGTCACCGCAAGGTAGAAGGAGGTGTCACCATCTCGATATCCATGAGCAAAGCCTGCCATCATCTTCTGCTTCTCGATTTTGTGCACTTTTCGAAGCTCCTGCATTGGAATCATGCGGCACAATGGAATTCGAATATGTGAGTGGCATCGGAAGTCGCCGCATTAGATTGATCGCCGCAAATGCATCAGGGTGGTACACGATACCAATTCGCTCCGTTACTTGCTCTATAGAGGCATCCGGATCCTGGCCGAGGTCGTCGTCAAGGTCTGGCGTAGCCTCCTTCTTCTCCCTCTTCTTGCTCTTGCGTTTGCCCTTCTTCCTTGACCCTCTCCCGACATCGATGTCCTTGCTTGAGTCGGATAAACCCAGGTCGACAAGGGCCTCGCCGGTAGCGGCTGCATCGCTATCCGCCTCCGCTTCACTTCCTGCTTTCTCCTCGCTCTCCGCCTCCTCGTCTATCCTGTCGAGATCGTCATTTCCGTCGCTTTCCTCTTCGTCGCCTTTTTCTGAATCATCACGTCCCTCGCCGGGCTCTTGCTCATCTTCGCCTCCACTCTCGGTCAACGTCTCTATAGCATCCTTCTCCACTTCGTTACCGCCTCCAGGTCCCGCCTCGTCTCTTCCGCCGGTGTCTCGGACTTCTTCAGCGTCGAGCATCGCCATCGCCAAACCTTCTTCTCCACCTTCGTGCACGACTTCCACAACGACTTCACGCACGTCCTCTCCACCGACTTGCACCATCTCGCAGCCACTAACTGTGCGCAATTCCGGATCGCCGGCAGCTTCTTCTTCATCCATCTGCAATTCCATTCAATCTAATGTTAGAAACATATCGTACCCTCTTCACAAAAGTTCTCTCCGAATCACTACACAGTTCCTTCACTCGCAGTTCCCACCAAACCCTAATCATTCCGTCTCTCCTAACCTTGTCTACAAATACCTGCATAGAACGCACCGGCGCCCCTTCTATCACAGAACTTCTCCGCATCACTGTGCACTAGAATACTGGAACTTGCTAACCAATACTATCGACTGGAAAACCTAAGACCTCCAAGGTTGCACAAATGAAAGAAGATATACATTAGAAGTCGCTCTACTTATAACTATGGTTGGGGTGAGCCGTCAACCTCCGCCACTACCCAACTCATCCAATTCAACTCATTATGACCTCAACCCTTCCATCAACAACCCAATAATTAATTTCACAACCCATCTCACACAACCGTCATTTCTTAGGGCTTCTAATTAGACGTACCATGAGAGAGCCGTCAGCATCGGTCGCGACTTAAGCCGTCACTAGAGAGTACACGTATCCATTATGTCTAAAATTCATCATTTTGACTTCGCTTACAAGTCAAGCAATCGACATAACTTTCCACTTCAACATCATTTTTGGCCACTACCCAACTTGTCCTTATTCATACTTTACCACCGTCCTCACCTTAACATCATATTACTCATTTTTAATCGCATCGACATTGAAGTCCATCATACACCATAATTATCCTCTACTAAAGCCGTCAAAGTCTAATCCCCTCCCCCATCAAGAAAACTCTTTGCATTTCAATTGACTCACCCACTATCAAATGCATCGTCTCAAATGATAGCTTTCTAAAAACGAACTCACGGGACACGTATGACGCTCTCAGAAGATGCAATTTCAATCACTCCCTCGCAACAAATCAAGCGTGTACCTGCGTTTCTGAAACACGCGCATCGTTCATCGAAACTTGAACCTCCTGCTCCTTATCAGCCGCTGCTTGCCTCGACGTTGTCACTACGTCCAGCTTCGCAAACTCCGGACCTAATATTCTAGTTGTACCCTCTAAGCCCGCGTACCTCCGCATTCGCGACTCCTGTGACGCCTTCAGTTGTTTCGAGGTAGAGAATTGGGCCGCCCGTTTCTTTCTCTTTGGCATCTGATCTAAATGGACTATCCTCTACAACTCGTTCCTAGCATCAGTTCAATAGTGTAGACTTCCCCACTCCTGGCACACGATTTACTGCCTTTCTCCTTGCTTCAGGTGTAGATATCGTGCGCCCAATACGACCTGTCCGCTTTAAAAAGCTCAACCCTCTATACACTAGTTTTAGTCAAATTTACGTCAAAATGGCGGCCTTCTTTATAAGGACTCTAATATGTGGTTAAACTATCTGACACTTCCACACAATTTTCACCACCCACTTCTATTAAACAATTTGAATCGTGCAGTATTTAGGCTATGCCTCGTTGCTAAACTCTATATATATATCACGCCGTCTACTAATTCCATTGCATTAGAATGACTATTCTCCAAAATTGAATTTAAAGTTCTCACTAATTTTATGCGTGCGCCGTTCTCTACAAACTCTTTAAATTAGTTTAATCTTGCCACAACACTGCCAAGGTCAGTATTTGAGCCAACCAATTTCGCTTGCATCACAGACACTCACTTCCTCTCATTCCCTCGTCATGGCTTCTTCTTCCCAAGCTCCAGCGTCTTCACTTGTTTTTCTTCGTGCCAGTGGCGTAGGCATGCCACTTACTTGTCGTTTAGATAGTGATGGCGTTGCATCGGTGACTTCCTTGTTATTGAGTCTCAGATTCTCTTTCTTGCAAGACAGTATCTAAATTGAGGAAAAAGTCTACGACGAGGCAACCTCGGAGCTCACTCATACCATCGCTATGCAGCACGTTGTGGACGTGGGATCGCAGAGAGTGTTTAAACTTTCCCCAGGTCAGTATCGGGTATATGGACTCTTAGATTCTACAATCTCTACCCCAACCCATGTCCATACTCCTCATAGATCATCGTCATGCAACATGCACACTACACTCCCAGCTGGAGTTAGAGTCAAGGTTGAACCTGGTACAGAGAGCGTAGTGATCCTGTCCTCGGATGATGAGTCCCCCTCTCAGACAAGTTGTCAACCAAAGTTTTCTATCCCATCGTCTCGTCCCCCTCCGGTTACCACTCCTATGTCGTGCCTACCTAGGACTACCACACCGACATCGTATCCTTCCACATCTCGTACACCACTATCATGCCCTCCTAATCGTTCAATGGGCTCCTCTGTACTTAGTGTTCTATCGTGCTTGAGACAGCTGCGTCAACGTCCAGGTTGTAAGAATCCCTTGAAACTTCTAGACTACGATAGAATGCGCCATGTGAAAGTGGACTATCTTCCCCACCAATTTAATGGCGATGTTATTTTTGAGCTTCCTCCTGCGCAATCGTCGGCGTCATCTACTCAAGCAAAGTTCATGCATGGTATGGACAAGAGATACGATGGACACGTGTGGACGAAGACTATCACAACGAATATCATCAATGACGACGGACTACATTTTCGGACTTCCAAGTGTGTCGGGCACCTACGATGCGACAATCCTGATTCTGAATTCCTTCGAAGAGACCATCGAACGGCACCGTTTAATGTTACAGAATTCGAAGGAATTACACCACATCCATTTACTCCAGGACAGGTACCTCCCTTGGGCTCGACATTGGTCTGCAAAATATGTCGCATGCCTCCCTCATGTCTTGCACCCTGCCCTGCTATAGTTTATTATGTTTCAAGCAAGCACAATATCACACGTGCTTGTATTCATCTAGGGTCACACAACCATCCCGTAAGAGTAGGGGATTATCGAGATGTCAAGAAGCGTATCAGCTCCTTAATTAGTGATCAAATTCAAAGAACCCCTCTTGCTACTAAAAGTTCAATAGTTTTAGAGGCAAGTAAGGACCTCGTGGGAGAGTTCTTGTTGCGCGAAGAGGACGATCCAGAGAGACAACTAAGTTTTGAGGAGTTAGTTCCAATGTTAGATAAGTGCAAGGACATGGGATCTCCAAGTATTCGTAACAAAGTGGTCTCATTCCGATATCTTAAGAAGTATGGCGCATTAGACAGCATCACGAGGTTACGGGAATTGAGCAATTGGGCATTTGTTCATAAGAACATGTTTCCAGGACAAGGTGATGATTCAGAAAAGGTATTCGTCTTCAAGATGTCCGAAATTGGACCGGGTTCTGGCATGGATTTGGTCAAGCGTATGCAAAAAGGCGATGACCTGGAACACGCATGGTTGATGTTTGATCATGTAAAACGTGTAAAGCAGTGGACAACTATGGCCTGCCATGTGTATGACGCCACCTATTGTCGTGTCATGAGCATTGCCTGCTGTGATATGCAGTCAGAGGATGCGGCAGCGCAGATGTTATTTTGGAAAAATCTCAACGCTATAATGGCTCGACATGGACTTCCGTCACCTCAATTCAAAGGTTTCATGGCAGACAGTGCCCAAGCTAATTGGAATGTTGTTCGGATTATTTATGGTAGCGGCAACAAGGACGAAGTGATGGTCGATAAAGAACGCATGTGTCAATTCCACTAGGCACAATCAATGGTGAAGCATTCTGACAAGTTCATCACGGAAGGACCTTTACGAGAGCAACACAAGGCACTGTGCCACCAGTACAGGAAGGCAAGCACAATGGAAGAGGCTGATAGATTATACCAATCTATTCGTGCATGGTGGGCTTCGTCGGGAGCAGTCTCGGAAAGCGGATTTCAACACCTTGATCTATGGTTGGCATTCTGGCACTTCCGTTATCGACAATGGGGTGGATTCATGACTCAGGTATTTCTTCATCGTTTATTTACAATTTCGGTGATTTCATATATAGTTTCCCTAATAAACGTGCTTGTTTGTATACAGAGCATGTCTGAAGATGAACTCGCGGAAATGCCCTCTTGTAATCTTGCTGAATCCATCCACAACAAATGGAAGCAAGCTTCGGGCAATAACGGTGGAGATTTGTATGTCGCAATCGTAGACGATTATGTTCGGGCTTTTCTTCAGGTAGTTAATTATTATCAATTTTTGAAAGGTAGTGCTGGAGGGACAGGTCCGAGCAAAAAAGAGTTGAAGCTTCGTGCTGCCGAACGAAAAGCCCAAAAGACGGGCGATCCACACGTTCTAGGGGATTCTATGATGGATATGCCGGGGGCAGATGAATTTTGCACGCGTGATTCTTATATGCAAGGCGTGGAGGTGTTTGGCACACACAAGCGCAAAGCGAATTTACCTCTTGGAGCCGATGACGAATCACATCGTCCCGATAGGATAAACTATTCCCATCCCCGATACTCCTCTAGACGACTTCGGTCTTCGTCAATTCCTTTGCCCATTATTGACGAAGATGATGGTGTTTCCCATGACGAGGTTTCACCATCACAACCGCCGAATCCAATCCCGACTGCGTCTCTAGTGTGTAGGACTGGAATTCGCCCTGTAACGGCAGTTCAAGAGACCCATGCCAATTTAACCCACTGGCATATTGCTCGTGTGCCGGAAAACTCGGCTAAGAAATGTTGGGCGCAACGTGGGGGAGTTAGAAAGAAATGCACGGAGAGGATTGTGAGACAAGGAAAGCCAACTCCTACACCTACCTACACTGGCAAATTCGAATGTAGAGCAAAGAGCACCTATGAAGACACTGACTTCTACTTCTGCAACGATGATATCGACCGTTGTGTGAAGGGTGTAAGACGTCCATGGGTGTGCGGGGAAAAGCCTCATATTCCAGAAGTTTGGCCTGTTATGATTGGCACGAATCTCACTCGCGGTGAGATTGTGGACTTACAACTAGCCGGGTTTCAACTCCCTCAGAAGGATCCAATATCCCCGAGGCGCCTCTTCTCAACAGGTAGTCTACCATTGGACCTCAACTCCGTTTCCGTCCCCGACCATCCTGACAAGTATCCTGCGAAAAGGAGTGGAAAGAATTTAAAGCGCTCTTCCGCCAAGCCCAATACGAATCAAAGACGGTCAATGGGATCAGCCGAATTCCTCACTGCATCAATTACTTCGGTGCGCATGGTTCCTCAGCCTGGCTTTGGGTGCATCATCACACTAAAATCATATAGCCCCCCTCATGAGACATCATATACGATCACGGTGAGCGCGTTTCCCCACTGTACATGTCTAGCCTTTACGAAGACCATGAACGAATTTCGTGGACGGAGTCCGTTCACATATTGCAAGCATCTGTACTTCATATTCTTGAAGATTTATAAACTTCAACCCGACGTCCACTTCTTCATTCATGCACCCTCTTTCAGCTTCAACAAGGTGAAACTAGTCCTTGAAAGTGGCATTCTGGCACATTCTGGAGTTTAGAATAGAATACCTACTTCTATTATTTTTGTAATGCGTACCCTCTCGTTTCCGAGAGGGTACTTGATTGTCATTTTCAGAGACTATACTGAAATAATTTTAAATGAGGAATATCTATAATCGTTACCATTATATTGTCTCCCGACAAAGCATTATATCTATTATTAGAAATATATCCTTGCGGTGTTCGAGAGTATAGTTGCTCATTTTTACCCTCTGCGTTCTACAAAATATTAGTTTTTATGGAATTGATGTGATGTACCCTCTCGGAAACGAGAGGGTACATCACCGACGCGGTTATCTGAAACCAAAACCACTATTTTGAGAGATTGAGAAAATCATTATGAGTTTTCAAATTTTAATGAAGTAGTCACTTATGCCTTCCAAAATTTGCATTTAAGACATAAAGGGGAAGAAGTACTGGAAACTTTGTAAATTTAGATAAAATAAATCCAGGGTCTTAGGTCCCAAAAATACATTTGTTCGAAAAATGAAACCCCCTCTAAAAATAACTTCGCCATATTCGCAGAATATTCTATTATTATTAGATTATTCAGAGAATATTTGAATATTTTCTGCTCTCTACGACACAATTTTCTGCTCATCGCTCTCCGCTCACCGCTCACATACAAGACACCTCTGATGCCCAACTGCCTCGCATTTGTGACTTCGGGCTCGCGCAATGATTGTTCAATGGCATCCACTACTTTTGTCCTCTTAACTACTTTCCTCTTTTGTTTAGGAGGTGCTTCTCGGTCCACTGGCAATGATTCATCAGGGTCGTCAACCAAGCTTGGGTTATTGCAGAACCATGCAGGAACGGATTTTCTTGGAATCTCTACCGGTTTCTTTGCAGAAAGGGGGCGTCCAAGAATCTTCCCACCACAATAGGGTTTGTGTAGCGTTGACCAATCCACCCTCTTCCCCAATTGATATTCCGCATACATCAATGCCGCGATACTTCTAGGGATATTGTTTTTGGGCCATCGCTTCAAGTTGGAAATTGCACGTAGAATCTCGAGGAACCTCCACTTCACATCCACGTCTTTGATGTCGCGGTACGTAACAGCCTTTGCTGAACAATGTTTCTCGTGGAGCTCTTCCGGCCACCATCTATCAAGATGCGCGAACTTAATATAGTCCATAGCATTTGTGGCAGTCCATGGCTCGCAAACACTTTCCCATCCTGGTTCCCCTAGAACATCACGATTTTGATATACTTCAAGCTCCAAATCCGCAGGGTTCCTCTTCGGCTTCTTCGCTGAACTAACAACTCGACCTCCACTATGCATGGTGGAAAATTATTGGAAACCTCTATGGGCTCCCGCAATACAAAACAATACTATGTTTGAACCTATTATCTTGGCGATATTATCTATTGTGATATGAGAGTTCCAAATGACAACTATAACAACTACCACAACTACTTGCACTTCAAAGTAGTACTGAAATAAAGTCCCAATCATACACTTCATAATAGTGCTACCTAGGAGTATTAAGACCCTAAATCCTTCTTGGAATATCTGATGTCTTTTGTACCTGATCAGTTGCGTTTTGAGGACAAAAATTCCCCCCCTTGGAAGAAAATGGACCTCAAAAGGGCCACTTCCCCATCTGAAAACCCCGCACACCCGTCGTCAACGTAGAGGCAAGTGCGTCAGGGCGTCCTGATGAGTAAGAAAGAGTGAGGCCACATTGAACTCCTCTTCCTTTTTAAACACGTCGGCCATGTCCGCCCCCATCCGCTCCATCTGCTTCCCACCCGCTCCCCATCCGCAGCTTCCATCCGTAGTCCCTGTCCAATGCCCATCCGCCCCCATCCGCTCCCCACCCGCCTCCATCCGCTCCCAACCCGCTCCCCGTCTGCAACTCCATCCGCAGTCCCTGTCCAATGCCCATCCGCGCCTATCTGCACCCATCCGCTCCCCACCCGCCCCCATCCGCTCCCCACCCGCCCCCATCCGCTCCCCACCCGCCCCCATCCGCTCCCCACCCACCCCCATCCGCTCCCCACCCGCTCCCCACCCGCTCCCCAATCGCAGCTCCCATCCGCACCCCCTGTCTGCTCTTCATCCACGCTCTATCCGCACCCATCCGCTCCATAAGCGCTCCCCATCAGCAGTTACCATCCGCAGCCCCCATCCGTAGTCCCTGTACGCTCCTCATCCGCGCCCCATCCGCTTTCACCAATCCCCATCCGCTCCCCATCCGCGCCCATCCGCTCCCCGACCGTGCGGTTCCCAATGTTCGCGACCCGTCGGGGCCTATATAAAGGCAACGAGGCCATTGACGATTTCACTTTTTGCACTCCGCTCCTTGCCCAATGGGAACCCGAGACCTTGTTGCGTGAGCAGCATTGCACGGGTTTCGACGGTACAAGAATTTGGAGTGACGAATTGCGGGGAAACCCTTGCAGTTTTTTTCCAGACTCACTCACATAAACGTTGCACACCGGATAACCGGTTAACATTTTTTCACACAATGGCTGACAACAGGGTGCATTACCAAGATGCAGATATGCAACTCCATGAAGCTTATAATGTGGAAATTGCATCTGCTATAGCAGCTCCTAACGATGTCAGCGGTGGTAACTTAGGTAGAGGCCAAGGCAGCAGAGGTGGACCAAGCGAGAGAGGTGGCAGACGAGAACCCGGAATGACCCAAGAATTTTTTGCTCTCGGACGAAGTAATTCTTGTGGATCACAATCACATTCACGAGGTACACGAGGATCTGTGGGGGGAGGACGTGGAGCTGGGCGGTCTCGAGGATCAGAAAGCTTGGTTGGGGATCGAAACCTTGGAGGTCGTAGTTCAGGTGGCTCCAGTGTTGATCCCGAGCGTGGAGCCTCATCGGTACGACCACTTTCACATAATGTGGTACCAACGCCATCAGAGTCCTTAGTTCCCAGCGAACCTTCAGACGCAACAGGACGTGGACGGGGCAAACGACCAGCAGATTCAGAGGACTCGGGACGTGGGTAGAAAAGGCAAAGGACCTCTCATGTAGATCAGATGAGCAAGCCTTTCAGGACCAAGGTTGTGGCCGAGTTATTATCATGGTATAAAGATCATGATCTAGGTCAGCTGGAGAGACGCTACTTGAATCGAGGTGCTGCTGGATTGGAATCGTTGGGGGAGAGATTGAAAACAATTGTCGACGGCGTTGCTAACGAAGAAACATTTGCCGAAGACAAACGCTGTTTTTCTTACGAAGAGTGGATAAAGGAATACACTCAGAATGCCATTTTTAACCCCGTCATAACGCTTTGGGAGGTACAAGCCAAGATATTAACAAAAGAAGGTCGTGTGATATCTGGGTGGGAAGAATTGAAGGTGAAGTTAGATAAATTCAAGGAGGGGGTAATGAAAGTCAAGCCTCGAGGGAGAGTGAGCCAAAATGTCCCTTGGATTGAACGTGATTTGTCCGCGCGAATTGCAACGAGAGGTCGCGAAGGGGTGGTGTGGCTCCCATTAGAGGCGGTGATAAAGGGACTAGATGGGAGGAACTATGAAGGTGGCTTTGGAATTGTGCGACGTGTGAGCATCGAAGGTGTGAGCAGCATTCCACCAAGTATAGAGTTTGCGGGGAAGACAATGAAGGAGGATTCGAAGACGAAGAATCGGGAGAAACGATCAATCGAGGCGCTAGCGTGTCCGGTGGATCATGCGGGGGTAATCAAGATTCAATTTCTCGATAGAAGAACGTACGAGTCATATACTCTATGGTGGAACGGAGGCTCACTCGCGTCCGTTTGGAGAATTGACTCAAAATACAAAGAGGAACATGAGGATGACATTCTAAGAAGTGCTGAAATCGACCTCGATGCCCGTCTAGAATTGTGCATTTATCGCAAAAACCGGGCATATTTAGCATGGGCACTCATGTGCATTATGGATGTGATACATTCTCAACGGCTATTGCACAATGATTTGAGTCCCAACAATGTAATGCTTCATTTTCCAAAAGACAAAACAGACGCCGTATACATTGGGGTGTGTGATTGGGGAATGGCATCTTGGGACGGCGAAGATAAGATGTCGAACTATGGTCAACCATCTAGCAGGGAGGTGCAAGCTTACAGAGGTAAATACCAACATGCGGCCCCCGAGCTATTCCATGTGAATGGCAAGCCCGGAACGGCAACATCACCGAGAAGAATGGGAATAAAGCATAAGCACAACCATAGATCTGAGGCGTATGCAGTGGGGTACTTGGCAAGGAGGATTTACAACCGCGATTGCTCTTCAAGCTTGTTCCAGAAGAACAAAAATCCAAGTTCATTGTCGCGTCGGTTTGAGCAAAGTATGGATGAGTTGTTGAAACCTAATCCACTAGAGCGATCCACCGTCACGCATGTGGTAGACATGTTGAAAAGACCGCCTTACAACATGGAAACCCCATGGGACTTCTTCCGCAATGAGTAGTATATTGTGATATCATAGACCTTAGATTCTGCTCGATATGTCGGATGTTGTTAATGGTGTGAAGTGTATACTTCTTTTGTAATCCCTTTTTGTAACAAGAGAAATCCTATGTGGACTTCCCTGATGTTTTGAATAAAGGCAAAGTGTTTATGAAACGATGTTTTCGTCTTCCCATCCTGCCCTTTAAAACCTCTCAAATAAAGACAGAATAACTCAATCCACAATCACACAACCGCCTAAACCGCAACCAATTTGTGGCCCATCTAAGGCAGTCCGCGCCCAGTCCGCTCCCCATCCGCATCCTATCCGCACCCATCCGCAATTCCAACCTGCCTCCATCCGCACACCATCTGCAGCTCCCATCCGCACTCCCTATCTGCTCCATCCGCTCCCCACCCGCTCCCCATCAGCAGTCCCCACCCGCCCCCATCCGCTCCTCATCCGCAGTCCCCACCCGCCCCCATCTGCTCCCCACCCGCTCCTCATCCGCAGTCGATACCCGCTCCCCATCCGCTCCCAACCCGCACACCATCCGCAACACTTGCGTCCGCAGTTCTTGTCCGCTCTCCATCCGCGTCCTATCCGCACCCTTCTGGGCCCCATCCGCCCCCATCCGCTCCCCACCCGCCCCCATCCGCAGTCCCCACCCGCCCCCATTCGCTCCCCAGCCGCTCCTCATCCGCAGTCGATACCCGCTCCCCATCCGCGCCTGTCCGCCAAAAAAATGCAAGCTCACAAAATTTTCACTCAAGGGTTAATATTACATCCCTAAAGGTAAACGAGATGATATACACGTAGGATGTCATTGCCACCTAGGACGGCCATGTCCACCCTAAGGTAACTAAGTTACCTCTTGTGGGGGTAAAGCCTGTCTTTGACCCTACGTTGACCCTATTGTGTCGTGACGAAAGGGTCCGTCACGATACGACGCGTCACTGTCACAATGTCGCGATAGACAACCCTGAAAATCGGGTTGATTGAGACCCAACTTGCTTGCCATCTAGGCATAGAGATCGTCCATTTCTTCAGAGAGACATGTATGCCCTCCCCTGTCCAGTCATGCACAAGTATGTCTCCGTATGGAAGAGTAAACCTTGTCTCCGAATGGAAGAATATACCTTGTCTCCGTATGAAAGAATTAACCATGTCTCAGTATGGAAGAATAAAGCCGTCGATGACGCCTGATCGGACGGCTCACGGAGGCCTCACGTGGCTAACCATCTGGTTGTGAGGATTCTCATTAGTTGATGTTTCTAAGCTGTTTCTGCTGTGCAAGCCTACGAGAACCCTCCACTGTCTGCTGTGCGTGCCTACCAGAACCCACGGCCGTCGATGACGCCTGATCAGACGGCATTCTATTCGTGCTCTCTTTTTCTCACGGCATGAACATCGACGGATTGGATGTTGAAACTACAAGTGCTGTAAGCTTCAACTCCTCCTTGTTCTCTTGTTCGCCATTTCTCTGGCCAGCCTTCGACAATTCAGTTGCTTCAAGACGTACTGGCAATCACAGCGCGAGGTATCATGTTGTCCACGCTGCACTTGATTTGATCCTATATCGAGTCTGTGCGTCTCAGCTCCTGCTCACGCAATTATCGATCTCTAGTGGTCTAGAAATAAATGTCAACTGGCTCTGTTGTCGCAGAATTATGAGTTTTCCTACTCGCTCTTTTGCATCTCTGCGCAGCTCTACTAGTTCGTTCCTACACGCTCGCGAAGTGCAAACATGGAATCTGCGTACGTGGATGAAGGATGTGTTTCAGGAGCTCTTGATCGGCTTAGGCTCTGGCATCGTCCTCGTTCTCTGCAGCTTTCTCTGCAAGCTGATACTGAAACGGTGGCATGCTCGTAGAGCAGCTCTTCGGTCTCGACCAACGTCACCGGGTAAAATATCATCACTGGACCAAGCTAATATTCTTGTTTGAATCTCATCCTACTTGATGTTCTGCAGACAATATTCTGACCAATATGGTAAAACATGAATAACCTCCCTTTTGTGTAAAGTGTCCCTATCTCATGTTGTCTAACATTTTAGCTCCAAAATTCTCAACTGGAGTAGATAGGAATGCTTTTACGCAAAGGTTCGATTTCTGGATGTTTTTTCTATGTTTAAACCATACTAGTGAGTTTCGTGGATCAAAAATCGTTTCAACGTTTGGTAGGATTTGAGACAGAAATACTGGGCGGCTCTGTCATGTACAAATTCGCAGGCTCTGTTTTCATCCAATGTCTTTGCTCCTAGAATCCTAGACATGTCTTTGCTCTCTTGTTGCTAAATTGGTGTGAGGATTCTCATCTGGTTGATGTTTTCTCCAACAGATGCTGACTCCGGTGAACAATCCCTGCCTCACGCTGACGCCATGCATGACATAGAAATGGGGTCCTTGAACAGCCATGAAGGTAAAATTAAAGTTCTCTCTATTTAATTGAACATGTATCCAGGGCTGGTTGCATCGGTTTCCTGTTCTAGAATCTATTCCTTTCAAATTGCTCTAGATATCTTTGAAATTTCATATGCAATTGGAGCGCCTCATCTGGTCATTCCACCGAAGAGAGCTTAGGTTATGTTGCTTCATTCATATGATATGATGTTTCCATCACGGCTTTTGTTTAATTCTCGTTTAAATCCATTCCACAGTGGCTGATCTCCCCTGCTCATCAAGCCCTGACCATATTGGTAATGCTGCTGAAGAGTATATGGAAACGACCTCCCAAACTGTGGACGGTGAGTTGGCCAAGCTTTTGTTTATTTTTTGAATCCCTCCAGTTCGGATTTTATGAGTACACTATTATTTTGATATTGATGATAAATAGGGACTCTTGTCATTTTCCAGATCCAGTTTTCTGATTATTCAAAGAGCTTGACGTCAGAAGTGTGGTGTAGGTTAACCCCTAAAGTTCCTTGACAATTTCTGTCCAAAACTAGTCCAAAACTGCCATAGTCAAACATGGCCGCAATAATCACATTTTTAGAAGAATTCTCAACTTTAAACCGTAAGATCTAAAACTAGACTCACGTATAATAATCCTGTAAAATTTTAGTTGCAATCCACCGCACGGATGTGAAGACTATAGTGTTTGAAGTGCAAGAAGTAGTTATTTTTCCCTCTTGCCCGACAAAGTCAGCTCACTTTGACTAAGCATATCTTCTAGTATATATAGTACACTGTGTTGGAAACCATTACCAATGTAAAGAATATGATGTTAGCTAAGTGTGTGCAAAATTTGAGGTCATTTCAAGGGGTACATCATGCTCAAATAAATACTTTAGTGAAAGGGGGTATATAACAATGCAAATGACTACAAATGAAGTGAGAAATTATTTGCTAAATATGAATTTACAAATTTAGAAATCCGTACGGTTGAAATGTGGAATTTAATTTTTTACTTATTTTAGAGATATTCTTTTTCTAAAACGGGTAAAATCTCTAATTTTAATGAATTTATTGAATTATTCAAATATTATAGGTGAGGGCAGGGCTTCAAAATGGGGACCCTTCAAGAAATGAAGGGCCACGTCATTCACCCACTCCCCTGTGCGGGACCCGCGCAGCTCCTCGGCGGTGGCCCGCCACTACAAGGCGGCGTTTTTTTTTTTTTTTTTTTCCTTCACACGTGCCATCTCTTTCAGTACCCGGGCCCCACCACAGCCCATGCCATGCACCACTTTATGCTAGTTTTTTTTTTAATTTCTATTTAACCCTTTTCTTGGAATTTGTGGGGTCTTCCCTTCCACAATTCTTCCCCTTCATTTAGGCTGCCCCACCCTCCCTCCACCCTTTGTGCCCCTACTTATTGCCCCTCTTTCGTACTTGTGTTTCATTGGTTCCCAGGGGTGCCCAGGCTGCCCATCCTCCCCATTTTTGACAATAGGTGGTACTAACTTTCAAACCGTAAATCCAAAACAAAAAAAAAAAACCTCCACGAAGCTCTTATCAGGGCCGATCTACAGTAAAAGTTTCAAAAAAAAAATGATTTTTTTTCGAATTTTAGGAACCTGCCCAAAATGTGAAATCCCCCTGAAGGAGACTCTGGTCCTTTAGGGGTTAAATGTCTATCTGTCAGGTTTATTCTCTATCAGTGTAAACAAGACAGAGAAGCAGGTACACTAAACACTGAATATAGTGTACAGGGATTATTGATGTAGATCACTCACACTAATTTCCATCAAAGCATGTCCATGCCAAGTTCTGATTGGGTATTTCTTCTCAAGCAAGTGTGTGTCAGTCAACAATTGCATGTTAATTTTCAATTAGTGTAGGAAATTTCAAATAGTCTGGTCTACACTACATTCACAGAACGGTGTAGTAGACTACTGTAGTGAACCATAAATACTAGGATAAAGTCCAACGCCTTCTGTGCCTCTCTTGGAGATAGTCCTTTCCTTTTGTTGGAAACTAAAGCTCACCTTCATTTGTGCTGTGTGAGGAATTTATTACGAAGAATATCATATGTGTTATGTTTGGAAACTACATGGAATTCTGCCAGTTTCATAGAAGCGGGCATCATGCTAACATCAACCGGATAGGAAACAGCACGACCTGCATTTTGTGTATAACTAATGTAAGTCTTTTGGGTCTGATTGTTCCATCTTTAAGAAGGTGAATAAAGTTTCTCGTCCACCTCAATTTTTATGGTCTTCACACAGATTCAATCAGAGCCATGTTGCGACTTCTTGTGAGCATTGTCAAGCAAGGAACACTTACAAAAGGTGCACAGGAAATTGAAGCATGTTCTAGAGCAACGCCCAGCAGCAACCCAGATTATATACAACAACTTAACCGACAAGTTTAGCAATGAGCCTCTGTGGAGAGAACAAACAATGATACATTTATTTTTCAGTGATAGCCAACATAATTACAATATTAACCCAAGTGATTTCATATTTTTCCAATGGGATGTGAATTACTTACAAAATGTGCTGCCATATTTGGTTCCAGGCTACCAATAGGTATCTCTATAAGCGCCAACCAAAATTAAGGGGTATTGACTAGATTATGACAAACCTTCATTTGATGGGAGTGGGTTGGATATACCCAAGTGTCGTTTTATAGGATTTGGTTGGTTACTATTAACTAGGGGGGTCACTTTAGATGTGAAGGATGTTTAGTAAAAATATTAGACACATGTCATATTTTTAGATGCTTAGAGAACAAGTTATATGTATTTATAATTAATTGTAGCAAAATTTGGTATTTTGTTGCACTTGTGAATATAGAGTACATTGATTTTTGAAAGGGAAGAGTTCACCAAATTCTTTAGTGAGGAAGTTGATTGAGCATTAAAACGATAAGGTATCATTATCTTCAAAGATTTCAAAATGAAAGGTTGTCTTAGCCAAAGAAGAAGAACTCCAATCTCCAATGGAGGTTGACTTGAAGAGTGTTTGTTGGTTCCACCACTAAGTCGATATCCACTAGACAAAGGATTAGTCACATGGAACTCTTCTAGAGTCCCGAGGGGGACTCTTGGAAATTTAGGGGTTAATTATATTGGAATGATAATCAATTGAATATAAAAATTAGCAACAATTTAACATTTTACTTACAAAAAAAATAGTTATTGCACAACAAAGCCAAGTTGAACGGTAATTACAATCACATAAATTTATTTGAAAAAAATTGTGTCCATTTGTATGTCACTTTCATGTGTGCCAACTCACCTTGGAAGTAGTTGTGAATATCTTGTGGAACTCTCTTTTCAAGACATAAAACCTTTTCCATCATTTGAAAAAACTTGTACATAATATTGGAAGATTTTCAATTTTCAATATGTAGTTAATATAATTTAATTTGCATCTCTACCTATTGTATCAATCTATAAATATATTTAAATTTCTAACTATAAAATATATACATCCATATTTTCAAAATATACCTTTAAATTTAAATTTAAAAATAAAGAAGCGATGCCTTAGAATTTTGTAATTATGCTCATTGAAGATATTTTAATCTCTATAGTTCTTGGGCAATGAATTAAGATGATAATCTAAAACAATCTAAAAGTATAATTGGCTGGACATGCAAAAAATTGCTATGCCCTTTTACTTGACATTGAGATTTTGTATTCAAATTTAAAAAAAGATAATAGAGGTCGTAAAGAAAAGGTTTAGCACAAAATTTCTATTTGAAGGCAAGTCAAAGGTTCTTATTGCTAAGAAGAAGAAGAACTTTGGTCCGTTGAGGGGCCGAAGTGAATAAAGTGTCTGTTTGTTCGACCACTAAATCCATGTCTACCAGACATGAGTTTAGTAGCACGGAGCTACTCCCCCCTGTTGAGAGTAGACACTATGTACCTATGGAATCACTAACTAGTACCCAGTAACCAAGAACCAAGGACCAACCATAGCCTCAAGGCTCAATTCTAATAGAAGGTATGTAAATGTTGATTGTGTGTTTTTGAAAGGTTTTATGGGGCATCATATCATTCTGGCACAGATTGGTTATTTTCAAGTTTGCACATCTGGACAATCCTCACTAAGGCCTGGGTGATCTACATGATGAGGTTCAAGCTCAAGTCCACCACTTCGGATGACCTGGACAACCTTCCCATCTATTATGTGGTCAGTTCATTTCTTCATTTTAATATTTCTTCTCCATCTGGACCAATGTCATTCTAATTTTGTTGCATTTACTTATACTTAGCCAAGTACTGAAAAAACCCTATATGTTAAGCCGAATTTAAATCTATTGAGAGCTATTTAAAGCTGGGTTTTAATACTCAAGATGTAAAAAGAGGAGGTGTAAAAAGAGGAGGTAGCTTGTCCAGATTTCATCTAAACCTGGTTTCAAACGTTTCAAACCTCTTTTCACATCTTCAGTATTAAAGTCCAGCTTTAAATAGCTCTCAATAAATTTTAATTCAGCTCAACGGAGAGAAAAGTGGAAACTCAATAGGGTATCTCATGGTAAACTCCTTTTTAAGGATGGCTGAAATCATTTTGACTTGTGTTTAGAGCCACCACGGTCTTCGAGGATCTAAATGGAAGACCACCAAGCTCATTCATTGATTCAATAACTATTGAGAGTGGCCAAATATCGTAGTAAGAAAAGAGGGATAATCTTACGAATTGGGTGATTTTACATATAACTCTAACACCCTCAAACCTTTGAACCTCAACTTTGCTAATTACATGTCCACCATGCTGACAACTTTTATGAGGACAATTGGTTTCATATACATGTATTTGAATATTTTTGTCTAAGGAAACCCTTTTTCTTTGCATAATAAATTACTGAGATGAGGAATAGGCTTCCAAACGTTATAATTGGTTAGACAAAAAAACATCCTTCTCTATTGTGTAAATGACTATTGAGACAAGAAACAATTCAGGCCTACTAGAAAAGGAAAACTCACCAGGGGTGAATGAGATGCTGGTTTTGGAGGTACCAGGACTAACATTGTTTAACTGTGCAGTTGGCTCCATGTGCATTGTTGGCGATTTTGGTACGTCCAGGAACATTTCACCACATCGTCAACCGTGTGTTGTGGGCTTTCTCTGTCTACTTGGAAGCGGTCTCTATCATGCCCCAGCTCCGAGTGATGCAAAACACCAGGGTTAGTATTGGGTCATTTCATCATGTATTTTCAGATTATCCTCTGCGTTCCACTTGATTCAATTACAACATTTCCTAGGCAACAATAATTCCTTTCATAATGGGCCATGCTCATTTCCCTTGATGGCCACTTGCTTCATTGTCATTAGGCTCTTTAGGTTTGGTTCAAGAAGTTTCCAACCCATTTAGGAATGATCCTCCTCAAAGATTCCACTGTAGTACTGATCCTAGAATGTCATGATCTACTCAATATAGCGAGATGAGGCCTAACTTGAGAGGCTTTTCTTGTGTGACCTTTCATTGCACATCTTTCTTTGGTAATTTCAGGCCCTTCTCACTTGCTTCTGAATCGTTTTGTAGGTTGCCGAGCCTTCACTGCACACTATGTCTTTGCTCTGGGAATTGCACGGTTTTTGAGCTGTGTCCACTGGATTCTTCAGGTAGATTTGCTGTCACACCTACTGGTATTCTCATTTACTTGAAGCATCATCGATTTACTTCTGGTGTTCTCCCACTGATGCACGCCCTTGTTTGGCTCTCAGGTGTTGGACGGACGCAATTGTGTGTTCAGTGCACTGGGATATGGATTATGGCCCGGTACGGTTCTCCTTTCAGAGATTGTACAGACAACTATCTTGGCTGATTTTTGCTATTACTACGTCAAAAGGTACGTCCTGATGCATGACTTACAGTTTGAACCTTCATCCCTCACATGACTTTCTTTGAAAATGTTACATTCCTCCACTTCCTGACATTCTTTGTAGCAAGAACTAACACCATGTATAGTATATTGGTAATGAATTTAGACCTTCTGAAAATTTGACAATAAGAGAAGTCAAAAAGGCTGCTATCAAAAAGGCTACTATCTTTTTTAGGAGATCGCAATTTGTCGCCACATTTTCAGTGTAATGATATGGTGTTTATTGTGGCAGTGTAATGGACGGCCAGATGATGGTGCGGCTTCCTTCACGTGTGGTTTAAAGGCTGTTGTCAATAGGCCACTTCACTATTTTACATGCCATGAGAAGGATCGACGTAGTGCCACATTGCGGGTGCCCTGAACAATGGATAATAAAGTTTGCAGCACAGATTGTGCTATGGCGGCCTTCACGTGTCCTTTCTTTCGACTTGTTGTAGGTCTAGTTTTGGACGGATGTCGCTTCGGCACCGTTGTTGTTGGAAGATCAACATGGATGCGTGGTCCGAGTTGCACCTCAACTTCTCTTATTTTCATCCCATCTAGAGTCGTTCTAGCCCAGCTCTCCAACACATTTAGAGCAGCATACCCCATTTCTATGTCAATCCTCCTCCTCATTGAGATAGTTTTTAGAACAATCTGCAATTAATGTTGCTTTACCTTCCACGTAGATTATTCACATTCATTCTATTACAATAAGCCTAGCTTGACTTCTAAGCTATGACACACATATGAAAAAAGCTTTATAACAATTATAATTCATGTGGCAACTACAATGGCGAAATCTTGGCCATAAGTAGTCTTCAACTTCATTGGTAGTTTCTTTACGGTTACCATTTCTAATGAAGGATTGCAACCCTTCACGAAAAAGTCGCAAGCTCTTCCTATCCATGTCTTTTAATGTATTTCAACAACTCTTCATTCTACATATCCATACTTTTAAGACATTTAAAGCTTTTTGGAAGATTGCTCACACTTAAAATCTAAAATTGTACATGAAAGCTAAAAATTCTCTCTATACGTAGGCATGAATATCGTATGTCTGATCACCAAACTTTGTATAAATTTCAACCACCACTTTGCTTATGATGAAGAATTTAAAAAGCTCCTAAGGAAATGGTACTTGTATTCGTTTGTTAGCAATCCCAAATGCATGTTCTTGAAAGATTTCATCATTTGATGAAGTTGCAAGATCCTCATGTTGACTATTTTGATAAACCTCTATTCATGCTTTTGTCTTTAATTTCACCTGCAAGCCTTTTACTGTCAAATTCAAACATGCTCTTTTTTCTCCACCTTGTATTTTTTCCAATTACTCTATTTCAATTTCTTTGGCTTCTATACAAAACCCACGGTCAACAATTGCTTCAACATATTGCAATCCAACACCAACAACTTCTGCCATATGATTACCTTGCAAAATAGAATTAGCATAATTGAAAATAATTTGAATGATTTGTAAGGCCTACTATTCAACGTACATTATCATTCCAAGACAACATCATTCCAGTTTTATACAAATATACCACAATGTTAAAAAAACATTATGAATCATAAATTCAATTCTATATCTTTTGAATAAACTTCTTACAACTCACCTCAAGTTGCAAGAGAGAAATCAAGCTTAATATAGTATCCACTAGTTTGCGTGTAAGCATTTTAATCATCCCTGAGAATTATGAATCAATGATAGAAAACTCATTAGTTAGTTATATTAAACATCCATCCTTAAGCTATAATAATATTATAGCTAGCTTCACGCATAGAATGAAGCCAAGTTAATAAATTCATAATAACCCCTTGTTATGTAGAATAATGCAGTGCGGATAAAATCTAATGTGTGATATCTACTAAGAATATAAATTATGAGCTCCACGCTTCTCTGTGTATTTGATATTTCTCATCCATGTACAATTATATACACATCCACATGTCTGTAGAAATATAAAAATAGATATTAGTAAAGAATAGATGTATTCATTCTTTCTCTTGTTTTCACATTAATCTACCTACAATACAACTTGGAAATAATTGCAGCATATAAAAAACAAAATACAATAATATACATGGAATTTTATAATTTTACATTCATTTGTAAAAAAACAACTAGTGCTCATAATCAGACAAGTGGAATCTACTGCTTTTTCCCATCGCTTCAGCAACAAACTCAAATTGCATGTCCAATAGGCACGTAGACTTGGCTTTCTGAGATAACTTACGAAGCATCTCTGATCCCCACAAGCGCTTTACATTATAGAGCATAGAAATCACCAGATTACAGCAACTCAAAATGTCATTGGGATTTCGTAAGCGGTACTTGGACACCGGGTAGCCTACTAACAGTACAAGCTCATGTACCCTTGCCCTTCTTAGCGCCTCATCAAGAAGAGAGTATACATTTTCACCATTGTCCACCTTCTCCTCCAAGAACGAATTCAACTCGACCGACTTGAGCTCGTCGTACAAGTTCAACACAAAGCTCACACTCTCACCACTCCCAAAGTTGTGGAGGAACACGTTGTAGTTCATACCTTCTTGAGAAGGAGACAAGGAGGAGCCAACAACAATGGCTCTTTAGACTGGCCCCGGAAATGGTTGGCTATGGCTATGGCTATGGCCATAAAAATCACAAACTATGGTTTTGGCTTCGGCGGCTTTGGCCGTGGCTGCACGGCTAGTCTATCAATACCGCCTATCAAGAGAGTGAATAGACACAAAGAAATGTGACCAAGGGCTGCAGATTATGCGACTGCTTTGCAACCTGGAAGACATCCAGAAAATAACTAAAGCCGAAGACCCTTTACCCTTAAGCAATAGTTTGTTTATACGGGAGACAAATCGATTTTGGGCAGGTTTTTGAAAATCCATTTTTAAAGATTACTTCTTGAAATTTTTACTCCTATTAGAAATACGGATTATCTTTGCGGGAATTTTTTTTTGGGGACCTATAGGGAGAAAGTTATGGTGCTTCAAACATTAAAAACTCGACTCTTTTGGCATCTAATAAGGGTACTATAGAGACAAATAGTGCTATTGAAGAATTGACAATTGCACTTAATTGAGGCGAGTAGTAGTGAAGGAAAGTTCTTGGGTACCTCCATTGTTTCCATTTAAAAACGCATAGAAATTAAGGACTTATTCTTTTTGAAAACTATATTTTTCTATTATTAGAATAGAACTTAATGGTTCTATTCACCATTTGGATTTTAAACCCAACAAGTATTTATCTAATAAAAAAAAACTG
This sequence comes from Bryoerythrophyllum caledonicum, assembly GCA_963971425.1. NCBI lineage: Eukaryota > Viridiplantae > Streptophyta > Bryopsida > Pottiales > Pottiaceae > Bryoerythrophyllum > Bryoerythrophyllum caledonicum. The sequence goes on along the minus strand of OZ020525.1, from coordinate 3,064,306 downwards.
CTTTCGTAAGTTAAAAGCCACTCTCTAAATCCCTAGTCTTTACAAGTCCATTTTTCTTATTGTAAACAGCTCCATTACTTATGATTTTTGGCGTGCAATGGCCTAACACATGTTAAAACATAAATCCATTGACTTTATGCAATGAATAATGGAATAATATGCCATTATCTTGAGCCAAAGTATGTTGAACCCGCCCAAGCACCATAGAAAAAACAATTTTGCACTCTTCAAATGCATATATCTTTCAATCCGTACAATCAAAGTTTACAAGAAAATAAGAATGTATTCTTAGAGTAGTTATCCTTAAAGATCCAATGGTTGAAGATAGTGAAAAGAGGTTTGAATAAGTCTAATAATATCTCATCTCAAAGTGACAGTTTTGAGGTGGTTCTGGTGAAGCACAAGGCCCGGTCCTATAGGGGTCAATACGTGCTGGTACTCTTAGCCGATCCTAATTACAACACTGCATGACAAATTCCGGATGACCTTTCGGGACACTTTTGGCGATGCTGAAACTTACTAGTAGCATGATGCCTAACGCATGTGGCTCTACTTTCTAACGAACTTGCTTGCTCTTGGCATAAGCTACCACTAATGAGCTATCACAAATATATTCACAAAGCTAGGCTTGACAATAGTGACAAGCCAAGGGGGGTTGCACGCATACATACTTACAAAGTAAAAGAATGGTGAATACTACCACTTCAAATAAACTACGATCTACTTTACTACCAAAAGTAGACTGCTTATTTACTCAACCAGAGCTTGACACGGTGATGCATCTGACGCCACATACCTTGACAACTAGCTTCAAGGGGGGAGAAAATCATTAATAACAAACCCATGAAACTAAAATTACAAGAGTTTGAATTTCAACAGGGAGAGTGGCATGGGTAATTTATTGTAGAGTTAAATAGTACTATAGATTTTAAATAAACCGACTATAGAGTTGGATAATACTACTATAGAGTTTGAATAAGCCTATTACAGAGTTCAATAGTGCAATTTTTGTAGCGGGTAGCAGTGCATGCAAGTTCTTTGCAATCTTCATTGTTTTTTTTTAAAATTTTAACAAACATCTTCAACTAGAAAAATGCATAGTGATTGTATACACCATATGGATTTTGGATCCAACAAGTATTCTTTATTTGAGAAATCTATATTTTATCCAATTACAAATGGCTACTTTCCATACCCCTAGTCATTGCAAGTCCATTGCTTCTATTCTAAATACCTCCATTACTTGTGATTTTTGGCATGCAATGACCTAACACAAGGCAAAACATAGATTCACAAAATTTATGCAATATGTAGTGGAAAAATATGCCATTATTTTGAGTCAAAGTATGTTGACCTTATCCATGCAAGGAAGAACTCCACTCTTCAAATGCATGTATCTTACAATTTGTGCTTTCAAGGTTTAAAATTTTTTTTGAGTGCCTTCTTGTAATAGTTGACATGATGATTTACAGTTGAATATTATAAAAAGTTGTTTAAATTAGTTTTGCAACATGTCATCTTAGAGAGGCAATTTTGGAGTGGTTACATTGAAACATAGTCTTGGTCTTTTAGAGGTTATGAGAAATTAGAGTTGTATACATGCTGAAAATGTATGATCTCGATTTTGACTATTGAGAGCACTTGCTTTAAAAATTCTTTACAATCACCTACATGGGCTAAAAATTATTGTGTTTAATTTTTATTTTTTTTCATACATACCGGAAAGAGGATATTTCAACTTCTCCTTGGTGTGAGAATTTTATATTACCATACGCATTGGTCTCGTTTGGACACCCCCGTTATGAACCAATTCTTTTTTAACACACTGATTTGGACACAATGGGTATCACCTAGGTATTACATGAGTATTTCCTAGATATTACAAGGGTATGACCTTGGCATTACATGGATATCACCTTAGACAAATATTTTATATTTTCCAAAGAATTTGGACAATCTCAATTTTGAATTAATTATGTACAAAACTGACCAATGAGTGAGGTAATCAAGAATCTAGATTTTTAATCATTATCATTTTTTGCTCTTTCTTTGACAATGAGAAGGAAAAAACATGGATTATGATGATATAGGAGTACACTCAAAATGACATTTAGTGTGTCCACACTACATGGTTTGTAAAAGCTACGAGTTCGCCAAGAGATTCTTATTCCTTTAGAGAAACGACTTGCACTAAGCTTGGTCACTCTTGGAGGGCTGGAAACAACAACTAAGGCAGCAAAGGTGTTGAGATTGGACAAAGAAGTAGGATTTTGTGCTTGAGCTATGGTGCTTTTTAGCACAAGGGTTCAGGGTATAAATTAGGAAGAGGATTCTTGTAAAATCTTTTTTGGCACTTTATTTAAAAGTATAGGCAGTTTGCCATTGACTGATTATGATTGATGCAAAGGAAGAGTGATAGAATTATGTTGTATTTACGGTTTAGGGCTTAGGACTTTAATTCTTACACCCATCCCTCATAAATTTTACCTCCAATAAGTTATGTCGATAACTTAAAACCTCGACTAATATAACCTTATAACCATTGCTTACGGCCTCACCAGAGCTCCTGCATCCGTGTCCATCTCCAATCTCCTCTCAAGTCTTCGCCCCAACCTTACTATACCTCTGAAGTATGATGATGGTTGCACCTCTCATCGGTGAAGGTGGATGGAGATGGAATTGGATGTAGTTACCAAGCCTTCTACTAAATCCAGTACTAACTTCTAACCTCTAACTTCTTACCTCCTCCATCCACCGACACCATATTTGGCTGTAGAGTGTATCTACTTCTGCTCCACTTACATAGCTTCACAGGTTGTGTTACTAAACAGAATTACACAAAGACATACATCTGTAAATTCTCCATTTTTCTGCAACTGACGAATCCATGAATACCATCATGGACATCAGGGTCTACAAAACTTCTGAAAACGGGCTCGTTCATTTCATCCATGGTTGTACTTGACAATGGTACGTCTTGGTTCACATGTTGTGGTACTTGACAAGGCTTGATGGTGATGGTGAAATGAACCACGCCCCTTTCTTTGCCATCACTTTGGTGAAGTGGGTATGTGAATACCTTTGAAGGAACGCCGGAGAATTGTACATCCTTCAAATCAAATGTTGCCATTCCCAAAGGTTTGTGGTCCCCAACTTTTGAGATTCTATGCAGAACCTGAATGTTGGGTTGGGTCTTGTTTGAAAAAACATGTTCTTTTTCACAGATGATTTCAAGTGTTGTGTTCCAAATGGGACTTTTGCCTTCCAGAAGGTCACTTTCTCGTTTTTGAAGCTCGTCAGAGGAGATCCATGCTTGTGCGTATGGCCTCATGGTTGATAGTTTTTTCAGTTTTTGTAAACCATGTTTTTGTGGCCATTGTAGACCTTGGGCAGAGAGAATGTTGGCCTCTAGAATTACTTGGCAGTTTGTGGCTTCTGAAGTCTTTGTTCGAAGGAGATCTAATTTTGTGGATACCATATTCTTCAGTTGGTACAATATACCTTATTTGTTTAGCACTTAATTTAGAAATTAAGAAAGTCTAGAAGTTGAAAGACAATGTATTAGAAACATGGAAATGTATATAAGAAATATTACACTGAAGAATCATATTATATAGGTGATTGGTGATACTACAAAGTAAAATGGGCTTTGGAGCATTTCAAGTATTTAAGCAAGGTAAAAGTAAAATGAGAATGCAATTCAAGTACACAAGAGGAAAGAAAAAGAAACATCAAATGAGAGGTAAGAAAGTAAAGTAAAAGAAATATGAAAAAACTAGATGAAGAGAAAGAAACTAAAGTAAAAGAAAAGTTGAAATCTTAATAACAATTTATTTGAAGAGAAAGAGGAAAATAAAAATACTTCAAATAGACTCATAAAGATTTAGAATTGGGCTTTGGATGATTACTCGATTGCAATTTACAATATTCATTTAAAAATACTGTGAAAGAGTACTCTTTCACAGTATAATACTTTCACTTCAGGGGGAGTCAAAGTTTTCTCACCTTGTTGGACAAGGTGCATAAATTAAAATTAACTTTTTACTTGTTCATAATTTTTTTTATTTTTTTTTGGAGTTTTTGTTTTTCAATACTTTAACCCCTAAAGGCCCAAGGCATTTTCACACAAAAACACTTTGAAACTCCTTGTTCTAGTTCAATGAGTATTGAGGTAATCTTAACATTTTATTTCAACCTCTAACCATAGGATCTAAACTAAGACTTATTTTTTAACGTCCTCATAAAATTTCAGAAACTTTGACCGCACGGATGGAAAGAATATAGTGTTTGAAGTAGAAAAATCCGTCCTTTTTCTTCCCTCCATTGAGTGGATCAGTAGACTTTGACTTCACTTGGTGTCAAATTTTTGCACTACACAAGGTCAGGAAGCATTTCCATCATGTTAATCATGATGTTATTTCCTTGTACACCAATTTTTAGAGGTAGAGAAGGGGTGTCGTGTATTGAAAATAAATGTGCAAGGAGTGGAGGTTCAAAAATTGACAATTCACGTTTTATTTTTTGTGAAGTTGGTATGTTTTAGAATGAGAATCCAAATGGTCAATAAAAAGATTTACACCACATAATGCTATGGAAAAATAATAATAAAAAATATGAAGATCTCAAAGTTTAATGTGGAAAGGAAGAAGATTTTTTAGTACCTTGCCCGACAAATTGTGACAATGTGTGAAAATGCTTGACTTAGATTTTTATGCTATTTTCTACTAAGACAAGAGATTTTTGTTGACAATATGAAAGGAAATAATATTATTTTTTTAGTATTGAAAATCTCACATTCAATAGAGTGTTCTAGCAAAAGTTTTTGGAGATGCCCGACATGCCTGCTCTCCCCATTTGAAGTTCAAAACCCTATAACTTTTGCATAGGATGTCGGATCTAGGGAAAAATTGGACTCACGCAAAGCTTTTAGCAATGTCCATCTACGCTAGAAATTCCAAAAAGGAATGTTACAAATTGACACCATAAGAACTTGCTCAAACCTTCAAGAGTCCCCCGAGGAGACTCTTGGGCCCTTAGGAGTTAAAGAGTGTCATGAGCATGTTAAATAGTTGATTTCAATTTATATAGAAATTAGTTCATTAGCCCCTAAGGTACTGTGACATTTTTACACCAAAAACACTTCAAAATTGTTGGATTCTAGTGCAATGAACAAAGAAGGAAGAAAAAACTTTAGTTTCTAGTTTTGACCGTAGGATCTCAATTATGACCTTTTAATTAGTATATTTCCAAAATTTTATAAATTTTGACCGCACGGATTGAATGATTATAGTGTTTCAAGTTCAGCAAATGGTTCATTTTCTTCCCTACTTTGAGTGGATCAGCAAACTTTGACTTCACCTGGTGTCAAATTTTTCCACTACACAAGGTCTAAATTCATCACCATCTTGTTAAGCATGATGTTAATTCCTTTCACTCTAATTTTTAGAGGTAGAAGACGGGTGTAGCAAATTCGAATCAACTATGCAAGAAGTGGAGGTTCAAAATTTGCCAATTCACACTATAATTTTTGTGAATGAAATATGTTTTAGATTGAAAATCGAATGGTCAATAAGAAGGTTTACACCACATATTGTTGTGGAAAAAATAAAAAGTGAAAAATATAAAGATATCCAGGTTTTATGTGGAAAAGAAGAAGTTTTTTTGGTACCTTGCCCAACAATGAGTGACAATGTGTGAAAATGTTTGACTTGGGTTGGTATGCTATTTTTCACTAAAGACAAGAACTTTTTTTTGACAGCATGAAAGGAAAATTATTACTTGCAAGTTTTGAAAATCTCACATTCAATAGAGTGTCCTAGCAAAAGTTTTTGGAGGTGCCCGCTCTCCTCATTTGAAATTCAAAACCCTATAACTTTTTCATCAAATGTCTAATTTAGGAAAAAATTGTTTTTGCACTAAGGTCTTGGTAATGCCTTTCTATAGTAAAATTTTGAAAGAGGAATGTTGGAAATTGACACCATGGGAACCTGACCAAACTTTCAAAAAGCCCATTTTTGACACTTGGTCTTTTAGGGGTTAAAAACTAGTTATATTTTGGCAAGTTTTAAACATTCGTTTCTAGCACAATTGTTCTGAAAATGCTTCACATCTTTCTTCCTCCAAAAATTGTTCTACATGGAACTAACATCATGTACATCATGTTGGTTTAAAATTTTTGAATTTTTATAACTCAAAATGTGACAAACAATTGATAGTATAGGAAGAAAGAAGTTCTTTATCTTCACTTCAAGCACAAAAATCTTCCAATTTCTTTAGATAAATGTTCTTAAAATATGTGAGCACATGCTTTTAGTAGAGAGTAAGATCTTATGGTTGGGATGGAATTAAGAAACTTCTTGTTTATTTCGACTCTTTGCACCAATATGAGACTCTTGAAGTGTTTTTGGTGAGAAATAATCAAGGATTTTATGGATATGGTTGTTCTTCTTCCCATCTAGAAAACCTTCACCATTATAATATGGCTTTGAAGGATTTTTGGAAGCACTTGATACTTGTGTTAGCCCCTAAACTACCAAGAGTCCCCTCGGGGGACTCTTGAAGGTTTGGGCAAGTTCCTCTTGTGTCAAATTATAACATTATTTTTTGAAATTAATACTGTAAATGAAAACTACTTAAATCTTTGTGTGAGTCCAATTTTTTCCTCAATCGGACATTTGATGAAAAAGTTATAACATTTTGAAGTTCAAATGGGGAGAGCGGGCACGTTGGCCAACTCGAAAAACTTTTGCTGGGACACTCTATTGAATGTGGGATTTTCAATGGTAGCTAATAATATTATTTCCTTTCACATTGTCCACAAAAATCTCTTGTCTTTGGTGAAAAATAGCATATTAATCCAAGTCAAACATTGTCACACATTGTTGGGCAAGGTACCCAAAAAATCTTCTTCCTTTCCACATAAAACTTTGAGATCTTCATATTTTTACTTTGTATTTTCCCCACAGCATTATGTAGTGTAACCCTTTTCATTGACCATTTGGATTCTCATTCTAAATCACATTTAGTTCACAAAAATAAAACGTGTATTGACAATTTTTGAACCTCCACTTCTTGCACAATTTTTTTGAATATGCTTCACCTTCTTGTTTACCACTAAAAATATGTATACAAGGAACTAATATCATGGTTAACATGGTGCTAATGAATTTAGACCTTGTGTAGTGCCAAAATTGGACAGCAAGTGAAGTTAAAGTCTGCACATCCACAAAAGGCAGAGAAGAAATTGAACCCTTTTCTGTACTTCAAACACTATAATCTTCCGTGTAGTCAAAGTTTATGAAATTTTGTGAGTTTGTTCCTCAATAAGTCTTTATTGAGATCTCACGGTTAAAACTAGAAATTTTCCTTTTCTTCGTTACTCATTGCACTAAAACTAGCAATTTTGAAGTGTTTTTGGTTTGAGAATGGCTTGGTAATTTAGGGGTCAAAGAAGCAAGAACACAATTTCTGCAAAAAAAAAGAGACGCAAACAAGTCCACTTGTATCCTTCAGGTAATCTTCACATATAAAAGGTTATACACAAAAAAATAAGAACATTGTGGATACATACACATATATTTATAATATTTTCATCATTTTATATCCAAGTTTTGATGTATTTTTTGTCATATATAATATATCTATAGTAGATACCACATCCCAATATTCCAAAAGTTGGGAAATCAATCTAAGAATAAAACCTACTTCTATAGTAAACATGATACCTATGATAATGTCAAAGTTTTTTCATATTGCAAAATGAGTTAAAATAAAAATACCATTATATTTATATTATTAAAAAACATATTGTAATAAGTGTTATCCTCTACAGAAAAAACTCATACACATTCACATAGTTACAAATAAACACAAAATTGTATATTTGTCTTTACACCTTCCAAAAATTGCACATGTTTGACTAGTTTTTGTGCCTCACATACATTCATCTATGATATGTTGTACCCATTGCTTGCTCCAACATTATTGGAGATGGATGATCTCCCATATTTGACTCCAGAAGTGATGCGATCATGTCAAAAACACAAGTCACTTCAATGCAGTGATAATCATCCCTTGCCTTCATCGTATGTAATGTACCAGTGCCCAGAAATGCTTGTGTAATTATTTCATCCACCCCATGATCTTGAATTGTTTTTGTGAAAATATATCCAGCTTGGATTCAATGTGTCAACACAAAGCACACGGAGGACTTAACATTATCAACATTGATGATGCCGCAACAGCCCTCATGACCAAGTGGGTTATTAAAGCATTGGAACCTGGTGACTTCAACCTGCATTTCATTCTCAGGTATCGGCTGGCATCATCTCAACCATTCGCCAAAGGAAGGTGGGAGGCAAGTCTGGACTACTTCACACTCAACAAGCATCAAGCAAAGAAAGGTTCCACGGTGTGGAACCGAGTGACCTCAGCCTGGAAAAAGTTGCTTCCAACGTTAAAATACTATCCGCCCAACAACTTGGACGAGCTTCTTGGTTGCAGTCTTTGGTTCTGCCCGACATTTCAGGCTATTGGGCCGGGGTTCGCTCGCCACCGAGCCTTGGAACTCCACAGGCAGGGGCTCCAAAATATCAGAGACATTTGGAACGAAAATCGTTTTCTGAATTTTGATGAATTACAAGCTATGCACTCCCTGCCTGAGCCAGAAAGAGGGGCCTGGTTAACTCTCGTTCATAGGTTGGAAAACACGTGGTACAAAATTCTCTCCACTAACAGGCTCCAGACATCCTCTGGCGAATGGATCGGGATTTTTGAGAGTGCAGAGGCCCAGCTGCCTAGCATTGTGCTTCAGGTCGGAGAGAGGCTGCAAACGGAACTCGGTTGGCAAAGACTCGCGATTCCCTTGAGCAGGGAAACGTTCGAGGTCAGAACGGCGTCGGATTGTCTCCGGAACATCAGCTGGACAGACCGTTCGAGAATGACGCAGCGTACGCCCAAGTGGTGTTTTCTTGCGGAGGACTGGACCACGGCTCACTTTGGCATGGTGCGACGGGTCCGTGTGGAGAAAGTCACTAGAGGTGTGAAGAAGAACACCATGCACCTGTACTACGGAAGAACTGACATGCTGTCGTGGGACCCCGAAAGATTTAGATGGGATGGCGAGACCAAGTTCATGGACTTCTCGGCCAAGCTCGGTCGGTCTCTGCTGCAATACAAACACCAAGTACCTTCGGTGGTAGCGCGCAAATGGAGTGGCATTCTCCCGGCAACGTACAAACTTAAGTGGCACAATATCTGGGATTCGGATAGAGCTCAAAAGAAAGCTGGCTTGATCTGGGCAATCTGGCATAAGGCCACTGCCGTCAACGTCTGGAGAGGGAAAGTCCAGGACTCTATCGACCAGAGTTGCCCTGTTTGCGACCAAAGGAGCCCGGAGACTATTCTTCATAGGTTCTGCGACTGTAGGTCGGCGCAAGAGACGTGGAAGTGGGGGGTCGGCATTTTGACACTTATGCTCCCTCGGCGGCCGGTGTTTCGTTCCGCCCGCAGATACAGAGTCCGGTTGGACGTGATGGGTACTCTGCAGTGGCGCTGCAGGATTGGAATCCCTCACCCGAATCGCACCATTCAGTTGAACTCAACTCCGGTTGCTCCCAGGCCTCCCTCGTGTCCGAACGAGGAGTTTGCCGATAGTAGTGTTGAGGATGAGCACTCTCAGACCATCTGCAGTGAGGATGCGCTGCAGGGGAGGGAACCTACCCGCGATTTTGTGCCTACGTGGAAACATGGGATCTTCGGTCACAGGATCCCTAAGAGGTTCACTACCATTAGTAGGATCTGGTTGCTTCTTAGGGGCATCATCCTTTGGCAGTTGTGGAGTGAAAGAAATGACGTTGTCTTCAATGGCACCAAGTGGAACAAACAGAAACTTAGAACCAAAGTGTGGCTTGGCTTGGTTGATTACGGGCGGGCGGCGTGGTCCAAGTCGCTTCTTAGATGCTCCCAAGCTCCTGAGAAGAGTACCAAGTTCTCTAAGCGATTCAAAGACCTTTGGTGTTGTAACGACGTCCTGGCCTCGTGGGTTGATGAGAAGCCTCATTGGCATTTGTCGCCTAGCCTTATCAGTAGTTAGCTTGCTTTTCTTTTGTCTTGCCTGTTTCTCTTTTCTCTTTGGTCTGGGCCTTAACTCGGCCTCGCCAGACCTGGCGGGGTCTGCCCGGGCCCCCTTGTTCATTCTCCCATTTCTCTTTGCAGTAAAGGTTCTCTTTTCTTGTGTCAAAAAATAAAAAAATAAAAAAGAATCCAGCTTTTGAGGGAAGGAAAATTTGACTTCAATGTCCACCACTATCTGATCTTAAAATACTCCACTTATTGACATCAATTGTAGATGATGTCAAAGGTACACATGCATCAAATTGTACTTAGGACGTTGAGGCCGTGTCTGGGAAGAAAGATAGAGATCCACCAAATTTACCAATTGGACTTGAAATGTATCCTTCAAGATGATTCTCTATTTTGCATAGTCTTCAGGGGATAATGAGGTAGCTTTTGACATGGATTTTGGTATGACATGGAGTTTATGGTGGCAATGGACGTGGTTGATGAGCTAGTTCCCGCACTCATGTGTAATTCTATGTGAAAGCTTATGTGTCATCTTCTCATTCGTAGTTAATGTCTCTTCTAGAACCCACTTATTTTTATGTGGTGGCATTTTTATTCGATGAAGTTAATAAATGCACTCTCTAGTTATTTTACACTTATTGTACATTGTTACTAATGTATTTAAAGTTATTTTTTTAATACATAATTACTTTTTATAAATGACATGCACATGTATAGTTATTGTATAGTGATTCCATATTTATTCTCTAGTGATTGTGTGGTGATTAGGGAGTTATTCTCTAGTGGTTGTGCTAGATCTATGTAATATTACTTGTACCATAGGTGAACCTCTAGTTTGGCGTTTATTAATTAAAAAAATGCTTGCCGAATTAAGTGGGAAATTATTTAATGAAATTGCCAAAACTAAAGAAGCTATATATTTACAGATTTTGACACATTGGAAGACATCAAAGGGGAGTGGGGCTTGGAAAAGCCTCCCTTCAAGGTTGTGCATGCATGGAGGCTTTGATTTAGAACCCCAAGGTCTTGGATTCAAACCCCACGGTCGTCAAATGTGCTAAATACAGTAATATGTTATTTCTTGCCAAATTTTAATTAATTTATATTTTGGATGATGAATGGCCTTTACTCACTTTAATTAATTATTCGGCATGGAGGTGCCGAACTAGAGGTTCACCTATGGTAGTTATATGTAGTTATATTTGATGAGTGCATATACAATATGCGAGAAAATTTCTAAAGCCATAGTTATTAGTTTATAACTTGTACAATAAATTTTACTTTGATTTATTGTCATATTCAACAAATATTCAATGGTGGTTGTATGAACAGATTACTATAACATCCGCTAATGAAGTCCTGGATAATATTATTGTATACTATGAATACGGAAATCACTACAAGTAGCTTCATAATACATCCTAGTATTAAAAATCACGTTGATTGAGACCCAACTTGCTTGCCATCTAGGCATACATCACAAAAATCTACCCCTCTTGAGTCTATGTGAAAACTATATTAATACAATATGGAATATATACCTCTAAAATTCAATACAAATGATATATGATTTTCATATAAATTACGATCAAAAATTCATCACAAAACTATATGGACTCAATTCCTCTCTATTTCATATAGTACAAATACTATGCAATATTTGTATGCAAAATAACATTGCGTGGTATTTATATGTACGCAGTATGAAAAAAAATAAAAAATTCTCTAAAGAGTAAAATTAACATATTGTATTTATATAAATGTAAAAGACAATATAGTATTCATACATATTTCACATGTTTTTCATACAAATTTAATGTCATATACAGTTTATATGGTTTAGAGTATATATGAAATTGTATAGAACCAATATGGAGTATGTATAAAGATCCGATATTTATGTTTATTTCAATTTTGCCATGATTTTGTAATTTTCAACCTTCCATTGCTTTAACCCCTAAATACTAGAATTATTCAAGTCTCCCTCTTCCAACTCTTGGGAACCGTCTCCGCCCTTGACGGGTTCTCCCGGTTTACCGTGGGAATTTCCCTGCCAGGGGTGGAGATGCTCTTAAGTTGTCATTAATAGTTCACATTTTTTTTATTAACATGACAAAAGTATTTTCTATGTGTTTGTTGAGAGGTTATATTCACATGTCTATAGAACAAGTGATTTTCTTGCAAGTTTTTTCAAGATTCAAAGTCATAAATATTAAATAATAAATAAGAAGCATACGGGCAATGCACAGGCGAGGAGTGAAATGTCACACCCACGACCGGAAGCAATCACGGTAACCCGACAAAAAGTGACGCGAACAATCGGGACAGGCGGACAGGTTGAGAATTTACATTTACAATGTGCCCATTCAGTATTGAAGAGAATCATAGATGCTGAGTTTGAGGAGAGTGAGTGGTGTTCGTGAAGCAGGTCCTTACTGCACTCATCCTTCAGATTTTGGTTTCCGAAATTTTGAGACAAAGATTAAGGTAGATTGTTTCGGGACACACCCTTCACAGAATTCAAGCTCTTTCTTACAAGGAAAAAACAATTAAACTACACGATCATTGCATTGTTCATCCGAGATGAAATCTGAGTTTGTCGCTTGGTTTTCTCAGTCTGAAAGACTCAAGCCATGCATAGCCACATCACTAAAATTAACCCTAAGGTACCATAATTGTTTCAAACCACAAACACTTCAAAATTGTTGAATTCTAATGCAATAAATAAAGAAGGAAACAAAAAAAATAAAATTATTATAGATTGTAAGATATAAATTAAGAAGTATTCAGAAACATACTCAAAAAATTTCATAAAATTTGACTGCATGCATTGAAAGATTATAGTGTTTGAAATGGAGAAAACGGTTCATTTTCTTCCTTGTTATGAGGGGATCAATCAACTTTAACTTCACTTGGTGTCAAATTTTTGCACTACACAAGGTCTAAAATCATTACCATCATGTCAAGCATGATATTAGTTCCTTGCTCACCAATGTTTAGATGTAAAGAAGCGGTGTAGAATATTTTTCAAAATTTTGCAAAGAGTGGAGGTTAAAAAATTGAATAGTCACGTTTTATTTTTTTGTGAACTTGATATCTTTTAGATTGAGAATTGAAATGGCAAATAAGTAGGTTTCCACCATATCATATCTTGTAGTTGAAAAAATTGAAAATGTCAAAATCGAAGTTTTATGTGGAAACAAAGAAGTTGTTTTGGTACCTTGCGTGACAATTTATGACAATGTGTGAAAATGTTTGACTTTGGATAAAATGAATTTTTTCACTTCAGATAAGGACTCTGTTTTTTACAACACTTAAGGAAATAATATTACTTTCTAATAATGAAAAATTCACAGCTAATAGATTGTTGTAGCAAAAGTTTGTGGAGGTGCCCAATGTACCCGCTTTCTCCCATTTGAAATTTAGAACCATATAACTTTTTCATTCAACGTGCGATTTGGGGGGAAAATGGACTCAAAGAAAGCCAATTGGACAAGTCCATCTACAATACAAAATTCAAAGAAAAATATTATGAACTGACACCGTAGGAACTTGCCCAAACCTTTAAAAATCCCCTGAAAGGAGTGTTGGAGATTTAGGAGTGAAGACTACAAAATCAGAGAAAATAAATGACATCAACACAAACAATGGTGAACATTTAATTCATTAGTGAAACATTATAAGGGTAATCATAAAACTCCATTTCACACCCGCAATCTGCATTTCTATTTCATAATAATTAACTACAAACACGTATTGTATAATATTGTATAGTATTAGAGTATAATTGATCATTGATTTTCCTTCCACGCTCGTAAGTGTTCGATTAAGTCTCTTTTCAGTTGATAATGTCCATCCTCATCAACTATGCTCGCCATCTCACTTACATACCTCTCGACACACAACGGTCGTTAAAGAGGTTGGTGTGCTCTATGTTCAATGCTACCGGGGGATTCTATGGTGGATTCCGTTAGATAATCTTGGTTCAACTCAACATACGGTTCCTCATCCTCGATTACCATGTTGTGTAGGATTACACAGGCTATCCATATAGTTATCATCTCATACTTCTTCCACTGTCATGGAGGATTTCTTAGGATTCCCCACCGTTGCAATAAAACTCCAAATGCGCGTTCAATATCCTTCTGAGCGCCCTTTTGTCTCTTTGCGTAATATTTGTTCTTCTCACCTTCAGGATTAACTATGGTTTTCATGAAGATACTCCAATTTGGATATATACCGTCTGTTAAGAGATAGCAATAGTCGTATTCATGATTATTGACGGTGAATTGAACTTGAGGTCCTTTACGTTATATGTAATTCACCATCAATGGACTCCTATCAATGACATTAATGTCGTTGTTTGAACCCGACATTCCAATAAAAATATGCCAAAACCAAAGATTTTGGGACGCATTTGCCTCCATTATGACAGATCAACTTCCATCCTTGTTCTGGTATTGGCCGTGCCAAGCAACAAGGCAATTCTTCCAATCCCAATGCGTGCAATCGATAAAGCCAACATTCCAGGAAAGCCCCGGAGCTTGTTAACACACAATTGCTTCTGTATATCTTCATCCGTAGGTTGTCTCAAGTAATATCCTTCAAAAACCTCCACGACAGCCGTAACAAACTTCTTGAAACTCTTTTGGGCGGTTGACTCCCCTACATGTACGTATTCGTCAATAAAGTGCACTGCTATGCCACCACTCAAGATACGTAACGCAGCCGTTATCTTTTGAATAGAAGATAACCCCAGCCGCCCCACAACATCTGGTTGTTGCTTGAAATATGGATCAAAATCAACTGTAGCATCATGGATTCTTATAAACAAGGGCTTCCGCATGCGAAAGCGATGCCAAAAAAATGACTCGTAAATTGCATCGTCTGCAAAATAGTCCTTCCAAATGCGTTCATATCCTTTAGCATGACCCCTCTCGATGTTTCTTTTTCTCCCGGGTCTTGACCCACCATGTGTCATGCCCAAGATTACAGCTTGTTCCTCCTCAAGTTTTTGTTTATATTCTTGATACATCATATGTAGTTCAAAAAATTCTTCTACTTCATCCTCCATTGAAATAAAATCTTGCACCCACTTTGAGAATTCAATGTCTTTATCCATTGAAATGTGCAGACGCTTAAACCAACGTAGGCTATGGCACACAAAAGAATAAATACTTCTAAAATATAAAGTGGAACAGAAAGAAGGACAAGTGGGGTGGCTTTCCTCTCATTTATAGTTTCAGAAGTTCTTTCCTAAAGATAAAAGGGGCTACAGAAGTGAATGTAGTATAAAAATAGAATACAAATAATTATAAAAGTCAATCTAGATTAGAAGTAAAAGTGAACTAAAAGAAAAAGTGAACGCAAAATAAAAACAAAGGTGAATGCAAAAAAAAAAAAACTAAATGTAAGAGCCACATCTAAAGTATGACAACAATGACTGTAGAACATAAGTACTAAGTTTTTTTTGCCCCTTCTACAAAGTTTCTATTGCACATCATGCAGGATTTGCTTATAGTTATCCCGAGTTGATGTAGGATAACCAAAATACATGCATAAATTGATGAGGACATATTTGGTGAATAGAAGCAAAGAAGTAGCATCCCAAAATATGGCAATTGTTTACAAAATTGCATAGTAAATTTTTTTTTAACACATGCTGCAATAAATGAAAATTTCTAACACATGCCACAAAAAGCCATAAAGGATAATGTTCTCCGTACATAAAGGATTAGCTACTACAAGCGCAATACATATCATGGTGAACATTCATACTTCAAGTGTTCTGATCATAGGAAGTGAATAGTTAGTTCATGGAAAAGTCTCACCAAAGATGTTTGTGTCATCGTAAAATCTCTCGCTAGGTCGAACAACCTCAACATCCGGGCGTGGAGGGGCCGCTAGTGTGAGAATGGGGGAGTCATCATCATCTTTGCTTCTGGGACTCTGTAGAATAATGTAAAAGTGAGTGAATATGGCATATGCATTTTGAGAGCATTTCAAGTATCTAAAATATAAATGAATGTAAAGGGTGAAATTACAAGCACAGTACCTCAGGTTCTGAACCGATGGAAACCACTGGAGGTTCTATTGCCACAGGGGAGGGCCGTGGATTTGAAGTTGCAGTGCGAGATGCTGTTAATTCTTCCATAGCTTGCTCATGGAGTAATGTGTAATATTTTGTGCTCTCACGTGGCATCTTTGACAAATCCATGGAGAAGAGTTGTATATTCACAGCCTTCTCCATGGCTGCCGTCCTCCTCTCATGCGATTCGACCATCTTAGTAGTTGCTTTCTTGAATTCCTGGTCAATATTCTTGGTCTTCGCGTCCACCTTTGAAAGCGCCTTCGCTTTCTTATTTCCGATGGGGCGCTCTAGGGGGTCCGCAGTAGCTTGCACCAAAGTCCTCTCTCCCTCTTGTGGTAGAGCTGCAAATGTCATTGGGGATCTCCTCTTCCCGTCGACATTCAAACTCCTCCATTTCTCTTTGTCCTTGAGGTACCTCCAACACTCCAAGTACCCAAAAGGTTTGGGTTTTTTTCCACCTCCACCGTAGAATTTGAAATACAGATTCTTTGCGTCGTCAATGCGGTCCTCATCGTTCGTTCGAGATTTGTTCATGAGTTGCACTTGGCTATAGAACTCGTTGAACTTTGTGAAGTCCCTATTGATCTCCTGCCATTTAGTCTCCATGCTTCGTGCTGGGCGTGAAGGAGCGTTGCATGGCTCGATGTTCTCGTACGCCTTGTGAATGCTTTTCCAAAAAGATAGAAGTTTCTGTCCAGTCCCTCTAATAGAATCCTCAGATTGTTGGATCTAGGCACGACAAAGACGCATGCACTCGGCGTCCGAGAATTTTGAGCCACGGGCTGTTTTCACAACGCTACTAGAAGCCATAGTACTCCACCTGGTTTGAGAACGAGGCATCAATGAAGGAAGAATTAGAAATTCAAATCGAAACAATACAATCTTTCAATCCCTACGCTCAAAGTTGATGAAGTATTGTGAGACTCAGTATGTTATTTATTAAGTGTTTAATGAGATCCAAGGGGTAGAACTAGGAATTTGATATTCGGTTTTCTTCCTTGCTCATTGCACTAGAATTAATAGTTTAGAAGTATTTTAGTGTGAAATTGTAAAGGAAATTCAGGGGTTAATGGAAATTGAACAGCTAAGTTCAAAGATGTTTGGAAATCTACTCTTATGAGTTCCAGGGTTTGAATATTAATTTGTATTAATGTAACTCCAATTTTTCAAGCTTTCATATCCAAATATTTAAGTATCCCACTATGAAAAGATCTTTTAAAGAAATAAACGAAAAAAGGATAGTCAATGTACCAAAATATAAAAGAAAAGATGTACTGCTGACAACAAGAACTGTGCACCGCAAACAAGAGTAGGTAAGAGACCAAAAAATATAACATGGCCATGATAAAGGAAAAAAATATCACACAAAGAGTTATAGACAAATCACAAAGATGGTGAGAAATAGAGAGGAAATCAAGTCCCGAAAAGTAAACTTCGCTTAACAAATAGTGAAACTCCAAAGAAGGTGGCCGCTCCTAGCCACTGCCACTCATTGAGTGGCAGTGGCTAAGGCCGTTACCACACGGCAGGCAGGCCAAATCTCCTTGCAAGCTATGGTTTAGCCTAGGTCGCTTGGGCCACGTCATGGTCTGGTGCTTCACCTCCACCACACGGGCGGCAGAGAGGGCCCCGCGGCAAAGCTCCCTGCTGGCAGAGAGTCGAGGTCGCGAGGGAGGAGGAGGAGCGGGGACCATGTCGATGGTGGACCCGATGATGCCGAGGTGGACCAAAAAGTTCGAACTACCAGGGGGTTGTCCCTGGTAGTGTCACCCTGCCGGAGCGACGAGCCACCTCGGATTGCCGGCCAGCTGCTTGCCACTCGTGTGGTGTGTGGCAGGTTGGCTCGGCCAATCAGAGGCAGCAGGCCGAGCTGCCTGCCCCCAGTGTGGCACTACCTTAATTCACGAAAGGAGAAGAAACTGTTTCACGTGGCATGGAGTGATTGGACACCTCAAGCGGGGAATTTGGTGCGACCCATTACTTTTTGGAAATATGCTGTTGACTCAGAACCGGCGCCGCCAGCCAGGTGTGCCGGGACGCCGGCCTAGGCACGGCGGTGCGACCTTTTCACGGTGTTTGTTGCAGTATAGATCACTGGACATCCGATTCCAGAATCCCAAGTCCGAAGTACCAATTCCGGGAAACTCCGGAATGCAAGTGCATGCTGTCCGATGACGCCTGATCGGACGGCTCACCTGGTACTGTACAAGGTATTAAGTTGTCCACTATTAAGTTGTCCGCTAGCTGAGACTCAACCCACGGCCGTCGATGACGCCTGATCGGACGGCATTCTATTCGTGCTCTCTGTTTCTCACGGCATAGAACATCGACGGATTGGATGTTAAAACTAGTACAAGTATGCTGCAAGCTTCAACTCCTCCTTGTTCTCTTGTTCGCCATTTCTCTGGCCAGCCTTCGACAATTCAGTTGCTTCAAGACGTACTGGCAATCACAGCACGAGGTAGCATGTTGTCCACGCTGCACCAGATTTGATCTTATATCGAGTCTGTGCGTCTCAGCTCCTGCTCATGCCATTATCGATCTCTAGTGGTCTAGAATTAACTGTCAACTGGCTCTGTTGTTGCAGAATTATAAGTTTTCTGACTCGCTCTTTTGCATCTCTGCGCAGCTGTACTAGTTCGTTCCTTCACGCTCGCGAAGTGCAAACATGGAATCTGCGTGGATGAAGCATGTGTTTCAGGAGCTCTTGATCGGCTTAGGCTCTGGCATCCTCCTCGTTCTCTGCACCTTTCTCTGCAAGCTGATTCTGAAACGGTGGCAGAGCTATCGTGCTCGTAGAGCAGCTCTTCGGGCTCGACCAACGTCACCGGGTAAAATATCATCACTGGACCAAGCTAATATTCTTGTTTGAATCTCATCCTACTTGATGTTCTGCAGACAATATTCTGACCAATATGGTAAAACATGTCTAACCTCCCTTTGGTGTAAAGTTTGCCTATCTCATGTTGTCTAACATTTTAGCTCCAAAATGCTCAACTGGAATGCTTTTAAGCAAAGGTTCGATTTCTGGATGTTTTTTCTATGTTAAACCATACTAGTGAGTTTCGTGGATCAAAAATCGTTTCAACGTTTGGTAGGATTGAGACAGAAATACTGGGCGGCTCTGTCATGTACAAATTCGCAGGCTCTGTTTTCATCCAAAATTCATCCAAAATCTCAAGTTTACTATGCCATGGCCCCTGTCATCTGAATTCTAGACATGTCTTTGCTCCCTTGTTGCTAATTTGGTGTGAGGATTCTCATCTGGTTGATGTTTTCTCCAACAGATGCTGACTCTGGTGAACAATCCCTGCCTCACGCTGACGCCATGCATGACATAGAAATGGGGTCCTTGAACAGCCGTGAAGGTAAAATGAAAGTTCTCTCTTTTAAATTGAACATGTATCCAGGGCTGGTTGCATCGGTTTCCTGTTCTAGAATCTATTCCTTTCAAATTGCTCTAGATATCTTTGAAATCTCATATGCAATTGGAGCGCCTCATCTGGTCATTCCACCGAAGAGAGCTTCGGTTATGTTGTTTCATTCATATGATATGATGTTTCCATCACGGCTTTTGTTTACTTCTCGTTTAATCCATTCCACAGTGGCTGATCTCCCGCGCTCATCTAGCCCTGACAATATTGGTAATGCTGCTGAAGAGTATATGGGAAACGACCTCCCAAACTGTGGACGGTGAGTTGGCCAAGCTTTTGTTTATTTTTTGAATCCCTCCAGTTCGGATTTTATGAGTACACTTTTATTTTGATATTGATGATAAATAGGGACTCTTGTCATTTTCCAGACCCAGTTTTCTGATTATTCAAGGGGCTTGACGTCAGAAGTGTGGTGTAGATTAAATGTCTATCTGTTAGGTTTATTCTCTATCATTGTAAATAGTACAGAGAAGCAGGTACACCGTTCCGTGAATATAGTGTAGACTAGACTATTTGAAATTTCCTACACTAATTGAAAATTTACATGCAATTGTTGACTGACACACTTGCTTGAGAACAAATACCCAATCAGAACTTGACATGCACATGCTTTGATGGAAATTAGTGTGGTGATCCACATCAATAATACATCTACACCATATTCAGTGTATAGTGTAGTAGACTAGTGAACCATAAATACAAGGATAAAGTCCAACGCCTTTTCTGCCTCTCTTGGAGATAGTCCTTTCCTTTTGCTGGAAAGTAAAGCTCACCTTCATTTGTGTTGTGTGAGGAATTTATTATGAAGAATATCATATGTGTTATGTTTGGAAACTACATGGAATTCTGCCAGTTTCATAGAAGCGGGCATCATGTTAACATCAACTGGCTAGGAAACAGCACGACCTGCGTTTTGAGTATAACTAACACAAGTCGTTTGGGTCTGATTGTTACATCTTTAGGAAGGTGAATGGAGTTTATCGTCCACCTCAATTTTTATGGTCTTCTCAAGGATTCAATCAGAGCCATGTTGCAACTTCTTGTGAGCATCGTCTTGCAAGGAACACTTACACAAGGTGCACAGATACTTGAAGCATGTTCTAGAGCATGTTCTAGAGCATGATCTAGAGCATGTTCTAGAGCATGATCTAGAGCATGTTCTAGAGCATGATCTAGAGCATGATCTAGAGCATGATCTAGAGCAACACCCAGCAGCAACCCAAATTATATACAACAGCTTAACCGACAATTAAGCAATGAGCCTATATGGAGAGAGCAAATAATGATACATTTATTTTTCAGTGATAACCAACAGTATTAGAATATTAACCTAAATGATTTCATATTTTTCAGATGGGATGTGAATGACTTACAAATTTTCAAAGTGTGCAGCCATATTTGGCTCCTGGTTGCCTGTAGGTACCTCTAATAACGCCAACCAAAATTAAGGGGTATTGTCTAGATGATGGCAAACCTCCATTTGCTGGGAGTGGGTTGGATATTCCCAAGTGTCGTTTTATAAGATTTGGTTGTTTACTATTAACTAGGGAGGTCACCTTAGATGTGAAGGATGTTCAGGTAATCTTATCACGTGTTATTGCCCCCAGACATCTTATCAGATACTCTTCTTCTCTATGCCAGCAAACAGACTCGAAGGCCTAGCTATGTTAGGTTTCTCCACATTTTTAGAAAGGCCTCATTTAATCCTAGAATAAGGCATTATTTGTGGCCTAAATGTGTTGTTGTTGCAGACCTAGATTCATTCAAGAATTCTAGAAAGGCTATAGTCCATTATCTAACATTTGGGAGGCACCATACATGATGGGTAGAGGGCATCTATAAAGCACTTAAATTAGAATAGTTGAATCAAATTTTCCTAGATTACACGCGGTTGTTAACAACGGCCACCCTTTATTTTTTGTATGACACTTTTTTATAATGAAACAGTGAACTATTGAACTCTTTTTCCGAATTCTTTCGGAGATATCCGGTTGCATGTTCTATCAATTGCGAAAAATTTATGTCGGCATCTCTGTCCCAGTTTTCCCTACCACACATGTGATGTCATGTATGGGCACCCGTGTGATGTTTAGTATGTCCATCAACTTCTGTTTTTAGGACTCAGTTCTTCTTTTGAAGCCCACTTTGATATTCAGCCGGAGATATCCGGCTCCATGTTGCGGACTCGCGTATTGTCTAAATTCAAATTTCGTTACTCTAGCCAGTTTTTCCTTCATAAGTGTCGTTAGTGATGCATTTAATGCTTGAACAGTACTCTAAACTCCTGGACTTCTATGCTTCATTATCTTTTATCAGGCATATCTCCGGATCATATATTTTAGTCCTTAGTCTAGAATTAACTTCATAGTCCAGAAATAGTTGAATTAGGCATATAACCCTACTACTAAGCTAAATAATACTACTATAGAGTTTGAATAAACCTATTACAGAGTTCAATAGTGCAGTTTTTTTGTAGCGCGTAGTAGTGCATGCAAGTTCTTTGCAATCCTCATTGTTTATTTTTATTTTTTAACAAATATCTTCTACTAGAAAAATGCATAGTGATTGTATACACCATATGGATTTTGGATCCAACAAGTATTCTTTATTTGAGAAATCTATATTTTTTTCCATTATAAATGGCTACTTCCCATACCCCTAGTCATTGCAAGTCCATTGCTTCCATTCTAAATACCTCCATTACTTGTGATTTTTGGCATGCAATGACCTAACACAAGGCAAAACATAGATCCATAAAATTTATGCAATATGTAGTGGAAAAATATGCCATCATTTTGAGTCAAAGTACGTTGACCCTATCCATGCAAGGAAGAACTCCACTCTTCAAATGCATGTATCTTACAATTTGTTCTATCAAGGTTTAAAAAAGTTTTTGAGTGCCTTCTTGTAATAGTTGACATGATGATTTACAGTTGAATATTATAAAAAGTTGTTTAAATTAGTTTTGCAACATGTCATCTTAGAGAGGCAATTTTGGAGTGGTTACATTGAAACATAGTCTTGGTCTTTTAGAGGTTATGAGAAATTAGAGTTGTATACATGCTGAAAATGTATGATCTCGATTTTGACTATTGAGAGCACTTGCTTTAAAAATTCTTTACAATCACCTACATGGGCTAAAAATTATTGTGTTTAATTTTTATTTTTTTTCATACATACCGGAAAGAGGATATTTCAACTTCTCCTTGGTGTGAGAATTTTATATTACCATACGCATTGGTCTCGTTTGGACACCCCCGTTATGAACCAATTCTTTTTTAACACACTGATTTGGACACAATGGGTATCACCTAGGTATTACATGAGTATTTCCTAGATATTACAAGGGTATGACCTTGGCATTACATGGATATCACCTTAGACAAATATTTTATATTTTCCAAAGAATTTGGACAATCTCAATTTTGAATTAATTATGTACAAAACTGACCAATGCGTGAGGTAATTAAGGATCTAGATTTGTAATCATTATCATTTTTTGCTCTTACTTTGACAATGAGAAGGAACAATCATGGATTATGATGATATAGGAGTACACTAAAAATGAAATTTCGTGTGTCCACACTACATGGTTTATAAAAGCTATGAGTTCGCCAGGAGATTCTTATTCCTTTAGAGAAACGACTTGCGATGCGCTTGGTCACTCTTGGAGGGTTGGAAACAACAACTAAGGCAGCAAAGGTGTTGAGATTGGACAAAGAAGTAGGATTCTGTGCTTGAGCTGTGGTGCTTTTTAGCACAAGGGTTCAGGGTATAAATTAGGAAGAGGATTCTTGTGAAATATTTTTTGGCAGTTTATTTAAAAGTACAGGCAGTTTGCCATTGACTGATTATGATTGATGCAAAGGAAGAGTGATAGAATTCTGTTGTATTTACGGTCTAGGACTCAGGACTTTAATTCTTACACTCATCCCTCAAAAATATTACCTCAATAATTTAAAACCTCGACTAATATAACCTTATAACCATTGCTTACTACCTCACCGGTGCTTTTGCCTCCGTGTCTACCTCCAGCCTCCTCTCCAGTCTTCACACCAACCTCATTGTACCTCTAAATTACAGTGAAGGTGGATGGAGATGGAATTGGATGAAGTTACCAAGCCTTCCACTAAATCCAGTACTAACTTCTAACCTCTACTAACTTCTTACCTCCTCCATCCACCGACGCCATATTTGGCTGCACAGTGTATCTACTTCTGCTCCACTTACATCGCTTCTCAGTGTTGTGTTACTAAACAGAATTACACAAAGACATACATCTGTAAATTTGCCATTTTTCTGCAACTGACGAATCCATGAATACCATCATGGACATCAGGATCTACAAAACTTGTAAAAACTGGCTCGTTCATTTCATCCATTGTTGTACTTGACAATGATTCGTCTTGGTTCACATGTTGTGGTACTTGACAAGGCTTGATGGCGATGGTGAAATGAACCACACCCCTTTCTTTGCCATCACTTTGATGAAGTGGGTATGTGAATACCTTTGAAGGAATGCCGGAGAATTGTACATCCTTCAAATCAAATGTAGCCATTCCCAAAGATTTGTCTTCCCCAACTTTTGAGATTCTATGCAGAACCTGAATGTTGAGTTGGGTCTTGTTTGTAAAAAAATGTTCCTTTTCACAGATGATTTCAAGTGTTGTGTTCCAAATGGAACTTTTGCCTTCCTGAAGGTTACTTTCTCGTTTTTGAAGCGCATCAGAGTAGATCCATGCTTGTGCATATGGCCTCATGGTTGATAATTTTTTCAGTTTTTGTAAACCATGTTTTCGTGGCCATTGTAGACCTTAGGCAGAGAGAATGTTGGCCTCTAGAATTACTTGGCAGTTTGTGGCTTCTGAAGTCTTTGTTCGAAGGAGATCTAATTTTGTGGATACCATATTCTTCAGTTGGTACAATATACCTTATTTGTTTAGCACTTAATTTAGAAATTAAGAAAGTCTAGAAGTTGAAAGACAATGTATTAGAAACATGGAAATGTAGATTAGAAATATATACTGAAAAATCATATTATATAAGTGATTGGCGATACTACAAAGTAAAATGGGCTATAAAGCATTTTAAGTATTTAAGGAAGTTAAAGTAAAGGTAAAAGTAAAATGAGAATGCAATTCAAGTACACAAGAGGAAAGAAAAAGAAACATCAAATGAAAGGTAAGTAAGTAAAGTAAAAGAAATATGAAAAAACTAGATGAAGAGAAAGAAACTAAAGTAAAAGAAAAGTTGAAATCTTAATAACAATTTATTTTAAGAGAAAGAGGACAATAAAAATACTTCAAATAGACTCATAAAGATTTAGAATTGGGCTTTGGATGATTTATTTATTGCAATTTAAAATATTCAGTTCCTTATTGAGTACTCTTTCACAGTATGAGACTTTCACTCCAGGGGGAGTCAACTTAAAGTTTTCTCACCTTGTTGGACAAGGTGCAAAAATTAACTTTTAACTTGTTCATAAAAATTAAAGATCATTTTATTTTATTTTGGATTTCTTTATTTTTTTTCATACTTTAACCCCTAAAGGCCCAAGGCATTTTCACACAAAAACACTTTGAAACTCCTTGTTCTAGTGCAATGAATATTGAGGTAATCTAAACATTTTATTTCAACATCTAACCGTAGGATCTAAACTAAGACTTATATTTTAACGTACTTACAAAATTTCATAAATTTTGACCGCACGGATGGAAAGAATATAGTTTTGAAGTAGATAAATCCGTTGTTTTTCTTCACTGCATTGAGTGGATCAGCAGATTTTGACTTCACTTGGTGTCAAATTTTTGCACTACACAAGGTAAGAAAGCATTTCCATCATGTTAATCATGATATTATTTCATTGTACACCAATTTTTAGAGGTAAAGAAGAGGTGTCGTATATTCAAAACAAATGTGCAAGCAGTGGAGGTTCAAAAATTGACAATTCACATTTTATTTTTTGTGAAGTTGGTATGTTTTAGAACGAGAATCCAAATGGTCAATAAAAAGGTTTACACCACATAATGCTATGGAAAAATAATAATAAAAAATATGAAGATCTCAAAGTTTAATGTGGAAAGGAAGAAGATTTTTTAGTACCTTGCCCGACAAAGTGTGACAATGTGTGAAAATGCTTGACTTAGATTTTTATGCTATTTTCTACTAAGACAAGAGATTTTTGTTGACAATATGAAAGGAAATAATATTATTTTTTTAGTATTGAAATCTCACATTCAATAGAGTGTTCTAGCAAAAGTTTTTGGAGGTGCCCGACGTGCCTGCTCTCCCCATTTGAAGTTCAAAACCCTATAACTTTTGCATAGGATGTTGGATCTAGAGAAATGTTGGACTCACACAAAGCTTTTAGCAATGTCCATCTACGCTAGAAATTCCAAAAAGGAATGTTACAAATTGACACCATAAGAACTTGCTCAAACCTTCAAGAGTCCCCCGAGGAGACTCTTGGGCATTTAGCAGTTAAAAAGTGTCATGAGCATGTTAAATAGTTGATTTCAATTTATATAGAAATTAGTTCATTAGCCCCTAAGGTACCGTGACATTTTTACACCAAAAATACTTCAAAATTGTTGGATTCTAGTGCAATGAATAAAGAAGGAAGAAAAAACTTTAGTTTCATTTTCTTCACTACTTTGAGTGGATCAACAAACTTTGACTTCACCTGGTGTCAAATTTTTGCACTACACAAGGTCTACATTCATCAACATCTTGTTAAGCATGATGTTAATTCCTTTAACACTAATTTTTAGAGGTAGAGGAGGGGTGTAGCATATTTGAATCAACTATATTGCAAGAAGTGGAGGTTCAAAATTTGCCAATTCACACTTTAATTTTTTGTGAATGAAATATGTTTTAGATTGAAAATCGAATGGTCAATAAGAAGGCTTACACCACATATTATTGTGGAAAAAATAAAAAGTGAAAAATATAAAGATATCTAGGTTTTATGTGGAAAAGAAGAAGTTTTTTTGGTACATTGCCCAACAATGAGTGACAAGGTGTGAAAATGTTTGACTTGGGTTGGTATGCTATTTTTCACTAAAGACAAGAACTTTTTTTTGACATCATGAAAGGAAAAAATATTACTTGCAAGTTTTGAAAATCTCACATTCAATAGAGTGTCCTAGCAAAAGTTTTTGGAGGTGCCCGCTCTCCCCATTTGAAATTCAAAACCCTATAACTTTTTCATCAAATGTCTAATTTAGGAAAAAATTGTTTTTGCACTAAGGTCTTGGTAATGCCTTTCTATAGTAAAATTTTGAAAGAGGAATGTTGGAAATTGACACCATGGGAACCTGACCAAACTTTCAAAAAGCCCATTTTTGACACTTGGTCTTTTAGGGGTTAAAAACTAGTTATATTTTGGCAAGTTTTAAACATTCGTTTCTAGCACAATTGTTCTGAAAATGCTTCACATCTTTCTTCCTCCAAAAATTGATGTACATGCAACTCACATCATGTACATCATATTGGTTTAAATTTTTTGAATTTTTATAACTCAAAATGTGACAAACAATTGATAGTATAGGAAGAAAGAAGTTCTTTATCTTCACTTCAAGCACAAAAATCTTCCAATTTCTTTAGATAAATGTTCTTAAAATATGTGAGCACATGCTTTTAGTAGAGAGTAAGATCTTATGGTTGGGATGGAATTAAGAAACTTCTTGTTTATTTCGACTCTTTGCACCAATATGAGACTCTTGAAGTGTTTTTGGTGAGAAATAATCAAGGATTTTATGGATATGGTTGTTCTTCTTCCCATCTAGAAAACCTTCACCATTATGATATGGCTTTGAAGGATTTTTGGAAGCACTTGATACTTGTGTTAGCCCCTAAACTACCAAGAGTCCCCTCGGGGGACTCTTGAAGGTTTGGGCAAGTTCCTCTTGTGTCAAATTATAACATTATTTTTTGAAATTAATACTGTAAATGAAAACTACTTAAATCTTTGTGTGAGTCCAATTTTTTCCTCAATCGGACATTTGATGAAAAAGTTATAGCATTTTGAAGTTCAAATGGGGATAGTAGGCACGTTGGGCAACTCCAAAAACTTTTGCTAGGACACTCTATTGAATGTGAGATTTTCAATGGTAGCTAATAATATTACTTCCTTTCACATTGTCCACAAAAATCTCTTGTCTTTGGTGAAAAATAGCATATTAATCCAAGTCAAACATTGTCACACATTGTCGGGCAAGGTACCCATAAAATCTTCTTCCTTTCCACATAAAACTTTGAGATCTTCATATTTTTACTTTTTGTTTTCCCCACGGCATTATGTAGTGTAACCCTTTTCATTGACCACTCAGATTCTCATTCTAAAACATATTTAGTTCACAGAAAAGTAAAATGTGAATTGACAGTTTTTGAACCTCCGCTCCTTGCACAATTTTTTTGAATATGCTTCACCTTTTTGTTTACCTCTAAAAATTTATATACAAGGAACTAATATCATGCTTAACATGGTAGTAATGAATTTAGACCTTGTGTAGTGCAAAAATTGGACAGCAAGTGAAGTCAAAGTCTGCACATCCACAAAACGCAGGAAAGAAATTGAACCCTTTTCTGTACTTCAAACACTATAATTTTCCGTTTATTCAAAGTTTATGAAATTTTGTGAGTATGTTACTCAATAAGTCTTTATTGAGATCTTACACTTAAAACTAGAAATATAAGTTTTCGTTTTCCTCCTTACTTATTGCACTGAAATTAGGAGTTTTAAGTGTTTTTGGTTTAAAAATGGCTTGGTAATTTAGGGGTCAAAGAAATAGAAACACAATTTTTGCAAAAAAAAAAGAGACGCAAACAAGTCCGCTTTTATCCTTCATGTAATCTTCACATATAAAAGGTTATATTCCAAAAAAAAAAAAACATTGTGGATACATACACATATATGTATAATATTTTCATCATTTTATATCCAAGTTTTGATGTATTTTTCTTCATACATCATTATATACATATATCTATAATAGATACCACATCCCAATATTCCAAAAGTTGGGAAATCAATCTAAGAATAAAACCTACGTCTATAGAAAACATGATACCTATGATAATGTCGTAGTTTTTTCATATTACAAAATGAGTTAAAATCAAATACCATTATATTTATTATTCAAAAACATATTTTAATAAGTTTTATCCTTTATAGAAAAAACTCATACACATTCACATAGTCACAAATAAACACATAATTGTATACACCTTCCAAAAATTGCACATGTTTGACTAGTTTTTGTGTCTCACATACATTCATCTATTATATGTTTGTACCCATTGCTTGCTCCAACATTATTGGAGGTGGATGATCTCCCATATTTGACTCCAGAAGTGATGCGATCATGTCAAAAACACAACTCACGTCAATACGGTGATAATCATCCCTTGCCTTCATCGTATGTAATGTACCAGTGCCCAGAAATGCTTATATAATAATTTCATCCACCACATGATCTTGAATTGTTTTTGTGAAAATAAATCCACCTTCTCAGGGAAGGAAAATTTGACTTTAACCCCTAAAGTAGAAATCGACCAGAATGTGGTCGATCTGACTCTGGTCAGGCTCTCAGTTACTAAATTTAGATCGTATGAAGTTCAACTTCTGCAAGATTGTAGAGTTTTCCCATACCTTTAAAATGACACCATTCATGCTTCAAAATTCCTCATACTTTAGGAGATATTCACGGTCAAAGTTTGAAAACACTGTTAGGGCATGCTGAAATCTGCCCAAAACTGCGGTATATGCTCATTTATTCTCAAAATCTGCCCAAAATCAATTAGATCGCAGTAACTTAAAAAATTCACCAAAAATTGAGATTTTACTTTTTATCGAATTTTAGTTTTCGTACATGTAAAAGAGATAGTAAAGCATGATCTCACCGTTTGGATTTTCAATCCAATAATTTTTTACATGCCTTTTTAATTGTTGAAAATGGCCAATTGTATTTGTATTTCAGCATACCTCCATGTGAAAAATTAAGCATTTCTTTAGGTTTTATAGGTCCTATGAGGGTAAAAATTACATGGACATATTCCTTACTCACATAGAAACAAGAATTTGAAGAGCCTCATGTCAAATTTCTTTTCAAAAATGGTTTTTTTGGCCCCCAAAACATTAGTTTTCCATTCTACAACAAGGAAAAAATCTTTTTTTTCAACTTTGAACATTATGATCTCAGAGATGGTGAGGAGTTTGAATCTAAGATTTGGTATGCATGTACATGTACAAGTTAGGTACTAGATCATACGGTTACTTACTCGAAAATTTGTCAAAAGTTAAAAAATTTCACCTTGCATAGAAAGAGGGCAGTTTTGAGGGTTTTTGGCAGTTTTGAGGGCTTTCGACTTTAGGGGTTAATGTCCACCATATCTGATCTTAAAATACTCCACTTATTGACATCAATTGTAGGTGATGTAAAAGGTACACATGCATCAAATTGTACTTAGGACGTCGAGGCGTATCTGGGAAGAAAGATAGAGATCCACCAAATTTACCAATTGGACTTGAAATGTATTCCTCAAGAAAATTCTCTATTCAGGGGATAATGAGGTAGCTTTTGACATGGATTTTGGTATGACATGGAATTTACAGTGGTAATGGACGTGGTTGATGAGATAGTTCCCGCCCTGATGTGTAATTCTATGTGAAAGTTTATGTGTCATCTTCTCATTTGTAGTTAATGTCTCTTCTGGGACCCACTTATTTTTATGTGGCGGCATTTTTATTGGATGAGTTAATAAATGCACTGTCTAGTTATTTTACACTTATTGTACATTGTTACTATAGTATCTTAAGTTATTTTGTAATACATAATTACTTTTTATAAATGACATGCACATGTATAGTTATTGTATAGTGATTCCATATTTATTCTCTAGTGATTGCGTGGTGGTTAGGGAGTTATTCTCTAGTGGTTGTGCTAGATCTACGTAATATTACTTGTACCGTAGGTGAACCTCTAGTTTAGTGTTTATTAATTAGAAAAATGCTTGCCGAATTAAGTGGGAAAATATTTCATGAAATTGCCGAAACTAGAGAAACTATATAATTACAGATTTTGTCATATTGGAAGACATAAAGGAGAGTGGGGCTTGGAAAAGCCTCCCGTCAAGGTTGTGCATGCATGGAGGCTTCGATTTAGAACCCCAAGGTCTTGGATTCAAACCCCACCGTTGTCAAATGTGTTGAATACAGTAATATGTTATTTCTTGGCAAAAATTAATTTATTTTTATTTTGGATGGTGAATGGCCTTTAATCACTTGAATTATTATTTAGCATGGAGGTGCCGAACTAGAGGTTCACCTACGGTAGTTATACGTAGTTATATTTGATGAGTGCATATACAATATACCAGAATTTTTTTAAAGCCATACTTATTAGTTTATAACTTGTACAATAAATTTTTCATTGATTTATTGTCATATTCAACAAATATTCAATGGTGGTTGTATGAACAAATTACTATAACATCCGCTAATGAAGTCCTGGATAATGTTATTGTATACTATGAACACGTAAATCACTACAAAGTGCTTCAGAATACATCCTAGTATTAAAAAATCGGGTTGATTGAGACCCAACATGCTTGCCATCTAGGCATAGAGATCGTCCATTTCTTCAGAGAGACATGCATGCCCTCCCCTGTCCAGTCATGCACAAGTGTTCACCATAGTCTGCATGCCTTGAAAACTTGAAAGCAACTTAATCACGTAATGATATACATACTCAGAATAAAGTTCCATAAGATTTATGCTGTGTAGATTATAAATTTTTTGCCATTATCATGAGTCAAAAATCGTTAACCTTGTCTCCGTATGGAAGAATAAAACCATACTGCATTTGTATCTAACAATCCTTGTGGTCAAAGTTTATGAAATGTATTGAGTATCTTGTTGTAAAGTAATCTAGCCCCTCACCGCCATCTTCCTGTTAGGGCCGCTTCACACCTACTGCCCGAGTCGAGAGTCCGTCGGTTTCCACCAATGAGATTGCTTGAATGGCCAAAGTCCGGCCTCTCGGCCTTCACACCAAAGGCCAAAGTCCAAAGGCCATTGTCTTCCAATGTGCCTACATGGCAGTACTTTTGGAGAGTTTTGGCGCCAATCCGACGGACTCTCGAGCAAAACTTGGGTCGCCGTTTTCAGTCGACCCAAACTTCCTTCGAGAGTCCATCGATTTTTTCTATAAAATAATCAGAATCTAACAAGATCTAGACCGTTAGATGAAAGAGGCCAAATTTCTTGGCTGATTTTTTTTGGCGTCATGATATGGGGTTTGGACTTTGGACTTGGACTTTGGGGCTTCACACCATAGCCGCCCAATGGCTTCAATATATATATATATATATATATATATATATATATATATATATATATATATATATATATATATATATAAATAAATGTTTTTTTTGAATCCAAAAGTTTGGACTCTCGCCATAGTTTGGGCAGAAATTTTGAGGGACGGACTCTCAACTCGGCCCTTAGTGCCACTCTAGAGATGGTCCCATTTCCACCCATATACTCTTTCACACTTCCAAATTGAGGCTTGCTATTGGTCAAGATCCCATACTTATGGTGGGCGCTAACGGGGGATACCTAGTGGCAGTAACAGGTTAAATATGCTTATAAAATTTCAGGTTGGAGCATCCATGTGATTCCCAAGTCTGACCAATTAGAATTGATCGCCGTACTAACATGTACCAATTCTACATGGCGTTAGACTTTAGTATGGCGATAGTATGGCATTTGTATGGCGATCAATTAGAACGTCGGACCAGGCGTCATTGACGGCCGTGGGTTCGCATGCACTACAATCAGTGGTGGGTAAAGTGGACACTGCTGTTTCTAAACTGTTTCTAATAGTGCTGTTGGAGAAAACGTCAGCCAGATGAGAATCCTCACAACCAAATGGTTGGCCAAGTGTTCAGTATCCTAATTAAATGTTCCATCTTACATGTTCAGTGTTCACCTCTGGATTCAGGAATAGCCACATGAACTAAATGTCCAGTCCATGCTAAGAAACTTACTCCAAAAAAGCCCCGATGAGTAATGATTCAAACTAGATTCGGCATTTCTAAACCATGAAACACTGGGTTTTCAAATTTTTATTTTTTTATTTTTTGACACAAGTCTGGGTTTCCATTTTGGTTGTAAGTGTAGCCAACCTGCTATTAGAAAAAGAGCTGAAATAAATAATTAAAAAAGAGCTCCAGTATAAAGATTTTGATTATTACGTAAACCAATGGTATACCACCATTGATATACTCCGGAGTAAGCTTATATTAACTGGACCTCATGCTCCGCCTCGAGTAAATACGTCTACAACAGGTTGACCAAAGTGTGGATCCCAAATTGCACCGTCGATGACGCCTGATCGGACGGCTCACGGAGGCCTCACTGAACACGTGGCTAACCATTGTGAGAACTGTGAGGATTCTATTGTAAGGATTCTCACCTGGTTGAGTTTCTAGGCTGTTTCTAACAGTAGGGCAGTGTTTTAACATCAGATCCCACGGCCGTCGATGACGCCTGATCGGACGGCATTCCATTCGTGCTCACTGTTTCTCACGGCATAGATCATCGACGGATTGGATGTTGAAACTACAAAGTCCTCCTCGAGTTCTTGTTTTCCATTTCTCTGGCCAGCCTTCGACTATTCAGTTGCTTCAAGACGTACTGGCAATCACAGCACGAGGTAGCATGTTGGCACTTGATTTGATCTAATATCGAGTCTGAGCGTCTCAGCTCCTGCTCATGCAATTATCGATCTCTGGTGGTCTAGAAATAAATGTCAACTGGCTCTGTTGTCGCAGAATTATAAGTTTTCTGACTCGCTCTTTTGCATCTCTGCGCAGCTCTACTAGTTCGTTCCTTCGCGCTCGCAAGTGCAAACATGGAATCTGCGTGGATGAAGCATGTGTTTCAGGAGCTCTTGATCGGCTTAGGCTCTGGCATCCTCCTCGTTCTCTGCAGCTTTCTCTGCAAGCTGATTCTGAGACGCTGGCATGCTCGTAGAGCAGCTCTTCGGGCTCGACCAACGTCACCGGGTAAAAGATCATCACTGGACAGCTATTATTCTTGTTTGAATCTCATCCTACTTGATGTTCTGCAGACAATATTCTGACCAATACGGTAAAACATGTATAACCTCCCTTTTATGTAAAGAGTCCCTATCTCATGTTGTCTAACATTTAAGCTCCAAAATGCTCAACTGGAGTAGACAGGAATGCTTTTACGCAAAGATTCGATATCTGGATGCTCTTTCTATCCTTAAACCATAGAGAGTTTCGTGGATCAAGAATCGTTTCAACGTCTGGTAGGATTGAGACAGAATTACTCGGCGGCTCTGTCATGTACAAATTCGCAGGCTCTGTTTTCATCCAAAATTCATCCAAAATCTCAAGTTGACTATGCCATGGCCCCTGTCATCTGAATCCTAGACATGTCTTTGCTCCCTTGTTGCTAATTTGGTGTGAGGATTCTCATCTGGTTGATGTTTTCTCCAACAGATGCTGGCTCTGGTGAACAATCCCTGCCTCACGCTGACGCCATGCATGACATAGAAATGGGGTCCTTGAACAGTCGTGAAGGTAAAATGAAAGTTCTCTCTTTTTAATTGAACATGTATCCAGGGCTGGTTGCATCGGTTTCCTGTTCTATTCCTTTCAAATTGCTCTAAATATCTTTGAAGTTTCATATGCAATTGGAGCGCCTCATCTGGTCATTCCACCGAAGACAGCTTAGGTTATGTTGTTTCATTCATATGATATGATGTTTCCATCACGGCTTTTGTTTAATTCTCGTTTAATCCATTCCACAGTGGCTGATCTCCCCCGCTCATCAAGCCCTGACAATATTGGTAATGCTGCTGAAGAGTATATGGATACGACCTCCCAAACTGTGGACGGTGAGTTAGCCAAGCATTTGTTTATATTTTGAATCCCTCCAGTTCCGTTTTTATGAGTACACTTTTATTTTGATATTGATGATAAATAGGGACTCTTGTCATTTTTCAGATCCAGTTTTCTGATTATTCAAGGAGCTTGACGTCAGAAGTGTAGTGTAGATTAACCCCTAAAGCATCAACTCAACAGTTTTGGTATGATTTAGGGTCCGGTCAGGCTCCCTATGAGTCAAATTTTACCGGATGTGGCTGTAACTTTGGCACATCATGGGAAAATGTCATATCTTCCTAACAAGACCAAATTTTACTTTCATCGGGCCCGTAGTTAAGAAATAATTCGTGTTTAAAGATCAAAATTCAATTCAGGGCAGCTGGGGCAGGTTTGTGGCCAATGGGAGTGGTGTACCAAATCTGTGACAGTCTACAGTGACTTCCAAATGATCCTTTCTGAAATCGTTTCACAATTTTTTTTCAAACTTGATTTTGAAAAATCCAACCGTAGGATCTTGTTTAGAGCCATCCAATTAGTACATATGTCAAGTTTTGTAAATTTTGACCGTACGGATCTTGAGATATGTTCAGTCAAAGTTCCAAGTTTTATAAAAACTTTCAGGCAGATCAACAGTGATTGAGTCACCTTCGTCACCCATTTTTCCTTCACCATTTTCTCCTCCTAAACCACAGTATATGCTGTAAAATTCATATCTATTTTGGATTTATTTATTTTTTGGATTTCTTTCCTCTAAAATTTCTTTTCCATACAAATGCATGTATACACCGTTCGGATTTCAAAAAATAGATGATCTTCTTAGGCATTTGTAGTGTGGAAAAAGAGCCAGTGTATATGCATTTCATTTGACTCCCGTCACTGGAAATGTGGTTTTCCAATGCTTCTGTGTGTTGTATTGTCTTCAATTTTTTTGAGCATACTCCCAACTCACTTTAGAATCCAAAACTGAAGAGCCTCCAACCACACGATCTCAAAAAATTGGCTGTTTCACTCTCCGAAGGGTGGCTGTCCCTGCCGGGCAGTACCAAAAAAAACTTTTCTCTCAAGTTCAAACCTTATGATCTTCCAAACGGTGAGGAATTACAATCTAAAATTCTGTGTACACATACATGTACAAGTTAGGTACTAGATCCTACGGTTAGATTCTTTAAAATACGTTCGAATTTGCATAATTCTACCTTGAACTAAAACATGGCAGAATTGAGGCAGAATTTGGGATTTTATGGCCAAAAACTTTAGGGGTTAAATGTGTATCTGTCAGGTTTATTATCTATCAGTGTAAACAGTACAGAGAAGCAGGTACACTAAACACTGAATCTAGTGTAGAGGGATTATTGATGTAGATCACTCACACTAATTTCCATCAAAGCATGTGCATGCCAAGTTCTGATTGGGTATTTCTTCTCAAGCAAGTGTGTGTCAGTCAACAATTGCATGTAAATTTTCAATTAGTGTAGGAAATTTCAAATAGTCTGGTCTACACTATATTCATGGAACGGTGTAGTAGACTACTGTAGTGAACCATAAATACTAGGATAAAGTCCAACACCTTCTGTGCCTCTCTTGGAGATAGTCCTTTCCTTTTGTTGGAAACTAAAGCTCACCTTCAATTGTGTTGTGTGAGGAATTTATTAGGAAGTAGATCATACGTGTTATGTTTGGAAACTACATGGAATTCTGCCAGTTTCACTGAAGCGGGCATCATGCTAACATCAACCGGCTAGGAATCAGCACGACCTGCATTTTGTGTATAACTAATGCAAGTCGTTTGGGTCTGATTGTTACATCTTTAAGAAGGTGAATAGAGTTTCTCGTCCACCTCAATTTTTATGGTCTTCTCAAGGATTCAATCAGAGCCATGTTGCGACTTCTTGTGTGCATCGTCTAGCAACAAACACTTACACAAGGTGCACAGAAAATTGAAGCATGTTCTAGACCATGTTCTAGACCATGTTCTAGAGCAACGCCCAACAGCAACCCAGATTATATACAACAACTTAACCGACAAGTTAAGCAATGAGCCTTTGTGGAGAGAAAAAACAATGATACATTTATTTTTTAGTGATAGCCAACAGAATTACAATATTAACCCAAGTGATTTCATATTTTTCCAATGGGATGTGAATTACTTACAAAATGTGCTGCCATATTTGGTTCCAGGCTACCAATAGGTATCTCTATAAGCGCCAACCAAAATTAAGGGGTATTGACTAGATTATGACAAACCTTTATTTGATGGGAGTGGGTTGGATATACCCAAGTGTCGTTTTATGGGATTTGGTTGGTTACTATTAACTAGGGGGGTCACCTTAGATGTGAAGGATGTTTAGTAAATAAGATTAGACACATGTCATATTTTTAGATGTTTAGAGAACAAGTTATATGTATTTATACTTAATTGTAGCAAAATTTGGTATTTTGTTGTATTTGTGAATATAGGGTACTGTACATTGATTTTTGGAAGAGAAGAGCTCACCAAATTCTTCATTGAGGAAGTTGATTGAGCATTAAAACGATAAGGTATCATTATCTTCAAAGATTTCAAAATGAAAGGTTGTCTTAGCCAAAGAAGAAGAACTCCAATCTCCAATGGAGGTTGACTTGAAGAGTGTTTGTTGGTTCCACCACTAAGTCGATATCCACTAGACAAAGGATTAGTCACATGGAGCTCTTCTAGAGTCCCCGAGGGGACTCTTGGAAATGTAGGGGTTAATTAAATAGGAATGATAATCAATTGAATATAAAAATTAGCATCAATTTAACATTTTACTTGCAAATAAAATAGTTATTGCACAACAAAGCCAAGTTGAAAGGTAACTACAATCATATAAATTTATTTGAAAAAATTGTGTCCATTTGTATGTCACTTTCATGTGTGCCAATTTTGCTTGGAAGTAGTTGTGAATATCTTGTGGAACTCTCTTTTCAAGACATAAAACCTATTCCATCATTTGAAAAATTTCCTACATAGTATTGGAAGATTTTCAATTTTCAATATGTAGTTAATATAATTTAATTTGCATCTCTACCTATCGTATCAATCTATAAATATATTAATTTTCGAACTATAAAATATATATCCATATTTTTAAAATATACCTTAAAAATTAACTTTAAAAATAAAGAAGTGATGCTTTAGAACTTTGTAATTATGCATATTGAAGATATTTTAAT
This sequence comes from Bryoerythrophyllum caledonicum, assembly GCA_963971425.1. Taxonomy (NCBI): domain Eukaryota; kingdom Viridiplantae; phylum Streptophyta; class Bryopsida; order Pottiales; family Pottiaceae; genus Bryoerythrophyllum; species Bryoerythrophyllum caledonicum. The sequence continues at coordinate 3,026,584 of OZ020525.1, read as the reverse complement.
CTCTATAGTTCTTGGGCATTTAATTAAGATGATAGTCTAAAACAATCTAAAAGTATAATTGGTTGGACATGGGGCAACTCCAAAAAATTGCTATGCCCTTTTACTTGACATTGAGATTTTTTATTCAAATTTAAAAAAAAGATCATAATAGAGGTTGTAAAGAAAAGTTTTAGCACAAAATTTCTATTTGAAGGCAAGTCAAAGGTTCTTATTGCTAAGAAGAAGAAGAACTTTGGTCCCTTGAGGGGCCGAAGTGAATAAAGTGTTTGTTTGTTTGACCACTAAATCCATGTCTACCAGACATGAGTTATGTAGCATGGAGCTACTCCCCCTTGTTGAGAGTAGACACTATGTACCTATGGAATCACTAACCAGTACCCAGTAACCATGAACCAAGGACCAACTAGAGCCACAAGGCTCAATTCTAATAGAAGGTATGTAAATATTGATTGTGTGTTTTTGAAAGGTTTTATCGGGCATCGTACCATTTTGGCATAGATTGGTTATTTTCAAGTTTGCACATCTGCACATTCCTCACTACGGCGTGGGTGATCTAAGGTAAACCCCCCTTTAACTGTCAAGTTAAGCAGTTTGCATATATGGAGAACCTAGATAACAATTAAATTATTTTTCAGTGATAGCCAATAGAATTACAATTTCAACCCAAGTGATTTCATATTTTTTCGATGTGTTATGAATTAGTTATGAATTTTCAAAGGCACATGTGAAGAAAGTCGGGTGAGCGTCAGTAGGTGGGGGCCATGACCCTCCCACAAATGGCCTAAAACCGCATGTATAACAACCAAAAACCTACAATGATTCAACCTTAAACTAATTCTAGAAATATTCCATTTTCTCCACTCTAGCATGTTCAATAAGTCTAGAAGATCCCATTCACCTAAAACCACCAACTGTGCATCCAATTCATGCCACCCTAGCCTTTTCTCTCGCCATTACAAATAGAGAGTTGGTTACATGTGCATAGAGTGGCGGTTTTTAGTGAAAAAGTAGCCAGCGGCCATGGGATATTGGCGGTTTTAGGGAGGCTTACCTTACATGATGCGGTTCAAGCTCAAGTCCACCACTTCGGATGACCTGGACAACCTTCCCATCTATTATGTGGTCATTTGATTTCTTCATTTTAATATTTCTTCTTCATTTGGACCAATGTCATTCTAATTTTGTTGCATTTACTTATACTTAGACAAGTACTGGAAAAACCCTATATGTTAATCCCTAAAGGACCAGAGTCTCCTTCGGGGGGATTTTTTAATTTATGGGTAGGTTCCTCAAATTCGAAAAAAAAATCAATTTTCTCTGAAATTTATATTCTACATTGCCTTTGATAAGAGCTTTGTGGACATATTTTTATTTTATTTTTTGGATTTGTGGTTTGTAAGTTAGTACCACTTATAGTCTTTCAGCGGAATTGTCAAGGAACTTTAGGGGTTAAGCCGACTTTAATTTAATGAGAGCTATATAAAGCTGGGTTTTAATACTCAAGATGTAAAAAGAGGAGGTAGCTTGTCCAGATTTCATCTAAACCTGGTTTCAAACGTTTCAAACCACTTTTTACATCTTCAATATTAAAATCCAGCTTCAAATCGCTCTCAATAAATTTTAATTCAGCTCAACGGAGAGAAAAGTGGAAACTCAATAGGGTATCTCATGGTAAACTCCTTTTTAAGGATGGCTGAAATCATTTTGACTTGTGTTTAGAGACCACCACGGTCTTCGAGGATCTAAATGGAAGACCACCAAGCTCATTCATTGATTCAATAACTATTGAGAGTGGCCAAATATCGTAGTAAGAACAGAGAGGTAATCTTACAAATTGGGTGATTTTACAGATAACTCTAACACCCTCAAACCTTTGAACCTCAACTTTGCTAAGAACATGTCCACCACGCTGACAACTTTTACGTGGACAATTGGTTTCAAACACATGTATTTGAATATTTTTGTCTAAGGAAACCCTTTTTCTTTGCATAGTAAATTACTGAGATGAGGAATAGGCTTCCAAACGTTATAATTGGTTAGACAAAAAAACATCCTTCTCTATTGTGTAAATGACTATTGAGACAAGAAACAATTCAGGCCTACTAGAAAAGGAATAATCACGAGGGGTGGATGAGATGCTGGATTTGGAGGTACCAGGATTAACATTGTTTAACTGTGCAGTTGGCTCCATGTGCATTGTTGGCCATTTTGGTACGTCCAGGAACATCCCACCACATCGTCAACCGTGTCTTGTGGGCTTTCTGTGTCTACTTGGAAGCGGTCTTTGTCATGCCCCAGCTCCGAGTGATGCAGAACACCAGGGTTAGTGTTGGGTCATTTCATCATGTATTTTCAGATTATCCTCTGCGTTCCACTTGATACAATTACAACATTTCTTAGGCAACAATAATTCCATTCATAATGGGCCATGCTCATTTCCCTTGATGGCCACTTGCTTCATTGTCATTAGGCTCTTTGGGTTTGGTTCAAGAAGTTTCGAACCCATTTAGGAATGATCCTCCTCAAAGATTCCACCGTAGTACTGATCCTAGAATGTCATGATCGGCTCAATATAGCGAGATGAGGCCTAACTTGAGAGGCTTTTCTTGTGTGACCTTTCATTGCACATCTTTTTTTGGTAATTTCAGGCCCTTCTCACTTGCTTCAGAATCGTTTTGCAGGTTGTCGAGCCTTTCACTGCATACTATGTCTTTGCTCTAGGAATTGCACGGTTTTTGAGCTGTGCCCACTGGATTCTTCAGGTAGATTTGCTGTCACACCTACTAGTAGTCTCATTTACTTGAAGCATCATCGATTTACTTCTGGTGTACTCCCACTTATGCACGCCCTTGTTTGGCTCTCAGGTGTTGGACGGATGCAGTTTTGTGTTGAGTGCACTGGGATATGGATTATGGCCCGGTATGGTTCTCCTTTTAGAGATTGTACAGACAACTATCTTGGCTGATTTTTGCTATTACTACGTCAAAAGGTACGTCCGGATGCATGAGTTACAGTTTGAACCTTCATCCCTCACATGACTTGCTTTGAAAATGTTACATTCCTCCACTTCCTGACATTCTTTGTAGCAAGAACTAACGCCATGTATAGTATATTGGTAATGAATTTAGACCTTCTGAAAATTTTACAACAAGAGAAGTAATAAAGGTTGATGTCAAAAAGGTTGCTATCCTTTTTAAGAGAGCGCAATTTGTTGCCACATTTTCCACTGTAATGACATGGTGTTTACTGTGGCAGTGTAATGGACGGCCAGATGATGGTGCGACTTCCTTCAGGTGTGGTTTAAAGGTTGCTGTCAATAAACCACTTCATTGTTTTACATGCCATGAGAAGGATCGACGTAGTGCCACATTGCGGGTGCCCTGAACAATGGATAATAAAGTTTGCAGCACAGACTGTGCTATGGCGGCCTTCACGTGTCCTTTCTTTCAACTTGTTGTAGGTCTAGTTTTGGACGGATGTCGCTTTGGCACCGTTGTTGTTGGAAGATCAACATGGATGCGTGGTCCGAGTTGCACCTCCACTTCTCTTATTTTCATCCCATATGGAGTCGTCCTTGCCTGGCTCTCCAACCCATTTAGAGGAGCATACCCCATTTCTATGTCAATCCTCCTCATTGAGATAGTTTTTAGAACAATCTACAATTAATCTAGCTTTATCTTAGATTATTTGGATTCATTCTAATACAATATTACTAGCTTGACTTCTAAGCTACGACACACATATGAACAAAACTTTATAACAATTATAATTTGTGTGGCAACTACAATGGCAAAATCTTGGCCATAAGTAATCTTCAACTTCATTGGTAGTTTCTTTACGGTTTGCATTTCTAAGCAACCCTTCATGAAAAGTCGCAAGCTCTTCCTATCCATGTCTTTTAATGAATTTCAACAACTCTTCATTCTACATATCCATACTTTTAAGACATTTAAAGCTTTTTGGAAGATTGCTCACACTTAAAATCTAAAATCGTACATGAAAGCTAAAAATTCTCTCTATACGTAGGCATGAATATCGTATGTCTGAACACCAAACTTTGTACAAATTTCAACCACCACTTTGCTTATGATGAAGAATTTAAAAAGCTCCTAAGGAAATGGTACTTGTATTTGTTTGTTAGCAATCCTAGATGCATGTTCTTGAAAGATTTCATCATTTGATGAAGTTGCAAGATCCTCCTGTCGACTATTTTGATAAACCTCTATTCATGCTTTCGTCTATAATTTCACCTTCAAGCCCTTCGTTGTCAAATTCAAACATGCTCTTTTTTCTCCATCTTGTATTTTTTCCAATTACTCTTTTTCAATTTCTTTGGCTTCTATACAAAACCCACGGTAAACAATTGCTTCAACATATTGCAATCCAACACCAACAACTTCTGCCATATGATTACCCTGCAAAATGGAATTAGTATAATTCAAAATAATTAGAATTATTTGTAAGACCTAGTATTCAATGTACATTATCATTGTAAGACAACATCATTCCAATTTTATAAATATATACCACAATGTTAAAAAAACATTATGTATCATAAACTCAATGCTATATCTTTTGAATAAACTTCTTACAACTCACCTCAAGTTGCAAGAGAGAAATCAAGTTTAATATAACATCCACTAGTTTGCGTGTAAGCTTTTTATCATCCCTGAGAATTATGAATCAATGATAGAAAACTCATTAGTTAGATATATTAAACATCTATCCTTGAGCTATAGTAGTATTATAGCTAGCTTCACGCACAGAATGAAGCCAAGTTAATAAATTCATAATAACACCGTATTATGTAGAATAGTGCAGTGCGGATAAAATCTAATGTGTGATATCTACTAAGAATATAAATTATGAGCTTCACGTTTCTTTGTGTATTTGATATTTCTCATCCATGCACAATTATATACACATCCACATGTATGTAGAAATATAAAAATAGATATGAATAAGGAATAGATGTATTCATTCTTTCTCTTGTTTTTACATTAATCTACCTACAATACAACTTGAAAATAATTGCAGTATTTAAAAAACAAAACACAGTAATATACATGGAATTTTATAATTTTACATTCATTTGTAAAAAAACAGTTAGTGCTCATACTCAGACAAGTGGAATTTACTGCTTTTTTCCATCCCTTTAGCAAAAAAATTAAATTGCATGTCCAATAGGCACGTAGACTTGGCTTTCTGAGATAACTTACGAAGCATCTCTGATCCCCACAAGTGCTATACATTATAGAGCATAGAAATCACCAGATTACTGCAACTCAAAATGTCATTGGGATTTCGTAAGCGATACTTGGACATCAGGTAGCCTACTAACATTACAAGCTCATGTATCCTTGCCCTTCTTAGCGCCTCATGAAGAAGAGAGTATACATTTTCACCATTGTCCACCTTCTCCTCCAAGAAGGGATTCAACTCGACCGACTTGAGCTCGTCGTACAAGTTCAACACAAAGCTCGCACTCTCACCACTCCCAAAGTTGTGGAGGAATACGTTGTAGTTCATACCTTCTTCATAAGGAGACGAGGAGGAGCAACAACAATGGCTCCTTAGACTGGCCCTGGAAATGGTTGGCTATGGCTATGGCTATGGCCACAAAAATCACAAACTATGTCTTTGGCTTCGCCGGCTTCAGCCATGGCTACACAACTAGTCCGTCAATACCGCCTATCAAGAGAGAATGAATAGACACAAAAAAGTGTGACCAAGGGCAACAGATTATGTGAGTGCTTTGCAACCTGGAGGACATCCAGGAAAAACTAAAGCCAAAGATCCTTAACCCCTAAACATCAGTTTGTTTATACATGGGACAAATTGATTTTGGGCAGGTTCTTGAAAATCCATTTTTAAAGATAATTTTTTGAAATTTTTACTCCTATTAGAAATACAGATTATTGTTGCGGGGATTTTTCTTTTTTTTTGGACCTATAGGGAAAAAGTTATGGTGCTTCAAACATAAAAAACTCGACTCTTTTGGCATCTGATCAAGGTACTATAGAGACAAATAGTGCTATTGAAGAGTTGAAAATTGCACTTAATTGAGGCGAGTAGTAGTGAAGGAAAGTTTTTGGGTACCTTCATTGTTTTCACTTTTAATTGCATAGAAATTAAGGATTTTTTTTTAAAACTATATTTCCTTTTATTAGAATACAACATAGTGGTTCTATTCACCGTTTGGATTTTAAATCCAACAACTATTTATCTAATAAAAAAAAACTGCTTTCGTAAGTGAAAAGCCACTCTCTAAACCCCTAGTCTTTATAAGTCCATTTTTCTTATTGTAAACACCTCCATTACTTGTGATTTTTGGCGTGCGATGGCCTAACACATGTTAAAACATTAATCCATTGACTTTATTCAATTTATAATGGAATAATATGCCATTATCTTGAGCCAAAGTATGCTGAACCAGCCCAAGCACCGTAGAAAAAACAATTTTGCACTCTTCAAATGCATGTATCTTTCGATCCGTACGGTCAAAGTTTACAAAAAATTTAGAATGTATTCTTATAGTAGTAATCTTGAAGATCCAACGGTTGATGATAGTGAAAAGACCTTTGAATAAGTCTAATAATATCTCATCTCAAAGTGACAGTTTTGGGGTGGTTTTGGTGAAGCACAAGGCCCGGTCCTTTAGGGGTCAATACGTGCTGGTACTCTTAGCCGATCGTAATAACAACACTGCATGACAAATTTCGGGTCACAGTTCGGGACACTTTTGGCGATGCTGAAACTTACTAGACGCCTAACCCAAGTGGCTCCACCTTCCAACAAACTTGCTTGCTCTTGGCATAAGCTACCACTACACTAAAGATGATATTTAGTGTTTAGGGACCATTAGTGTAGTTACCCCTATGACCTGACTTGCACTAAATGTCAATTTGTTTACATTTAGTGTTTAATGTTAAAAAATCAGTCTAACAAAATTGCTCATAACTTTTGCATCACGATGAATTAGAAGATGTACCGTATACTGATGGAATCTCCTTGAAAAAACACATAATCTGTTTACCTCACTCGATAGAATTGGTGCGAAATTGATAAAGATATGCCTCCTCAAACTTTCAACCAAAACTTAAGAAATCTGCCCAAAAATATTCACTATAACTTGTTATTGAAGACGAATTTGAAGATGGGTAAGATGCCATTGGAAGCGTCTTTTCAAATCAGTTTAGATAGGCACCGGAAACTCTCAAATTGGACAAAAACTGCCCCCGAAATCATCATTTGAAAATCCAACCTTATAAAACTCTGCCCAACATGGAAGGTTTGCTTTTGACATGTGGCAAGATTTGGGTGACTTGCAATGAAATGTGGCATATGACATTGTTACATCACCAACACTAAATGTCAATATGTTAAAATGTAATAAGGGCAAAAGTTACTGAAATTGACAATTAGTGTTTAAATTGACATTTAATGTTGTTACATTAGTAGGGTAATTGACATTTAGCGTTCAAGTTCGTAATTAGTGTTGCGAACACTAAATATCATCTTTAGTGTAATGAGCTATCACATTTATATTTCCAAAGTTGTCTTTACAATAGTGACAAGCCAAGGGGGGTTGCACGCATACATACTTAAAAAGTAAAAGAATGGTGAACACTACACTAAACATCGCATTTAGTGTTGCACCCAGTAAATGACTTGTAAATGCTATAAGTTTTTACTTTAAGTGAATATTTTTACCAACTATGTTTAAGATGGTCCTCTTATTTGAATACTATAGAGAATTGTGCTTTTGGTAAAAATTGGCATCAAGAGTAAAAACTTAAAGCATTTACAAGTCATTTGTTGGGCACAATACTAAATGCGATGTTTAGTGTACCACTTCAAATAAACTACGATCTACTTTACTACCAAAAGTAGACTGCTTATTTACTCAACCACAGCTTGACACGGTGATGTGTCTGACGCCGCGTACCTTGACAACTAGCTTCGAGGGGGGAGAAAATCATTGATACTAAACCCATGAAACTAAAATTACAAGATTTTGAATTTCAACAAGGGAGAGTGGCATGGGTAATTTATTGTAGAGTTAAATAGTACTACTATAGATTTTGAATAAACCTACTATAGAGCTGAATAATACTACTATAGAGTTTGAATAAACCTATTACAGAGTTCAACAGTGCAATTTTTTGTAACTGGTAGCAATGCATGCAAGTTCTTTGCAACCCTCATTGTTTTTTTTTTATTTTTTAACAAATATCTTTTACTAGAAAAATGCACAGTGATTGTATACACCATATGGATTTTGGATCCAACAAGTATTCTTTATTTGAGAAATCTAGATTTTTTTCCATTACAAATGGCTACATTCCATACCCCTAGTCATTGCAAGTCCATTGCTTCTATTCTAAATACCTCCATTACTTGTGATTTTTGGCATGCAATGACCTAACACAAGGCAAAACATAGATCCATAAAATTTATGAAGTGGAAAAATATGCCATTACTTTGAGTCAAAGTACGTTGACCCTATCCATGCAGGGAAGAACTCCACTCTTCAAATGCATGTGTCTTACAATTTGTGCTATCAAGGTTTAAATTTTTTTTAGAGTGCCTTCTAGTAATAGTTGACATGATGATTTACAGTTGAATATTATAAAAAGTTGTTTAAATTAGTTTTGCAACATGTCACCTTAGAGAGGCAATTTTGGAGTGGTTACATTGAAACATAGTCTTGGTCTTACAGAGGTTAAAAGAAATTAGAGTTGTATACATGCTGAAAATGTATGATCTTGATTTTGACTATTGAGAGCACTTGCATTAAAAATTCTTTACAGTTACCTACATGGGCTAAAAAATATTGTGTTTAAATTTTATTTTTTTCATATATAAAAACTGACTAGGATATTTCAACTTCTCCTTGGTGTAAAAATTTTATATTACCATACGCATTGGTCTTGTTTGGACACCCCCATTATGAACCAATTTTTTTTAACACACTGATTTGGACACAATGGGTATCACCTAGGTATTACATGAGTATTTCCTAGATATTACAAGGGTTGGACCTTGACATTACATGGATATCACCTTAGACAAATATTTTGTATTTTCCAAAGAATTTGGACAATGTCAATTTTGAATTAATTATGTACAAAACTGACCAATGCGTGAAGTAATCAAGGACTAGATTTATAATCATTATCATTTTTTGCTCTTACTTTGACAATGAGAAGGAACAATCATGGATTATGATGATATAGGAGTACACTAAAAATGACATTTAGTGTGTCCACACTACATGGTTTATAAAAGCTACGAGTTTGCCAAGAGATTCTTATCCCTTTGAAGGATTCTGTTGTATTTACAGTTAAGGGCTCAGAACTTTTATTCTTACACTCATCCCTCATAAATTTTACCTCCAATAAGTTATGTTGATAATTTAAAACCTCGACTAATATAACCTTATAACCATTGCTTACGGCCTCACCAATGCTCCTGCCTCCGTGTCCACCTCCAGCCTCCTCTCCAGTCTTTGCACCAACCTCATTGTACCTATAAAGTATGATGACGGTTGCACCTCTCAACGGTGAAGGGGGAAGGAGATGGAATTGGATGAAGTTACCGAGCCTTCTACTAAATCTAGTACTAACTTCTAACCTCTACTAACTTCTTACCTCCATCCACTGGCACCATATTTGGCTATATAGGATAAGGTAGAGGCACCCAATTCCGATCGGCAACCCAATTCGGATCAGTAGAGGATGCATGGCATGGTGCATGAAAGTGGCACATGCTTGAAATGGTGCATGACGAGACCCAAAACCGATAGCTCAAAATCTGAAAACACCAGTCATTATCGGCATTGGGTCATGATGTGTACAATTTTGGGTTGCTCCACCTCAATTGAGCTCTCATTGGTGGCATTGGCTCAAAAGTCAAACAAGGCCGATCGGTATTGGGTACCCTCCATGAGTTGGTTATCCAAGGCATGTCTTCTCTCTTTTACTCACTTTCACTCATTGGCACTGGGTGAAGGAGGGCACCAAATCTCACCTACTCTAGAGTTTGATTATGGGCTCCGGTAGTTTATGGGCTTTTAAATTCTATATCAATTCCAAATCTATGTGATTATATTTGAAAAAATAGTTGTTGAGTTTTGTTCCTAATTCCACATCTTTCTACATAATTTTTTTTGACATACAATGTCATTTGAGTCCCGAACTAGCTTAAGTGATTGGAATTGGGTGCCTCTATCTTAGATGAGTGTATCTTCTTCTGCTCCACTTAAGGTAAGCCCCCTAAGACCGACAAGTTAACAAATGTTCATATATGGAGAGAGGAGATAATTATACTATTATTTTTCAGTGATAGCCAATAGGATTACAATTCCAACCCAAGTGATTCCATATTTTTTTGATGAAAACTAAAGTAGCAATGAATTTTCAAACTGTGCAGCCATGTCTAGTGGGTGGCCAGCGGTAGGTACCCCCCATGACCAACGACCAAAAGTAAGGGTCTTGACTAACAGCAAACCTCCATTTGGAGCTGAGTTGGTGGTAATGGGATGGAAGAGGGTTGGATATACCCCAATTTTATAGGCATTGGCTATGGGTTGTTGTTGGTTATGGGGAGGCTTACCTTACATCGCTTCTCAGTGTTGTGTTTCTAAACAGAATTATGCAAAGACATACATCTGTAAATTTGCCATTTTTCTGCAACTGACAAATCCATGAATACCATCATGGACATCAGGATCTACAAAACTTGTAAAAACGGGCTCGTCCATTTCACATGTTGAGGTACTTGACAAGGCTTGATGGTGACGGTGAAATGAACCACAACCCTTTCTTTGCCATCACTTTGGTGAAGTGGGTATGTGAATACCTTTGAACAAACGCCGGAGAGTTGTACATCCTTCAAATCAAATGTTGCCATTCCCAAAGGTTTGTCATCCCCAACTTTTGAGATTCTATGCAGAACCTGACTGTTGAGTTGGGTCTTGTTTGAAAAAACATGTTCCTTTTCACAGATGATTTCGAGTGTTGTGTTCCAAATGGGATTTTTGCCTTCCAGAAGGTTACTTTCTCGTTATTGAAGCTAGTCAGAGGAGATCCATGCTTGTGCATATGGCCTCATGGTTGATAGTTTTTTCAGTTTTTGTAAACCATGTTTCTGTGGGCATTGTAGACCTTGGGCGGAGAGAATGTTGGCCTCTAGAATTACTTGGCAGTTTGTGGCTTCTAAAGTCTTTGTTCTAAGGAGATCTAATTATGTCAATACCATATTCTTCAGTTGGTACAATATACCTTCTCTGTTTAGCACTTAATTTAGAAATTAAGAAAGTCTAGAAGTTGAAAGACAATGTATTAGAAACATGGAAATGTATATTATTAATGTTACACTGAAAAATCATATTATGTAGGTGATTGGTGATACTACAAAGTAAAATGGGCTATGGAGCATTTAAAGTATTTAAGCAAGTTAAAGTAAAGGTAAAAGTAAAATGAGAATGCAATTCAAGTACGCAAAAGGAAAGGAAAAGAAACATCAAAATGAAAGGTAAGTAAGTAACGTAAAAGAAATATGAAAAAACTAGATGAAGAGAAAGAAACTAAAGTAAAAGAAAAGTTGAAATCTCAATAACAATTTATTTTAAGAGAAGGAGGACAATAAAAATACTTCAAATAGACTCATAAAGATTTAGAATTGGGATTTGGATGATTGCTTTATTGCAATTAAAAATATTCAGTTCCTTATTGGTACTCTTTCATAGTATAAACTTTCACTCTAAGGGGAGTCAAAGTTTTCTCACCTTGTTGGACAAGGTGCAAAAAAAAACTACTAACTTGTCCATAAAAATTAAAGATCATTTTATTTTATTTTGGATTTTTTAATTTTTTTAGTACTTTAACCCCTAAAGGCCCAAGGCATTTTCACACCAAAACACTTTAAAACTCCTCGTCCTAGTGCATCGAGTATTGAGGTAGTTTAAACGTTTTATTTCTACATCTAACCCCAGGATCTAGACTAAGAATTATTTTTTAACGTCCTCACAAAATTTCATAAACTTTGATTGTACGGATTGAAAGATTATAATGCTTGAAGTAGAGAAATCCGCTCTTTTTCTTCCTTTCATTGAGTGGATCAGTAGACTTTGACTTACTTGGTGTCAAATTTTTGCACTACACAAGGTTTGAAAGCATTACCATCATGTTAATCATGATGTTATTTCCTTGCACACCAATTTTTAGAGGTAGAGAAGGAGTGTCGTGTATTCAAAACAAATGTGCAAGGAGTGGAGGTTAAAAAATTGACACTTCACGTTTTATTTTTTTGTGAAGTTAGTATGTTTTAGAATGAGAATCCAAATGGTCAATAAAAAGGTTTACACCACATAATGCTATGGAAAAATAATTTTAAAAAAGATGAAGATCTCAAACTTTTATGTGGAAAGGAAGAAGATTTTTTGGTACCTTGCCTGACAAAGTGTGACAATGTGTGAAAATGTTTGACTTAGATTATTATGCTATTTTCCACAAAGACAAGAGATTTTTGTTGACAATGTGAAAGGAAATAATACTATTTTTTAGTATTGAAAATCTCACATTCAATAAAGTGTTCTAGCAAAAGTTTTTGAGGTGCCCGATGTGCTTGCTCTCCTTGTTTGAAATTCAAAACCCTATAACTTTTGCATGGGATGTCGGATCTAGGGAGAAATTGGACTCACACGAAGCTTTTAGCAATGTCCATCTACGTTAGGAATTCCAAAAAGGAATGTTAGAAATTGACACCATAAGAACCTGCTCAAACCTTCAAAATTCCCCCGAGAGAGTCTTCGGCCTTTAGGGGTTAAAAAGTGTCATGAGCATGTTAAATAGTTGATTTTAAATTATAAAGAAATTAGTTCATTTTAAACAAGTTATATTTTGGCAAGTTTTAAAGGTTCTTTTCTAGCACAATTGTTCTGAAAATGCTTCACTTCTTTCTTCCCCAAAAAATTGTTGTACATGGAACTAACGTCATGTACATCATATTGGTTTAATTTTTTTGAACTTTTATAGCGCAAAATGTGACAAACAATTGATGGTATAGGAAGAAAGAAGTTCTTTATCTTCACTTCAAGCACAAAAAAATTCCAATCTCTTTAGATAAATGTTCTGAAAATATGTGAGCACATGCTTTTAGTAGATAGTAAGATCTTATGGTTGGGATGGAATTAAGAAACTTCTTGTTTATTTTGACTCTTTGCACTAATATGAGATTCTTGAAGTGGTTTTGGTGAGAAATAATCAAGGATTATATGGGATATGGTTGTTCTTCTTCCCATCTAGAAAACCTTCACCATCATAATATGGCATTGAAGGATTTTTGGAAGCACTTGTTACTCGTGTTAACCCCCAAACTACCAAGAGTCCCCTCGGGGGACTCTTGAAGGTTTGGGCAGGTTTATCTTGTATCAAATTGTAATGTTATTTTTTGAAATTTTTAATGTAAATGGAAATTACCAAAATCTTTGTGTGAGTCCAATTTATTCCTCAATCAGACATTTGATGAAAAAGTTGTAGCGTTTTGAAGTTCAAATGGGAGAGCGGGCACGTTGGGCAACTCCAAAAACTTTTGCTAGGACACTCTATTGAATGTGAGATTTTCAATGGTAGCAAATAATATTATTTCCTTTCACATTGTCCACAAAAATCTCTTGTCTTTGGTGAAAAATAGCATATTAATCCAAGTCAAACATTGTCACATATTGTTGGGCAAGGTACCAAAAAAATCTTTTTCCTTTCCACATAAAACTTTGAGATCTTCATATTTTTACTTTTTATTTTCCCCTCGGCATGATGTAGTGTAACCCTTTTCGTTGACCATTCGGATTCTCAATCTGAAACATATTTAGTTCACAAAAAAATAAAACGTGTATTGACAAATTTTGAACCTTCACTCCTTGCACAATTTTATTGAACATGCTTCACCTTTTTGTTCACCTCTAAACATCTGTGTTCAAGGAACTAATATTATGCTTAACATGGTGGTAATTTAGACATGGTGTAGTGCAAAAATTGGATAGCAATTGAAGTCAAAGTCTGCTAATCCACAAAACGCAAAGAAGAAATTGAACCCTTTTCTGTACTTCAAACACTATAATCTTCCGTGTAGTCAAAGTTTACGAAATTTTGTGAGTATGTTACTCAATATGTCTTTATTGAGATCTCATGGTTAAAACTAGAAATATAAGTTTTCCTTTTCTTTCTTACACATTGCACTGAAACTAGCAGTTTCGAAGTGTTTTTGGTTTGAAAATGGCTTGGTAATTTAGGGGTCAAAGAAGCAGGAACACAATTTCTGCAAAAAAAAAAGACGCAAACAAATCCACTTGTATCCTTCAGGTAGTCTTCACATACAAACGGTTATACACAAAAAATAAAAACATTGTGGATACATACACATATATGTATAATATTTTCATCATTTTATATCAAAGTTTTGATGTATTTTTCTTCATATATCATTATATACATGTATCTATAATAGATACCACATCCCAATATTCCAAAAGTTGGGAAATCAAATTAAGAATAAAACCTACTTCTATAGAAAACATGATACCTATGATAATGTTGGAGTTTCTTCATATTGCAAAATGAGTTAAAATCATATACCATTATATATATATATATATATATATATATATATATATATATATATATATATATATATATATATATATACATACATACATAGTAATAAGTGTTATCCTTTATAGAAAAAACTCATACACATTCACATAGTCACAAATAAACACAAAATTGTATATTTGTCTTTACACCTTCCAAAAATTGCACATGTTTGACTAATTATTGTGCCTCACATACATTCATCTATAATATGTTTGTACCCATTGCTTGCTCCGACATTATAGGAGGTGGATGATCTCCCATATTTGACTCCAGAAGTGATGCGATCATGTCAAAAACACCACCCACATCAATACGGTGATAATCATCCCTTGCCTTCATCGTATGTAATGTACCAGTGCCCAGAAATGCATATATAATTATTTCATCCACCACATGATCTTGAATTGTTTTTGTGAAAATAAATCCACCTTTTGAGGGAAGGAAAATTTGACTTTGATGTCCACCATTATCTGATCTTAAAATACTCCACTTATTGACATCAATTGTAGATGATGTACACATGCATCAAATTGTACTTAGGCCGTGTCTGGGAAGAAAGATAGAGAGATCCACCAACTTTACCAATTGGACTTTAAATGTATCCTTCAAGAAGGTTCTCTATTTTGCTCTACATTGTTTTACTATTCTTCTCCTAGTAATTGGATATGATCCTCAAGAGTTGCATCTCACCACTTTTTGAACGTTTCTTCTTTGGAACTTGATTTTGAAGGATAAAAAAACTAAGTTTTGTTTCTTGTGTTCTACACTACTAGAAACAAAGGTTTTTAATACTAGAAAATTTTCCTTTGAACAGTTATACATGACCCATATTACTATGAGAATTACTAAAAACAAATTGGTCGAGCAGAGTAATTTTCGTGAATTATTTATTTATGTTATAATTCTTTTTGCCACGTCGGTTTCTCATCCATGTGCTTACTTGGACTATCATCTTCAGGGGATAATGAGGTAGCTATTGACGTGGATTTTGGTATGACATGGAATTTATGGTGGCAATGGACGTGGATGATGAGGTAGTTCCCGCACGGATGTGTAATTCTATGTGAAAGCTTATGTGTCATCTTCTCATTTGTAGTTAATGTCTCTTTTGGGACCCACTTATTTTTATGTGGTGGCATTTTTATTGGATGAGTTAATAAATGCACTCTCTAGTTATTTTACAGTTATTGTAAACTATTACTATAGTATTTTAAGTTATTTTTGTAATACATAATTACTTTTTATAAATGACATGCACATGTATAGTTATTGTATAGTGATTCCATATTTATTCTCTAGTGATTGCGTAGTAATTAGGGAGTTATTCTCTAGTGGTTGTGTTAGATGTATGTAATATTACTTGTACCATTGATGAAGCTCTAGTTCAGGGTTTATTAATTAGAAAAATGCTTGCCGAATTCAGTGGGAAAATATTTAACGAATTGCCAAAACTAGAGAAACTATATATTTACAGATTTTGTCACATTGGAAGACATCAAAGGGGAGTGGGGCTTGGAAAAGCCTCCCTTCAAGGTTGTGCATGCATGGAGGCTTTGATTTAGAACCCCAAGGTCTTGGATTCAAACCCCACGGTCATGAAATGTGCTAAATACAGTAATATGTTATTTCTTGCCAAAAATTAATTTATTTCTATTTTTGATGTTGAATGGCCTTTACTCACTTTAATTAATAATTCGGAATGGAGGTGCCGAACTAGAGGTTCACCTTTATACATAGTTATATTTGATGATTACATGTAAAATATGCGAGAAAAATTCTAAAGCCATAGTTAATAATTTATAACTCGTACAATAAGTTTTACATTGATTTATTGTCATGTTCAACAAATATTCAATGGTGGTTGTATGAACCAATGACTATAACATCCGCTAATGAAGTCCTGGATAATGTTATTGTATACTATAACCACGTAAATCACTACAAAGTGCTTCAGAATACATCCTAGTATTAAAAAATCAGGTTGATTGAGACCCAACTTGCTTGCCATCTAGGCATAGAGATCGTCCATTTCAGAAAGACAGCGGCATGCCCTCCCCTGTCCAGTCATGCACAAGTATTCACCATTGTCTGCAGGCCTTGCAAACTTGAAAGCAGCTTAATCACATAATATACTTACTCAGAATAAAGTTCCATAAAATTTCTGCTATGTAGAGTATAAAATATTTGCCATCATCATGAGTCGAAAAACGTTGACCTTGTCTCCGTATGGAAGAATAAAAGCATGTACCTAACAATCCTTGTGGTCATAGTCTATGAAATGTTTTGAGTATCTTGTTGTAAAGTAATCTATCCCCTCAAGGCCATCTTCTTGTTAGGGCCGCTTCACACCTACCGCCCGAGTCGAGAGTCGGTCGGTTTCCACCAATGAGATTGCTTGAATGGCCAAAGTTCGGCCTCTAGGCGTTCACACCAAAGGCCAAAGTCCAAAGGCTATTGTCTTCCAATGTGCCTACATGGCATACTTTTGGAGTGTTTTGGCGCCATGGTGATAGACTCTCGAGAAAAACTTGGGTCGCCGTTTTTAGTCGACCCAAACTTCCTTCAAGAGTCCGTCGATTTTTTCAATAAAACAATCAAAATCTAACAAGATCTAGACCGTTTGAAGAAAGAGGCCGATTTTTTTGGCTGATTTTTTTTGGCGTCATGATATGGGGTTTGGACTTTGGACTTGGGCTTTGGACTTGGGCTTTGGAGCTTCACGCCCAATGGCTTCAATATATATTTTTTAATGTTTTTTTTTAATCCAAAAATTTGGACTCTTGCCATAGTTTGGGCAGAAATTTTGACGGACGGACCCTCGACTCGACCTGGTGTGAAGCGGCCCTTGGTGCCACTCTGAGATGGTCCCATTTCCGCCCATATACTCTTTCACACTTCCAAATTGAGGCTTGCTACTCGTCAAGATCCCATACTTATGGTTTGCGCCATTAGAGGAACAAGCTAATTTTATAAGCGTATTTAGCTTGATCCCATATTTTATTTTATTTTTTTGACACAAGCAAAGGACACCTTTACTGTACTCCAAAAGGCCAACACCAAATCCCATTCTTATAGTTAGCGCCACAAGATTCCTCTAGTGGGGGGGCTGATCGAAAGGCACCATGATAACATGTATTCCCAAGTCCGACCAATTAGAATTGATCCCCTAACTAACGCCATGTACCAATTCCGGGTCACTCCATATTGCACTATGCAAAAGAACCCACGCCGTCCGATGACGCCTGATCGGACGGCTCTCGGAGGCCTCACTGAACACGTGGCTTAGAAACAGGAATACCAGAAACAGCACCTGCAGGAATATTAGAAACATCTTTTTCAGGACTATTAGAAACAGCTTAGAAACAACAGTCTCCGCCGCTGACCATCACAGAACCCACGGCCGTCGATGACGTCTGATCGGACGGCATTCTATTCGTGCTCTCTGTTTCTCACGGCATAGAACATCGACGGATTGGATGTTGAAACTAGTACAAGTAATGTTGTAAGCTTCAACTCCTCCTTGTTCTCTTGTTCGCCATTTCTCTGGCCAGCCATCGACAATTCAGTTGCTTCAAGACGTACTGGCAATCACAGCACGAGGTAGCATGTAAGTTCGCTGCTGCCATTGCTTTGCGGCAGTTATCCACGCTGCACTTGATTTGATCCTATATCGAGAAGTGCGTCTCAGCTCGTGCTCATGCAATTATCGATCTCTAGTGGTCTAGAAATAAATGTCAACTGGCTCTGTTGTCGCAGAATTATAAGTTTTCTGACTCGCTCTTTTGCATCTCTGCGCAGCTGTACTAGTTCGTTCCTTCGCGCTCGCAAGTGCAAACATGGAATCTGCGTGGATGAAGGATGTGTTTCAGGAGCTCTTGATTGGCTTAGGCTCTGGCATCCTCCTCGTTCTCTGCAGCTTTCTCTGCAAGCTGATTCTGAGACGCTGGCATGCTCGTAGAGCAGTTCTTCGGTCTCGACCAACGTCACCGGGTAAAATATCATCACTGGACCAAGCTAATATTCTTGTTTGAATCTCATCCTAGCTACTTGATGTTCTGCAGACAATATTCTGACCAATATGGTAAAACATGTATAACCTCCCTCTTGTGTAAAGTTTGCCTATCTCATGTTGTCTAACGTACATTTTAGCTCCAAAATGCTCAACTGGAGTAGACAGGAATGCTTTTACGCAACGGTTCGATTTCTGGATGTTTTTTCTATCTTAAACCATACTACACTAAACACTGAATATAGTGTAGAGGGATTATTGATGTAGATCACTCACACTAATTTCCATCAAAGCATGTCCATGCCAAGTTCTGATTGGGTATTTGTTCTCAAGCAAGTGTGTGTCAGTCAACAATTGCATGTAAATTTTCAATTAGCGTAGGAAATTTCAAATAGTTTGGTCTACACTATATTCACGGAACGGTGTAGTGAGTTTCGTGGATCGAAAATCGTTTCAACGGTAGGATTTGAGACAGAAATACTGGGCGGCTCTATCATTTACAAATTCGCAGGCTCTGTTTTCATCCAAAATTCATCCAATATCTCAAGTTTACTATGCCATGGTCCCGGATTTGCTTAAATACCCTGGTCGAGCGTTGCACCAAGCCTCAGGCTTGATAAAAAAAATCCAAAAAAAGCCTCTAGAATCCTAAAACGGGCAGGGCCAGAAAAATGGACCCACCCAAGGCTGAGGTTTGGTGCAACGCTCGACCAGGGTCGATAAGGAGATCCCATGGCCCCTGTCATCTGAATCCTAGACATGTCTTTGCTCCCTTGTTGCTAATTTGGTGTGAGGATTCTCATCTGGTTGATGTTTTCTCCAACAGATGCTGACTCTGGTGAACAATCCCTGCCTCATGCTGACGCCATGCATGACATAGAAATGGGGTCCTTGAACAGCCATGTAGGTAAAATTAGAGTTCTCTCTATTTAATTGAACATGTATCCAGGGCTGGTTGCATCGGTTTCCTGTTCTATTCCTTTCAAATTGCTCTAGATATCTTTGAAATTTCATATGCAATTGGAGCGCCTCATCTGGTCATTCCACCGAAGAGAGCTTAGGTTATGTAGTTTCATTCATATGATATGATGTTTCCATCACGGCTTTTGTTTAATTCTCGTTTAATCCATTCCACAGTGGCTGATCTCCCGCGCTCATCTAGCCCTGACAATATTGGTAATGCTGCTGAAGAGTATATGGGAAACGACCTCCCAAACTGTGGACGGTGAGTTAGCCAAGCATTTATTTATATTTTGAATCCCTCCAGTTCCGTTTTTATGAGTACACTTTTATTTTGATATTGATGATAAATAGGGACGTGTAGCTCTTTTCGTTTAATCCCCCTTGTCATTTTCCAGATCCAGTTTTCTGATTATTCAAGGGGCTTGACGTCAGAAGTGTGGTGTAGATTAGTTGTCGATCTGTCAGGTTTATTCTCTATCAGTGTAAATAGTACAAAGAAGCAGGTACACCGTTCCGTGAATATACTGTAGACTAGACTATTTGAAATTTTCTACACTATTTGAAAATTTACATGCAATTGTTGACTGACACACACTTGCTTGAGAACAAATACCCAATCAGAACTTGGCATGCACATGCTTAGATGGAAATTAGTGTGAGTGATCTACACCAATAATCCCTCTACACTATATTCATTGTTTAGTGTAGTAGAAGGTGTAGTGAACCATTAATACTAGGATAAAGTCCGACGCCTTTTGTGCCTCTCTTGGAGATAGTCCTTTCCTTTTGTTGGAAAGTAAAGCTCACCTTCATTTGTGTTGTGTGGAATTTATTATGAAGAATATCATATGTGTTATGTTTGGAAACTACATGGAACTCTGCCAGTTTCATTGAAGCGGGCATCATGCTAACATCAACTGGCTAGGAAACAGCACGACCTGCGTTTTGTGTATAACTAATGCAAGTCGTTTGGGTCTGATTGTTACATCTTTGGGAAGGCAGCATAGTAGAAATCAAGGCCCCCGAGTCAGGTACAGGAGCCATAACTGTAGCTCCCAGCAAGCTAATGATGATAGGAGTAACCCTGTCGAGTCTCTTGCCTCCACCCAAGAGTCGGAGGACAGACCCTTTTGTCCCTCATTTACTTGGAAGCAAAGTATCTTTGCCCATCGTACCCCGAAGAGGTTCAAGAAAGTGAGTAGAGTCTGGCTCCTTCTTCGCGGTACTGTGACGTGGACCATCTGGCAAGAGCGCAACGACACTGCATTCAATGGCGTCCACTGGAGCGATGAAAAAAGAGCTATTAAGCTCTGGTTAGGAGTTGTAGATTATGGTCGTGCCGCTTGGCGTAAAGTGCAGGAATGCCGCACCAAAAATCCGTCTAAGGCTGGCAAACAACTTGTTGCCTTCAAGGAGTCTTGGTGTAGCAATTCGGTGATTGGGCAGTGGGTCGGCGACCGCCCCCAGTGGAACATCACCGGTCCTAGCTTTAGAGACAATAGCGTTACGTAGCTTTCTCCTTTTCTCTTTTTTTTCCTCTTTTTTCTCTCTGTACTTATAGTTGTGTGATGTTTGTTGTTTCTTTTTGCTTTGGTGCCCT
>OZ020525.1:2773559-3005155 GCA_963971425.1 Bryoerythrophyllum caledonicum | reverse complement strand
CTTTTGTTGGAAAGTAAAGCTCACCTTCATTTGTGTTGTGTGGAAACTACATGGAATTCTGCCAGTTTCACTGAAGCGGGCATCATGCTAACATCAACTGGCTAGGAAACAGCACGACCTGCATTTTGTGTATAACTAATGCAAGTCGTTTGGGTCTGATTGTTACATCTTTGGGAAGGTGAATAGAGTTTCCTTGCACCTCAATTTTTATGGTCTTCTCAAGGATTCAATCAGAGCCATGTTGCAACTTCTTGTGAGCATCTTCTAGCAAGGAACACTTACACAAGGTGCACAGAAAATTGAAGCATGTTCTAGAGCATGATCTAGAGCATGATCTAGAGCAACACCCAGCAGCAACCCAGATTATATACAATAGCTTAACCGACAAGTTAAGCAATGAGCCTATATGGAGAGAGCAAATAATGATACATTTATTTTTCAGTGATAGCCAACAGAATTACAATATTAACCCAAGTGATTTCATATTTTTCCAATGGGATGGGAATTACTTACAAGTTTTCAAAGTGTGTTGCCATATTTGGCTCCTGGCAACCAATAGGTATCTCTATAAACGCCAACGGGGTATTTTCTAGATGATGGCAAACCTCCATTTGCTCGGAGTGGGTTGGATATACCCAAGTGTCGTTTTATAAGATTTGGTTGGTTACTATTAACTAGGGAGGTCACCTTAGATGTGAAGGATGTTCAGGTAATCTTATCAGGTGTTATTGCCCCGACATCTTATCAGATATTCTATTTCTCTATGCCAGCAAATAGACCCGAAGGCCTAGGTATGTTAGGCTTCTCCACATTCATAAAAAGGCCTCATTTAATCCTAGAACAAGGCATTATTTGTGGCCTAAATGTGTCGTTGTTGCAGACCTAGATCCATTCAAGAATCCTAGAAAGGCTATAGTCCATTATCTAACATTTGGGAGGCACCATACAAGACGGGTAGAGGGCATCTGTATAGCACTTAAATTAGAATAGTTGAATCAAATTATCCTAGATTACACGCGACTGTTAACAACGGCCACCCTTTATTTATTGTATGACACTTTTTTATAATGAAACCATGAACTACTGAACTCTTTTTCCGAACTCTTCCGGAGATATCCGGTTGCATGTTCTATCAATTGCGAGAAATTTCTGTCGGCATCTCTATCCCAGTTTTCCCTACCACACATGTGATGTCATGTATGGGCACCCGTGTGATGTTTAGTATGTCCATCAACTTCTGTTTTTAGGACTCAGTTCTTCTTTTGAAGCCCACTTTGATATTTAGCCGGAGATATCCGGCTCCATGTTGCGGACTTACATATTGTCTAAATTCAAATTTCGTTACTTGAGCCAGTTTTTCCTTCATAAGTGTCGTTAGTGATGCATTTAATGCTTGAACAGTACTCTAAACTCCTGGACTTCTATGCTTCATTATCTTTTATCAGGCATATCTCCGGATCTTTATTTTAGTCCTTAGTCTAGAATTTACCTCATAGTCCAGAAATAGTTGAATTGGGCATATAAACCTACTACTGAGCTGAATAATACTACTATAGAGTTTGAATAAACCTATTACAGAGTTCAATAGTGCAATTTTTTTGTAGCGGGTATCAGTGCATGCAAGTTCTTTGCAATCCTCATTGTTTTTTTTAATTTTTTAACAAATATCTTCTACTAGAAAAATGTATAGTGATTGTATACACCATATGGATTTTGGATCCAACAAGTATTCTTTATTTGAGAAATCTATATTTTTTCCATTATAAATGGCTACTTTCCATACCCTAGTCATTGCAAGTCCATTGCTTCTATTCTAAATACCTCCATTACTTGTGATTTTTGGCATGCAATGACCTAACACAAGGCAAAACATAGATCCATAAAATTTATGCAATATATAGTGGAAAAATATGCCATCATTTTGAGTCAAAGTACGTTGACCCTATCCATGCAGGGAAGAACTCCACTCTTCAAATGCATGTATCTTACAATTTGTGCTATCAAGGTTTAAAAAAGTTTTGAGTGCCTTCTTGTAATAGTTGACATGATGATTTACAGTTGAATATTATAAAAAGTTATTTAAATTAGTTTTGCAACATGTCATCTTAGAGAGGAATTTTTGGAGTGCTTACATTGAAACATAGTCTTGGTCTTTAAGAGGTTAAAAGAAATTAGAGTTGATACATGCTGAAAATGTATGATCTTGATTTTGACTATTGAGAGCACTTGCATTAAAAATCCTTTACAGTTACCTACATGGGCTAGAAATTATTGTGTTTTATTTTTAATTTTTGTTCATAAATAAAAATTGACTAGGATATTTCAACTTCTCCTTGGTGTGAGAATTTTATATCAACATATGCATTGGTCTCGTTTGGACACCCCCATTATGAACCAAATTTTTTTAACACACTGGTTTGGACACAATGGGTATCACCTAGGTATTACATGAGTATTTCCTAGATATTACAAGGGTATGACCTTGGCATTACATGGATATCACCTTAGACAAATATTTGATATTTTCCAAAGAATTTGGACAATCTCAATTTTGAATTAATTGTGTACAAAACTGACCAATGCGTGAGGTAATCAAGGATCTAGATTTATAATCATTATCATTTTTTGCTCTTACTTTGACAATGAGAAGGAACAATCATGGATTATGATGATATAGGAGTACACTAAAAATGACATTTAGTGTGTCCACACTACATGGTTTGTAAAAGCTACGAGTTCGCCAAGAGATTCTTATTCCTTTAGAGAAACGACTTGCACTGCGCTTGGTCACTCTTGGAGGGCTAGAAACAACAACCAAGGCAACAAAGGTGTTGAGATTGGACAAAGAAGTAGGATTTTGTGCTTGAGCTGTGGTGCTTTTTAGAACAAGGGTTCTCGGTATAAATTAGGAAGAGGATTCTCGTGAAATCTTTTTTGGCAGTTTATTTAAAAGTACAGGCAGTTTGCCATTGAGTGATTATGATTGATGCAAAGGAAGAGTGATACAATTCTTTTGTATTTACGGTCTAGGGCTCTGACCTTTAGTTGTTACACTCATCCCTCATAAATTTTACCTCCAATAAGTTATGTCGATATATTAAAACCTCGACTAATATAACCTTATATCCATTGCTTACGGCCTCACCAGTGCTCCTGCCTCCGTGTCCACCTCGAGCCTCCTCTCCAGTCTTTTTGCCAACCTCTAAAGTATGATGACGGTTGCACCTCTCGTCGGTGAAGGTGGATGGAGATGGAATTGGATGAAGTTACCAAGCCTTCTACTAAATTCAGTACGGTCCTAACTTCTAACCTCTACTAACTTCTTACCTCCTCCATCCACCAACACCATATTTGGCTGGAGAGTGTATCTACTTCTGCTCCACTTACATTGCTTCTCAGTGTTGTGTTACTAAACAGAATTACGCAAAGACAAACATCTGTAAATTTGCCATTTTTCTGCAACAGAGGAATGCATGAATCCCATCATGGACATCAGCATCTACAAAAGTTCTGGAAACCGGCTCATTCATTTCATCCATTGTTGTACTTGACAACGATACGTCTTGGTTCACATGTTGTGGTACTAGACAAGGCTTGATGGTGATGGTGAAATGAACCACAACCCTTTCCTTGCCATCACTTTGGTGAAGTGGGTATGTGAATACCTTTGAAGGAACGCCGGAGAATTGTACATCCTTCAAATCAAATGTTGCCATTCTCAAAGGTTTATCTTCCCCAACTTTTGAGATTCTATGCAGAACCTGAATGCTGAGTTGGGTCTTGTTTGAAAAAACATGTTCCTTTTCACAGATGATTTCGAGTGTTGTGTTCCAAATGGGACTTTTGCCTTCCAGAAGGTTACTTTCTCGTTTTTGAAGCTCGTCAGAGGAGATCCATGCTTGTGCGTATGGCCTCATGGTTGATAGTTTTTTCAGTTTGTGTAAACCATGTTTTTGAGGCCATTGTAGACCTTGGGCACGGAGAATGTTGAACTCTAGAATTACTTGGCAGTTTGTGGCTTCTAAAGTCTTTGTTCTCAGGAGATCTAATTTTGTCAATACCATATTCTTCAGTTGGGACAATATATCTTATTTGTTTAGCACTTAATTTAGAAATTAAGAAAGTCTAGAATTTGAAAGACAATAGAGTTATCCGCAATGTACCCCAAATCCTCAGTTTCTAACCTGTAAAATAGAAAAGCCAGGGTCGCCAAGTCCACTGGCAGGGTTTCACCGTAGACCTTGAATAGAACACTAGATAGACTAGTTTTTGAGCCCTAGAATTCCCAAACTCGAGTTTGTGCCTGGCTTATATTTTAAGCAAACTCTGACCCTTCACATCATGCACAACTCTAGGATTGTAGGATACATGCCAGAGTGTCATGACGTTCATGATTGTTCTTGTTTGTTTTTGGGAAATTTGTGCCACTTGTGCCATAAATAACACCTCCTCAAAACCCTCAAACCCTGAATTTTTTTCACAGGATTACTTTGCGGCTACACTCAAACACAGGCTAGATTCTCTCTTGCATGGAAAAAGGAGGACAAAAGACCGGTTCCCTTTACAAATAACTCAAATGTATTAGAAACATGGAAATGTAGATTAGAAATATAACACTGAAAAATCATATTGTATAGGTGATTGGTGATACTACAAAGTAAAATGGGCTATGGAGCATTTTAAGTATTTAAGCAAGGTAAAAGTAAAATGAGATAAGTAAGTAAAGTAATAGAAATATGAAAAAACTAGATGAAGAGGAAGAAACTAAAGTAAAAGAAAAGTTGAAATCTTAATAACAATTCATTTTAAGAGAATGAGGACAATAAAAATACTTCATATAGACTCATAAAGATTTAGAATTGGGCTTTGGATGATTGGTTTATTGCAATTCAAAATATTCAATTCCTTATTGAGTACTCTTTCATAGTATAAAACTTTCACTCCAAGGGGAGTCAAAGTTTTCTCACCTTGTTGGACAAGGTGCAAAAAGAAACTTTTAACTTGCTCATAGAAATTAAAGATCATTTTTTTTTTTGGTTTTTTTTTTTTTTCATACTTTAACCTCTAAAGACCCAAGGCATTTTCACAACAAAAACACTTTGAAACTCCTTGTCCTAGTACAATGAGTATCGAGGTAGTCTAAACCTTTTGTTTCTACATCTAATCGTAGGATCTAAACTAAGACTTATCTTTTAACATCCTCACAAAATTTCATGAACCTTTGACCGCACGGATGGAAAGATTAGAATGTTTGAAGCAAAGAAATCTGTTCTTTTTCTTCCCTGCATTGAGTGGATGAGCAGACTTTGACTTCACTCGGTGTCAAATTTTTTGCACTACACAAGGTTTGAAAGCATTACCATCATGTTAATCATGATGTTATTTCCTTGAACACCAATTTCTAGAGGTAGAGAAGGAGTGTCGTGTATTCAAAACAAATGTGCAAAGAGTGGAGGTTCAAAAATTGACAATTCACGTTTTATTTTTTTGAAGTTAGTATGTTTTAGAATGAGAATCCAAATGGTCAATAAAAAGGTTTACACCACATAATGGTATGGAAAAATAATAATAAAAATGAAGATCTCGAAGTTTTATGTGGAAAGGAAGAAGATTATTTTGTACCTTACCCAACAAAGTGTGACAATGTGTAAAAATGTTTGACTTAGATTATTATGCTATTTTCTACTAAGACAAGAGATTTTTGTTGACAATGTGAAAGGAAATAATACTATTTTTTAGTATTGAAAATCTCACATTCAATAGAGTGTTCTAGCAAAAGTTTTTGGAGGTGCCCGACGTACCCGCTCTCCCCGTTTGAAATTCAAAACCCTATAACTTTTGCATAGGATGTTGGATCTAGGGAAATGTTGGACTCACAAAAAGCTTTTAGCAATGTCCATCTACGCTAGAGATTCCAGAAAGGAATGATACAAATTGACACCATAAGAACTTGCTCAAACCTTCAAGAGTCCCCCATGGGGACTCTTGGGCCTTTAGGAGTTAAAAAGTGTCATGAGCATGTTAAATAGTTAATTTCAATTTATATAGAAATTAGTTCATTAAAAACTAGTTATATTTTGGCAAGTTTTAAACGTTCGTTTCTAGCACAATTATTCTGAAAATGCTTCACTTCTTTCTTCCTCCAAAAATTATTGTACATGGAACTAACGTCATGTACATCATATTGGTCTAAATTTTTTGAACTATTATAACGCAAAATGTGACAAACAATTGAGAGTATAAGAAGAAAGAAGTTCTTTATCTTCAGTTCAAGCACAAAATTTTTCTTATCTCTTTAGATAAATGTTATGAAAATATGTGAGCACATGCTTTTAGTAGAGAGAAAGATCTTATGTGTTGGGATGGAATCAAGAAACTTCTTGTTTATTTCAACTCTTTGCACCAATATGAGATTCTTGAAGTGTTTTTGGTGAGAAATATTCAAGGATTTTTTGGAACATGGTTGTTCTTCTTCCCATCTAGAAACACTTCACCATTATAATATGGCATTGAAGGATTTTTGGAAGCACTTGTTAATCGTGTTAACCCCTAAACTACCAAGAGTCCCCTCAAGTGACTCTAAAAGGTTTGGGCATGTTCCTCTTGTGTCAAATTAAAACGTTTATTTTTTTGAATTTTTTACTACAAATGGAAATTACTAAAAGCTTTGTGTGGATCCAATTTATTCCTCAATCAGACATTTGATGAAAAAGTTGTAGCCTTTTGAAGTTCAAATGGGGAAAGTGGGCACGTTGGGCAACTCTAAAAACTTTTGCTAGGACACTCTATTGAATGTGAGATTTTCAATGGTAGCTAATAATATTACTTCCTTTCACATTGTCCACAAAAATCTCTTGTCTTTGGTGAAAAATAGCATATTAATCCAAGTCAAACATTGTCACACATTGTCGGGCATGGTATCCAAAAAATCTTCTTCCTTTCCACATAAAACTTTGAGATCTTCATATTTTTACTTTTTACTTTCCCCACAACATTATGTAGTGTAACCCTTTTCATTGACCATTTAGATTCTCATCCTAAAACACATTTAGTTCACAAAAAAAAACGTGTATGGACAAATTTTTGAACCTCCATTCCTTGCACAATTTTTTTGAATATGCTTCACCTTTTTGTTTACCTCTAAAAATCTGCATACAAGGAACTAATATTATGCTTAACATGGTGGTTATAAATTTAGACCTTGTGTAGTGCAAAAATTGAACAGCAAGTGAAGTCAAAGTCTGCTGATCCACAAAACGCAGAAAATAAATTGAACCCTTTTCTGTACTTCAAACACTATAATCTTTCGTGTATTCAAAGTTTATGAAATTTTGTGAGTATGTTACTCAGTAAGTCATTATTGAGATCTCACGCTTAAACTAGAAATATAAGTTTTTGTTTTCTTCCTTACTCATTGCACTAAAACTAGCAGTTTTGAAATGTTTTTGGTTTGGAAATGGCTTGGTAATTTAGGGGTCAAAGAAGTAGAAACACAATGTTTGCAAAAAAAAAGAGACGCAAACAAGGCCACTTGTATCCTTCTAGTAATCTTCACATATAAAAGGTTATACAGGAAAAAATAAAAACATTGTGGATACATACACATATATGTATAATATTTTCATCATTTTATATCCAAGTTTTGATGTATTTTTCTTCATATATAACATATCTTTAATAGAAACCACATCCCAATATTCCAAAAGTTGGGAAATCAATCTAAGAATAAAACCTACTTCTATAGAAAACATGATACCTATGATAATGTCGGAGTTTTTCATATTGCAAAATGAGTTAAAAGCAAATACGATTATATTTATATTATTCAAAAACATATTGTAATAAGTGTTATCCTTTATAGAAAAAACTCATACACATTCACATAGTCACAAATAAACACAAAATTGGAAATTTGTCTTTACACCTTCCAAAAATTGCACATGTTTGACTAGTTTTTGTGCCTCACATACATTCATCTATGATATGTTGTACCCATTGCTTGCTCCAACATTATTGGAGATGGATGATCTCCCATATTTGACTCCAGAAGTGATGCGATCCTGTCAAAAACACAAGTCACTTCAAAACCATCCCTTGCCTTCATTGTATGTAATGTACCTGTGCCCAGAAATGCTTATAGAATTGTTTTTGTGAAAATAAATCCACCTTTCGAGGGGAGGGAAATTTGACTTTAACGTCCACCATGATCTGATCTTAAAATACTCCACTTATTGACATCAATTGTAGATGATGTCAATGGTACAGATACATCAAATTGTACTTAGGATGTTGAGGCCGTGTCTGGGAAGAAAGATAGAGGTCCACCAAATTTACCAATTGGACTTGAAATGTATCCTTCAAGAATATTCTCTATTTTGCATAGTATTCAGGGGATAATGAGGTAGCTATTGACATGGATTTTGGTATGACATGGAATTTATGGTGGCGATGGACGTGGTTGATGAGCTAGTTCCCGCACTCATGTGTGATTCTATGTGAAAGCTTATGTGTCATCTTCTCATTCGTAGTTAATGTCTCTTCTGGAACCCACTTATTTTTATGTGGCGGCATTTTTATTTGATGAAGTTAATAAATGTACTGTCTAGTTATTTTACACTTACTGTACATTGTTACTATAGTATTTTAAGTTATATTTGTAATACATAATTACTTTTTATAAATGACATACACATGTATAGTTATTGTATAGTGATTCCATATTTATTCTCTATGGAGGTGCCGAACTAGAGGTTCACCTATGGTAGTTATACGTAGTTATATTTGATGATTGCATATACAATATGCGAGAATTTTTTTTAAGTCATAGTTATTAGTTTATAACTTGTACAATAAATTTTACATTGGTTTATTGTCATATTCAACAAATATTCAATGGTGGTTGTATGAACAAATGACTATAACATCCGCTAATGGAGTCCTGGATAATGTTATTGTATACTATGAACACGGGAATCACTACAAAGTGTGTCAGAATACATCCTAGTATTAAAAAATCGGGTTGATTGAGACCCAACTTGCTTGCCATCTAGGCATAGAGATTGTCCATTTCTTTAGACAGACAGCAGGATGCCCTCCCTGTCCTGTCATGTACAAGTATTCACCATTGTCTGCTCGCCTTGCAAACTTGAAAGCAACTTAATCACGTAATGATATACATACTGTACTCAGAATAAAGTTCCATAAGATTTATGCTATGTACAGTACAAATTTTTTGCCATTATCATGAGTCGAGAAACGTTAACCTTGTCTCCGTATGGAAGAATAAAACCATAGTGCATTCTTCAAATGCATGTATCTAACAATCCTTGTGGTCAAAGTTTATGAAATGTTTTGAGTATCTTGTTGTAAAATAATCTAGCCCCTCACCGCCATCTTCCTGTTAGGGCCGCTTCACACCTACCGCCTGAGTCGAGAGTCCGTTGGTTTCCACCAATGAGTCCAAAGGCCGAAGGTCAAAGGTTTCCACCAATGAGTCCAGAGGCCAAAGTCTCGCCTCTCGGCCTTCACACCAAAGGCCAAAGTCCAAAGGCAGTAGTCTTCCAATGTGCCTACAAGGCAGTACTCTTGGAGAGTTTTGGTGCCAGACTCTCGAGCAAAACTTGGTCGCCGTTTTTAGTCGACCCAAACTTCCTTCGAGAGTCCGTCGATTTTTTCAACAAAATAATCAAAATCTAACAAGATCTAGACCGTTAAATGAAAGAGGCCGATTTTCTTGGCTGATTTTTTTGGGCTGATTTTTTTGGGTTGATTATTTTTGGCTAATTTTTTTTGGCTGATTTTTTTTGGCATCATGATATGGGGTTTGGACTTTGGACTTGGACTTTGGGGCTTCACACCATAGCCGCCCAATGGCTTCAATACATATATTTTAATATTTTTTTTAATCCAAAAGTTTGGACTCTCGCCATAGTTTGGGCAGAAATTTTGACGGACGGACTCTCAACTCGGCCTGGTGTAAAGCGGCCCTTAGTGCCACTCTAGAGATGGTCCCATTTCCACCCATATACTCTTTCACACATCCAAATTGAGGCTTGCTATTGGTCAAGATCCCATACTCAGTGGTCGGCGCTAATGGGGGGTACCTGTGGCAGTAATAGGTTAAATACGCTTATAAAATTTCGGGTTGGAGCATCCATGTGATTCCCAAGTCCGACCAATTAGAATTGATCGCCATGCTAACATGTACCAATTCTACATGGCGTTAGACTTTAGTATGGCGATAGTATGGCAATCAATTAGAACGTCTGGTCAGGTGTCATCGACCGCCGTGGGTGGTGGTAGGCATGCACTGCAGTCAGTGGTGGGTAAAGTGGACACTATACTAAACATCGCATTTAGTGTAGCGCCCAGTAAATGACTTGGAAATGCTATAAGTTTTTACTTTAAGTGAATATTTTTACCAACTATGTTTATGATGATCCTCTTATTTGAATACTATAAAGAGTTGTGCTCTTGGTAAAAATTGGCATCAAGAGTAAAAACTTATAGCATTTACAAGTCATTTACTGGGCGCTACACTAATTGCGATGTTTAGTGTACTGTTTCTAAGCTGTTTCTGATAGTGCTCTTGGAGAAAACATAAACCAGATGAGAATCCTCACAACCAGATGGTTAGCCACGCGTTCAGTATCCTAATTAACCCCTAAGGTACCGTGACAGTTTTACACCAAAAACACTTCAAAATTAATGGATTCTAGTCCAATGAATAAAGAGGGTAACAAAAACTTTAATTTTTAGTTCTGACCGTAGGATCTCAATAAAGGCTTATTAAGTAATACATGTACAAAATTTCATAAACTTTGACCGCACGGATAGAAAGATTATAGTGTTTGAAGTCAAGCAAATGGTTCATTTTCTTCCCTGCGTTTAGAGGATCAGCAGACTTTGACTTCACTTGGTGTCAAAAAATTTCACTACACAAGGTCTAAATCTATTACCATCTTGTTAAGCATGATGTTAGCTCCTTACACACCAATTTTTAGAGGTAGAGACGGGGTGTAGAATATTCAAAACAAGTGTGCAAGGAGTGGAGGCTCGAAATTTGTTAATTCACACTTTATTTTTTTTGAACTTAATATGTTTTTGATTGATAATCCGAATGGTTAATATGAAGGTTTTCATTACATATTTTTGTGAAAAAAATAAAAAGTGAAAAATATGAAGATCTCTAGGTTTTATGTGGAAAAGAAGAAGTTTTTTTGGTACCTTGCCCGACAATGAGTGACAATGTATGAAAATGTTTGACTTGGGTTGGTATGCTATTTTTCACTAAAGACAAGAACTTTTTTTTAACAACATGAAGGGAAATAATAATACTTGCGAGTATTGAAAATCTCACTTTCAATAGAGTGTCCTATCAAAAGTTTTTGTAGGTGCCCGAGGTGCCCGCCCTCCCCATTTAAAATTAAAAACCTTATAACTTTTTCATCAAATGTCCAATTTAGGAAAAAATTGTTTTCTTACTCAGGTCTTAGTAATGCCTTTCTATAGTAAATATCTCAAAGATGAATGTTGGAAATTGACACCATAGGAACCTGACCGAACTTTCAAAAAGCCCATTTTTGACACTTGGTACCTTAGGGGTTAAATGTTCCATCTTACATGTTCAGTGTTCACCTCTGGATTCAAGAATAGCCACATGAACTAAATGTTGAGTCCATGCTAAAGAACTTACTCCAAAAAGCCCCAATAAGTGATGATTCAAGCGAGATTCGACATTTTTAAACCATGAAACACTGAGTTTCCATTTTGGTTGTAAGTGTAGCCAACCGTCTTTGGACATCGCATGCCGAACAGGTTCAAGCCTGTGAGCAAGATTTGGCTGTTACTTAGGGGCCTCATTATTTGGAACCTTTGGATGGAGAGAAACGACGCCGCTTTCATCAACACTCGGTGGCAGCATTAGAAGGCTCAGGCCAAGATCTGAATGGGGCTCGTTGATTACGGTAGGAATGCGTGGATCAAAACTCTCAACCTCTGCAATCAAGCCCCGGAGAAGAGCGAGCTCTATGCCAACTGCTTCAAGAAACAATGGTGTTGCAATGAGGTCCTCATCTCTTGGGTTGATAAGAGACCAACTTCGAAGTTCTTCTCCAATTTGAGTGCTAGTAGTAGAGTTAGTATTAGGACTCACTCTAACCTTGGGTTACTCTCTAACACCTGACCTGGCCCGGGCTTTGGCCCAGCCTCGCCTGCCCTAGCGGGGGCCCGCCTTGTTCCCCCATTTTTCTGCAGTAAAGTTTTCCTTTGCTTGTGTCAAAAGAAAAAAAAAGTGTAGCCAACCTGCTATTAGAAAAAGACCTGAAATAAGTAATAAAAAAAGAGCTCCAGTATAAAGATTTGATTATTACGTAAACCAATGGTATACTGTACCACCATTGATATACTCCGGAATAAGCTTATATTAACGTCAAAATACCTTAAACCGACACTCAACCCTGAAGCGACCCTACAGACCTCGTCAGAACCGATTTCTTCCTCTCTTTTGTTGTCATAATTTCTGTCAGAAATATTCCAAGTCTATTCCAAGCCCACCAATGAATGCAAGGATGGAGCTGGATGGAGCTGGCGGTTTGGTGGGATAGAGGTGACGGTTTAATGTGCTTTTAAGGTTTGGTTTTGTCACTAAACGTGGTCGCTGTAGGGTTGATTGGAGGAAACCCACTTTCTTTCTTTTTTCTCACAATCTACAACGTTCTTTTCAAAAAAAAATTCTCTCACAAATCAGAACCTTATTTCTCTACCCAAGCATATTTTTTTTGCAATTAAATCTCAACTTTTGAAACACAGAATCACTAAAGTGTCGGTTTAAGGTATTTTGACGTTAACTGGACCTGATGCTCCAACTCGAGTAAATACCTCTACAACAGGTTGACCAAAGTGTGGATCCCAAATCGCACCGTCGATGACGCCTGATCGGACGGCTCACGGAGGCCTCACTGAACACGTGGCTAACCTAGTGCAACCTAGAACACACACTGGGGTGCATACTAAACTTTGGAAACAGCAGTCGCCGTCCTCAATTCTTTCCAGAACCCACGGCCGTCGATGACGCCTGATCGGACGGCATTCTATTCGTGCTCTCATTTTCAGACGTCATAGAAATATCGACAGATTAATGGGAACTTCAGGACTTATGCAGAAGGCTTCAACTCCTCCTTGTTCTCTTGTTCGCCATTTCTCTGGCCAGCCTTCGACAATTCAGTTGCTTCAAGTCGTACTGGCAATCACAGCACGAGGTAGCATGTAAGTTCGCTGCTGCCATTGCTTTGCAGCAGTTGTCCACGCTGCACTTGATTTGATCCTATATCGAGAAGTGCGTCTCAGCTCGTGCTCATGCAATTATCGATCTCTAGTGGTCTAGAAATAAATGTCAACTGGCTCTGTTGTCGCAGAATTATAAGTTTTCTGACTCGCTCTTTTGCATCTCTGCGCAGCTGTACTACTAGTTCGTTCCTTCGCGCTCGCAAGTGCAAACATGGAATCTGCGTGGATGAAGGATGTGTTTCAGGAGCTCTTGATCGGCTTAGGCTCTGGCATCCTCCTCGTTCTCTGCAGCTTTCTCTGCAAGCTGATTCTGAAACGGTGGCATGCTCGTAGAGCAGCTCTTCGGGCTCGACCGACGTCACCGGGTAAAATATCATCACTTGACCAAGCTAATATTCTTGTTTGAGTCTCATCCTACTTGATGTTCTGCAGACAATATTCTGACCAATATGGTAAAGCATGACTAACCTCCCTTTTGTGTAAAGAGTCCCTATCTCATGTTGTCTAACATTTTAGCTCCAAAATGCTCAACTGGAGTAGATAGGAATGCTTTCACGCAAAGGTTCGATTTCTGGATGCTTTTTCTATGTTTAAACCATAGTGAGTTTAAACCATAGTGAGTTTCGTGGATCAAGAATCGTTTCAACGTCTGGTAGGATTGAGACAGAATACTGGACGGCTCTGTCATGTACAAATTCGCAGGCTCTGTTTTCATCCCAAATTCATCCAAAATCTCAAGTTGACTATGCCATGGCCCCTGTCATCTGAATCCTAGACATGTCTTTGCTCCCTTGTTGCTAATTTGGTGTGAGTATTCTCATCTGGTTGATTGTTTTCTCCAACAGGTGCTGACTCTGGTGAACAATCCCTGCCTCACGCTGACGCCATGCATGACATAGAAATGGGGTCCTTGAACAGCCGTGAAGGTAAAATTAAAGTTCTCTCTATTTAATTGAACATGTATCCAGGGCTGGTTGCATCGGTTTCCTGTTCTATTCCTTTCAAATTGCTCTAGATATCTTTGAAATTTCATGTGCAATTGGAGCGCCTCATCTGGTCATTCCACCGAAGAGAGCTTAGGTTATGTTGTTTCATTCATATGATATGATGTTTCCATCACGGCTTTTGTTTAATTCTCGTTTAAATCCATTCCACAGTGGCTGATCTCCCCCGCTCATCTAGCCCTGACAATATTGGTAATGCTGCTGAAGAGTATATGGAAACGACCTCCCAAACTGTGGACGGTGAGTTGGCCAAACTTTTGTTTATATTTTGAATCCCTCCAGTTCGGTTTTTATGAGTACACTTTTATTTTGATATTGATGGTAAATAGGGACGTGTAGCTCTTTTCGTTTAATCACCCTTGTCATTTTCCAGATCCAGTTTTCTGATTATTCAAGGGGCTTGACGTCAGAAGTGTGGTGTAGATTAATTCAAAGTTGTCTATCTGTCAGGTTTATTCTCTGTCAGTGTGAATAGTACCGAGAAGCAGGTACACCGTTCCCTGAATATAGTGTAGACTAGACTATTTGAAATTTCCTACACTAATTTCATTAAACGCAAATTAAAGTGGTCCACTTCAATTTTCCATCCACATCAAATCATGTCCATTAGAAATAGTGTGGCTTGTTTCAAAATAAAAGACACGGGAATTGATGTGGATAAGTTTTTACAAGTTGTACCCTAAAACCAAAATTATAATATAATAACATAATAATAACATGATAACATAATAAAATAATAACATAATAATATAATATCATAATAATATAATATTACATAATAATATAATAACATAATAATAATATTTTATTACATAAGAATATAAACATAATATTATAATATAATATAAAAGAATATAATATTAACATAATAATATAACATAATAACATAATAATATAATAATATCATAATAATAACATATATGAATAACATAATAACATATATTATAATATTAATATTATATACAATAATATCATATATACTAATAACATATTAATACTATATTAATAACCAAAATTGATGTGGTCCACATCAATTTTCATCCAAAACTAGAATTGATGTGGTCCACCTCAATTTTCATCCACATTACCTATACCTCTACACTATATTCCGTGAACGGTGTAGTAGACTACTCTAAACACTGAATATAGTGTAGAGGGATTGTTGAAGTAGATCACTCACACTAATTTCCATCAAAGCATGTTCATGCCAAGTTCTGATTGGGTATTTGTTCTCAAGCAAGTGTGTGTCAGTCAACAATTGCATGTAAATTTTCAATTAGTGTAGTAAATTTCAAATAGTATAGTCTACACTATATTCACGGAACGGAGTAGTGAACCATATATACTAGGACAAAGGTTCCTCAGTTCTTTTTGCAATTCAAATTCGTTTTGTTTTTGTGCCAAAAAATATATAAAAAAATACTAGGTTAAAGTCCAACGCCTACTGTGCCTCTCTTGAGGATAGTTCTTTCCTTTTGCTGGAAGGTGAAGCTCACCTTCATTTGTGTTGTGTGAGGAATTTATTATGAAGAAAATCATATGTGTTATGCTTGGAAACTACATGGATTTCTGCCAGTTTCGCAGAAGCGGGCATCATGCTAACATCAACCGGTTAGGAAACAACACGACCTGCGTTTTGTTTATAACCAAGGTAGAGGCACTTAATTCCGATCACTTATGCCAATTGGGGACTCAAACAACATTGTATGTCAAAAGCATTTATGTAGAAAGATGTGGAATTAGGAATGAAACTCAACAAATATTTTTTCAAATTTAATTACAAAGATTTTGAATTGATATAGAATTTAAATGCCCAAAATCCACCGGAGCCCACAATTAAACTCTAGAGTAGCTAAGATTTGGTGCCCTCCTTCACCCAATGCCAATAAGTGAGTGAGTAAAAGAGAGAACTCATGCCATGTATAACCAACTCATGGAGGGTACCCAATACCGATTGGCCTTGTTTGACTTCCAAGGCAATGCCACCAATGAGAGCTCAATTGAGGTGGAGCAATCCAAAATTGCACACATCATGACCCAATGCCAATAATGACTAGTGTTTTCAGATTTTGAGTTATCGGTTTAGGGTCACTTCATGCACCATTTCAAGCATTTGCCATTTTCATGCACCATGCCATGCATACTCTAGTGATCAAAATGGGGTGGCTGATCGGAATTGGGTGCCTCTACCTTAACCCCTAAAGGACCAGAGTCTCCTTCGGGGGGATTTCTGATTTTGGGCAGGTTCCTAAAATTCGAAAAAATATCCTTTTTCTCTGAAATTTTTATTCTAGATTGCCTCTGATAAGAGCTTCGTGGTCATATTTTTATTTTATTTTTTGGATTTGTGGTTTGAAAGTTAGTACCACTTAAAGCCAAAAGTGGAGACACCGGGCACCTCCAAAAAATTTGACAAAAGTTTCTATTGACATTGAGAATTTTCACATATAAAGAATATTTCCGTTTTTTGAAATTTTCAAAAAAAAATCTTGTCTTTGGTGTAAAAAGGCATTTTATTCCAAGTCAAACATTTTCACATATTGTCGGGCAACGGGGGAAAAAACTTCATCTTTTCTACATTAAACCTAGAGATCTTCATATTTTTCACTTTTTATTTTTTCAACAACAATATGTGATGAAAACCTTCTTCTTGACCGTTTGGATTATCATTTGAATACATACGCAGTTCACAAAAAAATAAAACATAAAATGGCAATTTTTGAACTTCCACTCCTTGCACACTTGTTTTGAATATGCTACACCCCTTTTTTACCTCTAAGAATTGGTGTGTTGGGAAATAACATCATTCTTAAGACAATGGTAAAAGATTTAGACCTTGTACAGTACAATGCAAAAATTCAATACAAAGTGAAGTCAAAGTCTGCTGATCTACTCAACGCAGGGAAGAAAATGAACCATTGTTTTGACTTTAAACACTAAAATCTATCAATCTGTGCAGTGGATTGCAACCAAAATTTGTTGGAATGTTCATATAAAAGTCTATTTTAAGATCTTACGGTTGAAAATCCGAAATTCACTTTAAAATGTGGTTTTCATGTCTCTTTTTGGCAGTGGCAGTTTTGGACTGGTTTTAGAGCAAAAGTGGTCGTGGTCCTTTAGGGGTTAATGCAAGTCGTTTGGGTCTAATTGTTACATCTTTAGGAAGGTGAATGGAGTTTCTCGTCCACCTCAATTTTTATGGTCTTCTCAAGGATTCAATCAGAGCCATGTTGCAACTTCTTGTGAGCATCGTCTAGCAACGAACACTCACACAAGGTGCACAGAAAATTGAAGCATGTTCTAGAGCATGTTCTAGAGCAACGCCCAGCAGCATCCCAGATTTTATACAACAGCTTGACCGACAAGTTAAGCAATGAGCCTTGATGGAGAGAACAGATAATGATACATTTATTTTTCAGTGATAGCCAATAGAATTACAATGTTAACCCGAGTGATTTCATATTTTTCCAATGGGATGTGAAATACTTACAAATTTCCAAAGTGCGCTGCCATATTTTGCTCCTGGCTGCCAGTAGGTACCTCTATAAGCGCCAACCAAAATTAAGGGGTATTGACTAGATTATGGCAAACCTCCATTTGATGGGAGTGGGTTGGATATACCCAAGTGTCGTTTTATAGGATTTGGTTGGTTACTATTAACTAGGGGGGTCACCTTGGATGTGAAGGATGTTTAGTAAATAAGATTAGACACATGTCATATTTTTAGATGTTTAGAGAACAAGTTATATGTATTTATACTTAATTGTAGAAAAATTTGGTATTTTGTTGTATTTGCGAATATAGACTACATTGATTTTAGAAAGGGAAGAGTTCACCAAATTCTTCATTGAGGAAGTTTATTAAGCATTAAAACAATAAGGTATCAATATCTTCAAAGATTTCAAAATGAAAGGTTGTCTTAGCCAAAGAAGAACTCTAGTCTCTAATGGAGGTTGACTTGAAGAGTGTTTGTTGGTTCCACCACTAAGTTGATGTCCACCGGACAAAGGATTAGTCACATGGAACTCTTCTAGAGTCCCTAGAGGGGACTCTTGGAAATGTAGGGGTTAATTAAATTGGAATGATAATCAATTGAATATAAAAATTAGCAACATTTTAACATTTTACTTACAAATAAAATAGTTATTGCACAACAAAGCCAAGTTGAAAGGTAATTACAATCATAAAAATTTATTTGAAAAAAATTGTGTCCATTTGTATGTCACTTTGATGTGTGCCAATTCTGCTTGGAACTAGTTGTGAATATCTAGTGGAACTATCTTTTCAAGACATAAAACCTTTTCCATCATTTGAAAAATTTCTACATATTATTGGAAGATTTTCAATTTTCAATATGTAGTTAATACAATTTAATTTACATCTCTACCTATTGTATCAACCTATAAATATATTTAAATTTCTAAATATTAATATTAAAATATATATCCATATTTTTAAAATATTTTAAAAATTAACTTGAGAAAAGAAAGAAGTGATGCTTTAGAATTTTGTAATTATGCTTATTGAAGATATTTTAATCTCTATAGTTCTTGGGCAATGAATTAAGATGATAATCTAAAACAATCTAAAAGTATAATTGGTTGGACATGGGGCAACTCCAAAAAATTGCTACGCCCTTTTACTTTACATTGAGATTTTATATTCAAATTTTAAAAAAGATAATAGAGGTCATAAAGAAAAGGTTTAGCACAAAATTTCTATTTGAAGGTAAGTCAAAGGTTCTTATGCTAAGAAGAAGAAGAACTTTGGTCCCTTGAGGGGCCGAAGTGAATAAAGTGTCTATTTGTTCCACCACTAAATCCATGTCTACCGGACATGAGTTTAGTAGAATGGAACTACTCCCCCCTCTCAAGAGTAGATACTATGTACCCATGGAATCAGTAACTAGTACCTAGTAACCAAGAACCAGGGACCAACAAGAGCCACGAGGCTCAATTCTAATAGAGGGTCTGTAAATGTTGATTGCGTGTTTTTGAAAGGTTTATGGGGCATCATATCATTCTGGCTTATGTTGGTTATTTTCAAATTTTTGTTGTATAGAAGTACTATAGACATTGCATGTTGGATAGCGATGGTGTTGATTTTTGTGAATGTCTTTTTAATTGGGTTAATGGGGATATTGAATGTTTTTCACAACTTTTCATTGAGGAGACAATGGTAGTAGCTCTAGCTCCAGCGGTGATGACAATAAGGGGGTCAATTTTGCATCCAAGAGTTGCAATGTCATTAATAAGTGGTTGGTATTTATCAATTTTGTTTTTGATTGCTTCTAGGAAAAATATGACATTACAATATTTAAATTCAATAAATTTGACAGTAAAGTTTGTATTTATGTGGTCCGGAGGAGGGTCTTTATATGGTAGTCCTTTGATGCATAGTATATCTAGTTTAAATCTGGCATTGTAATGACATCTTTGGGTTGCACATGTGCATGGAAGTAGCCATGGGGGAACGGTGTTTTCTTGACAATGGGTTGTTGTTGAAGGTCTCGGGGTGCATATGTAGAAAGCATCTGGATTTGTTTGAGGAAACAAATAGTTTTTGGATTTCCCATATCACTTTGTGGTCTCTTTTGACAATTAGGAAATGTATGTGATGGTTTCAGCATTTGAGGAGTATGTGTAGTCATGTGTTCGGGTCTGTGGAGGTGCATATTGGGTATGTTATGGACAAAAATTGTTATATTCCAAGGAAGAGTTGTTTGCGGGTATTTCTCAAAGAAGAATACTCCGGTCATTGTAGGAGGGTTGGCATGAATAAAGTGTTTGTTTGTACCACCACTAAGTCCATGTTCACCGGACATGGGTTAATAATATGGAACTACTTCCTTCTCTTGAAGGTAGACACTATGTACCATGTAACAAGTAACCAAGAACAAAGAACCAATGACGCCAAGGTGGCTAAGGCAATGAAGTATTTAGTAGATTTTCATGGGGGGTCTTGCATGTCCGGGGTGGATTGGTTGTTTTTGAGTATCCATTTGTGTAGGAGGTTGGACATAGCATGTTGGAATGCAATAGTGTTAATGTTTGTAAAGGTGGTCTTGATTGAGGTCATTGGAATTTTGAATGTTTCTTCAAGGATTGTCATTGAGGGGATAAAGGTGATGGCTCTAGCACCCACGGTGATGACAATGAGGGGGTCTACTTTCCATCTGAGTGCTTGGATATCATTGAGGAGTG
Organism: Bryoerythrophyllum caledonicum; assembly: GCA_963971425.1. Taxonomy (NCBI): domain Eukaryota; kingdom Viridiplantae; phylum Streptophyta; class Bryopsida; order Pottiales; family Pottiaceae; genus Bryoerythrophyllum; species Bryoerythrophyllum caledonicum. The sequence continues at coordinate 2,984,661 of OZ020525.1, read as the reverse complement.
GTTGATGGTTTTTTTTTTGGTAATAGCTTCTAGTGAGAATCTATCATTACAATATTTGAATTCAATAAATTGAATAGTGAGATTTGGGTCTATGTGGGTTGGTGGGGAGTCTTTGTAATGTAGCCCTCTAACACATAATAGGTCGGGTTTAAATCTTGCATTTCAATGACATCTTTGAATACCGCATGTGCATGGTTATAACCATAGGGGAGCTGTGTATTCTTGGAGTTTTTCATTAAAGGTTCTAGCATTCATGAGGATGAAGCAACGAGATTTGTTTGATGACACAATTAATTTATGGATTACCCACACCGCTTTATTGTGGCAATTAACAATTAGGGCGTGTATATGAGGGTTATGGCATTTGAGTAGAACGTGTAGCCATGTGTCCAGGACGGTAGTATTGCATCTTAAGCATGTTATGGTGGGGAATCTTTCTATGCCAATATATATTGTCCCATGCGGAATTTGACTAGACATGTTTTTTCTCAGTCTCTGATTATGGGGTTTTTATAAAAACTAGTGGAGAGTTCATGTCAATGTTTGTATTACTAGTCCGTTTATCAATATTGGGGGATTTTTTTGTAACTATTTCCAAATTATTTTTGAGGTATTTATCCAAGAATCTTATGGGCCCTTTGTTGGAGGTTTTGTCCATAGAGGGCCATTCATATCTATGAAAGTAGTATGGGTGGCATAAGCGTGTTTGTAGGGGTGTTTGGCATCTTGGTAGGCTTTTTCTCAACCTTACTTTGCAAGTTTGTTGGCTTGTTTGTTTCCGTCGATGTTAGCGTGAGCTTGAATTTTGTAGAGTGTGGTGATTAGTGTGCAATTTTGGAGCATTTCAACCATGGATGTTAGGATAGTTTGGTCCGGATGACTATTGTGTTGGAAAAGATGTGTTATGTGTATGTTTAGGAGGTATAATACATCAATATAATCCACGAAAATGTGTGTCGATTCTTTGGGGTATTGCATGATAAGTATCTTGAGGGTTTTATGGAAAGCCATCATTTCGGGTCTAAGCATGTTTCCAAGTCCATGTAGTCTTTTGACAACGTTAATTCGTTTGGTGGGGTTGTACATTCCATAATCTCAAAGCAGCCAATTTTCGCCGTTGTGGCAAGTGATGATTGATTTTGAGGAACTTGGTTAAAACTGATAATGCTAAGAGCATTAATTTCACATGCTCTACATAAGTTATAACCCGCTACTTCGTAGCAAAACGCATATTCATTGGCTGTGTCCTTGTGCTTGTGAATTTCACAGCCTCCACTCAAGGATTCTTGTGCATCTCATAAGATTAGGGCTTGTATCAACATCTCAAAACATGTCAACATAATTTCTTTCACCAAGACTTTGAGAATATTGAGAAATATTCTCATTTTCTATATGACTAGCTTGATTAGGGCTTTCAGAATCAAGGCGTTTAGAAATTTTCCATTTTTTTTTTAAAAACTTGGATTTTATTGACGCTTTCAAAGCTCTTTCAAGCAGATCTAAATCCATCGTCTCCCAAAAACCATCATCAAAATTAAGAACCTCACGTTCAATGATGTCTCTTGGTCCACCATACACAATGTCACATGAAACTGGAGTTTGCATTCTATCTGCATACACCAAAAGCCACGTAGTTAATTAAAACTTGTTGTGATTAGTCATGAAATGTCAATTTTAACAATTTATTTTTATAATTAGATTTTTGAATTTTCCACAAGTTAAAAATGCATATTCAATAATCTACTAACGATATGATGAAAACTTACCTTGAACATTTGTACCAGTGAGCATATAAAGTTGTTGATGTAATTGAGTCTGCACACCACTTGAACCTTCAAATTGATTACAGTGCCAACCATGAAGTTCTTTTTGGTAGTGATGTTCAAAACTCAATAGTATTTTTGTAGTCATGTCATAAGGCTCATGATTTAGAACTTGTGCCGCTTTTTGCTTCAAAACACCACTCTGATCACATTTGGTCAAAATCTTTTCATTACAAAAACGAGTTACTTTAGTCATGATGTTCACTGGTACTTGAGCAATTGACATTCGTGTGATAACAGTAACACGTTCACTTTCGTTTGCAAAATCTCCCATAATACCTGCATTGGTCATCATGCTCTTGATCCAACCTTTGATTGTACTTTCACCAACTTGGACCCTTCTTTTGTACCAAATACATGATTTTGGTTGAGTAATTGGTAATTAAAGTATAAAAACTTATTTCTTTGACTCTTCAAACATGTGTTGCAATAATGTCAAGAAAATTAGTAAAATATTCTTGTTGTAAGAGTCAGTAGATTCTCAAAAGTACTCATGTTGGAAGCATTTTATTGTCGGCTTATTCGCTTTGGAGAGCCTTTCATTGTATCTGTACAAGTATTAGGTTTAATTAGTTCCAAATACTAACATTTTGAAAATATTAGGTTCAATTAGTCCCAAAACTCTTTGCTAGTTGTCAAAGGTACTGACATGTGATTATTTTTGATAACTTTGCATATTTTACAATTACCGGACAAAATCTCAAAGCAACCAGTTTGAGCTGTTTAATTATTTTAAGCCGTTTAACTATATTGATGGAGATAGAGTGAACATTCCAATTTTGCATGATGATAGTGATAATATTCACGACAGTTCGAGTGAGGACAATGGTACAATTTCAAGCGAAGCGCACGATGAAAGCATAAAACATCTATATCAAGAGTCAACGTGGGATGATAATTTTTCAATCTATTCTCCTATGCTAATGGATTTTGATGGTATTTCGGGGCATGTAGCAGCATGGCATTTCTTTCCATCATTAATGCAATTGTTTCATTTAATTTTGCCCGAGGTTTTGATGCGCAAAATAATTGTTGAAAGAAACTGTTATGCTCGAAGTACAAATTCTTCCGGGAGATGTATTGGCGTACGCAATTGGAAAGATTTTAACATCCTATATTTGAAAGTGTTATTGGCCATATGTTTGTACATGGATATGAATAGACAACCGAATATGTGAAGTTATTGCTATCAGAAAGATTTGATTTCTCATTGTTCCACTTTATCCAACCTTGTGACAAGAATCTGTTTTTTCTACATTAAGAGTTGTTTAGATGTTACTAATACAAATACCTAAATGAGAAATAGGGAGCTTCCTGGATATGACAAGTTAGGACAAGTTCGATGGCTCGTAACTTTTATACGAGACAATTGTAAAAGAGTTTGGAATTTAGGAAAATTTTGTATGGTGGATGAAATGATGGTTAGATATAAGGGTATATATTGTCCATTGTGTGAATATATGCCACAAAAACCGCAAAAGTGGGGCATCAAAGTATGGTGTTTAGCAAATTTGGCTACAAAGTTTGTGTGGAATTTTGAGGTATATTACGAAAAAAACATCCATTGCGGTCAATCTTCCCCCAACTTCACGAGGAGAGCCACAACTAGCTCACATAGTGGTTTTAGATTTGGTTCAAGACATAGGACAAAGAGGCCGTGTTTTGGTGATGGATAATTATTTTACAAGTATTGGGTTATTTTTTAGTTTATTAAAACGTGATATTTATGCTACGGGTACAATTAGGTCTAATATGGTTGACATTCCTCGTATCTGTAAAAACACTAGAATCTTTGCAGGAGAGCGACAAGATATTTTTGCATGGAGAATGCATACATCACGGAAAACTGCATGCGTCATATGGAAAGACAAGAAACCGGTTATTTTGCTTTCCACGCATGCATTGCCTCAAGTAACTCCCGGTTTACCGATAGGTACAGTTCCTCGACGAAATGGAGCCGTTCGGGAAAACATCACAACATCGCCAATTCATTTAGAATATACTATACATAAGAGAGGTGTAGACGTCGCTGATCAACTGAGGGCGTCATATGCTACTCAAGATCGGACGCATAAGTGGTGGCATCTTTTTTTTCTTGTTAGACATGACATCGGTGAATATGTATGTTATTTGTGTAGAAAAATGCAAATCTTGTTCTCCACCTAGAGATCCACTGACACATTTACAATTTATGGAGGAAATGTGTAAGGCATTGACCAAGAATAAGCAACGTAGAGACGTGCGAGAAGTACTTCCAATTTGCAATCAAGGATCCGTATGTTATCCGGTAACATTACAAAATCCTCGTGGACTATGTATTATTTGCAAAGTGCGGGGTTGTTCTTACTATCCAACATGTGGAAATAGATTCATGTGTTTCAAGAAAGGATGTTTCCAAATATGGCACGAGCCTCTCAACCGTAGATAGACAAATGTCTAGTATGACGGTTTATAGTATATGCCAATTTATATGTTTTTAGATACATAAATAAAATATGGTTATTGTTCATTTGCTTTCCATGTCAAACAAATATGAGTTTGTGTATGTCAAACATAAGTGAGTTTATCCATGTCTAACAGATATGAGTTTATCTATGTCTAATAATTGTCTATGTTTAACAAATATCTATGTCTAACATATATGTTTCATGCATATCAGTCATTTATATAGTATATTGTTAATTTGTATTCATAATTCACATATTTCAATTTGTAGCAAAATTATTGTTAGCATTTATGGAATGAACTTGATTTTTTTAAGTGAATAATTTTATTTCTCACTAAATACTTTATCTTTTAACAAAAGTGATTTAGATAATCAAATATAATTTGTCACATTTTAGAAACAAATAGTTCAAATTCTAACATATAGAAAATCAATAGGAGAATAAGAAGTCATATAGAAGAATAGAACAATGTGGTTTTGATGGTATTTACAAAATGGGACACCAAACACCGAATATAGTGTGGAATAGAGTAGTTTGAGTTTCTACACTACACTAAAGATCACATTTAGTGTAGCATACACTAAATGCGAAGCCATACACTAAATATAAAATTCACAATTGGTGTACTGACATAACCATATAGTAAATGTGAAAGACTACACTATATGTGAATTTCAGTAAAGATTGTAACGGATTTTATTTTACTCGTGCGCATTTAGTGTATGAAAAGTAAAAAAACATAATGTGTTCATCAAGACCAAAAACAACCATTTGGAGGAAGAACGTTGATTAAATCAAACAGAACTTGCAAGAAAAACAAGGAAAACAAAAAAAGCTTGAAGAATAATGAAGAATATTAAGAGATTTTGAGGAATATTAAGGAATATTATGGAATATTGAGGAATATAGACAAATGTAGAGAAATTTTGTGGAATTTGGAGGAATCCTAGAGAATTATGGAGAGTTTTGAAGAATCTTGTAGGAATTTTTAGGATTTTTGGAATCTTTTGATGAATCTTTTAAGAATCTTTTTGGAATCTTTTTGGAGAATCTTGTAAGGAATGTTGAGAATGTTGCAGAATTTTTTGGAATAATTCGAGGAATCTTGATGCATTTTGGAGATTCTTTTGAAGATTCTTAGGAACTTGTGAGAATGAAAGTATGACGACCACTAAGCGGTTGTTTGGTGGTGTCATTAATGACATTGGCATCTAACACTAATTGCGAACTTATTCACAAATGGTGTACTAAGGTAATTTCACTATTCGTGGTCATACACTAAATGTGATCTTTAGTGTAGCTGAATATTTACATTCAATTAGCGACAACCTCACACTTGCTTGAAAATGAATACTCACCTCAAATTAGGGTTATGTACTTAGGCAATTAACATTTGAAAATTTATTTCATTTAGATTAAAAAACATATCATATCACTAACTTAACCCCAATAGGCCCAGGTGTACCTACAGGATTAAAAAATGTGCATTTTGATTGCAATTATGTTTTAATCCGTAGAGTCAAAACTCATGAAATTTTGTCCAGATCATCTTATATAAGTTTAGAAGAAGATCCTACAGTTACATTTTCAATAAGTTCATCTTTGCAAATCAATCAATGAAGTAGAGATTGATCTAGGGCCTTTAGAGGTTATTTCATGTACGTTCTCTTTTCACATTTAGATTATTTGAGTGATGCAATTAGGAATTAAAAAATAAATCGAAGTATAAATTATTACAAGGTAGTAGAACATGCTTCTAATCACCTATCAGAATATTTGGAACGCATTTTTCATATTTTCTATTTTTGAATCAACCTTGCATCTAAAGTGTGGAAGGAGTGTTGCAAAGAATACATACATTTCAAGCATAGTTATTGTTAGAAATTCTCATATGTGTATAAGTTTTACTTATACGTGAAACTGTGGGTTCCTAGGTATTATGGAGATATTCATCAAGAATAAATATTTTTCAAATTTGAAAAAACTTTTAGTGTCTACCCTCAAGTTGTTCCACACTACTAATCCTTTGTCTGGTGAGCATGATTAGTGGTGGACTGAATAGAGACTTTATGAACGTCGGCCTCCTTCAAAATCCCGAGTTTTTCTTCCTTTTATGAGATTTTATATTTCTAAAGAACAATTCAATAGTTCACAAAAGTGAATCAGATAATCAAATGTACTGTGAACAAAGTTAAAATGCAAAATAAACATAGAGGAAAATTAAAAAAGGGAATTGAAATTATGTGGGAATTAAAAAAAATGTGTGAAAAATAAATCTATCATGGATTTATTATGATAAAATAGTAATATGTTGAATTTTCAATAAAAAATAGTACACAATTTATTACGATAATTTAGTAATACCGTATGCCGTGGTCGCTTTCAACACCTGCATGTCGAATTTTTTTTTTAATGCACGTGTTTGGATAGAATGGGTATTACATGGTATGAACAAACATTGGACGGATATCACCTACATATCGTATGAGTGTCACCGTGGTATTACAGAGGTATCACCTAACGAAGTCCTTTGAAATTTCCAAAATTTTGTACAACTCCCCATTTTATATCAATGATGTATGAAAGCGACTACAAAGTAGGATATTAAATTATATTTAAAAATGTGGAAAAAAATCAAACAAAAAATAACCCAAAAAACATGAACACAAGAAATGAGAATGGAAAAGAACCAAAAAAACATATAAAAAAACAAAAGAGTAAAAAATGTTAAAATCCCTTATCGCCCTCCCAACTGGAGGAAAAAAGAAAAAAAAAAAAAAAAAAGCAAAAAACCCACCCGCCACCCGCTGTCGACGCCCCTCCCAAATGTGAAAAAAAAAAACAACAAAAAACTGTGCGAGAATTGCCGCCAGCAAGGCAGCGGCCTGGCTGCAGCGGGTCCCGCGCACCCCAAATGAACAAGATTTGTTTATTTCTTTTTTATTGAATGTTTTGAAGATTCTTCTTACATTCCAAGTCTAATGCATGAAGACCCTGACTTCAGGTAGAGAGGGTGAATGAGGTGGTCCTTTACATTGTGAAGAGCCCCCAATTTCAAGCGTTGCCTTCCCCATAATGCTTCATTTATTCCATAAATTCATGTAAATTAGGGATTTTATTATTTTTAATAATTTTCTTCTAAAAATAGTGATAAAATAAAATTTAAATTTATGCCGTTGGGATTCTCAAATGCAACAACTTGTATGAAACAAACAATTTCATATCACTTATGTAGTAATTGTCATCATTTTGTACCCCCTTTCACTAAAGTATATATTTCTATATCTATTACCCCTCAAATTGACCTCAAATTTTATACAGAAATAGCTAACAACGTATAAGTTATATTGGTAAAAGATTTTATCACAAGAAGAAGAAGAAGAAGAAGAACGCCGGTCCCCGAAGGGGGCTGGCGTGAGTAGAGTGTCCGTTCATTCCACCACTAAGTCCATGCCCACCGGGCATGGGTTAGTAGTATGGAACTACTTCCCCCTTTCGAGGGTAGACACTATGTATCCGGTAACAAGTAACCAATATCAAAAAGACCCTAGGTCCCAAAAAGTCCGAAAAGAGAGGGGGGGCAAGTGCGGTGAGATGTAGATGCAAGTGTAGAGTTATGAAGGGGGGTTTGAAGCGTCAGGGAGGGGTTGGTTGTTTTCTAGTTTTCGTTTATGTAGGAGTATCGACAAAGCATGTTGAGTTGCAATGATGTTAATATTTGAAAAAGTGGTTTTGATTGAAGTGATGGGGATTTTAAATGTTTCTTCAAGGGTTGTCATTGAGGGAATGAAGGTGGTGGCTCTAGCACCCGCGGTGATGACAATGAGGGGGTCTACTTTCCATCCTAGTGCTTGAATATCGTCAAGTAGTGGTTGGTATTTATTTGTTTTGTTTGCAATAGTGTTCGGAGAGAATCTATCGTTGCAATATGTGAATTCTATAAATTGGATGGTGAGACTAGGGTCAATGTGGTTTGGTGGGGGGTCTTTGTATGAAAGTCCTCTAACACATAGTAGGTCCGGTTTGAATCTTGCATTACAGTGGCATTTTTGTGTATGACAGATGCAAGGCAATAGCCAAGGAGGGACCGTATTTTCTTGTGGGTTGTCATTAAAGGTTCCGGCATTCATGAGAATGAAACACCGGGATTTGGTTGATGATATAAGTAGTTTACGAATAGCCCATACGGCTTTGTTATGTCTTTTGACTATTAGTGAGTGTATATGGGGGTTTTGGCATTTGAGTAAGACATGTAGCCATGTGTCTGGGTCCGTGGTGTTGCAAATTGGACATGTAATTGTAGGAAATCTTTCTATTCCAAAGAAGAGTTGTTTGCGGGCATTACCCATGTATTGTCCGGTACGGAATTTGATTAGGCATGTGATTTGTGGATCTGTTATAATGGGGTTTTTCCAAAAATTGTTGGACAGTACGTTGTGAATGTTTGGGTTGCCAGTCCATTTATCAATATTGGGGAAGTTTTCTGTGAGTTTTTCTAGGTTATTTATAAGATCATGTTTTTTGAGGTATTTGTCCAAGAATCGTATGGGGCCTTTATCGGGAGTATCGCCCATAGAGGGCCATTCATATCTATGGAAGTAATATGGGGTGGCATGGGCGTGTTCGTATGGGTGTTCGGCATTCTTGTGGGTTTTTTCTCTTCCTTCCTTTGCTAGTTTGACGGCTTGTTCATTACCGTCGATATTAGCATGGGCTCGGACTTTGTAAAGTGTAGTAATCTGTGTACGGTTCTGGAGCATTGCAACCATAGATGTAAGGATAGTTTTATCCGGGTGACTGTTGTGTAAAGTAGGATGTTTAATGTGTGTATTAAGGAGATATAATACATTTACGCAATCTGTAAAAATGTGAGCCGGTTCATTTGGGTATTGAGTTGTGATTATTTTAAGGGTTTTATGTATAGCCATCATTTCGGCTCATAGAATATTTTGGAGTCCATGCAGTCTTTTGCTTGATTTAATTTGTTTGGTTGGATTATATATCCCATAACCGGCTTTTTCTCGGTGCCAATGTCCCGGGCTTACTTCAGTTGGTTCTTTAAAGGAGCCGTCCGTGTAGTAGCTAAAGTTGGGGTCAAATTTAAGGTCTGTATTAATTTGGTAGTAGGAAAGGGGGAGGCTTAGTTTGGTAATTGGTGTTGTGGGAATGTTTGTGTGGGGGGTTTTAGACCATTTTTTATTGCGGTTTACACGGGTTGAAATGGGTGTGGGAGAGGCAGTTGCGGTGTGTACCTTGTTAATGTTTAGATTTTTTGCTATCAAAGTGAGATGAGTGAGGTTTTCTAGATTGCCTATTTCTCGAGTTTGGTGATGTATGCATAGGATACGTAGGGTTGCTGGTTCAAGGCGGGGTGTTTGTATATGCGGGGATATAGTGGGTTCTTTGTAAGTCATAGAGTCGGCTTCAAATAGTACTATGATGTGTGAGTCCGGGAATGGGCCTAAGTGTGGATTGGAGTTGTGGTACCAATGAGTGTCGGGAGTGATAATAATGGTGATGTTGTGGTCAGGGTCATTGTTTGCCGCTAAGCGTGCCCAATGTATTGCTTGTTGTGTTTCTTCTTCATTGTGAGGGTGTGCAAGGCCTATTCCGCTCCACCTATAATCAAAAGCTTTTCCAAGAGAACCAAAGATCTTATCTCGTTCGAATGGGGAGTAGAATTTTGAGATTTTTGTGGAGCATGTAACGGGGGATGAGAAGTATGAATGTGTTATATTTAGAGATGTAATAAGGTAGTCTAAGATAGGATTGGGTATTGTGTAGTGTGCATTTTTAAGGGGTTCATTTTTGGGTATTCGGTAGTTATATCTTTGGTATAGCCAAACAATTTCGGTTTCAAATGATTGCGGTATTGGTTCAATGTTAATGGGGGTTTGTATTGCGTCGTGATATTGGTTCCACAGCCATTGTAGTCTAGCGAGTGGTATGGTTATTAGATGTCTCCCATTATCTTCGTATATGTCGGCATTATCTTGTTGTATTTTGATTGTATTTGTTTGTGCGAGGATGTCAATTTCAGGGTTGCATTCGGTTGTAAAGATGTTAAGGAGGGGGATAATAAGAGGTGGCGTGACAGATCTTCTATCTCGAATTTGTGCTTGAGGGTGGTGTAATTGTATGATATTTAGGTAGTAATTGTTTTGAGTTTTAAGGTAGTATTGTGTGAGGATTTCGGTGTTATGTAGGGAAGTATTTGGGTTATGCCAAGGGAAAAGATTTCTTTGTGGGAGCCATTTGGCGTAGGTGGTGTTGTTGTCGGTCCAATGGCATAGGTATGACGTATATTGTTTGTTTATGTTGTAGGAGTCAATGTACTTTCTATGTTTGTGTGCAGTTATGTTGTTTATTGGGTGTATGGAGGGATTTTTTAATACATGTGGTGGGGGAGTATATGGTCGTGAATGTGGCGGGTTTGGAGGGATTAGTGGGAGGTTTATATTGTGGTGGGTGTTATTGTGATCGATGATGTATGAGTCCTTAAGTGTGTACGGTGTGGCGTGGGTGGTGCAAGGGTTGGGGCATATAGGGAGGCATGGAGGGTGACAAAATAATTGTTTAGCAATATTTAGTGCACTTTTTATTAATTTATGGGGGGTGCCGTAGAATATTTTGTAGCTCTTGTCGTCCATAAGGTGTGTTCCATTTGGTAGTGTAATTTGTTTCAGGTCGGTAATGTTTGCAGAGAAAAGTTTTTGTAGGAGTTTGGCGGATAATTGTCGGTCAAGTCTTGGGAGATTATGTATTTCATTTGCCCAATTTTGTTCGAGTGGCGCGGGGCCTAGTAGGAAATTTTCTATTGTGCTGTTTAGAAATGTTTGACCTTTTGTTTTGAGTAGAAAGAGTGTGCGGGTAATGGGAGACCGAAGACAGTCAGTTTTTTTAAGTCTTTGGAGGTATTGTGCTCCTCCATAGATGGCAAGGATGTGCCGAAGGAGTCCACTATAGATTAGTCCTAGTCGTCCCTTGTCGTTAAGTGCATTCTGGAGTTGTTCTCCGATGCAACGTAGATAGGCATCTTTGAGGGAAAAAGCTTCTAATCCGAATAGTTCGTGGGGGAGTTGTGTTATGACATTGGGAGTACAATTAGGGAGTCCACATACTTTCTTTTGTATGGCTATGATTTTTTTTATCAAGTTTGTTTATGGCGGGCATGGAATAAGGTACCGCATAGAAACTATAGGAGATACCCGGTCGTATGACGGTATCAATCATTTTTATTTTTTGTTGCAATGTGGCCGGACATAGTGTAAGTTCCTTGCATTGTTTAATAAGTTTAGTAGTAGTAGCGTGAATTTGAGTTTTCCATTTTAACGATGGGACTAGGTTTATTCCAAGGTATATGTAGGGTTGGTTTTGGTTGAGAACCGGAATTGGTTGGTTACGATATTGGATATTGGTGGCTTGAATGAGGGCTTTGAAGGCGGTCGGATTTATTTTTGATTTGTTTGGGCATCCCGTTACGGCACATTTCTGGACCCCAAGTTCCATCCCGGTCCATAGACAAAATTTGTCTATTTTGTCTAATTGAATTTGGAGTGATTTAAGGTGGCCGGAGATGGCTGCTAGGTCGTCGGCATATACGGCCGAGTTTACGGTGATTTTTGAGGTGCCAAATGTGTAACCATTATCGCCTCTTTGAAGCCATCTCAATAAAGGTTCTAGAAAAATAATAAAGAGATACGGGCTCAATGTATCGCCTTGGATGGTACCCCGTTGGATGGAGATAGGGCGTGTTTTACCAAAGAATTCTCCGATGTATATAGTGGTAGATTGAGAATATATATTACCAACCAATGTGACTGCGTCTTCCGGGTACCCAAGATCACTCATTATGGCTAGTAATCGAGGATGGTCAATGGAACCAAATGCGTTTTTAAAGTCGATGTAGAGTATGTAAATATCTTTATTGGTGAATTTTGCATCTTCGAGTGCGGCAATGAGGGTTTGAAGTTACCATGTGGTACTTCTCTCGGCTCTAAACCCTTCTTGGCTTTTGTGTAATATTTGGTGTGTTTCCCCGTAAGCCGATAATATTGATGTTACTGTGCTAGTATATAATTTATAAATGGTGTTAGCTAAGGCAATAGGTCGGTGGTTAGGTAGCTCAGATGGGTTTCCTTTTTTGTATAATAAGATTGTTAGACTTGTTTTCCAAGATGTGGGAATGGATTTTTGTTTATAACAGTGAAGGAAGAATAATGATAAAAGGTCGTGGAATCTTAGGGGCATGTTTTTTAGGATTGAGTTAGGTATATGGTCCAGACCGGGGGCTTTGTTGGTTCCCAAATTTTTTAGACACATGTTATATGTGTCTGTTGTAATATGTGTGGAGAGGTGTTGTTGGTTCGCCTCTTTTATCAATTGTAAATCCGTCCAAATCATGCCACGGGTATTGCCTAACACCGCATGTGCATGTTGGTGTATGTTGTGGTTGGAAGTGACATGGGGGAGTGGTTGGACTGTTGTTTCTCGTTTGTTGAAAATGTATTTCATTTGCGATGTCGTCAGGGCTGGTTAAGATGTTGTTGTTTTGATCTAAAATACAGTCTAGTGGCAGGTTTGTGTTATTTTTAAAGACTTTTCTATTAATCTTTTTTGGGCTAGTTTCGTATAGTTGACGATACTTAGAAATGGCTTTTTTGACACATTCTCTTGCATATTTTGTAGTAATTTTCCGAGCTTCTTTGTTGGCATTTTTTGCAATGGTTGCAATGTCTATTAACCATTCTTCGTGATGGATGTTGGGTATTGGTACTTGTGGGATTTGGGGGTGACGGAGGTTTTGTAGTTCGGATAGTACTGGGTGGGTTCGCCAATTTTGGTTAGTTTTAGCAATATGAATTGTTTTACGAATCATGTGGTATGTGACAAGATGTTGCTTCCACTTTTTTGCTAGTTTTCTTGGGAGATACCCCCCTTGTTTTGAGGTCCTAGGTATGAGTTGTGGGATTGGAGGAGCTTTGCAAGTCTTTTCTAGTGTACTAGAGATTTCATTAATAATTTGGTCAAGGGTTGTGCAAGCTTCCTGCCATTGTATGTGTGTGAGGTGTTGATGGTTAGAAAGAGTATCTGTAAGGGAGTCTATTAGTGGTGAGTTTTTTTCAAAAAATATTGTGTTAAAGTTGGCAAGGTTTTCTTTTGGAATGGGGTTTAGTATTTTAATGTTATGTGAGTTGATGGTAGCGGGAGGTCTGCTTATAAGGGTGTTGTGAGGTATATTGAGTTGGATTGGATAATGGTCCGAGTTTAAGTTGGTTGTAGTATTGGTAATGGATGTATATTGAGTATGGTTAGGTGTTTTAATGTAAAATCCATCAATTAGGCTAGTGTGTGCGTAATTGAGTCCTCCTTGACGAGAGTATTGTGTGTAAGTTGGGATTAGATATAAATCTAGATCGTCCGTGTATCTTTTCCATTGATGGTCTATGTCGAGTGGGGGGGTAAAAACCTCTCCGTTTCGTCGTCCAATAAGGGCGATATCTCGGTTAAAGTCTCCGCAGAGTATTATTGTGTGGTTAGTGTGTGTATTTACTTGTGAGGTAATGGAATTTTGGATGTCCGGAATGAGCCTAGAGTCTTCTGTGTGCGAAGGCATGTATAGGTGTAGGATGAGCCATGGTTGAAGGGGTCGGTTAGTAATTTCAATGATTTGAAGATATGGTGAAATATTAGCCGGGGTAGGGATTTTAGTAATATTCCCGGGGAAGGCATATGATTGGTGTATGAGCATGAATAGACCTCCTCTTGCCGGTGTATATGGCCTTCGTTGTTGGGTGCATCGTGTGAGAGAATGAGTGTTGTTGAAAATAAGTTTATAGTTCGGGAATATCTTTTGTATGTATTTTGTGGATTTAGTAGCGGTAATTTTAGTTTCTTGTATGGCAATTATGGCGGGTGGTGTGTTGGTGTGGGTGGTTAGTTTGTGGATGCATGGTAGGGCAGTGTTTAATGTTGAGGCGTTCCATGTAGTAAAGTATGTGTTTTTATTATCTATATTTTCATGGTTACAGGATGGAGGGGAAATGTAAGTGAGTGTTGGAGTGGGATGCGTGTAATCATGAATAGGTTCAAAACATCTAAGAGCTTCAAGGATAAGATTGTGCGGGAAGTAAGGAAATTTTTGTTGTAGTTCATCTGGAGAAGGGGGTGGGGTTTGGCTATGAATATAGTTGTATAGGTCGTTGTGTAAAGAAGTTTTGTGTTCAAGAAGGTGTTGGTTTTCTCCTAGGAATTTGGTATATGGGTGGGGTATATTTATATGTCTTTTAGGGGGATTGTGTAAAGAGGATAGGGTGTTTAATAATATATTTGTCCAATGTGTTGGATTTGTGTTGGTAGATTGTTGGTTGGTGATATTATTACATTCTTCTATTGAAGGGTGGAGGGTGGTAATTATGGCGAATAAGATATGTGGGGGTGGGTGGCCGTTTTTTTGATGTATGTAATGGGAAATGTTGGGGTAGAGGGTGGAATAAGTATGGTGGAGTATGTGGTTATTTTTTAGAAGTGGCACAAACGAAGATGCTAGATGTTGATATTTGGGGTGGAGTTTTATAGTATTCGGAATGAAATAGATTTTGGATACTCTTTTATGTGTTTTTGGATGGTTGAGGAAGACATTTGGCATTGGGCCGGGGTTAGTTTCTATGTCTCCGCAAAGTATAATTAGTAGTTTTAAATGAGTAATGTTTGTGGTTTTTAGAGGGAGGGGTGTAGAGTGTTGTTGTTGTTGTTGTTGTTGTTGTTGTTGTTGTTGTTGTTGTTGTTGTTGTTGTTGTTGTTGTTGTTGTTGTTGTTGTTGTTGTTGTTGTTGTTGTTGTTGTTGTTGTTGTTGTTGTTGTTGTTGTTGTTGTTGTTGTTGTTGTTGTTGTTGTTGTTGTTGTTGTTGTTGTTGTTGTTGTTGTTGTTGTTGTTGTTGTTGTTGTTGTTGTTGTTGTTGTTGTTGTTGTTGTTGTTGTTGTTGTTGTTGTTGTTGTTGTTGTTGTTGTTGTTGTTGTTGTTGTTGTTGTTGTTGTTGTTGTTGTTGTTGTTGTTGTTGTTGTTGTTGTTGTTGTTGTTGTTGTTGTTGTTGTTGTTGTTGTTGTTGTTGTTGTTGTTGTTGTTGTTGTTGTTGTTGTGTTTAGTAGTATATAAATATACTAAGGTTTTGGTTTTAGTTTTAGTTTTGTGTGAATTTTTATAATGTTTTTTCCGGTTTTTATTATTATTTATTGTAGTATATATATATACTATTATATTTAGATTTATTGCAGCGTTGTTTATCAATATTAGTTTGACGTGTCCATTTTGCCTTCTATAGCACGTTGCTCCCGTTTCGAAGCTTGTGACTCGGCCGCCATGATTGTTTGGATGAGTTGAGATCGAAGAGTTGTCATTTCCCCTCTAAGGGACTTCACCGTGTTGGCTTGTACCATATCCGCGTATTGTCTTGCCTCTTGAACGATTTCCCCCTTCATAGTCTTCATTTCCTTTCGGAGTTGTTCAAAGGTGACGCCATTGCCCTTGTTTGGTCCATTCTCCATGGCAATCACAGCATTGGCAACTGCCGAGTTTACATCTGAGAACCCTAATCTCGCAAGTTCATCCGCATTCGGTTTATTACTTCCATCTAAACTTTTAGGGTGGGGAGTAAACATGACATACTTTCCATGAAGTTTCTTGCTTTGTTTGACATGTTTTTTGTATACTGCAGCGTTTAGACATTCAATATTACAAGTCCCCACATGCCGCCCATGCTCGAGTTTGAAGAATATATCAACCACATTCTCTTCACCGAGTATGGACTTGATTCCATTTGCAAGTTCCTTTTCATTTTTTGTTTTATTGAGGTTTTTAGCGATGAGAATAAGACAATTCTTTTTTGCAATTTCATCCTCATCCATTTTTCTAGTTGCAAAGCTTGGCACAAAAATCTCATTGGAGAAAGTGACTTTATAGTCTTTTATTTTGGCCGCTTGCTCCGGGGAGGGAGTTTTGACCCATGCAAAGTCAGAAAAACCCTTTTTTTCTACCCCGGTTATTTCAAAATCCTGCCCTCTCGCAAAGCTCTCCCTTACAATCTCTTCATGTAATTCATATGATTCTTTATTGACAAGGTTTGGACCCGAAATTTTCACTGATAAGAGGTGTGAGAAGGCAAGGGAGTCGTATGTTTTGCATACTTTCCCCTTATGTGGAATCCCTTCATTCAAGATGAGAATGAAGGGTCTCAATCCTTTCAACAATCCTCTACCGTCAATCTCGGGGTTTTTTAAGTGTATTTTAATGACCCCATTCCAATTGTTGGTTTGGTGGTAGCAAAAAATGGCTATAGGCTCACCAATGTCTACCCCAGTAGGGATTCCCATTTCATTTAGTCTATTTTTTATCATATCTAGGACAATATCTTTTGTCCAAACTTGATCCCCGAGCTCGAAGTGGATTGATATTTGGTAGTCTAATGCATAACCATTTTTATCCACTTCAACTTCACTTGGAAGTTGAGTGAGATTAAAATGGTTACCCATTTTCCCATCCATTCTTTTGGATGGCCACTCAGTTTGGGGGGTAAATGGAAAGGCAGGAATTGCACCATAACTTTCGCTTGCCTCTTTTGTATTTAGACCACATTTGACCAAGTCTTCAATACCTACTATTGGTATTTTATCATTCCCATTTTTCTTCGCAATTGTATTCATTGCATGAAAACCTAGCCAGTATTCGGTGAAAGGCAAACTTGTTGCCCTCACTTTTTTCTGGGTGGTGTTTGTGATAAACAAGACATTTTGACTAGTGTTAACGGGGCTTCCCTCAACCACATCAACAAAGAGGCGCTTGGAGGAGGTGGCAACATCTTGAGCTGAAGACATACTGTAGCATTCAAAACAAAGTGTGTTAATTGACTTGCATCGTATTATCTCACTATAACCCCTTATCCTCTTGGTCTTAACTTCTCCCCCCAACATACGTTGAGGGCTTATTGAAGTTAAGATTATCAAGAAGGGGTGAAAAATATTAGCAAAGGTGATACATAAACTACTAACTACACACTTTCCTAGGGGTTGGCGGTGAGAGAAATCAGTATAGTGATATACTTGGACTTTTGCACATACACACACACGACAGGTGCCAAAATAATGGTCACCTCTCCAAGTAACTGGCTTAGATATTAAAAGTTGTTTACATGCCTTTGGGGTTGCATAATAATCCCATTGATGGCAAAAAACAATAGAGGGTGTGAGAGGAGTGTGACCTGAATCTGTAGTCACACCTTGTGACTAGCCCGCGGTTGTGTGGCTCTGACTTGTCGTGATCTGGAATCTCTTACTACACGGCCCCTTCTCTTCTGTGGCTGCACGTTGCAGTCTCCTTGTTTTTGAGAGTGTAGTTGCTGGTCTTCGTCTTCTATTGCTACTCTCTGTTTTCAGTCCTCCCACGGGCTTGGGGGTGCGTAGCTGGGGTTTATCTAACCTAGGGTACCAGTCTAGTATACGACTTGCTGGGGATGATAAAGTACGAGGACCCCTGATGTCTAGTAAGCTACGGGTTTGGCGAGGACTCCTGTTACGCCTGCAGGTGCTCTTACTCAATCGCGCCGCAGGAATTACAACAATAGACTTATTACTGCAGTCTAAGTCCAGCAGGTGTTTAGTCCCAGTGTTGTATCGGTACTGTAACTGCCTGGGAGTGTACCGGTCAATTGAGTGTTCCAGCAACAGGACCAGCAAGTGTACTGGGACCACCACTGGTATCGGTACTGGGACGTCTGTCTCGGATACTCTGGGAGCGTACAGATCTAGTTGGGACTGCCTCGGAGTTACAGCAGTCTGGGAGTTCCTGCAGTCAAAGTCGCTGGACGTCCACTTTCGGCAAACGTCAACTTGCTGGGTCAGGTTCGATTTGACGATGGTCACGATTTGGCACCTAGCTTGGATCGGCAACGGACAGCCTGTGACGTAGCACGTGATGTCGAGGAAGTTGGTTTTGGCGCCGAGTTCGATTCGGGGTCGGTCTGAGAATGGCGATGAGCAGGGTGTGTTGACGCATGTGACGTCTAGCTGTGTTCGGCGTCTTGTAGGAGTTGGCAGCGGTCTCCAAGTGACGTCGAGGTCGCTGTGTATGGACAGTGGAAATTCAAGCACGACTTCGAGTAAGGCTCCTCTGACGACGATCAGGCTGTGTGTGACGTTGATTAGTTGCGTCGATGTCCAGCTCGAACTTTGCTGTCTTTGGCATGCGGCAGCTGTCTCCGAGTAACCAGGCTGTGTACACCAAGAAATATTCACACACAGTACTGGTTCATCAGTGTCCTGCCCGAACCAGGCTGTGTGTGGTGAGTAGCAGCCGTTGCCGAATATACAGCCTGTGTGCGTCGTGTAACAGTGGCGAGGTTCAGGCTGGGGACTGCGGGCAGTGTCTCCTGGTCTCCTTCAGGATTCCAACCTTGGTGATAGCCCACGTGGCTTAAGTGGACTATTGGTGTAACGTCTTCTTGTTCTGCATGCGGGCAGGGCTTCGGGCATGACTTCAAGTAGGGTACGTTGAGTGGATTCGGGCAGAACTCCAGGCAGAGCTTCAAGCAGGGTGAGTTCGGACAGGGTGCGTCCGTACGTTCTGTCTGTCTGCGTGCAGAAGTTGTGGTCTCCAGATCTTGTGTGCTTGGTTTGCTGCCTCCAGATCTTACGTGTGCAGGTTGTTGTCTTCAACTCTTGTGCGCAGGTTGCCTTCACGCTCTTGTCTACACCTTGTGTAATCTTCGTTCGTATGTGTTGTGCATGAGGCGTAACTTCTAGCTTGGGCGGTCTTGCACTTCTTGTCTGCAGGTGTTGTATTGTCTGCGAGGAACATGCCAACGTCGAGTTAGTGTGAAACTGTTTAAAAGCAAACCAGACAAGATACAACAAGTTTGTAAGGAGGGGAGTAAGTTGCTCTTCACTGTCAAGAAGTGTCCTAGTTGGACGTGGGAGTGGCGACTTTCTCCTTTGTAGGCGCTTCACTTCCTCTCGCAGGTCCGTTACTTCTAACTGTACTGGACAGATGGTGCGCTGGTTCCACAACACATGAAGCTGGTGTCTGCGCAGTAGGGCAATATAAGAGGGTTTGAGAGTGGAGTGAGGGCACGATATATACCTGGTGTTGAGTTGTTGTTTGATGGATGTGGTAGTCGTCGATGAACGTCTTTGTTTTAGGGTTTTTGGGTGTTTAGGGTTGGCTTCTTCGTGGAGCCGTTGGGTTGTAGCTTGCTGATTGTGCTGACTTGGATGACCGCTCAGATCTTGCTCTTCTGTAGATTCGACGTTTTTGTGGTTATGGCGGCTAGGGCTTTGTCTGTATGGTTGTGGTTGGTCCTTCTTCCCTGTGTGCTGCTTGTTCTTAGTCATTCCAAAGCTTCTGTCAAAACTTAGTAGTGATTTGCTAATAAGGAAGGGGGGAGATGAGGTGGTGGTAGGGTTGCTTACCTGGGCGTGTACATACTTGATGCTCGTTTGGTGCCTTGAGGTCTTGTCTTCTTGTTGTTGGCGATCTTGGTATTGGGAGTTGTACTGACGTTGTAGTGATCGCAATGTGTGTCTTCGCAAAGTGTGAAGCCTGGTGGCTTGCACTTCTTTCTTTGCTGGCGGATCTTTATGTTTCGTATTGATCTTTTCTTTCCCCTCTTGTCTACTGCGTTGATGAGATTCTCTGCTGATTTCTTCTTGCAACACCTCTCTGCTGTGTTGATGAGTTCCGCTATTGATTTCTTCTTTCAGCTCCTGTCTGCTGCGTTGACAAGTTCCTCTGTTGATTTCTTCACTTAGCTCCTGTCTGCTGCGTTGACGAGTTTCTCTACTGATTGTTGCCTGGTGGAGTAGATCGCAGTCTTCCCTGTTGACATGAGATTGGATGCACATGATAATTAGGCGAGAGATTATAGTTCTTACCTTGGCCAGGGGAGATGATGTGACGTTGAGTTTGGCGCTATGTGTCGTGTAGTTGGTGATGGTTGGGCTAATCTTGGTGCATTGTTGTTGGTGTGGTGCTGATGGTGCAGGTGTCTTGGGAGTGGGCGGTGAGGTCCATGCGATCTTCCATGTGTGATGCCGCTCCATACGGTGTCTCCTACACACCTGCGCTGGTCCTCCCGGGTTGTTGCTACCATGTGACTTCTTGTGATGGGAATTAGGCATGTATAATGCAGCAATAGCAATCACCAGAGTATTTCTACCATATTTGTAAAAGCAATGTTGAGACATTACAAAGTGCATAATATAAGTGTGTAACTTAGCTGGACTTCGAGAGTGTTGATACTTGTGAGCAAATCTTGTATGTTGGCGTTGGTCTCGTGTTCGTTGCAGGTAGTAATCGTACATGTGTGTGCTTGTATCCTAGTTGAGGAGGTGAATAGGTGTGTGGTGTTTCTAAGTGTGATGTGGTATCTAGATCTAGATCTGTTTGTAATGGTTTGACATGGTAGTGCATATTCTAGCGCTAGATCTGGGCCAACACAGAGCCCCCACTTTAGATCTACTCTCCCATGTGCTAGTGCTAGACCTTTGCAGTCCATGCAAACTTATGACAATAGATCTAGATCTTGCAATCCCTTCCAACACTCTACACATCTTAGAACACCGTTTAGCAGCAAAACATGGTACACATCGGGATTCGCAATGAGACCCAGCAACCCTCATTGCCTTGTGTTCTGTGTTTGTGCCTAACACCTAAAACTCCTCCTCACCAGGTTTTGCGGAGCTACTCCTCACTCATCTCAAAGACCTCTCTATTCCTTCCCGTCTCGATTTTATCACATTTCAATGTAAAAACTAGAAGATATGCCTAGTCAAAGTAGGCTGACCTTGCCGGGCAAGGGGGAAAAAATACTTTTCTTTGCACTTCAAACATTATAATCTTCACATTCGTACGGTGGATTGCAACCAAATTTATACTGTAAGTTCATATACATGTCTATTTTAAGATTGTACGGTATAAAATCTAAAATTAGACTTTATTATTAGATTTTGTTGCCACTTATTGATGATGGCAGTTTTGGAGTGCTTCATGAGGGAAAATGCCTTGGGCTTTTAGGGGTTAAGGTCTTCAACTACTTGTCAGTCTTATTGCAAAGTTGTGAATAGTGCCATGCAAAGCTGTGAATAGTACCATGTAAAGCTGTGAATAGTACCATGTAAAGTTGTGAATAGTGTTTGATGAACTTCTCTTTGCAATTGTAGGATACATGTATGAATGTTCAATTTCTACCAAGTTTATTTTGTTGTGGAATTTGGATATTTGATGAGCACTTTTGGTTTTGTAAGTGAGAGTTTATTTTTCTTGGATTGAGACTTATCATGGAGAGAAGTAAGAGCAAAAGAGTTCCAATTGCCAAACAGCTAGAGTATTATGCTTCCCAAGGTACTAGCAAATGTCATGGACGTGGAGCAAGTAGAAGTGCTAAGAATGGAGAGAGCTTGAGAGAAAAAACTATAGCTTTGAAGGTGGCAGAAGGAAGATCTCAAAATCCCTAAATTGTAGTTATTGCTTGTTCTGTAGGCATTGAAGTTGTTCCTATGTCTTCTGAAGTTGTTCCTTCTTTGCTTCACGATTCTACAGTTGGAGAGAATATTGATCCATTCAACATGAGAATAGATTTCTCTACTCCAATACTCTTCCAGTTAGGCCCATCATGTCAGGAATGGTCAATTTTTAGATCGTGAACTTGATGGAATTTTTGCATTTTGATGATGTTGCTAACATGCTTCTTGATCAATGCATTAGTAGACCTTCAAGAAGTGGATTTGAGTCATATGTTCCAGTCTCTCTTGTTGAAAATGAGACTTTGGTCATAGGTACAAATGAGCCAATGATTGAAAAGTCCAATGGCTATAGTTCATCTTTGGATTTAAATCATAGTCATGTTAATAGTGTCCAAGAAAATACTTCAAGTATGATGGCATCAGGTTCTCAATTAGTGGGTGGGACCAGTGGATTTTTGCAATATGATCCAGTAAGAGTCCAAAATATCATAGATAATAGTGAGAACCCAAACAAGAAATCTGAAAATTGGGCAAGGAATAGTTTCAGTAAGTGGAGAGAAACTTGTGGATTGGATAAAACTATGTTGATTGAAAACATTCCCTTACAGGACTTTGGATCTATGTTGACCAAGTTCTTTAGCATGTTCTGCAAAGAGAATGGAAATCACTACTCCATTGGAACTATTATGAATCTCCTTCAGGCTTTTAATAGGATACTATGTCATGCACAAGATGAACGGATCATCTTGACTGGAGTCCTTAAACCTCAATTCAATATTATAAAGCATCCTTGGTTTAAAAGTGTAACTAAAGTGGTAGAAGATGCCATGAGACGTAGTAAGGGTGCAGGAGCCACTAAAGAGAGACATAAAGTGGACTATGTGAGTTTCCAACAAGAAAAGATTATGCTCTCTAATGCTTCCAATAGTATTGGTCATCCTGCTCGTTGTCAAAGGCATTTGCATTTGCCGCCCTGCGCCTCGGAAGGTACTAACCTATGATTATTTTTTGATAACTTCACCTACTTTACAATTACGTAGTCCATAGCCTGCTTTTTCCCTGTGCCAATGTCTCTGCATATTTTGGAGGATTGAAATCTAGAACATTTTTTCCCCAACTGACTGAGCAGTACTTACTTGATTGGTCTAGTTTTACAGGCTACAAGGCAATCCTTACTGCTCAAAAAGAGCTGATGATGCCACAAGATGCTTCTCTGAACAGTACTGCAATGAGCAAAGTGAAGGTCCAATGTACAATAGCCATGGAGCATTTTCACCTCGGCTTATTATCACTTATGCTAAATTATAAGTCATTGATATTTCCACAAAGGTAATATATTCCACAGGTGTTTGAAGTAACACGAAAGTTATTGAAATAGCAGCCGCTGCAAGTGCAGCATTGGTGTTTGTCATTGTCGCTGTTGTTGTTGCTACGGTTTAGGGTGCCCAATTTACAAACGGTATCTCAACTTAGGCTAAGAGCGTGGTTCCATGCAATACCTATCATCTTTGACGGGGTCGAGTCACTTCCATGTAGCTAGCTTTTCACCCTACCCAAAAAAAGAAGGTCGGGTGTAGCTAATTATCTCGGAAATGATGGAGCCACTTTTCAAGCCTGTCAACTTCCCCATTCCTCCCAACATACTAAACAGAGCAATGATGCATGGGGAACTTCAAGGTAATTGAAGTCAGATTCTCTTAATAAAGGTAATTGAGGACAACTTGGAAGCACCTAAAACCTTGGGTTGACTATAATAGCTGACGGATGTGACGCATAGAAGTGGCCCTACATTTTCTTCCCTACGTTCCGCAAGTAGGGAAGCTAAAATGATAATTTGGATTGGGCATTGCATGGAGTTTCGCCCTAAGTTGAAGAAGTGGTTCTGCAGTTGATTGTCAGGCGGAGAATGTAATGGTCAAACTTCGAGTCGGAGGAAAAAAGACAAATCATCTATTTTTCCTTCTTACATCTCTTAGCTTGATGAATGTTGTTAAAGGCGTATAATGCTACTCAGTAATGTGTAACTGGATATGGTTCTTTGGTCTTGCAGGGTACCCAGAGTATGGTGGCTGTGAAGCAGCTGTTTGTGAAGAACACGCAGGGTATGGATGACTTCCTGAACGAAGTAGTGTTGATCACTAGAACGAAGCACAGGAACCTTGTGAATCTGCAAGGGTGTTGTCTCCGCGAACACTAGAGGTTGCTGGTATATGAATATGTAGACAACTACTACATCGACCAAGTTCTTTTTCGTGAGTTCATCATTTTTCCAAATGTAGCAGCATTTGTACACTGCTTACTTGCATCTCATATGCAGGGTTTGATTTCATCATTTGAATAGCGTCTCGCTGCTTGGAAATGTCCAATCCTTCTTAGGAGGCGAACACAAGACTTCCCTGAGTTGGATGCTACGGCACAACATCTGACTAGAAGTAGCCCGTGGCTTGCACTACTTACATTCTCTAGTGCGCCCCAAGATCATCTATCGAGGTATCAAAGCCAACAACGTCTCGCTAGACAAGAACTTTGAGCCAAAGATTGCACATTTTGGATTGGCCTTGTTTTTCCGGATGAACAGAGCCACATCATGACAGTAGAAGAAGAAGAAGAAGAACGCCGGTCCCCGTAGGGGGCTTGCGTGAATAGAACGTCCGTTCATTCCACCACTAAGTCCATGCCCACCGGACATGGGTTAGTAGTATGGAACTACTTCCCCCTTTTGAGGGTGGCATCATGACAGTACATGTGGCTCGCACCAACTATGACTAATTTCTTTCTATATCGAAACATCGGATTTCGTTTTGTGTGTGTGTTTCATGTGTGTATGTGAACAAAGTAACAACATGAGATCGGAGTGGTGGTGTTTATTAAAAGCGTTTACTAGATTCTCTCTTGAATTGTAGGTCATGTTGTTAATTTATTTGCCTTTGGAGGAACAATGGCTCCGCAAATTGCGGAGTTCAAAGAGTGGATCACAGCAAGTGTGCTTGTTTGGCAGATAGACAAATCTGGTGAGACGTGCTAGAGAGATCCACACAAGCCAAGCAAGATCAGGAAGTAGGAAGTCGAGGGTAGAAGAAAACTAATTGATCTGACCAATCTAGGATTTGGAGGAGCTACCGAACTCAGATTAGGAGACAAGGTTTACAGTAGAGAGTACTCACTCATCCCTAGGGTTTAGTGATGTGTAGGGAGAAGCCCTGGTGAAGAACAAAGTGGAGAAAGGGGGTATCCACTAGTCGGGACTAAGAACCAGGTGGGAAGTAAGGAGGTAGGAGCAGAAGGTACAAGTCGAAGATCTGCACGGTGAAGAGAGCGCACATGAAGTAACGGCGCCCTAACTGAAGGCGCTCGAACTCCAGGCGCCTCAGCTGTAAAAGGAAACGCCCGAGCTGTAGGAGAAGTCCAACGGTGCAAGGCCAGCTGCAAGAGGAATCGATTGACCCAGTTGTAGGAGAAGCCCAATAGCACCTGACGGCGCCACAGCTGCAGGGGGGTCGCACGCCTACTCCAAACCTCAACCAAGAAAGTCGCAAGACTCCTCAAACCACGTACCTCGGCAGCCTTCGCAGATCTCAATGCTTCTCTGCTTACAGGACACCATTTGATTGCAAGGTAACAAACATTATAGAAGATAGACAAAATATAGAAGAACGGCTGCGGGAAGCAGCTGGTATTGGTGTGAAATTATACCTGCTAGGGGTTTAAACACACTCCTCTAGCATAAGTTGGATTCTCATAGCAGAAACATAGGGACCATCTCCGCGAAGATGGCCTCCTACCCCGACACCCTGAGGAAGGCTGCCATCATACTAGGAATCAGGAATCCAAAGTCACCATGTATCAGCCCCAATGGAGACAATGCCACAGGACTAAATGGAACAGATACTCAATGATCAACGTACCATCATCACACGACTACACCTCACGAAAGCTACCCCAGGGGAAGAGTTACCGACCAGATACAAACAAAGCTATCCAGGCTTTCTCCTCAAAGACCTCAAAAGAGAGATCTTAGTCAATCAAGAAGCAGTCCGCAACGAGTTGCAGTACCTACAACAATTCACCTCCATAGCTTTCTTCCTTGGTGGCCGTCCAAAAGAACACCGCCTCTAACCGTGGTGCGAAGAACTACAACGGAAACTTGGTGGAAACATCAAGCTTGGACGACACCTAGGTAAGGGTTTCCTTCTCTTCAAAGCAAAAAAACCTGAAACCATCAACAAGATGTTGTTACTAACCCCCTACAGAACACAAGACGGCATTTGCATTTTTCAGAGGTGGATACCAGGATTCGATCCCTACAATGACAACTTTGACCAACCAAACAACCATGGAGGTTTTTCAAGGAGAATGAAACTACCTACATGGGTGACACTCAGACACGTGCCAAAGGATTTCAGCGGCATCGTCAAAGAAATCGCTTTGGAAATTGGGGAAGTCCTAGGAGAAGCTCACAGCACCAACAAGAGTGGTGATCACCGCTTCTATATCACGATGGACTTTGGAGAAGCATGGGAATCCTTAGTCGTGGTGAGAAACGAGGAATCGTGTACGCGGCACACCATCTTGATTGACTATAATTTCTTGCACATAAGATGCCTCTACTGCCTAGAAACATACCACAACATCAAAGATTGTGAGGTGCGAACTGGGAAAACATCGAGGTCAAAGTACGAACCCACAGCAACAAAAGAAGAAAATGGAGCTTTACCTCGAGAACCACAAAAAGATGAAGAAAGTGTCCAAGTCCAGCGACCACGCAATCGGAGAAGAGACAGAGCACCGACGGTGCAAGAAAGAACAGCAAACGAGAAGCAGAATCAACTGGAAGCTCCCAGAAACCAACCAAGAGTACCTCAACAAAAGCAAGGAGGAGTTGAAACCCTGGAAGACAATCAACAACTCGTCAGGCATAAAGGAGATAAGAAAACCAGTGGCCAGAAGGATAAAGGAGGAGCAGGGAACGAACAACAGGAGAGGACGGTTTTAGCAGCACTAGCATTCAAGGGAGGAAAGCGATTGATGTCGGCTGGAGAAAGGGAAAGCGGAATCCAAAATGCGACAAAGGGTGAGAAATCGGGGGAAGCAGCCGCAAAGCAAACAAAGGCGGCAACAAAACAAACAAAGGCGGCAGCAAAGCAAACAGAGTCGGCAGCAAAGGAAACAGAAGCGGCAGCAAAGTAAATAGAGGCGGTGGCAAAACAAACAGGGTTGGCAGTAAAGCAAATAGAGGCCGTCAAAGAAGAGGGGCACACATCAACAGAAGCGGAAGACAAGGAAGACGGCATGGGCAACGACTCATAGCGAGCACATGAACAAATGGAAGACGACAACATAGGGACAACCGGGCCGGGAGAAATAGCGGCTGAGGAAGATGAACATGCACAGACGGGAGTAGAGGAGCAGACGAGGATATGCGTGATATCCAACAACCGATCAAAACAACACTGAGAGCCAGCCCTACCGCTCATGCCCGAGACGATAGAGAGGCAGCAGCGCCCGAAAACACACAACTCACTTGACCAACATAGAAGAAAGAACAGGAGGAACCGCACAAGGTAAGAAAATGTTTAGCACGAGGACAAACACCAGGATCAAATGAAGAACAAGAGAAAGGAGGACTACACAAGGAACCAAGCCAGCCCATCACATCCTAAATGGAATTTTTCAAGGAGGGTTTGTAGAACCAACAACCTCTAGGGCAAACAAAGAAGACTTATTTCAACTTGGGCAGGAAAGTGGCACGCCCAAAGGACACCAAGAGGTGAGTAGTGTTCAACTGCATAATGTGGAAGGTAATAGAATTTGGGAACTGATGATGAGAGGCAGCTCCAACCAAGTAAGGGTAAGAGCTTAGAGCTCAACCAAAGCACTGGACAAGGGGGAGCTCTTGACCTGAACATTCTACTAATAGGGATTAATGGAGAACAAGTCAGCAGAAGTGGCAGTGGACAAGCTAGGGGAGAAGAGCTAGCGCCACAGAATATAGGGTCCTCGGCGTCCATTGATCGGATAAGTTCCACTTCAGATCCTACTTCTCCGGTAGCTTTAAACAGGATAGAACGGACCCTTGACTTCTCTACCCCTATAGGGTCACATTGTCCCTAGGTAAATAGTAATGAGGTAGGACTCTCCCACCTTTCTCTGCACCCAGGTGCCTAATAAAAAGGCATGGGAGGCTTAAATTGATCGGGGGGAGGAGATGGAAGGCAATGCAAAATCTCTATCTGACATGAAATCCTAGGAATCGAAGACAATCGAACACCAGGGCTGGCCCAACCTCCTCAAGAGTGGAAAGGATAGGTATTATCAGTGAAACACCGACCTCCCCCAGGCTACAATTTTCCCTTTAGTACTCATGAATGTGAAGGTCTTAATCCAAAATGTACAAGGGCTTAATGACCCTGACAACGTGGCCAAACTAAGGAATTATCTGAGACCCTACCAATGTTGTCTGGACATCATATGTCTACAAGAGCACAAACTAAGATGCCCAACTCTAGACACTCTTGCTTCTAGATTATGGAGGCAGTCGAATGCCTTCAATTGTGCAGTCGTGGAAGCTAATCAAGCACCAGCAGGGTGCGGGGGACTAGGCATTTTGGTCTCCTCTAAAATAAAACACTTAGTAATAGAAGAAGGCTCCTCCAATGGTAAAACGGCACAGTGGGTCGTTCTTAGAGGAGCCTCTAGAGGAGACCTTGGTATCCTCAACATATATGCACCGCACTCTCTCCTATAGAGTTCAATGTTATGGCAAGAGCTGATGAGGAATCTAAATCCCAACCTTAAGTGGATTATTGGAGGGGATTGGAATTTGGTAGAAAATCCAAGAGACAAATCATCAGCCTAAGGGAGGCAAATTCCGATAGGAAACTACATGGTTTCAATTTATTTAAAGCCTTCTTTGAGATTCAAGATTGTTTTAACCACAATCAACCAGTAACCTTCACATGGGACAACCGACGCAATAGAAAGGAAAGAGTTCTCGAATGTTTGGATAGGTTTTACACCTCTTTAGGCCTAGGAAGCGACCAAGAGGAACACATTAAGAAATATGAGATTATGGAAAATAGTGGACATTCTGACCACCTACGAGTTATCGTCCATACAGAACTAGACCATTTGCCCCCCGAGGTTCTAAGTATAAGGTGAATGCATTCTACCTAAAGGACAAACAGCTGGAGAAGGAACTGAAGGAGAGATGGCAAGCTTTCTCCCCTCAACTTAAATTCTTTGGAAAAATTAGAAGGGTGCTCAAGTGATACAAGACTTTCAACATAGGGGTCATAGTCCACTAGGGTTACTCACTTTTGGGAAAAATTTGAGAATTCAATTAAAAATTCAAAAAAAAGTTTTTAACATTTTGGTTGATTGGTAATAGAAGTTAACTTGATCCTACATGTAGGCCTGATTTTTTTGTTATTTGATTCCTTCTACAAGGAATTTTTTAGAAACGCAAACTTGAGAGGAGGGACATTGTGATGCTAAAAATTCCTAATTTTGAGTTTACAATTATTTCAACAATGAACTAATTATTAAAAATTTAAATATACCTGTTCAATCTTGTTTATTTCCTTTTCCAATTAACAAAAGTGTAAAAAATATTATTTTCAATTTTTTATGGAATTTCTCATTTTTTAGTGAATTAGTGAATAAAACCTGATAATGATTACAAAATGGTGAATTTTCCTTGGACCCTAGGATCCATTAGTAATGTCAATCATTCCACCAAGTTCAATTATGCCATTTTCCTGATTTACATATCCTTAAAATAAATAAGTAGTGTTTTTTTTTACTTTTGTGACACTGTGACACCAAAAATGGGGTACCTTAGTGGACCGTGACCCATAGAGAAAGCGAAAGAAAGACGGAAAAAGGAAGAGGAAGCAAGGATGAACCTAGGGAGAGCCAGGAACACCCTTCACGAGTTTCCAGATGACCAAGGTGCCCAAGAGGCAGAGAAACAGGCTAGGAAAGCCCTCACTCAATGTGAGAACTAGAAATTGGCAGGACAACAAACTCGAGGGAGGACAAAGTGGAAGAGGGTGGGGGACAAACCAACAAAGGAGTTCTTCAGCACCTATGAACAGAGACCTTTACACTCGAGCATAACAGAACTATTAGATGAAGACGGAGTTCGCCACACAGCACAATCAGATCTGGAGAATGAGTGCTTTAACTTCTACTCAAACCTGTACTCTAGAAGGTCACAATTTGTGGAGATTATAGATGCTCGGGAAGTCTCCCTAAGAGGACCAAACTCCAAACTCTCCCCAACCATGCAAGAAATGCTAAAGTTGGATATCACCCTTGCGGAACTGACCTATGCAGTAGAACATCTTGTCGCAGGAAAGTCCCCAAGACAAAATAGAATAGTCACAGAATTCTAGAAATTGATGTGGCCTAACTTTGAAAAGAATATCTTGTGATGTTGAAAGAGGCATTAACAAGAGGGAGCTTCTAGGGGAGCGTAGTCGTAGGACTTATAGCACTAATTTACAAAGGAGGGGAGCGTGACACTCTAAACAACTAGCGCCCTATCACTCTCTTGAATGTGTTCTACAAGATTTTTGCCAAAGCCCTTCAGGTACGATTCCAGCCCATTCTAATGGACCTTATTAGCCCAGACCAATCAACCTTCCTACCCATGAGGTTTATCTTAGACAATATCTTCTTAACACACGAAACTATCCACCATGCTAAAGTGTCTAATCAACCTCTTATATTCTTGAAGCTGGATTTCTCCAAAGCCTACGATCGGGTAGATATTGACTTCTTGTTCAAAGCCTTGATAAAGATGGAATTTCCAAAAGAATTGTTAAACATGATCTCCCTATTATTCGAAGGAGCAAAAGCCCGAGTCAGCATCAATGGACGAAACACGGAGGCTTTCAATATTGAGCAAGGAGTCAGACAAGGATGCCCACTAGCCCCTTACCTCTTCCTAATAGTAGGAGAAATCTTGAATTCTTGCCTTTAGAAGGAAATTGTGAGAGGAAGGATAAAGGGATAAACATCCGAGGAACAGAAAATACCCAAGTGCTAACCCAATATGCTGATGATACATCTCCTACACTAGCTGCAGATGAACATGTAATCATGAATACCCTTGAGACACTAGGGACATTCTGTGATGCATCAAGTCTAGTAACGAATCCTGACAAGTCAACTGCATATTACTGGGGAGTGTTGGACAACCTTGACATGCGTGGCTCGGCAACCTCCTTTTCAGATAGACCCAAGACGGAGAGATCTCCAAACTATTGGGCATAGCGTTTGGTTTAGATTTAAATACGGCGGATATTGACGATTTTTTTGAAAGAAAAATTGACAGGAAACTAGAGTATTGGTCAGTTGTTAAAGCAAATAGCACTGCTAGAATCATTATTGGCAACAGTGTTCTAGTGTCAACAACTCTTTTCTACTTGGCATTGTGGGGAGGGAGCTCCACCGGAATTAAACGGGTTACTGGAAAAATCCAAAACTACATGTGGGCAAGATCCTCCAACCCTACCAGTGCCAGAGTGGCATGGAACACCATCTGCCAAAAGAGAGAGGAAAGAGGGCTCAATGTGGTGGACCCTATAGAAGAGGGCTCAATGTGGTAGACCCAACTCAACTGGCACGACAGGGACTAGAGTTCACCAGAGACCTATGATCCCCTGAGGAGAACAAGATTCTAAAATTCGAGGAGGCAGCTCCTCGTTATGGCCTCGAAGGAGCTGAACTTGAATCTTGGGAGAGACTTGAAGAAAGACTTAGGCCAACCCAAAACTATTGGGTCACGGTTGGTCTCACCCGGCAAAGAGCAGCGAATGGCTTGGTATCTTTGATACAAGGAACGACCACTGAGGGAACATCGAGGGCTTTTTACGGTCCCCGCCCAAACACAAATCCTTCTCCAGAGACCGATCAATGGTAATCCTTGTACCATCATCATTCATAGGCGACTTGAAAGAGTGCGAGTTATCCTACTCAAAAGGGAACGCAAACAAGGCGTCCTTCTCTTCTATAGGATGACCAATTTGCTCACTTAGGACCCGGACAAGGTTGTTTGGACAAATGGAGAACCTTTGCTCTCCTACACCACCAAGTTCAGCAGGCAAAGAATGCGCACCAGGCACCCACCTTCTAATGTGTCACCACAAAGTCGAATCAGGTTCTTCCCTCGGGTTTCAAGCTCAAGTTGAGAAATGTTTGGGACTCTGAAAGAGTTGGGAAGGAAGTTGGCTTAATCTGGCAACTCTGGGACAAGGCCATTCGTGTCAACCAATGGAGAAGCCGTGTTTTCCATAACATTGATGCTAGCTGCAAGGTTTGTGATCAAGGGGAGATGGAGAGGATCGTGCATAGATTCTGGTTCTGCTCGCAGGCACGCTCCACGTGGCTCTACGTGGTTAAAATCCTTCAACACATTAGCAGCTCTCCCACGTAGAGATGGGGCTTCTCCACCCTCCAACAAGCCATTTTTGCCTCCCGCCCTCCTCGGGAATTCCGGAAGCTTAGCATGTTCTGGTTGCTGCTCCGTGGCATCACCATCTGGACTCTTTGGATTGTTTGGAACGACTGGGTGTTCAATCAATATCGTTGGACTCCCTACAAGATAGAAAATGTGATCTGGCAAGGCTCACTGATTATGGCAGGATCGCGTGGGATAGGATCCGCACGGCCAACTCGGAGATGAACAGGTTCAAAGCTGCGATCAATTTTAACTTCAAGTGGGGCTGCAACAAGGCGTTGTGTACGAGATCGGACAACTGGGTGGTGTGGGTTAGAGAGTTTCATTAGTTTTTTTCTGGCTCTGCCCTGCTGGTCGTGGCGCGCCTGTTTTTTTCTGTGGGTTCCTCGGTTCTATGCAATTCAAAATTCGTTTTGATTTTGTGCCCAAAAATTAATAAATAAATAAATTTGTAGGTCATGTTTAATCTCCTCGGATACCGGAGTCCAGAAATTTAATGTACGCAACTCTTATGTACAATGCAGGGGTTATTTGGCACCGGAGTATGCTTCTCTGGGCCAACTGAGTGAGAAAGTGGACGTCTACAGCTTCGGTATTCTGTGTTTGGAGGTTTTGAGCGGCCGACTTAACATCTATGAGTCAATGCCTGTAGATGAAATCTATCTCTCCAAATGGGTAAGTACCGGATTATTCATGAAGTACATTCAGCATTATATAATCAGGTATATTTGTTCTCAGGAATGACATTCGCGTCTGAGTATTCAACGTGATCAAAGTTTCTTTGATAAGTTTCAGTTCTTATGCAGGCTTGGAGATTACATGGGGAAGGCAAGCTGATGGACCTAGTAGACCCTGCAATGACGAGAAGCTGGAATTGCGGCGGGTCATCAATATAGCGCTGCTGTGCTCTCAAGACGTTGCAGAGCAGCGGCCCACCATGGCCAAAGTGGTGGCCATGTTGCAGCACGACTCGGAGGCGGAGGTGGTGGTGCTCAATTCCGGACAGAGAGAGCGACAGCTTGACTCACTGTAGTTGCTTGAACTAGGCAAGGAGGAACTCGCGACGGATGATCATCCCTCGTGCTTCTGAACCCGGATTGCTTCGTCGTGATGGGTATGCCATCGCTTCCGAAGAGATGCTTCATTTCAGCGAAACGGAAGCCTGATGACGGATCAAGTATCCACTTTTTGAAACTGGTATATTAGTTCTTGAATTTCTGGAGACCAAACATTTCGAAGAGAATGCGTCATTTGTAAATAGAAAATACGAAGTGTTTCTCTTCTAATTAGTTATAATTAAGCGTTGGATTTAGGTTGTCAATCTCCTTAACGGTCTTATATTGTTTCAAATATCCGTGATCGGTTCAAAGAGGAAAAGGATGGCTCAGGTTCATGGAACATGGCCTCTCCTTTCACATTGTTATGTTCACATTCGTATTGATCATACCAACGCTGCCAGAATGCTATACGTCACGATTCCAGCGAGCTTGAGAGAATGATATTCAAGGAGTCAATGTAATTATACTGAATTTTATTGAACAGGAACAGTCAACATGGTACAATTGCGAACACTTTCTCCCGCTACAGCACGAAGAGGGCATACGCCTTAATTTCATTTGTAAATCAACCTCTGGATTAAGACTGTGACGACTCAGTAGGAAATAATGGACTCACTTCTCGATCGTCCAGCGGCGGAAACAATGTTTTTGCTGAGAGGAGATGTAAGAGTTGCGAAGGATCTATTAGCCAGTCGCCAAGCGAAAAAGGGCGACCAACCACTCTCAGATCGTAATAATTTCATCAAGGAGCTGCTGCAGCTCTCCGACGTGAGCACCGGCTTAGACGGCTTTCTTCCTCTTCAAGTACATGTTCTCAAGAATGAAGAAGGCGAAGAGCGAGCCCACGGAGAAGACGGAAAAAACGCCGACCGCGACATCGATGCTGGTGTGGCGGCCCGAGATCGGGATAACGGTGAAGGTGTTGGCTACGCGGTCGGGGCTGGACTGGCCGTATGCGACCTGCTTTCCGGCGGCATCAAGGCCGTAGACGCGCACGCAGTACTTGGCGCCGGGCACGGACCTGGGTAGCTTGTAGTCGAGGGTGCCAGTGGGCACGAACGGCGCCGAGGCGATGTTGTACAGGCACGTCTTGTCCTTGGTCAGATCCGGCTTGGTCGCGCGCCAACCCCGCAGCACCTGGCTCTCCTTCGCGAAGCAAAGCTTCGCATTCACCTTGGCGACGGTGGCGTTCGTGGCCACCGTAGAGTTCACATTCCACGACACCTTGATGGTGTCCTGCCCAGTGTGCACCTCTGCTCAAAAATAACAAGATACATGATCAAACAACGATCACATTTCCAAAATAAACCCCCTGATGATAACATTCAGCCAACGATACAACACATTGATCTAAAACTACACGAATTTGTACCTGATAAGGGACTGCCATCAAGCTTAGTAGCAGTCACAACGAAGTACTGCTTGGCCAGGGACTCGAGCAACACTCCTTGGGCGACGCCCAAAAATGCAATGAGGGCGAAAACCACCACGGTCGCGCGGTGAAGGAAAGCCATGGCCAAGATCCTGCACCCAAAGAGTGACACTCAGCAACGACCAGAGTAAAGGAAAATGTCACATTCTCAACGAACTTCCAAACCACAAAAAAATCTCCGGTGTCGCACCTCACCAAGAATTCTCCAAAAACGACACTCAGTTACTCCTCGAAAGCAACGGACTCTAAGACCTCACTCAAGATTCACCGCAAGTGCCTCCTCTCACAACCGCCAAACACAACCACTCTGATCTCAACTCCCTAAAACTCCAAATACAAACCAACACCAACGGTAACAGCCAACCATCTCTATCAGGAAACCACAAGAAACCAATGCCGTTGACATTCTGCCCTCCCACCACAGCTCTGCAAGCACCCAAAGCAAACTACCAGCACCCAAACTGTTCCCGCGAACACCAAGTACCTGAACCCGAATCACCACTCTCAAAACTCTACCAAGCAGTGCGCAACCACTAGAATCTAAGATCCTAGACAAATTCAAGATCCTAGACGACAGGGAGTGAGATTTTGGTGAGCGTTGGTACCTGAGAGGTGGTTGTGGAGCCGGCTCAGGTGTGCGAGATCG
This sequence comes from Bryoerythrophyllum caledonicum, assembly GCA_963971425.1. NCBI lineage: Eukaryota > Viridiplantae > Streptophyta > Bryopsida > Pottiales > Pottiaceae > Bryoerythrophyllum > Bryoerythrophyllum caledonicum. The sequence continues at coordinate 2,949,280 of OZ020525.1, read as the reverse complement.
GTGACAAGGGAGCGGACGAGTGTGGTAGCCGGGAGAATGCTCGCGGGGTACTTATGCAAGGCATCCTTGGGTGCCGGATCGCGTCCAGGTGTGCGGAGCGTGGCCGGGGTCGGGCGCGGTGGGCCCGGGAGGAGGCGGCGGGCCGTCGGGCCACGGTCAGTGTTTGTGCGGGGAAGCTCTCAAGCTTCTTTTCGCCGCTGTTGAGATGCTGCCCCAGCGGCGCCCTTGGAGGCTTTTTCTTCTAGTGGGATAATTATTCACTATTGCTACTTTGTCACTTTTGGCATGGCAACGTAATTTTGAGCGGATCTTGCTGGAATTACTGTCCAGTTTGGTGAACCTGGATACTTGGATAATAGAAGGAAGAGAATATAGGCCACCAAAAAAATTGATGATTAGTGTTATAAGGTAACTACACCAAACACTGAATATAGTGTGGACTAGAGTAGTTCGAGTTTCTACTCCATTTGAAAAGTTACATGCAATTGTTGACTGACACACACTTGCTTGAGAACAAATACCCAATCAGGACTTGGCATGCACATGCTTTGATGGAAATTAGTGTGGGTGATCCACATCAATAATGAATCCACACTATATTCAGTGTTTAGTGTATTGTCATGGTAAGTGTTTTATTGTTACTTACAACACACTATTCACTTACAACACACAAACTGTTTTATTGTTACTTTCCTCATTATGTTGTCACATACTCCACAAATAAGTTGAAATTTAGAGCGCGCTATATAATGAGGTAGATAGCAACTAATGGAAAACCAATCTAGGGGGGGTGGAAAAAACCTTATACTTAATGTGCACAAGTCAAATTTTATTTTCTCCAAAAATTTACTATTGTTGTCAACAAATAATGTTAGATTTACATTTGACAAAATTACGTTTAATTTTTATTCCTCAAGGACCAAATGTCTTAGAATGGGCTCTTTCAAAACCTAGGCATGTTCCTAAGGTGTCCATTTTCAAACACAAAAAAAACTTCTTTTCAACCTCAACAAAAACATATTAATCTTTATGTTCACCGTTTGGGTTTAACATTTTACATGAAACTAAGGATTGAGAGAAGCTAAAATATATTTTGTATGATTGTTACATACGTGATACATGGGGCTCCTATCTACGACTCATAAATTCCATGTGTTGCCGTTTATCGTGACTCCAAGCTCTTAGGGCCCTAGAGCCTCACGCTGATTTTATTTTTTCTCATTTTATTGAGTTTCCAAATAGCATGACAACATAGAGCATGTACTTTACATACTGAATGGGCACCACTAGATTTGCCTAAATACCCCAGTTGAGCGTTGTACTAAGCCTCAAGCTTGGAAGGGTGGGGGAGGGTAAGGACAAAATGGCCCCTATTTTTATGTTAGATGGGGGCCCTCTTTGATCCGAGGGGGGACCATTGAGGGTAATTTGGGGCCGCATGCCCCAATTTTGTCCAAAAAAAATCCTAAGAAAGCCTCTAGAATTCTGAATCGAGCATGGCCAGAAAAGTGGTCCCACCGAAGTCTGGCGCCCGACCCACACTCGACCAGGGTGTGTAAGGAGATCCGACACCACTCGTTCAAAAATGTGAGCTCAAGTCTGATCGTTACCCGTAAGTTAGACTGCCACAAAGTTACCTCTAGACTGCCACATGAAAATATAGTGGTCAAGAAGCTAGAAATTTACCCCAAGCTCTCAAATTTGTAGTAGGTAAGAAAATGAGAAGAAGATTTAAAGAACAACTTCACTATATACTTCACTAAGTAGGTGAAGGAGCAAACTCAGGTTTATTTCCGCGTTCCCTGGGCGTCTGGGAATGTGACGGGGGACAAGCGGATGAAAGCGCCGAGGGCGCTGCCTGTGGGATCTCGAGAGCTCCTCCTGAATTAGGGCACTTCCAAAATTAGGGCTGAAGCTCCCAGCGCCGGGGCAGGGATGCGCGGATCCACCGCCTACAACGCAGTCAACAGTGCTCCGCCACCACTTGTAGAAATAGTGGTGGACGGGAATGCTGCAGCCTGTTGCTGTTCCTGGTTTGTGACGCAGCCCCGGATTCCTGCCGCCGATCCTCGCGCTCTTCGCCCAGCTCACCCAAGCCCTACCACCATAATAACTTAACCCCCGAAGGCCCAAGGCATTTTCACACCAGAAACACTTCAATTCTGCTCGTTCTAGTGCAATGAGTGAGGGAATTAGATACTTTAATTTTTGCATCTAACCATAGGATCTCAATGAGGACTTGTGTAGTAATGTCCTCAGAAAATTTCATGAACTTTGACCGCATGGATTGAAAGATTGTAGTACATGGAGTAGAGAATACGATTCATTTTCTTCCATGTGTTGAGTGGATGAGCAGACTTTGACTTCACTTGGTGTCAAGTTTTTGCACTACACAAGGTCTAAAAACATTACCATCATGTTAATCTTGATGTTATTACCTTGCACACCAATTTTTAGAAGTTAAGAAGGGGTGTAGCCTATGCAAAACAGTTGTGCAAGGAGGGGAGGTTCAAAAACTGCCAATTTATGTTTTGATTTTTTGTGGACGAAATGTGATTGAGAATGAGAATCCAAATGGTTAATAAGAAGGTTTACAAGAAGAAGAAGAATAACGCCGGCCTTCGGGGGCCGGCGTGAATAAAGTGTCTGTTCGTTCCACTTACTAAGACCAAGAAGGTTTACACCACATCTTGTAGCAGTCAAACTAAAGTTAAAAAAATATAAAGATCTCTAAGTTTTATGTGGAAAAAAAGAAGAAAAATTGGTACCTTGCCCAATAAAGTGTGATAATGTATGAAAATGCTTGACTTAGGTTAATGTGCTATTTTTCACTAAAGACAATAAATGCTTTTTTGACAATATGAAAGAAAATAATATTACTTGCTATTATTGAAAATCTCACATTCAATAGAGTGTTCTAGTAAAAGTTTTTGGAGTTGCCCAAAGTGCCCGCTCTCCCCGTTTCAAATTCAAAACCCTACAACCTTTCCATTGAATGTGAGATTTAGGGAAAAAATTGTACTCACACATAGCTTTTAGTAATGTCCATCTAAATTAGAAATTTCAATGAGGAATGTTTTGAATTGACACCATAGGAACCTGCCTACACCTTCAAGAGTCCCTCGAGGGGACTTTTGGGCCTTAAGGGGTTAACTTACTTGGACCTCTAAAATCTTTTTTGATTTTTTTTTTGGCACCCATGAGTTGCTATATTGGCAACTTGCGGCGCTCCAGTCAAGTGAGAGAAGATTTTACAATCGGGTTTTTACTTACAACGTCATGTCAACCACTACAATCTTTATCAGCCGTACGGTCTCCACATATGCTACACATGGTGCAAATTTGTGCGGTAACGAAAGGAGAACGAGTGTAAGACGAAGCCCGCTATAAACCCCAGACGAGCAGTGCACCAGGCCTCAAGCTCCGGAGGGCGGGGAAGGTAGGGACAAAATCGGCCCTTATTTTTCTATTGGAGGAGGGCCCTATTTGATCAAAGGGGGGGGGCTTCCAAGGATAACCTACAGCCGCAGGCTTCATATTTGGCAAAAAAAATTTTGAGAAAAAGCCTTTAGAGCCCCGAAAGTGAGAAGGCGAGAAAAAAGTACCAAACCTAGGTTGAGGCTTGGTGCACTGCTTGTCCGGTGGTAAATAAAGGGATCTGTGGAAGACCATTCTCATGGCAATACGCCAATCATGGATTGAATTTTGTTTGAGAGGCCTCTGACACATAATCAAAATGCTAAAGAAATAATGGAACAATAACATACTGCTGAAAGACCTATCTTTATCTAATCTAACTATAAATAAAAACCCCATTATAATACCCCAAATGAAGAATTTGAAGAAAATAATAAAACAAAAATAAAAATTAAAGAGGTACACAAACTGAAACTAATCCTTCTAAGTGGAGATATTGAGGGTAATCTTGGACCAATGCCCAATCTATTTATCACATCACACAACAATGCATAAAAGACAAGTGACATTTGTACAAAGTACAAGGAAAAAGCCTTCTTATTAGAACCTGCACCCCTTGAAAGTATGTGGAGCTTAAGAGCCAAAAAACTTGCACAACTAAACCAACAACTATTTTTGAAAATGTTACATGAATTTTTTTGCCTTTAACATCATAGCACTAAGCCAAATCACGTTACCAAATGACACGCGTCTCATTAACAAATCTAAATTTAAAAGATACCACTCTACACACTCAAAGGTTAGTAAAAAGTACATTAAATGTATCAAAACAATTATTCTGCCACTTTAACCTCTAAAGGACCAAGTACCCCTTGGATAATCGTTTGAAAACATATTTAGTTCACAAAAAATAAAAGCGTGAAAACAATTTTTAAACCTCCACTCCTTGTACACTTGTTTTGAAAATGCGACACCCCTTCTCTACCTCTAAAAATTGGTGTGTAGGGAACTAACATCATGCTAAACACAATGGTAAGAGATTTAGACCTTGTGTAGTGTAAAAATTTGATACCAAGCAAAGTCAAAGTCTGTTGATCTACTCAACAGAAGAAAATGAGCCAATTTCTTGACTTCATCCGCTATTATCTTTCAATCCCTGCAGTCAAAGTTTATGAAATTTTGTGAATATGTTGATTAATAAGTCTTAATTGAGAAACTATAAATATAAGGTTATGTTTATATCCTTACTGATTGCACTAGAATCAACAATTTTGAAGTGTTTTTGGTGTCAAATTGTCACGGACCTTTAGGGGTTAAGTGCCAAGATACATGCCCAAATTCTTGCAGCACACACTTCAACCCAATAACTCCAAAATAAGAATACATTTGTGCAAACAACAATATACACCCTAATATAATCACCGCACCTTTCCACCCACCTAACTTGCTTCTAGCATACTACCCCTCCACCACCACCACCACCTAACTTTTAAAACTCCACAACTTACTCAACAATTGCTGTACTAAACCACAAACACCGACAATGCACTAATTCTAATACCATCAAAAGCATATGTATCCCTAAATTACTTTGACAAATTTACACCAAAAACATTTAAAAATTGATGGTTTTAGTGCAATGAGTAAGGAAGGAAAAAACTTCTAATACTAGTTTTAACCGTATGATCTCAATAAACATTTGTTAAGTTATATACTCACGGAATTTTATAAACGTTGACCGCACAGATTGAAAGATTATAGTGTTTGAAGTAGAGAAAAGGGTTCATTGTCTTCCCAATGTTTAGTGGATCAACAGACTTTGACTTCACTACATATCCAATTTTTGCACTATACAAGGTCTAATTTCATTACCATCATGTTAAGCATGATATTAGTTCCTTGTACAACAATTTTTAGAGGTAAAAAATGGGTGTTGCATATTCAATTTTTTTTGCAAGGAGTGGAGGTTCAAAAATTGTCAAATTGCGTTAAATTTTTTTGTGAACTCAATATGTTTTAGAATGAGAACCCAGAAAGGATGGAAAATCAAGGGACTCTTGGTGATTAAGGGGTTAAATTATTATATCTATTTTTGAATAGGTAAAATATCTTATCCAAAGTAGTAAAACCATAATATGATATGTGTTTTGGAAGAGGTAAAATAATGTAGAATCAATGGACATGTAGTATATCTCTTAATGAAATACGATAGCAAAAAGAGGCAAATCTAACATATACTTTTTTTCGTTTCACTTCATCTTCACCTAATGTGGCATATGCTTGCTCTCAGATTCATCAAATTCAATAACAGTTGAAAATGTCCAATTGAAGTTTACAGAATTCACATGATTTCCGAGCAGATGAGAACATGTCGCAAGCATAAGATTTAACCCCTAAGAGCCCAAGTGTACGTGGGGCGTACGTTTTGGATTTTGGGCATGTACCTTTGAGTGGAAAAAATACTCCGATTCTTATGAAAATTTTACAATGCATTGTCCTTGATGAAATCTATATGGGAAATTTTTCAAATATGATTTTGGACTTTTGGTTCAAAAGTAATTAGCCTTTGAAGGTCAAAATGGGGAGTCTGGACTATAGGGGCAACCATGTCAACCAATGCAATTTGAGGAGAAAAATAGGGCAGAATTTTGGGACAAAAAGGCGAGAAAAGGAGTCGAGACTTCTATGCACGAAGTCCATGTGGAAAAAGCTTTGAAATTTTTAAAAGAGTTATTAAAATAATTAAAAAATAGCAAACAACCAACCGTAAGCTGGCCCGCCAGCGTTTCGCGCTAGAAGCGGGCCCGCCGAGATTTTTTGAAAAAACATTTTAATTTTAATTTTTTTATCCATGTGCGAGTGCTGTCAACAGCGAGACGAATTGGCCACCTAATTCATGCACTGCCCTTTCCCATAATGCTTTATTTATTCCATCTATTCATGAAAATTATGGATTTTACTAATTTTAGTCGTTTCTTTTTCTAAAATGAGTGAAAAAATAAATTGAAAGTTTCCACCGTTGAGATTCTCAAATGCAACAACTTGTATGAAACAAACAATTTCATATCACTTATGTAGTAATTGTCATCATTTTGTACCCCCTTTCACTAAAGTATATATTTCTACATCTATTACCCCTTGAATTGACCTCAAATTTTGCACACAACTATCTAACAACGTATAAGTCATATTGGTAAAAGATTTTATCACATTTCAATGTAAAAACTAGAAGATATGCCTAGTCAAAGTAGGCTGACCTTGCTAGGCAAGGGGGAAAAAATTCTTTTCATTGCACTTCAAACGCTATAATCTACACATCCGTGCAGTGGATTGCAACCAAATTTGTATTGTAAGTTCATATATATGTCTATTTTAAGATTGTATGGTTAAAAGTATAAAGTTAGACTTTAATGTTAGATTTCGTTGCCACTTCTTGATGATGGCATTTTTGGAGTGTTTCATGAGGGAAAATGCCTTGGGCTTTTAGTGGTTGAAATACGAAAAAATCATATTATATTTACTATTTTTTATTTTCCATCCTTGCAAAGTTTTTTCATCCTTCCACCTCTTGTTATTGTGACACTCATTGAGGAAAAAAGTGATATTATTGAGAGTGATAAGGATTTTAATAAGTGAATTTTGAACAAAGGAAATTAGTTTGTGTGATAATATCAAGGTGTGCTATTATCAAGGATAATATTGTCAATGTTAGATTCTACCTCATACCTATGTCAATGGAGATTTCAAGAAAATATGGAATAAATGGCAACCACAATGAAGCCTATGTCCATGGCACCATCCTAATACCTCACAACACCATATAGCACGCATCAAACATCATTGAAACATAAGTGAAATAAAAGGTAGAAATAAAAGTTAATTTAAATATCCAAATCTAAATTGGACACAAAGAACAAACGCAATGCCACTTCCAGATTACAACACAAATATATCCTCGAAATTTAACTTGAAGTAATGTTAATATACATATGTATCATTGTATGAAGCAAAAAAAGTGAGTCCATGACATTGGCACAATGAAAGAGGTGGTTATGGTATTTATAGTGCTATGAAGGAAATTATTAAAAGACTACATGGACTACAAAACATTGCTAGAGTAGAAATGATGGCCATCCATATAACACTACAAATTTACTACCAAATACCCAAATGAACTTGTACACATCTTCACAAACTGCGTACATGTCACATACGTCTTAAATATAAAAATAAAACACCCAACTCTTCACAACAGCCATCATGATCTCAAACTATCATTGCATCAATGTTATAAATGCTACAAACACACACACAACCTATAAACCTATACAAAGTAAGAGCCCATCTTAATATCATTGGAAATGAGTCTACCCTCGAGAGGGGGAAGTAGTTCCATACTACTAATTTCTTATGTGGGTGGGCATGGTCTTAGTGGTGGAACGAACAGACACTTTATTCACGCCGGCCACCCTTCGGGAACCGGCGTTCTTCTTCTTCTTCATTGGAAATGAACCAACATACCAATTAGCTAAAGAAGGTAGAGAAAAAGAACATAAAGACGCTAAATAAGCATACGAACATGCTCACACCACACCCTACTACTTTCAAAGTGATGAATGGTCATCCGTAGAAGGCACTTTAGATTAGAAAAATACTCTTCCATCACATGTCCCATTTGCAATTATGTTGGACGAGACATCTAGATACATGTACAACTCAAATGTCAACACTTACATTTGCTAATTTTCAAAAGACACAATAAAGTAGTTCGGGAAATTAGGAAAACACTTATATCTTCCAATAAATCCCGTTGCTTTATTCTTATGAAAGCTCACACCATCAATAATAACCCACAAGAAAACTTGGTACCACCTTTGCTACTTCCTTGTACACATTGTGCCACATTTGGAGAGGATTTTCTATGAGTCCAAGGGCTACTATATAACAACCCTCCTCTAGAATACTTAAATCCAAAACTTACCATATAATTTATAGAATTCAAATATATTGTGATGTCAAATTCTCGCTCAGCACAATTGATCAAAAAATAAATATAAACCAAACACTCCTGGATAAAATTAGTGCATGAGGTTGGAAAGTTGACCTTCTAATAGTAATCACGGCCAAGGCCAATGTTGCAGCTCATATTCCCTCCATGAAGTCAATAGAAGACAAATTCAGAACCCAATTACCTCTACTAGAAACACTTTCAAAAACATCAATACCATAGCAATCCAACATGCCATGTCAATCCTCCTTCACAAGCTAAGATTAGAAGATATTCTTCCCCTATTCAAACTACGTGACCCACCTTGGAATTTTAATACACAAAACTTGAATAAATAACACAAAAATAATCATTTCAGCCATCCTCATAAAAACATACTACCCCTACTATTGCTCCACCTCCTCACTCCATACTAATTGTAACAAACAATCCTCCTCAAGCTACCTATTTTTATATAGTGTCTACCCTTGAGAGGGGGAAGTAGTTTCATACTACTAAACCTATGCCTAGTGGGCACTCATTTAGTGGTGGAACAAGAAGACACTCTATTCACAATGGCCTCCTTTAGAGACCGGAGTTTGTTTTCTTTTGGCTCGCTTTGATATGAATTGCCATTATTTTGTATATTCAACGGGCATGGCATATTCCCTTCCCAGACCATGCAGATTTCCGAATCACTCAGATAAGACAAGCCAAGCGTGAACATATGTCCTCCATTTCCTAACAAAAAGCATACACACATGAACACCATACTGTATACAGTGTTGTGAGGTACCAAATTCGGCTTCTATATTGGGTTTGGTGTCTCACACCCATATCGGGTTGAGGTGGAATACTAGTTTGGTTACAAACCAAACCATTTGTTTACCCTTCTTTGACTTTACAAATTTTACCATATTTGTAACTTTTCCGTTCCCAGTGTGTTCCGACATTGTTCTCATGTGTTCCAAATCTTCCCAATTGCGTTCTCAAGCGAGTTCTCAAGTGGGCAGGATCGTTCCCTATGTGAAATACTTATACATATGAGAAAACAAAATTTCACGTCAAGTGTGACCCACCATCCGACGTTGGGGTTCGGAGGGATTTGCCTAAATACCCCGGTCGAGTGTTGCATCAAGCCTTAGGCTTGGGAGAGTGGAGGAGGGTAGGGACAAAACCGACCCCTATTTTTATGTGGGGGAGGGGCTATTTGATCATTATGGGCCTTTCTGAGTAAATTTAGGCCACATGCCCCAAATCTGGCAAAATTTCCCCCAAATAAAGCCTCTAGAGCCCTAAAAGTTAAAAGGATAGAAAAATGAACCCATCCAAGGCTAAGGCTTACTTCAACGCTCGACCGGGGTAAATAGGGAGATCCGTTCGGATGGGGGCTCGGTCTAGTTGCAGGCGCGGACAGGATACCCCCACGCTCGGACTTACCCGAGGTGGGCCCCATCTTAATTGCATGGGTCATTTTTCTGGCCATCTTATTTTGGGGGGTCCAAAGGCTTTTTGGGGATTTTTTTTGGACAAATTTGGGACCTACGGCTGTTGTTTACCCTCCAGGATCCTACCTTGATATAAATAGGTCCCCATCCAAAAACAAAATAGGGGCCGGTTTGGCCCACCACCTTGTGGCCCCAGGTAAGTCCGAGCGTGGGGATATCCTGTCAAATCGCTGGTTTCATGTGCGTTTGCTTAACCCCTAAAGGACCACGACCTAATTCGCTCTAAAACCAGTCCAAAACTGCCACTGTCAAAATGAGACATGAAAATCACATTTTAAAGTGAATTTTGGATTTTCAACCGTAAGATCTTAAAATAGACTTCCATATAAACATGCCATCAAATTTTGGTTGCAATCCACCGCACGGATTGATAGATTTTAGTGTTTAAAGTCAAAACAATGGTTCATTTTCATCCCTGCGTTGAGTAGATCAGCTGACTTTGACTTCATTTTGTATCAAATTTTTGCATTGCACAAGGTCTAAATCTTTTACCATTGTCTTAAGCATGATGTTGTTACCCTACACACCAATTTTTAGAGGTAACAAAGGGGTATAGCATATTCAAAACAAGTGTGCAAGGAGTGGAGGTTCAAAAATTGCCATTTCACGTTTTATTTTTTGGTGAGCTACGTATGTATTCAAATGATAATCCAAACGGCCAATAAGAAGGTTTTTACCATATATTGTAGTTGAAAAAAAAAAAAGTGAAAAATATGAAGATCTCTAGGTTTTATGTAGAAAAGATGAAGTTTTTTTCCCCCGTTGCCCGAAAATGTGTGAAAATGTTTGACTTGGAATAAAATGCCTTTTTACACTAAAGACAAGAATTTTTTTTGAAAATTTCCGGAAAAGGAAATATTCTTTACATGTGTGAAAAATCTCAATGTCAATAGAAACTTTTGTCAAAATTTTTGGAGGTGCCCGAAGTCCCACTTTTGGCTTTAAGTGGTACTAACTTTCAAACCACAAATCCAAAAAAAAATAAAAAAATATCTCCATGAAGCTCTTATCAGATCCTATCTTGAAAAAAAAGTTGAATCAAAAAGGATTTTTTTTCGAATTGTAGGTACATGCCCAAAATCCAAAATGACCCCGGGGGGACGTTTGGTCCTTTAGGGGTTAAAGCTGCGTTCTCCAACCATGATTCAAAGCCCCTCACGCAGACTTCCTTTGCTTGTGTCGAAAAAAAAAAACAAAAAAAACAAAGCCCCTCACGCCCAGATTCCTCAAGTAGAGAAACTGTAGCACAAGTTCTGAAGTTACTTTTTTTTCCCGATCATTCAGTTTGAAGATGATAAATTTACGGAAACATTCCATTCCCAGACCGGACAGATCACGGAATCACTCAAATAGGATAAGCCAGGCTTGAACACAGGTGGTCAAATTTCGTAGCAGAAGGCGCTCTTTAAGGAAAGCCTCAAGCGGCCAAGAAAGCGGGGACTCAGATTCCCTTCCAAGCACCAAAATAGATCAGCGCAGGTAAAAGGATTCCAAGAGCTTGGGGGCACGACTGGTTGGTCCGCGGCGAGGCGGACACCCGCTTCCACGGCGGAGCATGAGCGATGCGCCATGCAAGTCGCACCTGCGGGCCCCTTATTATTATATGTGCGCTCCTCGGTCGATCACCTGATCAGTCTCCAGATCGGACACTGGTACGGTCACCTGATCAGATCAGTCTCTAGATCGGACTCTGGTTGACACATCGCAAGTCTGATCCGTCGAGAGACCAGGCGAGATGGCAGACCAGTCGACGTCCGGTGTGGGGCACAACTCCAAGGGCGACCCCGGGGCGTCGATGCACGGCGTGACGGGGAAGGAGCCGGTGTACGCGTTCTCGGTTCTCAGGAAAGATGGCAAAGAGGATCCGGACGCGAAGAAGTTCTCGGTGCCGGTGGATTCCGAGCACAAGTCCAAGACGCTGCGAATTTACAGCGTCGCGGCGCCGCACATGCGCGCGTTCCATCTGTCGTGGTTCGCCTTCTTCACGTGCTTTCTGTCCACCTTCGCCGCGCCGCCGTTGATTCCTGTGATTCGCGATAACCTGAACCTCAACAAGGAGGACATCGGGCACGCCGCCATCGCCTCAGTCACTGGTGAGTGTGGATTGTCTCAGATGACTGCATTTTTGGAATTGTTGGTTTGCAGAGTAAGTCGTCCTGATGGTGTTGAATTGGGCAATGCAGGGTCGATTCTGTCGCGTTTGTTGATGGGGACGGTTTGTGACCTGATCGGGCCGCGATACGGGTGCGCGTTCCTGGTGATGATCATCTCGCCGGCGGTGTACTCCATGGCGACAGTGAGCGATGCGGCGGGGTTCACGGCGGTGCGGTTCTTCATCGGCTTCTCGCTCGCGACGTTTGTGTCGTGCCAGTACTGGATGAGCTCCATGTTCACCAGCAAGATTGTGGGCACGGCGAATGCGTTTGCGGCCGGGTGGGGAAATTTGGGAGGCGGCGCCACTCAGATGATCATGCCCTTGGTGTTCAATCTCATCAAGGACAGGTACAGTCCCAGTCTAACCTGTCTTTGTGGATCAAGGCTTGTAGCCTTCTTTCAATAGTTTCGAAAAGTCACATACTGATCGGATACGTGAACCGTTGGCTTGAACAGCTTCCACGCCACGCCCTTCACGGCGTGGCGCCTGGCGTTCTTCTTGCCGGGAGTGATGCACACCACCATTGGGCTCATGGTGTTGGCTTTCGGACAAGATCTTCCGGATGGTAACTTTAAGGAGTTGCAGGAGAAGGGAACGAAAACCAAGGACAGTATCGTGAAGGTGAGTTGATTGAATTGCGGACTTCTGGTGTGCACAGCGTAACACCTGTAGTTACTGATTTCTAATACGATTTCTGGCTACAATTTCAGGTTTTCATCAACGCGGTGACGAACTACAGGATGTGGATCTTCCTGATCACCTACGGCTACTGCTTCGGCGTGGAGCTCACAGTCGACAACATCATCGCGGAGTACTTCTACGACCGCTTTGGGCTGAGCCTCGCCAGCGCAGGAATCATCGCGTCCAGCTTCGGCTTCATGAACATCATCTCCCGCCCACTCGGCGGCATTGTCTCCGACCTGGTCGCTCTCCGGTGGGGCATGCGCGGGCGTCTGTGGAACCTCTGGATCATCCAGACGCTGGGCGGCGTCTTCTGCATCGTGTTGGGCAAGACGGGGGCTCTCAGCTCCGCCATCGGTGTCATGATCGTGTTCTCCTTCTTCGTGCAGGCGGCCTGCGGTGCGACCTTCGGCGTCATCCCGTTCGTGTCGCGCCGGTCGCTGGGCGTGGTCTCCGGGTTCACTGGCGCGGGTGGCAACGTGGGCGCGGTGCTTACGCAGACCATCTTCTTCACGCAGGCGAGTTACCATACCGAGGTGGGCATCGTCAACATGGGCTACATGATCATCGCCTGCACCGCGCTCGTGATCCTGGTGTGGTTCCCGCAGTGGGGCGGCATGGTCATCCCAGCCTCGAAGATGTCGGAGGAGGAGTACTACGCATCCGAGTACAGCGAGGGCGAGCGCGACCAGGGCCTTCACGTCGCCAGCTTGAAGTTCGCCGAGAACGCCAAGGCCACCGAGCGCGGCCGCAGCCGCGGCGGCTCCAAGAGCCCGCCTGTCGACGAGAAAGTTCCCGCCGACGACGGCCTCAAGCGCATCAACGAAGCCTAACTTTACCGACTGTAAATCAGATCATCATTAGTCCTGATGTTTTAGCTTCAGACGAGATACTAAACGAGGTATGTTCCTGTGGGCACCATTGTGTAGTAGGACTTGGGTTAGGGTTTCTCAGCCGCCGGTTTGGCTCTCTACCCAGGTTTGAGGTGTATTTTTGTTGACTCTTGTATTTTGATGGTTGTAGATTTCAGGTAGTTGGATGGTTTAGTTGGAAGTACCTTGGTGTGATTAGTGATTTGTGGACTTTATCAGTTTACAATTGAAGCAATTACTGCCCGGCTTTGGATCATTGGGAGCTTGGGCAGTTGTAACACTCTCCCGTGGAATGACGTGATTGGGATGAAAGATTTGCGACTCTGGGCTTATCACCGACTAATTGGCATCTTGTTCATTGATGGCGCATCTTAGCGATGATTTCCTATCGTATGGATGTACCTGTTGAAGGATTGATCAGAACGTGCAAATGAGTTTCTAGAAAGAAGAAATCTCCTTACTAATCTAATTACTTATGCCACTTTCTTCCGAAGGCAAGGATGAATGAATGTTACTACCCATAATTGAAACGTGATACAGAAATCCACCTAAAAATCAATGTTGAATATTCTTGTAATCAAAGAAAGTATCGAAATGAAAACGAAGCCATGTAGTATCACGAAGGAAGAAGTAGTCGAATAATAAGGAGGTAGTACATCCTTTCACTGTTGAGTAGTAAGTGAGACTTTTCCTCGAGCAGCGGAAGACTGACGTGATGCACGTGACCTCGAGCGGTGGTACGAAGCTGGAGGACCTCGACGGGCGAAGACCATTTTTCACGCCATGTTCACGTCCGGGCTTTAGGCGCTCTTGCATGCAGACGATGCGCTGCATCCCATGCTTGTGAAGGGCACTCTGCCGTCCTTGAAACTATGTTTCAATTTTCTTCAGCTTTAACAAAAAGTAGAATGAATTGACTTTCTAAGTTACATCCATCCCTCCCGAGAGTTATAGCCAAATATGGCGCTGGTAAGAACTTTATAGATGTAGAAATTCATTTCTGCAGAGGGTTTAGTGGCCAGGGAGAATTGACCCCCTCGCTTGTCCTTACCCAAGGTGGGCCCAATCTTAATTGCATTGGGTCATTTTTCTGGCCTTCTTGTTTTGGGGGGTCCAGAGGCTATTTTGGAATTTTTTTGACAAGTTTGGGGCCTACGGCTATCTAGAGGTCCCTCTCTTGCTAATACTAGGGCCCCATCCAAAAACAAAATAGGGGCCAGGTTTGGCCCCACCACCTCGTGGCCCCCACGGGTAAGGACGAGCAAGGGGGTCAATTCTCCCTGGCCTGGGTTTAGTACACTAAAGATGGCTTTTAGTGTAGTGGACACTACATACGAACCCATACATTAATTGTAAAGTTTACAATTAGTGTAGTGACAAAACTATACACTAAGGGGCGGTTTACACTACGGACCAAGAACTCGTCCCATGCACCTCTAAAATCTCTGATTGGCTCCATCAACTCGATTGGCCAATCACAAATTTTAGAGGTGCATGGGACAAGTTCTTGGTCCGTAGTGTAAACCGCCCCTAAATATCAATTCGTGTAAATAGTGGAACATTAGGTTTTTCACTTGTGGAAATTAAGTGTATGAAAATTAGGAAATGATTATGTGTACATTTTGAGCATCAAAGTAAAGAAGATTTTGAGTGCATTTTAGAAAAACAACAATATGCAAGAGAAAGATTGGAAAAAATAGAACGTAGATATGGAACAAAAGGAAAATCCCAAAATTTGGATAAAGTAGAAAGTACATATGGAGGGAAAATGAAACTTCAAGTACATGATTTGTATATAAGAACTTAGATTTAGAAGGAAAGTGAGAAAAGAAAGGAGTATTGGAAAAGGAAAAACAAATAAATATACAATAAATACACAATAAATATCCAATAAATATAGAAATATACATTAAATTCTCATTAGATATGCATCAAATGTGCATTAAATATTCAAATACACATAAAATATACTTTAAAAATTCATTAAATACAAATTAAAATTTTATAGAATATTAATTAAATATATAAAATATGTACCATATGTAAAATATGTAAAATATTTAAAATAGTCATAAAAACACGTTAAATAAACATAAAATATTCATAAGACATTCATAATATATACATTAAAAATTCATTATAATTTTACAAAGTATATAAATATACATTAAATATATATTATTTACATAAATGTACAAGAAAATGAAAGTTGCAAGTTTATTACAAGAAAAATAAGAAATATACAATAATTTACCTACGACAAATTTGGTACTTCTATACCTTCAGAATATTGATGGTGTTTTGCTATAATATCTTGAAGGTGTTGAAATAATTGGTTAGTATTCCACGTCCCATCTAAGCCTAAAGCTAAACCACATCTAATCATGGATTTTCTAGCACAAGTCATATTATCGTAATCCACTAAGCGATTAACATCTTCAATGGAATCAGCCTCTAATTGAAGAAAAAAAGCTTCTATCCAGATTAGTAAGTTTGCCGAAAATTCACTATTGCCATGAGGGTTTTTTTACCAAGCATTTTGTTGAATGAGCTCGGATTTTTTTGTCTCCCACCGTTTTCTCCATGCATCCTTGATTTTCGAAATTACAAAAGTATCCGTAGGTTGACAAAGGTGAGTGGCACATGAAGGTAGATATTTTGATATGATTATTTTTTGAGCTAATACGGTCGCTATTGTAGGGGTCATATTGTGGCCTGAACAATTATCTAGGAAAATGTATTTTGTGCGGTTATGTATGTCTAGTTGATATGCCCTAGGTCCTTCAAAATATTGCGGAAAGATAGATTGGTCCATTCATCATTTTGGGCCCGTACAATAACATACTCCGGGAATGGAATCTTCAAAACTACAAATGGAGCAGTTACAATTATCATTACTAAAGATTATCATAGGGGTTTTTGAATTTGCTCTACAGCCTCCCAAGATTCTCACAACCATGGTTATTGCCTCTCTCCCAACAACAACATCCATGTATTTTACCATGATATCTCCACAGAAGCCTAAAGTTCTACCTTTATCCATATCAATGGTAAAATGTGTTTCATCTATGTTTTCAATTAGATTCTCATTGAAAACCCCCGATTGAAACCCTCATTGCAATAGTCCCAAATGATAAGCCGTATGGATTTCAATTTGGATTTCTTTGTCTCAACTACAAGTTAAATGGCCGCGTTGTGATAGTAAAACTATATTGTTAATGTTCATAACATGACATATCCATGTGTGGTTGATTTTTTCGGTTAAAAGCCTATTACCTTTAGGGTCCCTAGATTGAGCGGAATAGAGTGAATCAGGGGATAGAAGCATGGAGAGTGCTAATTCAATGAGGAGAGTGGGAGAATATTTTACCCCTAAATTTTTGTACACCTCAAATGATTGGAGTAGTCTTGGGTGGAGACATTGGACCCACTCAGATGTCTTCGGACCTTGTCCGCTCTTTGCCTTGCTAAGCACTTGTTTTTGCTTGTTAAAATTACTTCGCGTAAATGACATGGCCGTAGTTGGATAGGGTGTTACTTGAGGTAATAATGTTTCTTGAGTGCCCACAAGCGTTGAGCTCAAACAATGTTGGTGGAACGTCGTGCTATGAAGTGTTCTGAAAACGTGGCCACAGTCCTTGCAAACAATCCTCGATTGCCATAGAAGCTCTCGTCTTCCACTATCCAAGCCACTATGTTCTGGCGGGTCTGGATGGTGGAGACCGGCTGCAATGAGCGCGGACGACGTTTGTTTGGGACGAGCCCCATCCATGCACCAATGAAAGTTGGTATTAGCATCCCGGATTTCTACAAGGCCATGTAACTGAGGATGATATTTGTTCATCCTTGAAATGCGTACCTGTGTGGACGAGGCTGATTGGCTGGGTGGGTCTCGTCGAGTAGGTTGAAATGGGTGACTCAATGGGCTGGCTGGGGTCTCGACATGGCTGACTGCCGCTATAGTTTGAATGACGAGTGTGACTGCAGGTTTTTTATTGGATCTCCTCACGAGTGGCGCTTACTGACGAGTGCATTATTGGATACCGTAGATGTCAGACTCTTGGGTACTATAGTTGCTTGGCTCATTGGAGCTGGTGTGACAAGTGGGCGTTGGCTGACTCGAGTTGGTCACCAGAATAACCCATATGGATTGGTGGAAGTTGCCACATCCCCAATACGCACGGAGTATAAGCCCCCCTCCTCCCCCTCCGATCAAGAGAACGTAAGCGTAAAAAAAACTAACGTAAGCAGGCCTCCAAAAAAAACCCCGCACAAGTTGGCCCTAAAAAAAACCTGCATAAGCTGGTACAGGAAAGTATGCTGCTCCAGGAATGTATGCTTCACAACTCACTCGAACTAAAAATTTCAAGGAATGCATGAGGTGGGAATGGGAAGATAAGGGGATGTGGTTGAGGATGAGACGGGGAGAATAAATGCATGGCGGCCAGTAGGCAGTTGATTGGGGGCAAACACTATTTATCAACTTGTTAACAAATTTTTGTGCTATACTAGGATAGGTGGATGATTGAGGAATAATATTCACGAAAATGGCGGCTAACACCAATTGCCAATTTTGTTAACAAATAGTGTACTAGGGTAACTACACTATTTGTACCATTACACTAAATGCCATCTTTAGTGTAGTGGAGTGAAAGCACACTAAGACGTATCACTTTTGACGTTATAATGTCACATTTGAGGAACTAATTTAGTTTAAGTGCACATTAATGAGGAGGATTACATACATTGATTTGGCGTAATGATTCACATTACTAATGTATCCTAGGTTCAAAGGGCAATTTGTTGTTTGTAATTAGTATTTTGTTTTATTCACTAAAAAACAGGGAATATAATTTTTTTTAAAAAAGAGTACAAACACTTTGGTTGGTTGGTGGAGGAAGCTAACAAGATTCTACTATGTGACTCTAGTTTTTTTTTCTAATTTAAGTTTAAGTTTGTTTCTTCTAATTTTAGTTTCTTCTAATTTAAGTTGAAACATATATTGTAGAATAGATTACCCTAAGGTAGGACAAACCCAAGACTACCAACTTCCCACTAACTTACTATCTCGTCCACAACTTCACAAAATTATGCCAACTAATTGTAGACTACCACTCTCTTGCCCACGTGAAGCTTAGGCGTGCCATCTCTTAGAGCATCCGCACTGCTCAAGACAATGCGGAATGCGCCAAAATATGCGGGGCTAGGCGGGATGCGACCAAGGCGATGCTTTTCAAATATCTCCTACACTACAACCAAGCCTAAACCATACAAGCTAAAATTTTGGGGAACATGTCACTAGCTCGCCAAATTAGCTCACTAAATTAGGTCAACAATACAACCAATAGAATCTAGAGTGTTGACCGGAATTATTGGAGTGTGCACCAATACCATGCGCCCAGGGCGAATTGATCGCTTCGTTGGTACTTACCCGAGGTGGGCCCCCTCTTAATTGCATGGGTAATTTTTCTGGCCCTCTTCTTTTGGGGGGTCCAGAGGTTTTTTTTGGATTTTTGGACAAATTTGGAGCCTACGGCTATTGTTTATCCTAAAAGACCCTCTCATGCTATAAATAGGTCCCCATCCAAAAACAAAATAGAGGCATGGTTTGGCCCCACCACCTCGTGGCCCCCTCGGGTAAGTACCAACGAGGGGGTCAAATCGCCATGGGCAACACCATGCCAACTTGGTTTGAAATGTCCTTCAGCTGGCGTCAGGCCATCCATTGGCCTGAAGAAACAATATCCAGTGGAAGGTACACCATTCCAAATTCACTAAAAACCCCTTTGGCATGGGCGGTGCGGATGCTTTTAGCCACAAAAACACCCAATGCCTATCCCATGGCAGTGTTTTTTTGTAGAGAGGTGTCGGTGCCTTTATTGATTCCTAGCTCAATGCATATAAGCACCTGCACCCGCACCTGACGAACTGGGCTGGCGGCCTAGCCAGGTTGGTAGTGTGAGATGTGGCCAACGAAAGCTGCCGACCTTTATTGCCAGATGGAACTTGCAACATCCCCCCGCACCAGGGTCCAAAAGCCCTCGCTCAGCCACACACGGATTGCCGCCTGAGCCTCCCTTGATCTTTGGAAGAAAACAACAATTTAAAATACACCTTAACAGGGCACGACAAAAAATGTAATTTGGTTGTGGTGTGTGTAGTTTCTCCGAGGCCTGACGCCGTCGTCCCACTCCCCCAAGTGCTCTTGCGGACCTCAAAGTGGAAGTCACCTCGTTAGTGGCCTAGCCACCCCATTGGCCGGGCATCTCACTCATGGAAATGCAACCTACATTTCACCCTTGGATCCTAGGAACAATATAGAATACATTGGTTTGAAAAATATAGAATATTATGATGTTAAGTCAGTTGGTTGTTTAGTTTTTTTGTTTAGTTTTTTGACACAAGTAAAGAGAAACTTTACTGCAAAGGAAAGGGGAAGAACAAACCGAAGGACCAGGCGGATCACGCCAGGAATCAGTTGGTTGTTTTGGATAGTTTGACCATAGTGCAACGAAATAAATAAACAGAAATGTCCTTCAAAAGGGCAGCATTATCGGCACAATGGGTCTGACAATATTCAGGGGAAAAAGCAACCCTTATTAACTTAGTCCAATTCCTACTGCTCGGTACGGGTTCCATTCTAAGTTCAGGAGCTGGGTGGACGAGAGGCCGAGATGGAATCTATCGCCTTGTTTTGTTTTTAGGACTGACCCTAGGACTAACCCCCCCACTGACTGTTAGTGTTGGCTCCGGTGCCTAACCGGCCTCGCCGGACCTGGCGGTGTCTGCCCGGTCCTCCTTTTGTTCCCCAGTTTCTTGCAGTAAAGGCCCTCTTTACTTGTGTCAAAAAAAAAAAAAAAAAAAGTTCAGGAGCTGGAATTAGGTCAGGTTGTGTGTTTGTTTTGGCACAAAAAACGTCAGGCTGTGTTTGTGAGATGCCCTAAGACGACAGCCACAAATGGGACGCACTGGGGACCATCGCTTTTGGGGACTGCGGCACACCGGCACTAGATGCGCAGTGCACCGCATCTACAGGCCAAGGAATCGTCACACAAATCACTTACCTGCTTACTCTTTCAACAATTTTGGAAGTAAGTTAGGTGGAGCCCTTGCTCCCCATCATCTGCTGTGAGGTTCTTTCCCCAACAGCCGCAGCTTTTTCTCTGCTTGACGTTGTGGGTTTGCCGTTTTCTTTCTCCTTTCAAGTTTGTACTAGTGCATGGATTCAGTCACTTAGAGGTTGCAACATTGAGCTTGTGGTGATGAGCTGCTGGTGGCTATCCCTTTGAATAATCTTGTTGTTGAAGCTCTTCTAAGAAGGTGGTTTGATATGAAAGTTTCCCTTTCCATAATATGTTTCTAAATCGACATTTGTGGGGTCCACATCATTTTCCCACCCACATTATTTATTACGTCCACACTGTATCATCCGGTAAATTGTTTATTATGCTGCATTTTCATAAATCATTTCAAAACTACACAATCAAAATTTAGATTATCGGAACTTGCCTAAAATGGTAAGAGTCCCCTTAGATTGGAATTTTCTATCGGGGTTGATCCTTAACCCTTTAAGGCCAGACCTGCTCCAAATACACCTAGGATCTACCCTATTTGGGATATCCCGGCCTCAAAGGGTTAAAGGACCATTGCATTCTAGAGGAATCTCTATTTCATTGATTAAAAATTACCAAGATAAACCTTTTGAGACTCTGTCTGTAGGATCTTCTTCTAACCTGAGATGGTGTAATAATTTTTTTGTGAAACAATGATCTCTTCCGTAGGGGTCACAAATTGTGTCCCACCATCACACTCATTCAGTCGCCCTGCTGCGGTGCGCCGCAGAACCACCGCTGGACAAGTACACTCTTGTACCTACCTTGTACTTGTCAAAGTCCCTGACATTGACCAAAGCCCCCACTTCAAGCATCTCTGCCTGGTTTCTCTGAACTTACCACCTCATTCGATTCCATTTACTAAACAAATCTACAGAATATCTCTGAAATGCCACCACTATTTTGTAAAGTTCATACAAGGAAAAACCTCAATGGTATCAAATGGAATGAGCTGTAGCCCCCCTTGGATTGTGTCGAAAAAAAAGAAAAAGAGCTGCAGCCCCGGCTGCAACACATCTTATTAGCACTACACACCTGAAATAGTAAAGTAATATGGGAATTTGTGATATGAAACTGAGGTGAGTATTTTACTTTAATAAAGTTTCACCTACTACAATAGACCCAGAAAGGAGAGGACATACTATTCCAGCAGAGGCCTAAAGAGAGAATGATTCCTAAGGAATGGGGGCAGAACTGGTTGGTCCGCGGCGAGGCGGACGCCAGTGAATCCACGGTGCAGCGCGAGCGATCCGCGTTCATCGCAGCGCCACTCGCCGCACGCTCCATGCGCTCATAAGACCTCGCTGGGCCCCCTCTTACTTCGGCACTTTCCCAGATTCCACTCTGGTCTGCGGTCCCCACTTGACAGGTCACCTGCAGGAGCACCTGAAGTTCGTATCCCTGCAGCTCCCGCTTCAGCTTAGCTTCAGCTCAGTGAACTGAGCTCTGAGCTTGAGTAGGTCACGATGGCGGACCAGTCGACTTCGGGAGTGGGTGACAAGAATGCCAAGGGTGATCCCGGGTCGTCGATGCACGGGGTCACGGGGAAGGAGCGCATGTATGCGTTCTCCATGCTGCAGGGGAAGGCGGGCAAGGAGGATCCGGACGCGAAGAAGTTCGCGCTGCCGGTGGATTCCGAGCACAAGGCGACCACCATGAGAATTCACAGCTTCGCGGCGCCGCACATGCGCACGTTCCATCTCTCGTGGTTCTCGTTTTTCACCTGCTTCCTGTCCACCTTCGCTGCGCCGCCGCTGATTCCTGTGATTCGCGATAATCTGAACCTCAACAAGGAGGACATCGGACACGCTGCTATCGCTTCCGTCACGGGTGAGTCTTGTCATCTCAGACGTAGACTGTATTTGTTATCTATCGGTCAAGGATTTGGAATTTGGGCTAGTATCATTTGACTGATGGTGTGGAATTGGGCAATGCAGGGTCGATTCTGTCGCGTTTGTTGATGGGGACGGTTTGTGACCTGATCGGGCCGCGATACGGGTGCGCGTTCCTGGTGATGATCATCTCGCCGGCGGTGTACGCCATGGCGTCGGTGAGCGATGCATCGGGGTTCACGGCGGTGCGGTTCTTCATCGGCTTCTCGCTCGCGACGTTTGTGTCGTGCCAGTACTGGATGAGCTCCATGTTCAACAGCAAGATTGTGGGCACGGCCAACGGAATCGCAGCCGGGTGGGGAAACCTGGGAGGCGGTGCAACGCAGCTGATCATGCCGCTCGTGTACCAGTTGATCAAGGACAGGTAAATTTTGGCGTAATTTGAACTTCGTCAAATCAAGTTGTCTCTGCCAAACCTACTTTGCTCGACATTGTTGTTTTGATTATAGCTTATTTATTTCCTTCAAGATAACAAGTCTGATTGTGGTTGTTGTCGGGTCACGTTCTGATCGGATACATGGAATGTGAATCTCTTGAGCAGCTTCAAATCCACGAGTTACACGGCGTGGCGCCTGTCGTTCTTCTTGCCGGGAGTGATGCACACCACCATTGGGCTCATGGTGTTGTTCTTCGGACAAGATCTTCCGGATGGCAATTTTGCGGAGCTCCAAGAGCAAGGATCGAAGGCGAGAGATAATTTCAAGAAGGTGGGTCACAGTTGCTTCTTTACTGCACACAGCAATGTGGACCTTCACCAATTTATCCTGCTTTGTCGAACATACCTGACGATTGACTCTAATAATTTGCGCAGGTTTTCGTTAACGCGGTGACGAACTACAGGACGTGGATCTTCCTGATCACCTACGGCTACTGCTTCGGGGTGGAGCTCACAGTCGACAACATCATCGCGGAGTACTTCTATGACCGCTTCGGTCTGAGCCTCGCCACCGCGGGCATCATCGCCTCCAGCTTCGGCTTCATGAACATTGTCTCCCGGCCTCTGGGCGG
Organism: Bryoerythrophyllum caledonicum; assembly: GCA_963971425.1. Taxonomy (NCBI): domain Eukaryota; kingdom Viridiplantae; phylum Streptophyta; class Bryopsida; order Pottiales; family Pottiaceae; genus Bryoerythrophyllum; species Bryoerythrophyllum caledonicum. The sequence goes on along the minus strand of OZ020525.1, from coordinate 2,925,648 downwards.
CATCGTGTCCGACATCATAGCGTTGCGGTTCGGCATGCGCGGGCGTCTGTGGAACCTCTGGGTCATCCAGACGCTGGGCGGCGTCTTCTGCATCGTGTTAGGCAAGACCGCCGCGCTCGGCCCCGCCATTGGCGTCATGATCGTCTTCTCCTTCTTCGTGCAGGCAGCCTGCGGCGCGACCTTCGGCGTCATCCCGTTCGTGTCACGCAGGTCACTCGGTGTGATATCCGGATTCACAGGCGCGGGTGGGAACCTCGGCGCGGTGATCACCCAGACCATCTTCTTCACGCAAGCGACGTACCACACCGAGGTGGGCATCGTCAACATGGGCTACATGATCATCGCCTGCACCGCGCTCGTGCTCCTGGTGTGGTTCCCGCAGTGGGGCGGCATAATCTTCCCGGCCTCGAAGATGTCGGAGGAGGAGTACTACGCGTCCGAGTACAGCGAGGGCGAGCAAGACCAGGGCTTGCACGCCGCCAGCTTGAAATTCGCGGCGAATTCTAAGGGCGAGCGTGCCTTCAGCAAACGACCCCAGAGCCCGGACGCCAAACCTGATGGCCTCAACGGCATCAAGGAAGGCGTTGAAGCTTAAGTAACCATACATTTTCGGGGCGCTTTTTTTCGCCGTCCCGACATTCATTGGCGCTTCGTGCAGTTGTAAGAAAAAAATCAACCGGAAACAAGGCTTGCAGACGTGAGGATCGTGTGCTTCAAATCATGCAACTCATGGTGAATTCCTGCAGTGACTGTGGTTACTCTTCTCCAGCATTGTTGTGAGAGCGGAAAAGTACTTCATTGTTTCAGAAGGAGGAAGTATTTTTTTGTCCAGGGTCCCATCTTGCTAGATGAGCGGATTATTGCCTCGCTTCTCGCAAATAAAAAAACATTCATGCGCGGTCTACACCCATTTAATACATCCATGTACAGTTATATGAACTTTGTGCGCAGGAGTTGACTTGTATGAATGAGAAACATCTACACACTTCATGGTATTGTTGCAATGAAGTTACTTTGGTAGATTCTTGTATCTTCAAAGGCAGATTAGCAAGTCCTCTCAGCGTGAAAATGTAGTGTGTTTTTAACCCAATATTTATGGCAAGCATAGAACGGCCAAAGCAAAGAAATTCTAGTGTGCGCCGTCTTGCATATTAGGTTGCTTCTCATGAAACGACAGAATTCAATTAACAGGCATATAAACCCATATCTCAATCCGCTCTAGCTTCCACCAACCAGTGAAAATAATATTATACTATCTATTCGTATCCTGCAGTGTCATAAGATGTTCCCCTCACATCTCATCTCTGAATAAGAGGGAGCTCAATGTATCTGTTTGTTTTCATGCCAGCCTTTCCACAAGAATTAGTCCACAACGACTACACCCCAGTCTAACGCAATAAAACTGAAGACTTGATGAATTGCCTTGAATGAAATCAAGTTTAGTTCTCATGTGTGCCAAAGGAATGAAGACTGGTAGGTTCAAGTTAGGGCACAAGAGACGACGGCGAGATGGATTTGAGGGCAAATTCGAGGAGCTGCGACGCGGAGACTGGTGAGCGTACAAGTTGCAGCTTTCTCCCCTTCATGCGTCGGTCGGACGCTGCCATCCACAAATGCTTCACGGAATTTCCTCCACTTTCTTTTCTTCAGTTGTCATGGACCAGGATCCCTTATTTTCAGGTGTGTGTGAAGCACTTTGTCAACTTGAGCATGGACAGTATCGGTGGTGGAGAATGGAGTGAAGGCTTCTCACTCTGGAGAAACGGCTTCTCCGGGTCCACCACTGTCCGCTCGAAGATCCAGACAGCGGCAACTTCTATCGCAGGTCAAATTTCCCCGGAATCGTGAATCTTGTAAGGAAATCGAATGGCTAGAGTTGCACGAATTCGAGGTCATTGCTTCGATTATTCTAGTGCAAGTTCTTTAACTTATCCTATAAAATCTATATTCTTTTGGAACAAATCAAGAGTGTTGCAAGAGTCAACCCTTTAGTAAGCTCACGCACATGTGCGGATGAGCCTGCGTTGGGCCCCACTAAACAAAAAGGTAAATTTGGATAAAATATTAAATATGTAAATTCGTTCCCACCTGTAAACACATTGGGAACTCTTTGGGAACATGGGGAATGCATTGGGAATGGGGGAATGCCAGGGAACACATTTGGGAACACAGTGGGGAACTTTGGGGAACAACCTGGAAACTCATCGGGAACGAAATGGGAACGTTGTGGTAATAATATGGTCTGCAAGGTAAATTAGAAGAGGGTAACCAAATAGTTTGGTTAGGAACCACATTGGATTTTACCGTGAAACTGGTGTGGGCATGAGGAGCCCGACCTGGACTTTTAGGGACCATATCAGGGAGATGAAGCCCCATACGGTCGTCATGTGCGTTTGCTTAGCGACTGGGGACTTTTCTGCAATCTGAAGATTTGCTTCGGTTTTTTTTCCCTGTGAGTTGATTCTAACGGAATACAACATATAAACCCTTACCAAACTGAAATAAATTGATGATCTAAATTTTGGGGAATATTTGCACAACATGAAACGGTTGATGGAACAGATTGTAATGTTGGAAGTCAACTCATATTGGTTGTGAAAATTGTGGATTTTGGAGGGTTGAGCAATGGATTCCCACATGTAGAGTGGTTGTGTGTGGCCATTTGTCTATTCTTCCAATGAAAGATGTCGTTTTATCCCGGTTGTCTGATGTGGATTTGTGATTCAGGGTAGATTCAAATTTAACTTTGCTACTTGTCTCAGTTTTAATGGTATCTCATATCTGATATACTCTCGCAGACTCAGAGGCATATGTAGTCAGGGCACAAGGCACAAAATATAATTGAACGGTTTTGGAAAGAACTCAATTTCATACCCTTGAGTAAAGTTTACAATCCTCTGGAAGATCCAAGTTCACAGTTGAATAGAGCTCGTGTCGCCTCATTTTCACTTACGAAAGCACAAGGACCCTGTTCACAGATTGAATAAGTCTGTCATTGATGTGGAGAACGTAGAAAATACATGTCAAAAACTTGATGTATACATGCATGTTGATTATCTCTTGTACGTAGATGCAGATTATGATACGCGCGGATAAACATCCGAAGTTTGTAGAACAAGTACCTTATTCTCTACATAATTGAAAGGTCCCAAAATCATTAAGTATAGCGACCTTTATTCCCTTCTCGAAATAAGTTTTATTGCTATTGAAAAAAATCAGGAAGAGCTTCAGATTTCTCGCTCATCACCTGTCCTTATACTTCAATGCAAGAACTTTACTTCCGAAGCATGTCTACCATCAGCTAAATTCAGAACATAATTCATGCTTCTTGATCCACTAACTTCTGCATAGAAGCAAAGCTCTACCTTTCTATAGCAAAAACAATTCAATTCCTGACTAAAGTACTTCACATGAAAAAACTAGGTTTCAAAAAGCTAGAAATCGGATGAGTTGTTGGAAAGGGTGTAGGAACACCTCAGTACTTACCCATTTGGAGAGATAGATTTCACCTTTAGGCATTGACTCATCAATGTTCCGTCGGCCGCTCAAAACCTCCAAACAAAGAATACCAAAGCTGTAGACGTCCACTTTCTCTCTCAGTTGGCCCAGATAAGCATGCTCCGGTGCCAAATATCCCCTGCATTGTACATAAAATGTCGCCTCCATCAAAATCCAAGACGAGGTAACATGGTCCAAAACCATAGAAAAGAACCTACTTTATGGTCTAGCAAGACTAGCAAGACGTTTCTGGCTTTCATGTCTCGATGGATGATCTTGGAGTGAGCCAATGAATGCAAGTAGTGCAAACCACGGACAACTCCCAAACAAATGCTGTGCCATAGCGCCCAACTCAGGGAAGTCTTGTGTTCGCCACCTGAGAAGTATTGGAGAGTTCCAAGCAGTGAGACACTATCCAAATGAGGAAATGAAATTCTGCATACTAGATGCATGTAAGCAGTGTACAGATGTTCCTAGGTTCGGAAATATGATGAACTTACGAAGAAGAACTTGGTCAATGTCGTAGTTGTTCACATACTCGTATACCAGCTCCAACCTCTGGTGTACGCGGAGACAACACCCTTTCAGATTCACAAGGTTTCTGTGCTTCATTCCAGTAATCAACACAACTTCGTTTAGGAAGTCATCCATCCTCTGAGTGTTCTTCACATACAGCTGCTTCACAGCCACCATGCTTTGATTTGGCAGGGTATCCTGCAAGACCAAGGGAGCATATCCAAGCCATTGTTGAGTGACTTTCATAAAACTTTTACTACATTCGTCAAGCTGAGAGATGTAAGAATTATTGAGTGACTCTTATAAAACTTTTACTACATTCTTCAAGCTCATATATATATGAAGGCAAAATATATAACATGTCTCTTTTCCTGTGAAGCCAAATTAGACCGTTACATTCTCGGCCTGACATTCACCACTCAATGTTCTGGCCATTACCTTGTACACGGCTTCATAGCCTCCTTCATCCAATTTCGTATTCGGATGGAAATCCCGTGTGGCAGCTCTAAGCTCATTGTACGAGTATGTCGTGGGTTTCACATCGAACACTTCATACTCTGTACTTGACCATATTTTTTCCACATTTAGTTGAATATCTGTTACTCAATTTGCATACTACAATACACAAAGATATCAACACAAAAGTACGTGCACTTGTGACATTTAAATAGAAGTATCGTTTTGTAAGAAGTGTAATGAGAGATGCAGAAAAAAATCCATCTTAACACATTGGAACCCACATTCACCAATAAAAAAACTAAGTGCCCTAATCTCAAACTAACTGAGCACTCTAAACTAACTGGGTACTCACTTGGTGGAGGTATGGGAGGCGCTGAGGACACTGCTAGAGCCGGCTGGGCTTTAACTTAGAGTTTCTGGAGCTGTTGGTCGTCGGTCTCGCTGGCGAGGTTTGGAAGCATCCCCTAACCACAGCATTAGACCGGGATGAATAATGGGATCCGGTACTTGGCAATTGATCCGGCCATCACATGGGTCCTTTCCAACAAAGTCCGGCCAGGATTTATTTCTGTGAAGTTTTTTACCTTCGTACATGTCAATGAGAAGCAACGTTGTTACTTTCTTCAAACAAATGCCCTCCATTCGTGGCTTGAGGGATTTGATCTTCATGAAGAAAAACAGTAAAGAAACAGCTTTTCATCAAGCACAGCTCAATGTACATTTTGTATACAATCGGATTGGGCTGGAAGTTATGGGGGCAAGTTAAATGGGACGGAGGTGGAGACATTTCTTCTGAAATCCCCACCAGGCTTGCGCCCGAATTCATTCCATGATAAAAAAATATCGTATGTGGTAAGAGAGCTGTCGATATGCAATGCTTGTATTTCAACTACAGTTTAACGCTTGGGTACACTTTTCACAAAGCAAAGGTCTAGATTTAAGGTTGGTAAATTTCACAAGCACCTAGTACGCAAGAGATCTCTCTCACATGAATGCAAAGTCTTGCTAGATCAAAAGCTTACTTACAAAAGGTTGAGGATAATGACATGCTCTGTCATCTGGCTCTCATTTCACTAAGCTCAAGCACCTCCTCGACCGTGATCACGACATCCCCGTCACGACGAAATGATCCGCGTTTGGCTGCACGAGGAGGATATGAACGCACCGGATTCGTCTGTTTCTGACGTGACCGTCGTGAGTCCAAGCAAATGCAATGAGTCAAGCTGCCGCTCCTTCTTTCCAGATTTCAGCACCATCACCTCCGACTCCGTAACATTGATGAGTCAATGCCTTGTACACGGCTCCATAACCTCCTTCACCCAATTTCGTATCCGAATGAAAGTCCCGTGTGGCAGCTCTTAGCTCATTGTACGAGTATATCGCGAGCTTCACATCGATCTCTTCAAACTCTGTGCACGACCATTTGCATCAGAAGGACACAATCTCTCTTGGACATTGACCTGGCATCTTCATTCTGAGTCCAGGGAAGAAACACGTGGATAATCGAAGTTACAGGTGCTGCTGGGCCTACTTTTGCTAAGTCGAAGGAGGAGATACCGTTTGTATCTTCGGGGTCTGTAGAGTAGCGCAGCGACAACAACAACGATAGTGACAAACACCGATGTCTTTGAAACTGCTGCCTGTGAAACCAGACCAATCAATATGCACTTGCAGCAGCTGCTATCTCGATAACTTTCTTGTTACTTAAAACACCTGTGGAATATATTATCTTTGTCAGGAGTGGAAAGAATGACTTATAATTTAGCATTAGTGATAATAAGCCGAGGTGAAAATGCTCCATGGCTATTGTACATTGGACCTCCACCTTGATCATTGCAGTACTGTTCACAGAAGCATCTAGTGGCATCATCAGCTTTTTTTGAGCAGTAAGGATTGCCTTGCAGCCTGTGAAACCTGACCAATTAGTAAGTACTGCTCAGTCAGTCGGGGGAAAAAAAGTTCTAGATCTCAATCCTCCAAAATAATTGTATTAAACTGGCACGTCGGACCTCTGTACGTCCTGGTGACTTTTCTTCTGCAATCAAATTCGTTTTTTTGGTTTGCTTCAAAAAAAAAAACAAAAAAAAACAAAATAATTGTATTTAAAGCAGTGGCGAACGGGGAATTCACCTGGAACTTGTTGCAATGTCGACAAGGCTTCCCTCGTAATGGACATCGGAAATGTCGTTGTTTAATCATTGACAGAACCGTGTTATCTAGGTACCTATTAACGGAATGAATGAATGTACAGTAAATCAAAATGAATGTACAATGCAATTGTGAACTAATCCTTTCTGGGAATTGTAGTTTAGACGAGAATAACTGGAAAAGTGCATGGTAGGAGGCAAGAACTCATCGGGTAGGAAGTGCTTACAATTCCTCGAGAGATATCAGATTATCTGAGCTGTTCCAGTTGGTGACAGATGATTGCCAGACAAATCAAGCACAGAGAGACTACTGTTGACGACGCTTGCGTTGATGGATGAGGCGAATGGGAAATTCTACGTCGGTGAAGTTGTTCTAGTCCAGTTTTCTGCAGCAATCAGGCTTTATCAGCGAAGATTGGGATGAAGATGAGGAACAACAAGATGACGTAATGAGCTCAAACGTTAGAAACGAACGACACTTACAAGGAGCGTAGGCGGTTGAACTTTGTGAAATCCGGCAGAGCGCCACTGAGTTTATTCCCAGATAAATCCCTGTCATCGCCGATCTCTTAATTGAACCATCCATGGATTGCACTAGAAAGACTAAGGGTGAGCTACAGATAAAAAAATATGCAGCGATCGGAAAAACAAGAGGGTCTTACAGGAATTCTAGCTCCGTCATACTGCCGCTGAACTGGTTCCTGGCAAGCTTGAGTGTCTCAAGATAAACCCACTTGCCGATCTGGGGAACGAATTCCCCAACGAAATGGTTGCCACTCAGATCTCTGGAAAAAAACAATTCAACTCAGGTTAGTATTAGTCTGAACCGCCTTTTAAATTGTCGAAGTAGAGGTCATGTCGTACCTTGAATCTTAACCTCCTTGAACTGGTTATAGAGCTAATAAGGTCTGATATAAATGACTCAAAATGGGAAATAATTTGTTTTTTTTTTTGAAACAAAACAAACCAGGTTTGATTGCAGAAAAGTCACAAGTACAGACCGGAGTGCCAGTTCCGGCGACACCAAAGGACTCAGGACTCCGAACTAGCATGAAACTCTTTGACCCAGACGATGTGGTTGCCTTGAACGCTACATAACAACTCATGACAGCCCCAAGTGGAGTCGAAAAGGTTGGCTGCCTTGTTTCTGCTAGCTTCGGTGTTGGCAGTGAGAACTCTTCCCCAGGCAAATGGGAAATAATTTGAAACTTACGATATCTCTGCAAATAACTCTAATTATGCCATGTTGCACTATATTTGTATTTACTGATTTTACACATCAATAAGGGTACAGAGTAGCGGCATGTCTGGAAGAGTTCCGTTGAACCCATTGTCGTGGAGATCCCTGCAACAATAACACCGTTGTTCAGATAATAGGACCAAGATACAGGCAGGGGAGAATGTTTTTCAGGCTAGAGAGGAAGCTTACAAAATGTGCAGATATGGCTCTTGGATTGCCAGAGGCAGAGGTCCAGTTCGGTTTGGATTTTCAGGAACTTTCAAATACGAGAAGAAATGATTTTTTTTAAAAACAGTACGTTTGACCTCCAAATAGCAACAAAAATAGGGATTTGACAACCGATCAAGGCAAGTCCCCCTAGACCGACAAGTTAAGGAATGTGCATATATGGAGAGAGGAGATAATTATTCTATTATTTTTCAGTGATAGCCAATAGAATTACAATTCCAACCCAAGTGGTTTCATATTTTTTTGATGAAAATTGAATTAGTTATGAATTTTCAAATTGTGCAGCCATGTTTAGTGGGTGGCCCATAGTACGTACCCCCATAACCAACGACCAAAAGTAAGGGTCTTGACTAATAGCAAATCTCCGTTTGGAGGTGAGTTGGTGGTAATGGGATGGAAGAGGGTTGGATATTCCCCAATTTTATAGGCTTTGGCTATGGGTTTTGTTGGTTTTGGGGAGTCTTACCTTACATGCTTATGCTCAACTATCAATGTGATTGCCGTTGGTCATGTTTCTGACATTACCCTAAAGCCTACTAAAATAATTAATGAAGTCATCATTTCCATTTCTAACTATTTCCATCTCAATCTATACTACTGAAACCACATGCCCGCAAATTTTCATAAAATTTGATTCCTTGGATTGAAAGATTATAAAATTTGAAGTGAAGGAAAAAATAACTTCTTCCATAGGTTCAAAAGGATCATATGACTTTGATTTCACTTGGTGTTGATGTTTTGTATTACAAAAAATTTAGTTTTTTTACCAATATAATGAATGTGATAGTAGTTCCTTGTAGACCAAATATTAGAGGTATTGGAGAAGTGCAACATAATAGTATACATGAAGCAATAAAGAGAGATTCAAAAGCCACCAATCCACATTTTGAATTTTAATTTATTCATTTTTGTATGAATAAAAAATCCAAACAGTCAATGTTAAGGTCCATGCTTCTTCTTGAACAAACAAAGCTCAATGAGAGAAAAATTGAAGATATTTGGATTTAATCAAGATATGAAATTTGCTTCGTGCACCTTGCCTAAAAAATGTGAAAAAACTTTGACTTGTCTTGGAAGAAAAGTTTTTCGATAATATGGATGGTTATTTTTTGACAATCTCAAACAAAATGATGTTACTTACTTGTATTAAAAAATCTCATATTGAATAGAGCATTTTCGTTAAAGTTTTTAAAGTAGTAAAAAAATTAGTAAAGCCCTCCTCCGGGCTTTTAGTCTTAGAGGGTTTGGTGATCATTAAATCCATGTTAAAACAAGTTTTAATTGTTTTCAAAAATAAAGAAGGAAAAGTCGTGTTGTATTATGAATCTTAGCTTCATGTTTTTTTTAAAGCTCATTATAATTTATCTAGAGATTTTGAGCTATACTTTGGAGCAATTTCTAACTGTTTTAAAATTTTCAAAGTGAGTATTGTAGTGTTAAATTTTGTAATCCTTTAATTAACTCCAAGCTACATAAAAAGGTTGGTTCGGGAAAAGGTCTTTTCATTTAGCGTTTATAGTATAATTAATGGTCACTTGTAGATCACAAAGAAGATAATTCCTTAATACACAAAGTATTCTTCCAAATAAATCCAAAGCTATACTATATGTTATCTAGATCTCACTCTTATCATATCCCATCATCATAATGGTTATGGTGTAATTCAATTTGATAGTATTAAGGGGCATCACCCTTAGGCAATTATAGCCTCGTCAAATAGACAGTGCTTTGGTCCAATAGACAAGATCCAACATTGTTATGCTTTCCATTTTCTTTAATTTATAATATATATGTGAATCACAATCTATACAAAGCATTCACATAAAGATATCTACTTATCTCAAGCAATATCCGTTCCTCTCTTCTGCTACATCTTCATCATCCAATTCCAAATTCCTATTTCATATTTTAATAATAATAATACCATGGATTTACATATATATTTCTTTTTCACATCATTCTCTCTTAATTGTAATTACCGTTTATGGACTTACAAGAAGAAACAAAATTAAATTATTACAACGACAAGAATTGATACTTAGATGAGGGAGATCAATCCTCAAAGAATCTCTCATCAATCATACACTAGCCCAATTTCTTAATTTTATATCCATTCCTTCAAATAGATTTCAAATAAATTATTTAGGCCTACTAATCTATAGAATCCAAGTGATTTCTATTTCACAATTACACAATGATGTCACTTAACTAAGACTCCTCTCTCTAGGATCATCTTAACACTCTTCAAGGCCATGTTCCCGAGTCCCCACCATGCCTTCCAATGATGCATCTAAAAATGCCATCATTCTAATTTAATTTTATAATTCAAATTATTCTACCTTGCACAGTACATAATTCGCTAACAGGGAAAATGCATTGCTTAGTTCACTTGTTATACAACTGACTCAACTACAATTTAATTCCCAAAAATAACTCTCACTCCCATCTGTGACACTTTACTTTAACATGTGTTGTGCTCCAGCTAACAATGTCGATTTGACAGTTTCTCTTCTATTCACTCCACATTCATGTGCCACCATGGTTTCCCATCACATCTTCAGTCAACTTGACTTGAATCACCTTCATTGTACTTCCCTCACCTTTACTTAGTCTAATTGACAGTACTTCTCTCAGTTGATATCGTTCCTTAACTCAGCATTTTGATAATGGATATTATTTTTATTACTATTCTTGCAAAGCACAATTCATCAGACTTGATTTGAACATCAACCAAACTTGCAACAATTCTATGTACATTAGAACTATTACTCAAGCATACTACCTTTGACTCACACACTCAGAATATAAAAATGCAATGTTGTGTGGTGCTCTTCTTTCACAGCCTTTACTTATCCTTGGTTGGGAGGTCTAGTTGACACCGCTTCAAATCTTGATCTCAAAAGTCACAGCCGCCATGTAACAAAATCAAAACTACCTAAGTCTTAACCGTTTGTGTAACTAAACATCCTTTCCAATCTCCTAGCCGCCATAGGTTACTTTATTAGTTTATTTCTAAAACAACTTAACTTGAACTCCTATTTACACTGTCAATTTGAAAAAAGGTTTACTTAAAAAAGTTTAGTGTTCACAAGTACAGCCAGCTCCTTTAACAAGAGCATACGATACAACAACAATTTCATTAAAATTTGCGGCTTGGGTTTCGAACAAATATTTGCTCTTCACAACAACAATCTGCTATTATCCATCAAGCCAAATTGTCACCCCACATGACATCCCCTCCACATAACATCCATATCCCACCAGGCTTTCCACTACACTAAATATCACTTTTAGTGTAGTATCACGAATAGTGTAATTACCTTTGTACACTATTCGTGAATAAGTTTACAAATAGTATTAGCCACCAATATCATCAATGATACCCCCAATAAACCCCCCAATCAACCATCTACCCGGCCACCATGCCTTAATTAACCACCTACCCTCATTTTCAACCCCTTACTTTTTCAACCACTTACTTTTTATAACTCATACTTTTTCAACCCCTTACTTCTTCTAACCCTAAAATTTTCAAATACTTACTTTTTCTAACCCTTGCTTTTTCAAATACTTACTTTTTCAACTCCTTACTTTTTGAAATCCTTACTTTTTCAACACCTTCTAGTCTTAAATCCTTACTTTTTCAAATCCTTACTTTTTCAATCCCTTACTTTTTCAATCCCTTACTTTTGTACCCCTTCCTTTTTGTAACCTTTACTTTTCCTAACCCTTAGTTTTTCAATCCCTTACTTTTTCAACCCTTACTTTTTCAAATCCTTATTTTTTTCAAATATTTTGTTTTTCAACTGTCTTCTATCTCAAATGTTTTCTTTCTTAATCTTTTACTACTGTAGTCCTTTATTTTTTAAGCACTTTTCAAAAAGAATACTTTTGACAAAGTTTACGTTTTCAATGTGGTCATATTTCAAAAGCTCCATTTTTCAATCATATACTTCTAAAATGTTTCGTGTTTCTATTGTTTATTTTTTGAAATGAACATTTTTTAAATGTCTCCTTTTCAAATGTATATTTATTCAAATGTTCATTTCTTCAATTGTTTCCATTTTCAAAATTTTCCAATCTTCTATTTTCATATGTTTCCTATTTTTGCAATTCCACTTTTCTTCCATATCTAGGTTCTTCTCTCAATCTTTTATTTTCCAAATCAATTTTTGGTGTTCATTCCATTCTAAATTCTATTTTAATCAAATGTTGTTTTTTTTTCTAAATGTACTTATTTCTTTGTCCCTTCTTATACTCAAAATGTACACATAATCTTCTTCTATCTTGATACACTAAATGTGCACAAGTGAAAAAATTTGTATTGCAGTCTTAAGTGGAATTCACAAATAGTGTAGTAGTTGACATTTACTGTAATGATTTGTCACTACACTAATTGCCCAGTTCACAATTAGTGTACAAGTTTGCTTTTAGCATACACTACACTAAAAGTGATATTTAGTGTACTACAGCCACCTGAAATAGTAGCCTCTATATATAGCAGGCAAAACAAACAAGGCTGTAGTAAGGGGAGCTAAGTGTACATAGAACTATGAGAACATGAGCTAACTATGATACAAAATTAATGTGAAAGTAAACTCACACTAAACCTGAGTCCAATACTAAAAAAGGTAATCAGTGTAGTTCTCGTGGTGAATCATTCCTAATTTAGTGAGTGCTTTCCAACAGTTCCTTCCAACGTTGGCATGCAGATACCCAGGTGATGCTAGTACGATACCTAGGAGATACCCGGTATATACCCGCCCGGTTAATCAGACAGAAATGGAGGGACTCACCTGATAATAGAGTTCAGAAACATCAACTCATGCAAGTTTCTATTGCTATCAGAGAGTATGCACAACGAGAGTCCTCCATCAGTTGACGTCTCGACGATACTGGTGTGCTACCACGATGATACCCGCACGAAGCCCAGGTCATACCCTTCCGTACTACGGTGCAAAACCCGCCGTACTTCCTTAATTTGTCTAGGCTTTTGTGCGATTTTGCAACAGTGGTCGGTAGAGGTCACGTATGGCAATCCTCCAGCTATGCGTTGCTATCCCTCGTTGTCGCATCTTTTGCACCTCGTGAGCTGCCTCTCCCCCTTTCCTCGCTGCATTTTTAATACTAACCGCAAAATTATCTAGATGGGAGACCTTGAGATACTTCTAGTACCGTTTCTTCCAGTAGTTTTCCTCACAATTTGGGTGAATTCCGCTGGGAGAGCGTCTCTAGAGAGTGGTAGAAGACATTATTTTATGGTCTGATGTTTGAATACATGCAGCTGGTTTTGCAAGTGTTTGGACATTTTTGCTTCTTGTCGGTAGAGGTCGAGGCTGTTTGATCAGGTAGGAGTTCGATCTGATGGTTTGAGGATTCATTTTCCGAGCTAGGTGTGATTGTGGCTTGATGGCGCTTGTGTACTTCTCAGGGTGTGTGCTGGAGTGTAACTACTTTTTGCTGAGAGCGATTCTTCGTGCAGGAAATTGAACTGTAGGACTTCGCCATGGCCGAGGCACAGGCTAATGACGTCCACTCTGGAGGTATGTCGGTGACCAGCCAAAGTCTTTCATTTGAGGTTGCATATTTTATTGCATGGAGGTTGGCAGTTTAGCGGGTACTCTCTGAAGGTTCAAATCAGTGTTGGAAATTGGCCTTCGTATAAGTTTTACACCAGGATTTCTGTTCTGGTTTTAGGGGCGAAGGTGAAAGGCACAGCATGGCAACGCTTCAGCAAGAGGGCCTTCCGGATGAAGATGTTGATATGGTGGACGCTGGGGGGAGTAGGGCTTGGCGTCATCATAGGAGCTGCTCTGTATGGAGCACACATTTCAAACGTGGCCATCACTCTCATTGGTAAGCATAACCTGTACACCTTTGTATCTAGATCCAGCCTAGCGCTAGCAAACTGCTGATCGAACATGCGAGTGTTACACTTCTTCTTCTTCTACTACGCCTTCCTAGTACATTGTGCAAGGATTCTTTTTCAGAGCCATGTTTCTTTTGGTGCAGGTTACCCGGGAGAGTTGCTGATACGAGCACTCCAGGAACTGGTGTTACCTCTCATGGTATTCGCTCTGATGAGCGGTGTTTTCAATCTACGGCATTCTGGCAGCGGGTGAGTTATGTGACACCTGCACAACCATTTGTATCACAGTTGAGTTGATTGCAGGAAAACAGAATCTAAGTGTACCGTACTACGCACAGTGCTGGAGTGTATCAGGAAGTTGAAGCAATTTACCTTTGATGTGCACTGTTCTTGTTAAAAGTGGGGTTGCTGTTTCTACAGAACTGGACGCATCATTCGGTGGTCCTTGTTATACTACTTGCTGTCCATGATACTGGCGGTAATTCTGGGCATCGCCCTCGTCTATGCCATTAGGCCTGGACGAGACAAACCCTTTGCTGGAAACAGCTTCGCCAGCTGCAACGCGAATGTCACCACAACGTACGTTCAATTTCCTCACACCTGGTTGTAATGGAGGTATTCACCATTTTATTGTCAGTTTCTGCTAACTTCAGCAGGTTAGGAAGCCCATGAATTTGTCTTGAACCTCGAACTCTCATAGATTACCTGCCAAGGCAGTGAATTGATCTCACCTTTTTTTGGTTCGTAAGTGGGACTCAGAATGCGGATAAGTCAGCAGTGGATTCCTTGCTGAATATTGGACGTAACATCATCCCCACCAACATTGTGAGCGCTGCTGCCGCTTCCAACTTCCTGGGAGTGATCACATTCGCCATTGTGTTTGCAGCTGCCCTCCTCAGATTTGGTATGATAATCCTACTATACTTCGAGCATTCACAACGTTATGCATGTAAAAGTGATTTGCAGGAGGCAGCACTGGTAGCAAAACCCATCGCTCCTCACTCAAAGTGTCACTCTTCACTCGCTGAGAATATGCGAAAAGGTCACTTTTTCTTATTTTGTGTGTCGCTTTCCACTCACCCTCTCCACAAATACTTAAACAGTGGTTGGGAAACGGCGGGTTTGCTACCAGTGTAGTACAATATACATTTGAGTGGAACCACTTTGTAGCATTTACTGCTGAGATTCATTGGAAATAAATGCCACGAAAGACTCAGTAATCTTGGAGATGGCGGGTGTGAGTTGAAGGTCGTGACTTTGTAATTTGCAGGGGAACGGGCAGAGCCTCTCATTGCTATCCTTGAGATCTGCAACGACGTCTTCATGAAAATCGTAAGCTGTGGTCAAGTTATAATATTCTTTGCTGGAGGTATTTGTGAATACTCTCTTCAGGTGCAGGTGAGAAGCTGATCCATATTTTGGCCCTGTAACGTCTCCAGATTTATGCGGTGATTGCGTGCACCCCGATTGGGGTGGCGTCGTTGCTGGCAAGCACCATCCTGAAGTCATGCAGCATCATCAGCCTGCTGAAAGCGCTGGCTCTCTACGTGGCCACCGTGCTGAGCGGCTTTGTCATCCACTCAACAGTTCTTCTCCCCCTCACTTTGCTCGTTCTGTCTCAAAAGAACCCCTTGAAGGTCATCAAGTAAGTCAAAATTCTACACCTAACAAGGGTATTCCAGGTGCTGGTTTCCATCAAAAGCCCTTGTGATGGTTGCTAGATGATCTTCAAGGAATGATCAGGGACTCCTTGATGGAAACCAGCTGCTAGTTAGAGAGTTGAGAATACCCATCATACTCCCTTGGAAGGCGTTATCTGACCCTCTTTTCCATTTCACTTGGACATCTCAGGGCATTTCTTCCGGCGCTTGCAGTGGGGGTGGGAACATCTTCCAGTGCAGCCACTATGCCAGTCACCATGAAATGTGGGGAGGACATGGGGTGCGCCCCCAGCATTGTGCGCTTTGTAGTGCCCATGGGCACCAACGTCAACCGTGACGGAGCGGCTCTTTATGAAGCCGTCTCGGTCATCTTCATCGTCCAGGTGAGACCATCAGTGACTAGAGTGAGCCTGTGAAGATACCGAGAGCTTTGCCCTCTTTTCTCTGTTTTTATTAATCATTATTAGATCGGCCTCGAACAGCTCAAGGAGAAAAAGATTCGTGACCTGTCCTTGACCTACTTCTAACTTGAGTTTAGAGACCACCAATCTCTTTAAGGATTCCAGTTGAGAGACCATTAAGTTCTTCCATATCTATTCAGAGTAAACAATACTAGTATAATAAATTTAAAAATAAGTGTCTTGGTGAAAGTTTGGGTGACTTACCAAGTAACTATGTGGTAACCTCTTCATGTTGATAAGCAAACTGAATCTCTGATGTTGGTAACTTGTTGTTTGGTAGGCACATGGATTGTCGCTCACGGCCGGCAATGTTGTCGTCGTAGCCTTGACTGCAACATTGGCTGCTATTGGATCAGCCTCGATCCCCAACTCCGCGCTCGTCTCTATGATCACTGTTCTACAGGTTAGCCTCACATATTTTGTTTTTAGAGTTCAGAACCCAAACAACAAAGAAGCACTCACTTTGGCGACAAACCATGTTTTTCTGTGGATGACCTCACTTTCTTTGCACTGCAGGCACTTTCATTGCAAGAGTATATCCCTGATGTAGCAGTTTTGTACTCAGTGGATTGGCTATTGGGCATGGTTCGCACTGCCACCAACATCTGGGGTGATGCTTGTGCTTGTGTGGTGGTAGACACATGGGCTCGTCGACATGCCAGAAAGCACAACACATTGCCAATCAAGGTGAGTAGCAAACATCTTTCTGCCTTCAGCAATTGCAAAGTAGGTGAGTGAGTTTGGTCAAAAAATAGTGACGTTCTTCTCTACATTTTTAGTCAAAAATCAACAACTAATGTGGCACGATTTCCTCTCTACAGAATCCTGATCCTCCCACTTCGACAGAGATGGCCATGGATTCAAGCATGAAAGATGACATCCACGCCAGCCAATTGTAAATTGATGCATGCCATGCGGTAAGCGCTATCTATGTCCTGGTGGTCAACAGAGCTGGTCCAAAACAGTAGTGTCTGTTAGGTTTTCATGAAAATTTGGTGTTAGTCAAGTGTGATCTCTGTTAGCTTCTGTAGAGTGTACTCTGAACAAACAGTATTGTAACTTGGAGGTCGCCCTCCTCGCTCATCTCTTCTATAAAACGCCAAACGTTCCGTTTACAAGTGTTGTATCATTCACAAATTGGGCAAATACAAAGCATGGCCTTGCCTTAAAAACTATCTACCTACTTGCTACGCATCTTATCCAAAGCACCGCGTCCTATGAGCAAGTCCGATCCTGTTGCCAAATGCAGTGCATCATGTCCTGTGTTTCAATCAAATCAGAGATGTCCACATTCCAAAACGGTGTGATGTGCATCTCATCCTGTTGTTGAGAGGTGGTTTACCTGGACCAGTGTGGCTTGCAAGGCTAGGAGCTGCTGCTGCGTCTCTCTCCTGCCAGGATCCGGCTCATCCACTCCTGCTCCGGGACAGATCCAGCCCACTCTGGTCGAAAATCGAGCGTGATCCCGCGCATCGCCTCCCGGATCGTCTCGCACTGCTCCACAGGCAGAGGCGCCGACCTGCGAGCTGGAACAAACCTCCTCCAAGTAGCAAGAAATCATCGGTGCAACATCTAGAGAAAGATCTACTCCTATTCCTTGCATCAACTCAAGCGGAGTAGCTCGAAAATCTTCTTCTTCTCCTGCAAGGCGCATGAGCTGAGAGGCTGAAAGACCTGTCACAGAGTCTATGGGATTGTGAACTGTTCCAACGTTGCCTCCGGAAAGAATGGGAAAATAGGAGGCGCAGGACCTCGCGACCAGCCAGCCTCGAAATCGAGGACTGGCTGGGAGAAGATCTGGCTGGGAGATCGACGGCCATCGATGGCTGCCAGAAGATGATCCTGTCCCTTGGTCAATAGGCCAATTAGCCACCTACGCCCAAAGGGCACTTAGGGTTGATGAATCAATTGTTTAATGGTCTCCTACCTTAATATGGGTTCACTCATTTCCTTGGGGTATATTGCGTATATCTTAGTGTTTGAATAAAAGGGCGAGGATCATCTCAAATGAGATTGACGGCAATGATTGGCCACAGCCAGTCCTTGATTTCGAGGCTGGCCAGTGACGAGGGGCGCAGGAGGCACAGTGAGCTTCCATGTTGCTCGGCTAAGGACCTCTGGAGTCTTGTCAAGAGAATTTGAAGTATCTTCACCATCACAGCTGCCGCCACCACCGTCACCATCCAATGGCAAACCATCATCATCAAACCGAACCCCACCTCAATAACCTTCATGCAACCTAAAGAGCTTTTGCACCTCATTGGTGTGCAAAGTCACAAGAAACCCTCCCAAGCTACTAGAGGCATCATTAAAAAATGATTGAACTGGAACAGTCAATGAATCATACTCACTAGAGACAATCACACGAACATGAATAGCATGGTTAAAATTTAAATACCCTTGCCGCTCAATGAAGACATTTCTAGGTGTAGGCATCAAGAACGTGCTAGTCTGGCAGTTGGAGATTCTTGGAGTACTATACCAAAGAACATACCGATGGGGCTGCTGTGGCTGCGAAGTGCCAATCAAAATGACAGCATTGTATGTGGTCGGATGCCACTATAAAACCACACCAAAATGGCGCCTGACGTTCCGTATTTGTGGATGCAACGATGAACGATGTGCATCTTGAACAAGCCAATCTCCGTTCGAAAGGTGCAAACGAGGAGGAGGAGGCACCAACGGCGATAACTCATTAAGCTTCCGAGGGAATTGGAGACCTATCAGATAAACTCTACCGACCTCAACTGGATAGATAGAGCCTACCAGATTTGTCATGCTAACAATGAGAGATCCAGAGTTGTCAGGATGCTCGACGTCCATGAAGTCTGGTCGTCCGGACGAAGGACGTCCTCGGCCCCATGAGGACGTCCGGTGACATAACAACTTTTGGTCGGTTTACCCGGGGGTAAATAGCCACCCGCTATCCCGGCCAATCGCCCGCAAACGGCGTTGGGCGTCCACCGTTGGAGGTGACCACGCTGCGGACGGCCATATCGTACGTATGGGCAATTGCACGGCCGTCCGCCGCGGCGAACGGCCCTCTCCTGACCGTGCGGCAAACTGTTCGGCAACTGCCTTTTCGCCGTCCGCCCCGCCGACTGCTCCCCCGACCTCGTCCGCTAGTAGAATGACATCCTCCCGTCTCCCAACGGTCATAATCACCGTGAGTATAAAGAAAATAGCACATGGAGCCTCACTTCACGTCCGCACAGCGGTTGGCCCTCATCTGTCCGCGCGGCTGACTGCATGGCCGTCCGCACGGCGGTCAGTCTTTTCCATTTGAGCGCCCCCTTGCACTAGTACAAAATTGAGAAAAAAAAACCGCACTCGATTTGGAGTTGTGGTTCATTTGACCACGCTGTGAGAACGGTCAGCATTGTTCCTAAATCGGGTCGTCCCGAGTTTTTTGGCCATAACTCCCTCATTTTTGGGAGTTTTTGAACGTGTAATATATCGTTGAAAGCGTCTTAAAAACGCGCTTTCAATGGTATAAAGCGCGCAGCGGACGCCCAAGGGCCGACTACACAGCGGTCGGCCTGGCGGTCGGCGGTTCGGACGCCCGAGGGCCGACCGAACGGCGGTCGGCTTTGCAGTCCACGGAGCGAACGCTCAAGGACCAAACGATGTGCGGATGGCGAGGAGGATGGCAGGGGGGACGCCCAAATGGCAAAAACCGATTGCCAAGCGGATGGCGAGTGGCCAACCGCCGTACGGATGGCCTGGCGGTCGGCCATTCCAATATGCTTGTAGTTAGTAAAGGAAGAAAATTAATCAATATTTCTTATGTAGTCTATTTTAAGTAGAACCACTGTTCACATGTTCTATTTTTCATATGTTTCCAAGTGCATAGGATATTTGTAATGGAATATCCAATTATACTTGCATAAAATCTTCTAGACATTCCTCTGATTAATAATGCATATGGCTCTTTCTCCTTATTTAAACTGCACGTTCAATGTCAAACTACCCGAAAAAGAAAAGTTCTAAACCACTTTTGTGTTGCCAAAGAGTAAGGAGAAGTGGAGGAGAGGGGAGGGAGTTGCTGAAATTTGAGGCTTGGTGGCGTGGTGGCCGTCCGCAAAGCTGTAAGGGCGGACGACATGGCGGACGACCACCAAGTGCTGACCGACTGATCTGAAGTCGATTGATCAAGGATGTTCGATCGGCATCAGGTGGAGCAAGACCGTTCGATTAGGCGGGCGCAGTTGAGTGCGCCCGCAATTGAACGGCCACGGATGGATGAGAGCGATCAGACAGCTACGATTGATGGTGCCCATCCCGCAACGGTCCGATCGAGCATTATGGCCAAGTCCGTCCGCCATCGGACAACCTGAGCGATCTCAAGTGAGGTTGGGCAAAGTCCAAGACATGATACTGACTTAGATGAAAATTAATTGTACATAGGCACGTTGTTATGTAGTCTATGTGGATAATGTCTTGGTGCATGAACACTATTCTGTAAATTCCGAAGGTCGTTTTTTAAGATCTTCTAGTGGATGTTTATTTCTACATTATGGCCATGTCAATGTAAACAAAGAATACACATTGTACGTTACCCGTTTTTAAATAAACTTGATTGATTATTTTTTGTATAAGTGGATGTATGGAATGAGAAAATTTTACACATTCCAACGTCTCCAACATTACATTTGAAAGGAGTAATTATTTTTGCAAGGATGTATATAGTGAATTTGGAACTTGGAGAAAGGTGCAAGTGTTTAACGATACTTTCCAAAATCATAATGTCGATAATCTTCTACAAACAATGTGATTACCTTAGTAATGTCTTAAAATATTTCCAAACTCTACACCATTTTGGGGTGGCAATGTTTGTGTTTCAGATAGAATTGGAAGTTGGGGGTTTGAACCAAGGTTGAACTTTCTAAACACACTTGGAATCAAAAAAAGGAGTGCAGAAGTTAAAAGATGAAGTATTGGATCAATAGAATCGGACTTCCTCGTTCATATGAAAATCCATATTTCTAATACACAATGCTCTTGAGATTATATCGCCAATTTCGGAATGGTATGGCATCTGAGAATCCGACAAATAACCAACGACTTCTAAATGGATGAAGTATTCCATTGGAAGAGTTCATTCGCATTTAATGCATCCATTAGTTATCCAATGGACTTTTGTCATACCATCTTGGAATGAGAATGTCAAAAAGAAGAGCGTAAAAGCCCTCAAAAGCACTTATTATTGAGATCTCAAAATTTAGAAATACACTACAAGGTCAAGCTCATAAGCTTAAATCATTGGATGTGGACCACTTTTTA
Source organism: Bryoerythrophyllum caledonicum (assembly GCA_963971425.1). Taxonomy (NCBI): domain Eukaryota; kingdom Viridiplantae; phylum Streptophyta; class Bryopsida; order Pottiales; family Pottiaceae; genus Bryoerythrophyllum; species Bryoerythrophyllum caledonicum. Next base: position 2,904,286 of record OZ020525.1, on the reverse strand, counting down.
TTTTTAGAATGTCACGATAGAATTATGGAATAGCCCAATAGTGCCGCATTTTTAATAAAAGGTACGGGTATAGTCCTAGTGACAAAAGGTAATGGCTAGATCTTCCATAGTTAGATATGGCAATGGCATGTATTCGGAAATTTACATATTAAGCGAGATATATTTGGAAAATTAATCACCATCAAAATTTGTATATATCCATGCATGAATTTCATATCAATAAACATGTTACATGGAATATCACTCTTGCACCTATCATGCTACTACTATTGATTGAAATTGATTATGCGTTCAAGGAAAAAACAATGATTATTTAGAATAATTGTTTTTATTGTTTTCGTCAGAAAGACCACACTACTAGTTATCGTTGGAAACACTATTGGCAAAAAATTTGTAACAAGAATCTGAACTCATCTTACTCTTGAGCCATATAAGTTTAACCCCTGCGGACCTAAGTGCACTTTATGGGGTTTATTATTTACCTTGACTGCGATCATCTTTCAATTCAAGTGGTTAAATTTCACGAAATTTTGACCACATCATCTCATATAAGTTGGAAATTTTTTTTCCTATCGTTTCATTTTCAATAAGTTTCTTTTTGCAAGCTAAACCCCTAAAATTCTTTGAGTATATCTCATCAAAAACGTACGTTTACTTTGTGCAAAAAGAAATGAGGGGAAAAAAGCTTGAAGCTCTACTCTAACCGTGACATCCTCAACAATTCATTTAGAATAACATGCTTTCAAAATTTCATGAAAGTTGACGGTACGGATTGAGAGATTGTACAATACCCTACCAAAAGTTCTGGCGCCACCCCATTTTCCCATACAAACACCCTGTTTTCGAATGCTCATTCCTCTTTCGAAAAAATTCGTAAAAATGCCAGATTTGCGCCATTGCAAAGAGAAAGTTAAGGGCTATCTTCTATATTTAGCATTTGTTATCTTATCTTGGGTGTGTGGCGAGTTATACAGGTTGAAAATAAGGGAAAAATGCGCCCAGTGCGAAGCGCCCAGTGCGAAGTTGAGGTATAAAAGCCACCCCTCACCCTTCTAGCCATTAGGAATTCAAATTCAACCATCTCGATGGTTGTGAGTCCCAGAACTCGTGCCCGCATCATTGGTATGAAGGAGGGCGGCGCTTCTACGGAGGAAGTCGTCAGGAGGGTCGGAACATCTCCGCGAACTGTTCAAAGGCTGTTCAAGCATTTCCAACAGACAGGTGCCACACTGTCGCCGTTGCCCCGTTCTGGAAGGCCTCCAAAGCTTTCCGATCGAGAAAGACGTAGCATGATGCGCTTTGTTCGCTCAGACCGGCGGATACCACTTGCAGACATCCCACTGAGTGTCAACATTGACGTGTCGACTTCCACAGTCCGTCGAGAGCTCCACAAGGCAGGCCTCAGCTCTTGTGTTGCAGCCAAGAAGCCATGGCTGAAGGATAGCCACAGGAAGCTCCGCCTTGAGTTTGCTCGCCATCACCTCAACTGGACAGTGGCTCAATGGAAAAAGGTCATCTGGACAGACGAGTCTTGCTTCGAGATTGGCAAGCCCTCTCGCCAAGCCCGTGTCTGGAGATCTCCTGGCGAGCGGTACGCCTCCCAGTGTCTTGTCCCAACCTTCAAGAGTGGCCGCGCGTCTATCATGGTGTGGGGGGCATTTGCCGGTGGGTTGAAGTCAAGCCTTGTCGTCATGCCAAAAGGCAGTCGCACGGCGGCGGACTTCGTCGAGGTCGTCTACAAGGGAGAATTGATCCACTTTTGGCCCAAGGTCTCTGAAGCCATCCTCATGGAAGACGGAGCTCCAGTCCATCGGTCAAAGGCGCCTGAGAAATGGCGGACAGAGCATGGCATGGAGAAGCTTGCTTGGCCGCCAAACTCGCCTGATCTCAACCCGATTGAGAATGTATGGAGGGTCCTGAAGGATGCAGTGCAGGACGGCAGGCAACAGAGGCCGGGGAGCGTCGAAGAGATGAAGATGGCGTTGATGGAGGAGTGGGAGAAGATCAATCCAATGTTCCTGAAAAAGCTTTGTGCAAGCATGCCAGAACGGATGCAAGCAGTCATTAAGGCAAAAGGTGGAATGACCCACTGGTAGCTAGTGCAGCGCTCCATATTTCCCCACCCTCGCCACCGCCCCACCCCCCACCTTTCTCCAACCCCGACCTACATAAAAGTCATAGCCCTTAACTTTCTCTTTGCAATGGCGCAAATCTGGCATTTTTACAAATTTTTTCGGAGGAGGAATGAGCATTCGAAAACAGGGTGTTTGTATGGGAAAATGGGGTGGCGCCAGAACTTTTGGTAGGGTATTGTACAGCTTGAAGCAAAAAACAAGGTTTCTTTTTCTCTTCCATGTGTTTTGTGGATCATCTCTCTTTGAATTTTTATGATGTCAATTTTGAGCTTTAGTTTAGGATCAAATTTTCTACAAAAATTTGATATACAATGTTAGTTCCTTGCAAGAAAAATCAAAGAGAAATATGAAAGGTGCAAAATATTCAAAAACATTGTGGAAGGGATTGGGGTTCAAATACTATCATGATATTTTATTTTTTTGTGGTGAACCTAATTTGTCATAAAATGATAATCCCAATAGTAAAAAGGATGACATATATTGCATTATATAATAAAATAAAACTGTAGAGTAGAAACATTAAAAATAGCTTTTTTCAACATTTTAAGTATAAAAAGGGTTGTGTATATATTCAAAATTTATTAATTAGTGTTAATAGTTCATATCAATTAGTTTAAATAGCTAAAAGCCAAGAGTTCATTAAAAATTAGTTAAGATTTGAAGAGGTGCATCCATTTAATGAAAGGTTGTGGAAGTTAAAGAAGTTATAATACACATCTCTTCCCAAGAGGTGTCTTCCCCAAAATTTAGATTATAAATAGCATTGGAATTACAATAATTCCACCACTACCACGTTGAAGATTGGAGTGTGTCCTAGCTTTGGAAGCTATTTTTTTGGTTGCTATATGTATTTGATTTATGATTAATATATGTGATTATTCATTGTGTAATTATTGTCTTAATTTTGTGAATTTAGTCATTTGTAATACATTGAATATTAGTACTTCATTATAAATTAGAGATTTACTCTAATTTGTCTAACTAATACAATTTTGTGTGTATGAAGATCAATTATAAACCTTGTGATGAGATGTGAGTGTGATTAAATTAAATTAATGTAAAACTTGAGTACAAGTAAGAGTATGATTTGATTGAAACTTTGAGTGGCATTGTAGATGTTTAAGGAGTGATTTCATGAATGAGAGATTCATGTGTGTGTGTTAATGTGTACTCAGTGACGTAATGCAATATTCCCAAGAATGCATGGGCACTTGCCACTTGATAAGGATTTAAGTTTGAGTGTTGAAAATTAAAGAGGCATAAGAGTATGAGTAATTTTTAATGCTAATAATATAAAAAATCATCAAGAGAGATGCATCCCTTGATGCATAGCATGTTAAGAGTGTTATGTGCACGTTAATAAGTTGAATTAAGTCTAACCTAGAAAGGAAATATTCCTCAAGGTGGATTAATCGCATTTGTGTCTTATGTGACGAAGACAATTGAGAATTAAGTGTAATGGAAATTGAGATAATTTCCTAGACTTATACCAATTTTGTGTTATTCTTTGAGACTAACTTGAATATAAGAGGATCGTAATGATTAAGTGAAATTGGAGAAAGTTTTATTGCATGAGGTAAGGTTTGAATTCTAAGGAGAACATAATTAATGCTTTGTAATGAAATTTGATGGAATCTTCCATCGGCCTATCTAGGCATGGATTGAGAGTCTTCATGGTTGACCCCATGCACAATTGATAAAGGAATAATGTTCCTACTAGGCACTTAGTCCTTGGGTTCAATTATTACCTTGTTCCTTAAGAGTGATGCATAACAACCTTAAATTCTTAAGAGTTTGGGTTAAAACTTAAGTTTTGTTAATGGAAGAGAGTTTTATATAGAAATTAGAGTCAAATTACAATTCAATAGACGCTAGACCATCCGAGGAATGGGTTTGGAATCAGAAGGAGAATATGTGTGAGTCTTGGGTGATTTGTGAGTTGACCCGTTTTAACTTTTAAACCTTTCAAAAACCTAGACCCAAAGATGTGAAAATGTCCAAAATTATTAGTAGTTCTCATTACACTACCTAGAAATGTGTGAACATTTTTGACTTTGCTTGGAAATTAGATCTTTCATTGAAGACATGAAATATTTATTGACGTTTTTAAGAAACCTAGGTACGATTTAGTATTACAGAGACTCTTAAAATCAATGGAAGCTTCTAGCAAAACGTTTGGAGTTGCGCGGAGTCAAACTATGTGTGATTAGAAAAGCATTGCTTTTTCTCTAGAGATCCAAGTGGGACAAAATTAATGTTCCCACTAGGCTTGCATTATGGAAATCTATGTTAATGCAAGCCTAGTGGGAACATTATGGAAGTCACAAAATTCCAATTAAAATCACAATCATAGGAAGGTGCACGAAGTGAAAAGTTTCTCCCGGAGGGTGATTTGTTCCTTCAAGGATTAGACAAAGGTTGTGCATGATCAATACATCTCAATAAAAGAAAGATCCATGAATCGAAGGATTTTTTTTTGAATCATTACAAATTTGTCTTCGCCGTTCACATGGGATACCATATTTGTAATACATTACGCTCTGGAAATTATGCTGCTTATTTCAGAATGGTGTGGCAACTAACAATCCGACAAAGGACGAAGGACTTATGAACGGATGAAGTATTCCGCCGGAAATGTTCATCCGCTCATAACTCATGCAATTTTGACCCGATGGGCGATTGCCACATCAACTTAGAATCAGCAGGTTATAGAAAAGAGTGTGACGTGCAATAAGACGGCGGGCCGACCGATTGCGATCGGACGGCCGGCTCTCTGTCCGTGCGATCAAACGGTCGGCAAGCCGTCCGCACGATGAGACGGCCGACTTGCCATCCGCTTGATCTGACGTCCGCAAGATGTCCACATTGTTCCACACGGAATCGATCGGTCGATAATGGCCCGTGCCGACCGATTTTTCCATCCGCCCGCGCCGTCCAATTTCAGTAATAATAATTTCACTAAAAATATTTACTGTGGCCCTAGCTTAATGATTTTTTATCCCGCGGACGATGCGTCTGACGAGACGTCCGGACATCCTCGTCCGGACGACGTCTCAGGACGCTCCCAGACCCCCAAGGACGTCGGATTGGTAACTCTAGAGAGATCATATCTAAACCAACAATTTTCCCAAAGGAAAATAAGAAATGAGCTCACAGAGAAACCACATAATACACACAAAAAAGTACCCAAATTAAAAGAAAAAAGGACGAAAAACATACAAATAAAAAAGTTACAAAAATATTGCTGAGTTTCACTAACGGTGCCAAAAAACTCAGCGACCAGCAATCTACACTCTGAAGGAACAACCTTTAGTCGTCAACCACATATCCAACGTCACCTTTGAAAAGCATGACCCTTACACCGCTTCAAACACAATGCAAAAATAATGACAATTTCGATACCAATGCTGAACTACGATACAAGTACTCAACCCGATTGCCATCACAAAAACCTCCCCCAAGGATTAACCCTGTCTCCCTCCTATGATCGATGACGAAAAAAGGCAACTATTATCAAGGACAACAAATCATTAATTCAATTAATGTTATTAAGGAATTAAATACAAGATTCCAACATGGAATGCATAGAAGGGGTTGACAAGACTAATTGTCTTGTCAACGTTTTTGGCATTTAACCTTTCACAAGATTGATTGTTTGTAACTTCCAAAACTAATTCTAAACCTAAGCCTATTCTTAAACCTAACCAAAATCTAATCTTGAACTAACCTAGAGATATCCATGACATCACCTCCCCTCTAGCGACAAGTTCCAGGAGTAGCAAATTTCGGCTATTCAGGATTTTTTTTATGGAAACTAATAAGCTTTTTAGGAGCATTTTAAAGATTTGATGCAGGCTCCCATGTACGTTCACTTATATCATAACCCTTCCAATGAACAAGATATTCTAAATGGTTTCCTTTTATTCGTAAGTCTAATACCTCTTCTACTTCATATTCCTAGTCGTTGTTAACTTCAATTGGTGGAGGGGGTGGTAAAATATCCCTTGAATTGTATCCCTTGAATTGTATTTTTGTAATGTGGCTCCAATAGAGAGACGTGAAAAACAGGGTGAATTTTCATAGCACTTGGAAGTTTTAAGTGGAAAGAAACATGGTTGATTTGTTTAATAATTCGAAATGGTCCTAGTCTTCAAAAGTCAAGTTTTTTAGATGGCCTTGTAGTTTGAATATTACGTCGAAGAAGCCAAACTTGATCCCCAACTTTGAATGAAGGTTGAACTCTGCGACGAACATCTGCATATTCTTTATAATGATCTTGAGCTTCTTGAAGTTGGAATCCAAGTTCATTATGAATGGTAGCCATGTGCCCTACAAGGTCTTCAACCGCTGGACTTCCAACCGTCTTTACTTTAAACGGGTCTCCTTTAGGATGTTGATCATAATTTGAAAAAAAAGGAGTTTGCTTAGTTGATGAATGTAAGTTATTATTATAAGCAAACTCTGCCAATGGTAAAAGATCTTTCCAATCATCTTGATGGTAACTAATAGTGCAACATTAATATTGTTCTAAAATTTGGTTTACTCGTTCAGTTTGCCCATCAGTCTCGGGATGATAAGCTAAAGAAAGATTAATTTTGACTTTTAAAAGTTCAAAGAATTTTTTTCAAAACTTTGGAATAAATTGTGGGCCTTGATCAGAGACAATATTGTTAAGAAGACCGTGGATACGATAAATATTGTCTACAAACAATTTTGTCGTTTCTTCACCACTATTTGATTTTTTACAAGGTATAAAATGTGACATTTTGGTAAAACGGTCAACTATTACAAGAATAAAATCAAAAGTATATGAATTTGAAAGATCAGTAATGAAATCCATTGATAATGATGTCCAAGGTCTTTCTGGAATAGGTAGTGGCTACAAAAGTCCATATGGGCGATGGCGTGTACATTTAGCACGGGAACAAATACTACATGATTTGATATAGTCTTTTATAAATTTCCACATTTGTGGCCACCAATAGTCTCTTGATATTAATTCAAGGGTTTTGTTGTACCCAAAATTATCAGCACTTGGAAAATCGTGACGTGCCTGAAGAATTTGTAGTCTTGAAGTTCCGGGAGGAACATATAACAAGCCTTTATAAAATAATAATTCATCTTTAAATTCAAAATCCTTGCTCCCTTCTAATTCCAATTGTGTCTTTACATTTTTTACAAGAGGATCTTGTTTAAGGACTTTTTTAATTTCTTCAATAAGTGGACAATTTTTTGGAATAGAGGTGATTAACAAATGGAGGCTCAAATGTTCAGGTCATAGAATGATGGTTTTTTGTTGATGGTATATTTCATCTCCTTCTTTAGGGGCAAGGTAAGAACGACATGATAAAGCATCAGATTTTCCTTGTTGACTACTAGGTCGATAAGTGATATGAAAGTCAATTCTTCATAAAGACATACTCCAACGAGCCTGACGTCGATTTAAAACCTTGGCAGTCATAAAATATTCCAAATTTTTGTGGTCTGTATAGACGATGATTTGATGTTGAGCACCTTCCAAAAAATGACGCCTAACTTCAAAAGAAGCCACAATTGCTAATAATTCTTTATCATGAGTTTCATAATTAATTTCTGGTGTTGTAAACTTTCTAGAATAGAATGCAAGTGGATGAAGATAATTGTCATCACCATATTGAGATAGGATAGCTCCAAATGCATAATCTGAGGCATTAGTTTCTGAAAAGAAAGGTTTGGTAAAATCAACATGCATCAAAACATGTGCAGTAGAAAAAGCTATTTTAAGCTTATCAAAAGCTTCTTGTGTTTGATCATTCCAAGTAAAATTTTCTTTGCGAGTAAGTCGTGTCAATGGTGCTCCAATTTTAGAGTAGTCTTTAATAAAAATTCTATAAAAGTTGGCAAAGCCAAGGAAACATTGCACATCATAAAGAGTGGAAGGTATTGCCCATTCAACAATTGTTTGTACTTTTTTAGGATCCATTGATACACCATAGGGGGAGAGTATATATCCCACCCACTCTACTTGATATTGGTGAAATTCACATTTTTCTAATTTTGCATAAAGGCCCATTTCTCAAAGTTTTTGTAAAACCAAACGGACATGTTTTTCATGGTCTTCTTCATTGTTTGAAAAAATCAAAATGTCATCAAGGTAAATTACCACAAAGTTATCAAGATATTCCCAAAAAATGTCATTCATCATATGTTGAAACACGGCGGGGGCATTAGTTAATCCAAATGGCATAACAAGATACTCAAAAAGACCATACCTTGTTCAAAAGGTTGTTTCCATTTGTCACCTTCTTTAATGCGTATTAAATTGTAAGCTCCCCTCAAATCAATTTTTGTATAAATTTTAGCACCTCCAACACGATCCAAAAGATTTGAAATTAATGGTAAGGGGTACCGGTTTTTTATTGTCAATTTATTGAGGCCTCTATAATCCACGCACTTACGAAGCAAACCATCTTTTTTTCTTACAAATAATATAGGTGCTCTAGCCGGTAACTTTGAATGTTGTATGAAATTTTTACCAAGATTATCATTAATGTACTCTTGTAATTCTACAAACTCATTTTCTGATAAGTTGTAAATTGGTCCAAATGGAGGTTGAGCACCTTTTTGAAGATCAATAGCAAAATCATATGGCCAATGTTCTGGAAGTATGTCCGCATTTTTCTTTTAAAATACATCTATAAAACCTTGATATTGAATAGGAATATGATTGCATGATTTACAATTTTCCTTTATTGGTAAAGCATAAACTGCAAAAGTTGTCCTACCTTTAGCTGCACACATAAAAGCTTGAGCTCGAACCATCAAAGGATTTTTGCGTTTATTCCTATTATGAATATTTTTAAATTAATCTTCCTTTGAACATCTTCTATTTTTATATTGCCATTGATTCTTTAAAAAAACACCCTTTGCATTTTTAAGAGTTGTTTTTAATATTTTGCAATTTTTTGAAAATTTCAGTTATCTTTTTTGCCAATCTATTTTGGGTTATAAACTTCTAACCAATTTTGTCCTAAAATCAGAGGATTACTAGGTGATTTAATGATATTGAAAGAAACTTTACTAAAAAAATTATTCAAACTAGTATCTAACGGCGTAGATTTGTGGGTTACTATTCCAGATTCAATCGTCCTACCATCAACAACTTCTACTTGTGCTGGTTCATTTCTCTGTGTCATTGGTAATTTATATTTTTTAATAAAATAAACATCCATAAAATAATCCGTAGCTCTAGAGTCTATAAGAGCATTAGCATCAATTTCCTTTCCATTTTTAAAGATTTTAATAGGAATTAAAAAACATTGAACGGGATCTGAAGTTACTTGAGAAACTTGTGATTTTTCTTCGTAGTTCAGTCATAAGGTCCCTATTGAGAGTGAACATTTGTGTTTTTTTGTCAACTTGTGTGTTGAGCTTGGTTTCTCTAATATGAAATTGAGTTGGCTTTTTAGGGCAATTTGGGAGCTTGTGATTTTTACTTCTACAATAAAAACACAACCCTTCTTCTTTTGACGCTCTCTTTCCTCATATGATAACGGACCCTTAATTTGAGTCATATCAATTTGCATAGGGTTACCTACTTTAATATCATTAAATTTATTATTTGAAGGTAACGTTGATGATGATATCACCGGTGGGTGGTTAAGAAACTACTTTTTTTTTCTTGTCTTCTTAAAAATAGCCTATTATCACATTTTACAGCTTGTGTGATGGCCTTAGATGAAGAGGTAGCATCATTTAAGGCAAGTAACAAATCTTTTACATCTTCACGTAATCTCCACTGAAATTGACGAATGAGAGCCATTTTCGATCTCCAATTAACATCACATGATAATTGTCTAAATTCAGAGGCATGAATTGTGGCTGATCGTCCACCTTGAGGCAAACTTCTAATTTTTTGATTTGCAACTTTTTTCTTATCTACTTCCTCAAAGCAAGCGGAAAATTCCTCCATAAATCCTTCAAAATCATATAATAATGGTGATTTTTTTTCTAAAATAGGAGAAAATCAATCCAAAGCGGTGCCAGCGAGTAATGTTCCAATTAGCCCAACTTGTGAGGTTGGGGTTGGATAATGAAGTGGTTGCATAAACATAAATAATTGAACTTGATTTGCAAAACCTCAAAATTTAGTACGATCTCCATTAAATTTCTTTAGAAGGCTTAATTTAGGTTCTTTGTAGTTTGTTCTTTGAGATGTTGTAGGATCAAATTTTTCTTGAGATCCACCAACCCTATAAGACATTGGAATTGCTTAAGATTCTTGTAATTTCTTCATAGCTTCACAAAGTTGTTCAATTTCTAATTTGAAATCTTCTACATATGCCTTGTTGGTTGAAATTTGATTGTCTTCATTTGCCATCTTCACCACAAACAAGGTCTTAGTCTTGTTACACTATCAAGGCAACAAATCATTAATTCAATTAATGTCATTAAGGAATTAAATACAAGATTCCAACATGGTATGCATAGAAGGAGTTGACAAGACTAATTGTCTTGTCAACGTTTTTGGCATTTAACCTTTCACAAGATTGATTGTTTGAAACTTCCAAAACTAATTCTAAACCTAAGCCTATTCTTAAAGCTAACCAAAATCTAATCTTGAACTAACCTAAAGATATCCGTGACAGCTGTTGCATCCAATAATTCAAGATTGTAATGCAATTTGTCCACACGCATAATAAGAGGAGCACTAGACTTCAAAATACAGCAGAAGACAAAAAAGAGCAAAGCAAGTTATGATCAAGATGAACTGGTAACATCACCGGGGGAATGAAGCTTGATTTCAGTGGCGGGACCTACTACATGAACCACATTGAAAGAAACCCTAATTCAAAATCACCTCTTCGAGCTGATACGAGCGACAAGGATTTTAAGACTTCTTGAAAGAAATTGACTACCCGAATTTACAAGTATATAGAATCCCTGCAAGAATACAGAAAAACTTGGACAAACGCGACAATCGTGTGGTTTCGGGATTAGCCAGGGCCAGGGTTGTAAGGCACCTTATCCAGACAAATTTCATACTCTTGAGAAGAAGCAAACCCTTAGTGCTCCAAAAATCCAAAAAGGAATACAGGGGAAAAGGAGTAGAGCGCTTCTATAGATAGGTCCGTGAAATCAAATCAAAAAGAGTCTGCCATAATCCTTTTCCTCGCACCTACATCTATCCGATGACGGAAAAAAATTAGCCATGGAAAGTTGCAAAACCGCTATCGCAACTTGCCGGCGTTACGCTTCCCCCGGAACGTATCCCAGAATACGGGCCAATTGAGTTGCGCCTTCTTCCACTTGAGCAACGAGCCTTCCCGCTTCGAATCCCAGCTTGCCGACTGAACCTCGTACGTGATCCAACCGGACCTCGAAACAAAATTGTCCACTCTAAAGACAGGCCAAAACCTTTTCCACTCCGTTTCCAGAACAAAACCACAGGAACCACGCTCCTCCACAAAATCCTAAAAATCAACCCTCGAGACACACAACCACTCCAAACATAAAACTGACAAACAATGAGATACTACGGCCTGGGAAAATAGGGACGACAAAGGCGCGAGAAGCACGCAATCGAGATAGAGATGAGACTCAAAACTTGATGATGCGGGGGCGAGAAGCGACTCCGGGCTCAGGTATCCTGGATACGCCACCAAATCTCACCGCGTTTGTCCCGATCGGAAGTGCGACGCAACGACGATGGAAATTGGCGCCAGGTAGTGTTAGGAGTGGCACAGCGGTGCGATAGCGATGGCCAGACGGAGCTAGCTCGAAAGCTTCTGGCAGAGGAAGATAACAACCTTTGTCGTCGTCATCATGTCTGCTTTAGCACATGGACGCCTGAGTAGAACATGGGTATCCCATATATACCACACGCGTATCCCATATATATCACACGGGTATCAAAGCAGTATGACCTATATATGGTATTCCTCTTTAACCCTTAAACATCAATCGGAAACCGTATGTATAGGCACATGGTTCATTTTGTAGAATACAAAAAAAATATTGAAGTTTAGCAAGACTTATCTATCTTTCCCTCCTGATCCTCCTCCTCCACTGACCTCCAACCACCACAAGCGAATCTCAACAATATTTTCTTCCAAAAACAAAGAAACTTACAAGATACTCCTCCTCGTTGTCCACCGCACGAAATCGTTCGCCTTTGGCAGAAAATTCTCCTCCAAAAAGCAGGGTTACCAATCCAACGTCCTTGGGGGTCTGGGAGCGTCTTGTGACGTCGTCCGGACGTCTCCTTGAACGCATTGTCCGAGGGATAAAAACCATTTACGCAAGGCTCCAGTAAGTTTTTTGAACTGTTGAATTTGTTGAAGCTCTACGCGGCCACATCGCAGCCGTCAAATACCGATCGACCGTCCGATCAATCGCTGCCGTCCGCGCGATCAAACGGCAGCCCGATCGGATGGCGGGCGGGCCGATCCGACGGCCGCTATCCGATCGCGTGGGTGCACAACGGCCGTCCGATTGGTGGAATGGCCCGCCCGCCTTCCGATCGGGTGGCCGTTTGAGCGGTCGTTCGATTGGCCGTCCAATCGGGCGGACGATTGGTGGACGGCCTACCGACCAACCAATCGGGTGGCCATCCGAATAGCCGCACGGCCTCCCGGCTGTCCAATTGGACGGCCCTGGTGGCGGTCGGCCTCATGGCCGTCCACCAACCTATAAAAGGTTGTCCGCCCTCCTTCTCTTCTCACTTTTTTTCTCCCCTCTCTATTTTAGAATGGATGCGGAGTGGCCTTGGCTGGATAAAATCCATCCATTGGCTCCTCATCTTTGGAAGAAAAAAATGATGTTATTTGGGGGGGAAGCTTTTCAATTTTTCACAAGTTTTTTTAAAAACTTTGAGGAATTTCCAGCCATTTTTTAAGTAGTTTTTTTAAATACTTTGAGGAATATCTTGACCAAACTTGAAGAAGTTTTTCTAAAAAATACTAGCTAGTTGACCAACAATCTTGAACCTGTTCTTTTAAGAACTTCCAATGAATCAATTAAGTTGCCAAATGACAAGAACAAGCAGAAGGTCGCAGAATTTGCTACGCTGAAGTTGCATGCCGTACATGACATTCCATCTGAGAGTTGCAAGAATTTCCTCATTGAATTTATTGTAAAATTCTATGAGGATAATACTCTTCGGGCTTTGAAGAGTAAGTATGTCCGGTATCGTGACGAGGGCCCGGATAAGTTTAAGATGGAGATGACACAACGGACGATGGATCTTCTTCATGCTCCACAGTGGTATGCAGAGACCGGGAAGAAGGGTTATTTGAAGTTTTTGGATGCCAGAGTGCACGATGCACTATGGAATGCCAAGAACTTGTTGGCAAAATTTGAAAGACAACATCGCGCAGATGATGAAGCTTTCAACGACGTGTTGTTGAAAGCTGATTTGTTTGTTGCTTGGATGCGGCCATTTGCCAAAAATAGGAACCGGCGTGGATCCGTGGGGTGGTGGAACTCGGAAGATGGAAAACATAAGGACCACGCACGGATGGCCCATTTGATTGCCATTCCACCGACGGCAAGGGTCATTACCGTTGACAATGTGCCACGGAAAGGTGGATATGCCACCATTTGCAGAGTTTGTATTGAAGGAGCTCTTGGCATTGAAGCATTTTGGGAGTTTGCCGCTAAATTGTCCAACCAATGCAAGAGTGGCTAGACTTGGCAAAAGTAGAGCACCAAAATGAGTCAATGGCAGTGAGGAATCCACATCCGGGTGTCATTCAATTCGTGGCCATTCATGCTGATAAATACAAAGGCTATGCCTATTGGTCAAATGGGGGGACTTTGCGAGAGATGTTGAACCGTGATCACGAATACGGTGCCGATAAATACAAAGGCTATGAGGTTATTTGAGCAAGTCGATGAGGTTATTTGAGCTCATCACCTAGTTTGTTTTTTGCAGAAAACGGACTGAGCTCGCCTGGGCATTGTTGCGCATAATGAATGAAGTACACAAGAGAAGCAATCTTCACAATGACTTGTCTCCGGACAATATCCTCCTCCATTTCCCACTCGATGAATCGCGGGTGTACGTTGGAGTGTGCGATTGGGGCATGGCGACGAAGGCAACCAAACCAATGCACTCAGTCTTTACGTTCACCAATGCTGAACAAATGGCCGTGACTATGCAGAGGTGTTGGTGGATGGATCCCAGAGTTGTGTACTTGCAGTCTTGCACAAAGTAGATGCGGATGTTCAGTTTATTCCCAAGTTATCAAGGGCTTCGGAGGAGTATACCACGGCTCGGATAGGACAACGAATCAACAGCAAGACCAGTTCAAGGACTACGAGAGGTTACAACGGGACTCTCAAACTTCCGTAGTATACTCGAATGGGGAATTTATAAATACATTTCACTTGTACACGGACAGAGTGTGCAACGAAGATAGAGAGGGTGCTGGCGGGCTTTCTCATATCATCACACGCTTCAGCGACACATATAATTGGCCCACGCCACATGAGCATTTTCGGACCACGTATTAGTAATACCACGGACAACTTTTGATTACTTCCGGCATTAGTAGATTGTGTAGAGTAGCATGTATGTTTCAAAATAACTACAGTTGTAGTCCTAGATTTCTATGATTTGTTTGAAATTTCGACTCAATAAATTAAAAAACTCTTTTTCATATACTTGTGCAAGGACATATATTTCTTTTATTCAATTATATTCCTTTTTAAATGGGTTTGCTTGTGTAATGATTCCGGCATTTGAGCTTATCAATATGCCGTATCTCATAATTATAACTTCTATTGATTTTAGGAGTCCTCGTCATAGTAGATTGTACTAATTTACTCCCACATATCTATTAATGAATGTAATCCCGAAAGCAACATAGAAACAAATGTAAACACCATACAAACACAACATGATGTGGCCCACATATATGAAGACAATGGCAGACACCTTATCACCATTCCTAAAAATAGACTTCACTGGCTATGGAACCAATATCAAAAAACAAAAAACAACCCACATGGACTAGAACCACCAACACAATCATTTGAAACAGAAACTATATGGTTATATCAAAGATACAAATACCGAATCCCAAAAAATGATCCATTAAAATTTACACAATACTCACTACCAACACCAATGTTAGACTATCTCACATCAACATTTAATATCAACCACTCGTACTTCTCATCACCAGTCACATGCCCCACACAACTCATCCAATTTTACTCGCCATTCCCACAGGATGTAATATTTGGGTTTCTTGGTATAGCCTTTGAACACAAATGGAAGGGCATTGGATATGCCCATCCACACAACAAAATAGACACACAACAAGCTATACACTGGGCTCGATTAGCTGCCAAGAATAATGCAAACACTATCACAATACTAATCTCCCCTGACACCAATTGGTACCAAAACTTTACCCCCCATACTGGCCCCTAGCCAGATACACACATCATAGCCTACTTTGCTGCAGATACCATAACATATGAAGAACCTACAATGCCCCCAGAACTTAACTTGCCACGAAAAAAACTCTCAACACTACGAATTATGTGTATACACCATCAAAATAACAACATTGGAACCTACGAACAACTAAATCAACTTACATATATAGCTAACAACCTCTCGATATAACAAATACACATGCAAATTGCCACATCTACCCTTCCAAATTGCCCTGTTAACCACAACAAAAAATGGTCCAAACTCACCTACCCCAATACTTCTACACATAATAACTCACCTACTCCCCAACTTCCAAACTACCATACTAACCTTCCATTAAAATTCTACCCAAAATTTAGTTGTTATACCGATGGCTTGTTCAAGAAACCTAAAGAAATAAGCCCCGAAGTATGGAGAAAAGAAAGAGCAAGATATGGCATATACATCCCTAAGGGACTTAATATTGCCAAAAGGCTAGATGGCCATCAAAATATCCTACGAGCCAAGATGATAGCCATACACAAAACTTTGAGAATTATTAACAATCAATTCCCAAATGAACCTACACATATATTCACCGACAATCTAAACGTTCTTTACCTACTAAACACACAAATAAAACACCGTACACTACACATTAGCCACCTAGACCAAATCACACTTGCCTCTATGGTACAATTACTCCAGAACCGAACACAACCAATCACATTATATAAGGTAAGAGCCCATGTCAACATTGATGGAAATGAACAAGCTGATAAACTAGAAAAAGATGGTATTCACCTTGCACACAGAAATGCTACACATCCATACAAACACGCCCATGCTACTTCATACTATTATCAAAAAGACGACTAGCCTTCCATGTTTGACACACTAGACAAAGGCCCCGTTCGTTTTTTGGAAAAACAAATCATTAAACATGATAGGAAACACAACCTAGAAATCATGGCCAGACAAACCTCTAATATTTGTAAATGGACAAGTAATGCAGCTATTGATAATGAACTCTCTAATGAAATTTGGGACAACCCCACTACATCTGATAAACAAAAAACATGTATCATCAAATTCCGCACTGGAACATATATGGGCCAAGCCGGAAAACAACTTTGTTTTGGCAGAGAAAGATATCCCTCCATCACTTGCCCCATTTGTAACTCATTAGATCCTGATACATGGCTACACGTATTACTTACCTGTAGACAACAACACATACATTTACTTCGTGTTAAAAGGCACAATAAAGCAGTATGGGAAATTAAAAAATTACTAGTCTCTTCCGAGAAATCCAGATGCTATACTCTCATGAATGCAGGCACTTTCAACAACAATCCTCAAGAAAATACCGTCCCTAACTGGTTACTTCCTTGTACATGTGGTATCCAAAGATGCCACTGTAACGCCAAATTCATACATGATATACTCTGTGTCAAAGGACTACCCAACCAAAATGAACCACCTGAAAATGTTGAACAAAACCTCACCATACAATTTATTGAATTCACATACTGTAATGACAAATCCTCCCCACAGACCTTTGAAGCATAAATCAACAAATACAGACCATTAACTGAAAGTATTGTTGCTAGAGGCTGAAATATTGACCCCCTTATTGTCATCACAGTTGGTGCTAGAGGAGCTACGCACATCCCATCAATGAAATTAATTGAAGACAAATTTAAATTACCTAAAACCACCATACAAAATACCTTTAAAAACATTAATACCATTGCTATACAATACACTATGCATAACCTTCTCCACAAAAGAAAACACAAAAATCACCAACCCCTACCTCAATTGCAGGACCCACCCTAATAGCAAAAGCCACTTTATTCTGTTAGCACTGTCTCAGGTCACGCATGTGGCAGGCTGTTGGTTGGCACAATTCTTTCTCTTGCCTGCGACAATTCTTTCTCTTGCCTACGACAATTCTTTCTCCTGTTTGCAATTACTCACTGAGCAGTGCCAAGTCACTACATACCCCACATGTGTTCAAACGAGTCCATCAAGATTTGAACCCGGACCAATTATATAAGACAAACACTCTCCCTAACCAACAAAAAGCTCGTGACTTGGCAATCACCAAACTAGAAAAACACACTATCATATTGCAAAACTCCAATACCTAACCTTACTCAGACTCTGACCACTCGTGGACTTTATTATTGGTCACTAGACACCAAAGTGTCTATTCTCGAACGGAAGAAGTAGTTCAATCCCTCTATTCCTATATCCCGTGGACTTAGGTCTAGAGGTGGAACAAACATACACTTTATTCACGCCGGTCTCTATTGGTGACCGGAGTCACTCTTCTTCTTACTAATTTACTTGAAAATATCAATACATACTTCATGTCTTCAATGAAAGATCTAATTCCAAGCAAAGTCAAAAAATTTACATGTTTTTTGGTAGGGTAAAGAAAACCACTAATAATTTTCACAGAATCACAGATGGGTGTGGGTTTTATTTTACTATATGATGCGATATATGTACTTCTATTAACTGTTGGGATTATCATTTCATGACAAATTAGGTTCACCAAAAAAGAGTTAAAAAATATATATATATAAAAACTAAAATTAAATTAAAATTAAAATATATATATATGTATATTTTACATTTATATATATATATATTGTGATAGTATTTAAACCCCTATCCTTTCCACAATGTTTTTGAATATTTTGTATCCTTTAATTTTTCTTTGATTTTTCTTGCGAGAATGAACTAACATTCTATATCAAATTTTTGCTCAAGATTTGATCCTAAATTCATGCACACAATTGACATCTTAAGAATTCAGAGAGAGATGATCCACTAAATACATAGAAGAGAAAACTAGAAAAAATAAATTAAAAAAAGACTTATCTTTTGCTTTAAACTATATAATCTCTCCATTTGTACCATCAACTTCCGTGAAATTTAGAAAGCATGTTATTTTAGATATATTGTTTGGGATATCATGGTTAGCCACTAAATGCCCAATGCAATTTTCCATCAAAAACACTCCAGAACTACCATTTTCAATGCATTCAACAAAAAATGATACATAATGTTATTTCAAAGAAGTTAATCGTAGGATCTTGTACTAAAGTTGTATGAGATTGAGTTGTAAGTAGTTTGATATGTTTGACCTCACGGATTGAAAGATATCAACTTTTGAAGTGAGACATGTACTCTTTTCGATATGTGATCCCTACACATTTCCAATATGATCCTGTTGTGTTCATACATGCCTTCCACTAGGATACCTTGGACAAAGGTTCCATAAAAACTCCTAAATAAATATCATAAAAATTATGACTACGGACACAACCTCAAAATTATATCTTATATTTTTCATCATATCAAAAAATGGGCAAGCTACCTAAATAATGAAGTATTAAAGTTTTCTTGCAACAATTATGCAAATATGGACTCACAAGTACACCTTTTTAGATTCCATAGATTATGCTAATATATGGCAAATGCTCGTAGACCAATTTTTTTAATTTGGGAGTAGAAAGATATCCAACTATAATATGTCCAATTTGTAGCACCATAGGTTCATTAACATGGATACATGTTTTACTTAAATGTCAACAACACCATATACACTCTTTTATTGTCAAAAGACAGAACAAAGCAATCTAGGAAATAAAAAGCAAGTAATAGTGTCCTCAACCAAATCTTGCTACTTCATCCTCACGTACGTTGGTACCTTCAACAATAACCCACAAAAGAACACAATCCCCTCATGGTTATTACCATACGCATGTGGTTCCCAAAAATGCCATTGTAATGCTTGACATACTATGCATTTGCGGTTTATCATCCAAAGAACTCCCATCCACCATTTGCGGACAGTTTGTCATCCGCCAATAATTTTTTGTTTTATCAACCATGAACTGTTTTTTTATCCAAGGACGGTATACAACATCCTCGGACTATTTTTCATCCATAGATTTTTTTTCCATTGTTGAATTGTTTTTTCATCTAGTGAATGTTTTTTCATCCGCAGTGGATGAAACTATAAGTTGGGCAGAATCTATTAACTATGAGTTAATATCTCCCAAAATAATCATTATTTTTGAATTCCGACTTCGGATTTGGGCTTCCTAAAGGGGTTTTCATCGAGTAGGAAGAAAACAAGTTGGCGTTGAAGGTTTTTCAAAAACCACATTTGTCTGAGTGTTTATACATTTTAAAAAAAAGTTACATGCCTCACTTTGCAAGTACATTGCTAGGGCATTCTTATTCAATTTTCAATATCCATAACAATATGAATCAAAGAAGTGTATACAATGATTTATACAAACATGGATACATTAAAATGCATAGGCATCCAAATATAAATTAGAAAAATGCTTGTAGAATGTTTTGGTTGCATTCATTGATATTATAAAACGTCTCAATTAAGACAATGACATGAATGATGATGATAGGCACCTAAAGAATATAGTTGGATGGAAGGGATCGTCGCTGAAGCATGCATGAATTCAAACATGTAGAGTTTGAAGCACACTCTTAGCTTTTACCATCCACCTAATTCACGTGCAATTAACTATTGGAATTTATATGACAATGTCATGTAACTTTTGAACCATAGGTCGGATTTTTACGAAACTTAAGTCCATGCAAAGCTAATGAAAAATTTCCAATTTTATTAATCATTTTTAGAAAATAATGCCTAGAATTGAGGACGTGGTATCCTATCCAAACCCAAAATGTCCCACTAGGGGACTCTTGGGCATTTTAAGGTTAAAGTAGAGCTTTGGTTTTTTTCCCCCTTGTTTCTTATTGCACAAAGTAAACAAACATTCTTTGTGTTTTAACTTTTCCCTAGAACAACTTGCCAAACTCACATCCATAGCAAATACTCTAAACATACATTGCCTATTGTCGTACTACGTGTTGGCAAGTATTCACATCTTAACACAAAAGATACCCTAAGGTATTCGTTCCCACATAGAATCCTCAAGAACCACAAAACTAACAATATGTCTATCTCTATACAATACTATACATACCACAATAAATACATAAAAAGAGAGAAAATAAAGGTTAGACCACAAGGGCTAGGTTTATCTACACCAACCACCCCGTTCACTATTACGAGGGCTTTCTTTCATAGGATTCTCCTTGGCAAATCCTCCTTGGCCTGGACGGGGTAGACTTTGCACCTATGCACAATATAGACATCCGGGATACCTTAGTATCCAGGGGGTTTATCACCACAAATGATTGTCCGTGGACTCAAAGAGATTTTTAGTGTTTGCATGGGTGACGACAATTCTTCCTCACATTCTCTCCTCCTGCTACTACTCACTCACTTGGATGTTGATGGTTTCACTGTGGTTCTTCCGTAAGGGGAATAAGGACTTAGGTCCTTTGGACTAGCGCTGTCCTCGTGGTAAGTAAGTGGTCTACCTAAAAGTAAGTAAAACCCTTGTGGTCTAACCTTCGTGGTAAGTAAGTGGTCTACCTTACCATCCAAACTGATAAGTCCTTCCTTTACCTGGGGATGGCTAAAAGTATTATCTAGGTGATCCACATAGACATTCGCACAAGGGACCACCGACTTTACTCCTTTCCGTTAGAGAACGAAGTCTTTCCTCCAGCACCCCAATAGACATTTGCACAAAGGGGTGAGTTGGATCTCCTTCCTTCGCTCAAGGCAATCCGAGCTCTTAGAGTAATTCCTAGTTATAACCGCATAGACATTCGCACAAGGGATCAAACCAGGTCCGACTCAATTCATAACACATAGACTTAGGTTCAGTCATCTTCAATAGACATTTGCTCAAAGGAAAGGACTAAAACTAGACTTAATGCTAAGGTAATGTAGTGTTCCTATAAATCAACCATCCGACCAAAGGTTAGTGCATTTGAAATCTGAACTACGCCTTCACAACCGGCTACATACTGCCACCAAGAGGTCATACAAGGCATACCCTGACTCCTTCCTCACCCGTCACTCCCCCCTCGTCATTAATTAAACATTTACAGTCTCGCCTGTTATTTCCATCCTACCTTAACTAGTTCTATGTGATGGCACAAGGAAACAACAACAAACGTTTAATTTTAGATTCACGCCTCCCTAACCCTCCCATTGTCTCACCTGTTATTTCCATCCTATTTAACTACTCTAAATGATGGAGCAAGGAAACAACAACAAGAAGGTTAGAACGAATTGAGGAGCGAACTACTTGAAATGGCACTCACAGTTGTGTACAGAATTCGAGCTCTCCAACCATGGAAGGCTTTGAGAGCGTAGGTTTAGAAATAATATTGAAAGCAAATACACACATCAAGTAGTGAAGAGAGGTGCCAAGAGGCTCCTCACTTATACTGCCAAGAACACACTCAAACGCCAAAAGCACAAGATGCCTTTTAACTAAAATTGGTGGCATTAACTACCCTTGACGGTGGTGGCCGCCACTCCCCACCTACTCAACGCACAAGTCAAAAGGCATTTAAACACAAATCCCAAGGCAAACCAAGTCAAATCCAAGTTCAAACCGGGGCCTAGTCCACGAATGAATAGTGGCCTACGAAACAAGATTCCATGTCTTCACTTCTCGTCTCTCTTCTTCCGCTTCTCGGCGCTTCGGCTTGAGGTTGAGTTGGACGCAACCTTTGCGAGGGTCACAAGTAGTGAAAACAAACCTGTAGACAATGAGGATGTTGGTCTGGTCATGGATGATCGTAGCAAGGTCTCCTCTGGCTCGGACCTCACTGGTATTCGTTGCTCGGACCTCGCCCAGCTCGCTCGGTTCTCTCATCTCGCACCTCCGCTCAGCTGGCTCGGTCCTCTCGTCTTGCACCGTGCTCTCGGGTCTCCGTCTCGGGTTTCCGTCTTGCATTTCCGTCTCCGGTTTCTGTCTCAGGTTCCCGTCTCGCGTCTCGGGTTTCCATCTCGGATTTCTGTCTTGGGATTTTGTCTCGACTGCGTCGGTTCCTAGTTTCTACCTCAGCTGCTTTGAGAAGCGATGCATGGGCTGGTGGAGTTTTCCTCCCCTCACAATCACCCTCCAAATTTCCAGACGGCCCTCCTCCCGTCCGTTGACTTCCGGCTTGCAGGTTCCTTCTCCGGACTTTACTCGTGCTTCGTCCTGGAAGGTGCTGGCCTGCTACCTGGTTCGTTGGCTTGTACCCTTGGGCTCGGCCCTTGAACTTGGGTCCTCGGGCTTGGATCCTTGAGCTTGCGCTTGGGTCGGTATGTGTCGGGTTAAGGTGCGGGCTCGGGTCAGTATTTATCCCCCTTAACGTTTTGTAAGCACTCTCTATTTTCCTTATACTAATACTAACTAAGGATTAATACTTAGATTCGCCCTAACCTTCCCACCTAACTATTTTCTGTATTTTAACCTCTCCTATCTAATTAACTAAAAAAATTTGAAAATTTGTGGTTCGACACCTATATACAAAAATGGCCTCACCACCAACTATACAAACCACCGTAAACCGAAGAAAAAGATGGTCAAAACTAAAGAACATCAATAACACATTAGATTACCTTGTAATACCTCCACCCCTCCCAAACTACCAAACCCCAACCCTACCAAAATTTAACCCGGCATATAGCTACTATACCGATGGCTCCTTCAAACCACCAGATTCCAGAACAAATTAGCCCGGGAAACTGGCACAAAGAAAAAGCTGGCTATGGCATATATAAACCTATCAAAGAAATGAAATTAGCCAAAAGACTATGGACTACAAAATATCCTTAGAGTAGAACTTATGGCCATATACAAAACACTACAAATCATCACAACAAAATACAACAATGAACCCGCACACATATTCACTGACTGTATCAATAAACTTTATCTACTAAACACCCAAATAATACACCCTACCCCTCTACAATAGCCACCCCGACCAAACTATTTTAATGTCAATGGTCCACATGTTACGAAACCGAACACAGTTAACAACCCTTTACAAAATAAGAGCCCATGCCAATATCAATGGAAACAAACAAGCAGATAAACTTGCAAAAGAAGGCCGCAAAAAATCGCATAAAAATGCCAAAGACTCATACGAACATGCACATGCTACCCCATACTACTTCCAAAAAGAAGATTGGCCTTCTAAAGACGATACCCCCCATAAAGGCCCGCTTAGATTCTTGAACAAATATCTCAAGAAACAAGATCTCTATAACAACCTTACCACAATCGCAGAAAACTTCCCTAATATAGATAAATGGATTGGCAACAACAAAATAGACAATGAATTTTCTACGAATTTCTGGAAGAATCCCATCATCTTTGACTTACAAATAACATGCCTCATCAAATTCCGTACCGGTTAATATATGGGAAAGCTCGAAAACAACTCTTCTTTAGAATAGAAAGATTCCCATCTATAACATGCTCCATATGCACTTCCAGTCTTCCACGGACGTCAACACATGGCTCCATGTTCTACTTAAATGCCAAAACCATCACATACACTCCTCAATTGTCAAAAGACATAACAAAGCGGTATGGAAAATTCAAAAACTAATTACCTCCCATAACAAATCACGATGCTTTATCCTCATGAATGCCAACACCTTAAATAACAACCCACAAGAAAATACGGTCCCCCCTTGGCTACTTCCGTGTACATGCGCAACTCAGCGCTGTCACTGTAACGCTAGACTCAAACCAGACAAACTTTGCGTTCGAGGCCTACCATACAATGACCCCCCACCCGACCACATTAACCAAGACTATACCATTCAGTTCATCAAATTCACATATTGTAATGATAGATTCTCCCTAGAAACAATTGAAAAAAAATGAATAAATACCAACCCCTTATTGATGACATCATTGCCATGGGATGGAAAGTGGACCCCCTTATTGTAATCACAGCCGGCACTCGTGCCACCACCTTTATCCCATCTATAAAAATCCTTGAAGATACTTATAAAATCTCCATCGAAACAATTTCACACACTTTCAGTAACATTAACACCATTGCCATTCAACATGCCATGTCCATTCTACTACACAAACGCAAAATTGGAAACAACCAAGCCCTACCCGACAAGGTGTCTGGTGGGCATGGTCTTAGTGGTGGAACAAACATACCCTTTATTCACGCCGGCCCCTTCGCAGACCGGCGTTCTTCTTCTTGCTTTAACTTTTTGGTGAGAAATACTTAAGGAATTTTAGGGATACAAGTTGTAAAAAGAAATTTGTTGAAAATGTAATGATGCGAAATTTTCTTGAACTTATATGAGGTGAATAAAAAGTTGGAATGTATAAAAATTTCTCATTCCACACACCCACTTATACTAAAAAAACCATCAATAAAATTCATTTGGGAACGCGTAACATGCATTGTACATTCATAGTTCACATTGACATGGCCGCAACGTAGAAATATTTAATAAACATCCATTTGAAGATCTTAAAAAATGACCTTCTAAATTTACAAAATAGTCAATATTGTTCTCGCACAAAGACATTATCCACATGGATTACATTACAACGTGCCCATGTATGATTAATCTTCATCTGAGTCACTATCACGTCTTTGACTTAGCCCAGCGCCACTTGAGTACAACCCGCTTGAATAAACGTCATACAAGTTATTGTATTGTTTGTGCATGTAGCGGGATTCATCTTTGAGCCTATGGATGTACTCTTCCTGGCTCTGTATTGTGGCTTCACGCATTTGTCTTTCAAACTCGGCATCTTCATCCTTACGAGGTCAAAACGTTGGTCGAGGTGTGTTGTCACTCTCATATGTGCTCCGGCCATATCCATCATACGAGACGGGTGCATAGTTTGGGGTGTGGTGTTCTTCCTCTTTTCTTGGGGAATTACAACAAGACTCGTATGTATCCCTTGGATGCGTTGGCATATAGCTCTGAGGGGTGTTGGTTATTGTACCACATTGGCCGCCTTTGTAGTAATGGCCGCCACTTCCTCCACCAAATGATATTGGCGCGGAACCCATATCATTGCCATAGTTGTAGTTGTTGTAGTTATGGCCCTCATACTCATGTGGAGGTGCTCGCCGTTGTTGTTGGGCATCGGGATTGTCCTCAGATCTTCGGTTTGACCAACGTGGCTAACAATCACTTGGTTGATTCTAGGTGGTTGGTATAAAATGTTGGCTTCGATCCAAGAGGCTAACATTACGACCCGCCACGGTGCGCCAATCCACATCCTTGTGTAGGACAATTTCCGCCCAAACCATTGCCATGTTCCAGTACAACATGATCTTCGGCCTTGAGTTGCACACACCCACCGCAGCTGTGACTTCATGATATCAATGTAGGACATGGGCGCTCTGACAATTGATCGCTAGACCTTCGGGTCGCAACCCCGATATCTTTGCTTGTGCCCTCGGCCACAACTTCATGAGGTGCTTCATCTTCACGTACCTCTTGCACATGGTGCAAGTCCAGAGCCTCTCTTCCTCATCGTGCCATCCATATTCTGCGACAACATCCGCATCGTCCATTGCGTCTCAATCCATCTCAGGGGCTTTCCCCTTTGAAGCAACGGCGCGATTCAACCTTGGCATCTTCCCAATTAGAACAAACAATTAGATGTATTAAAGAAAATCCAATGAAATAAAAATTAATGAGTGCACTCCAGGGAGTACAAGCGATAAGGCATAAAATGCCAAAGCGACGAGCTTGCCCACTCAAGTGTGGGAGAATGGAAGGTCGTTTGACTTTATGGCAATCGCCGATGGCGGACGGAATAGGCGGACGGCCTCGGGCGCATCGCCGGATTGGACGGCCGCGTTGTCGCCACCGACAGTCACGGCCGTCCGCAGCCGGGCCATCCGTTGGGGCCGTTCGCGGCCGACCTTGATCGGACGGCCTCCCCTCTCCGCACCTCCACTTCTCTCCTCTCTCTCCCCTCCCCTCCCAACTCCCTTCCCTGTCCTCCACTTCTCTCCGCTCTTTGCAAATACAAAAGCCTTTTTAGAACTTTCCTTTTCTGGGACGGTTGACATTGTGCGTACACTTCAAATTAGGAGATAGAGGCACGTGCATTATTGGTCAGAGGAATGTCGAGAAGATTTTACGCGCATACACGTGGATATTCCATTGTGCGCATGGAAGCATATGAATTATATAATTTCTTAATAATGGTTCCACTTAAAATATCCTACATAACATATAAGAGATGCTCGTATCCTTTTTAATCTTTGACAAATCAGGAAGAAATTGAAATGGCTCACGGGCACAATGTCCCAAGGGCCAAGGGTACATTGTCCACGGCATAGGCATAACTTTGTATGGGAGGATTTTTGGCCCCTACAGGACTAAATCTCCTTCGCTGAGAGTTT
This sequence comes from Bryoerythrophyllum caledonicum, assembly GCA_963971425.1. Taxonomy (NCBI): domain Eukaryota; kingdom Viridiplantae; phylum Streptophyta; class Bryopsida; order Pottiales; family Pottiaceae; genus Bryoerythrophyllum; species Bryoerythrophyllum caledonicum. The sequence goes on along the minus strand of OZ020525.1, from coordinate 2,877,424 downwards.
TCAATTTTGGGCAGGTTTCTAGAATTCGAAATAAAATAGTTTTCTTTTGAAAATTTTATGTTAGATTGTCCCTGGAAAGAGCTATTTGAATATATTAATTTTATTTTTTTGGATTTGTGGTTCCAAATTTAGTAGCATCCAAAGTGAAAAATGGGGAGCCCGGGCATCTAAAACTTTTCCTAGAATTTTCTATTGACATTGAAGTTTTTCATATTCATGAAGAATATTACCTTCTTTAAAGATTTCCAAAAGAAATGATTATCTTTATTGTAAAATCGTATTTTAATCCAAGAAAAATATTTTCAGCCTTTTTCGAGCAATGTACGATAAAACTTCTTCTTTTCCTCATAAAACTTACAAATCTTTATATTTTTTACTTTTTGTTTTTTCTACTAAAAGATGTGCTCTACACCCTTTTATTGACTGATTGGATAAGCATTCTAAAAGATATTTAGTTCATAAGTAATTGAAACGTGAATTGGCCATTCTTGAACCTCCACTCGTTGTTCAAATTTTTTGAAGATGCTACACCCCTCTTTTACCTCTAGAAATTGGTGTATAGGGAATTAACATCATGCTTAAGACAATGGTAAAAGATTTGAAACTTTTGTACTTTAAACATTTCATAGAAAGTGAAGTCAAAGTCTATGGACCCGGGAAGAAAAACAACCATTGTTTTCACGTTAGACACTATAATCTATCAATCCGTGTGGTAGATTGCAACTTAAAGAGTATGGCATGTTCATTTAGAAGTCTTTTCTAAGATCTTATGGCTGAAAATCCAAACTTAACTTTAAAATGTGATTGCATTGCCTCTTTTTGATGATGATAACTATTACAATTTTACTTTGAAGCGCCCAAAAAACATGAAGTTGACAACTCTGAAATTTTCAATTTACATGAAAAGGAAAATTAAAATGAATTGTACATAAAATCCACGAGAGAATTAGACCTTTTCACATATGTGGGATTTCTTATTTTTGATTCGCGTGTAATGCTTTGAATATTTTCGTTTTGATTTTGGCGATTCTCATGTAATGAATAATATATGATGAATTTGATAAAAATCCTTGGAAATTCATGAGAATCTTGTCCAATAACTTTGAGAATTTGTACGTAAGCAATGGAGCATAGCCTTCTTTCTTTGAGATTTCAGCAAACAAAACCATTTGAGAATGTAGCAATTTGACGAATAGAAGAGATAAGGTTTAGGATCACCGTGTAATTTTCAATTTTGTTTTGAGCTTCCATGTTTATCACAAGAAAGTCTATCAATTTTTCAATTTTGTTCCAGTATTTTCTTTACGTCAAAAAAAATTACAAAAATAAGAAATACCACATGTGAAACTCCATCAAAAAAATATGAGACCCTAGAGTTCATATGAAAAATATATAATATTCATCTAAAAAGAGCCACATACAACTTGCATCCAATGATAAGTAAAACTTATTACAACATGTTCATGAAGGATGTTGTGTACAAAAAAAAAATGAAAACTCTATACAATATCTTGTATGTAGAGACAATTTGAAAAATATATAGAAATCCTATACACGTATGATATTTGCATAAGAATGTAACCTATGTTTATGTTATAATGTATTATGGACACATTACCAACTTTGTACTACTAATAACATCATTTATTTGAAGATGCCATATACATTTGGTTCCTATCAACCGCACGAATTGATAAACCATGATGTTTACAATCCAAACAATATTCATGAGACTTTGACAACAATTTGTATCATATTTATGTAATGTGCAAGGTCTAAATCATTTACCCTTGTCTTAAACTCTAAAGGAACACGGCCAATTTAGCTTAAAAATTAGTCCAAAACTGTCACATTGAAAAAGAGGCATAGCAATCACATTTTCAAGTGATATTTAGATTTTCAACCGTAAGATTCTAAAGTAGACTTCTATATGAACACACCATGCTCTTATGGTTGCAATCCACCGCATGGATTGATAGATTATAGTGTGTAAAGTAAAAACAATGGTTCATTTTCTTCCATCGTTGACTAGTACCCTAGACTTTGACTTCGCTTTCTATAAACTTTTTACAATCCAAAAGTTCGTAATTTTATATTGTTCACTGAAGCATGATGTTAATTCCATATGCACCAATTTGTAGAGGTAAAAAAGGGGAGTAGCATATTCAAATAAATTTGTGCAAGGAGTGGAGGTTTAAACAAGGCCAATTCACGTTTAAATTTTTTGTGCACAAAATATCTTTTAGAATGTTTATCCAAACGGTCAATGAGAAGGTTTATAATACGTCTTGTACAATAGGGTGACATTCAAATTGGCCGTTTAGTAGTTCTAGGGATAGTGTCCTACACTGCTGCCAACTTTGACACCCTCCCCAAAGCTGAGAAATTGTTATTTTACCATGAAAATTTGGAGACAGCATCATCTTTATGTTGAAAACATGCATACCAAATTTCAAGTCCAGGAGACTAATACAAAAAAACTTATGCAAGATCTACCAACATGGGATAGCTGTGAGAAAAGTGTCACAGCTGCCAACTTTGACACCCTCCCAAGAATTGAGGAAATTTTTTTTGCCCATGAAATTTTTGGAGCAAAAACATTTTTATGTTGTTTGCATGTGTGGAAAATTTCAAGTCCAAAAGACCCATACAAAAAATAATATTCCAAATCTACCAACATGTGTAGTTTTGAGAAACAAAGGGGAAAACCATTTTACTACTTCCAACTTTGACGCCCTCCTTAGGATTGAGTTTTTGTTGATACATAATGAGATTTTGGGCACAAGATCATCTCTACGCTGGTAACATGTGGGATAAATTTCAAAGCCAAAAGACATACAGAAAAAAAGTTATTCCATATCTATCAACATGTGTAACTATGATAAACAATTTGAAGGTCATATTGAAAATGTCAAAATATCTTTGACACCTCATGCTTTAACATTGAACTCAATCATGTGAGTAAGCCACCAAACATAAATGCTTCTCAAAAAGATCAATAACATCTAAATGAAGAAGTGAAGAGGTGTTCCATGCAGAAGAATCCACTTGGCCATAAAGTGTGCATTAGACACATGACAAATTTTTTCTTCTAAATATCTATTGAACACTATGTAAAGGGAATGGTCTGTGTGATTTGTGATAGACTGAATGTTGAGACAATCCTCAAAACAGAGAGTGTTGTATTGTAGGATGCATGAGTGTTGATTCACATTGGGCATACATGATGAGTGATTAAGAGCAAAACGATTTTTCATGTATGCATATGGGCTTGTGTTTTGGCGACCCTTCTCTCTCCTCTCTGCTCCAGCTCTATTCTCCTTCCTCTGCCAATTGTCACGTGTCAATCCTGCAACCCCCTTTGCTCTGCTCTAGCCCCTTGGCCCCCTTCTCTCCCCCTTGCTCCGCTCTAACCCCTACTCTAGTGCTGTAGCTAGCATCACGCACTCTATAATTTATGATGGCAATTTCAGATGAAATTCGTGCTCGCATCATAGGTTTGAGTGAGGGAGGATTTTCAGGAGTTCAAATTGCAGCTACTATTGGAGTTCCTATTAGAACAGTTACAAGGTTAGTAAAAACATTTAGAGAAGATGGAACCTACAAGCGCAAACCTTGCGGTGGAAGTCACGCTAAAAAGCTTAGTGATAGAGATGTTCGTAGTATTGTGCATTACTCAAAAATTCATCGTTGTTCTTCACTCTCAGTGATTACCAATGCATGTCCTACTCAAGTGTGTAGACGTACTATTCAAAGGGTCTTACATAAAAATGGTATTTTTAGTCGAATTGCAGTCAAAAAACCTTTTTTGACACCTCGTCACATGTCTCAACGATTAGCTTTTGCTCAGAAGTACCGTGGATGGAGTGCAAAAGAGTGGGAGCGTGTTGTTTGGACAAATGAATCTACTTTTGAAATTGGAAAAAATTCTCGGCAAATTCATGTTTGGAGAAGTGCATACGAGCGTTATTCATCAAGTTGTCTAGCTCCTACTTTTAAAAGTGGAAGGACTTCTTTAATGATTTGGGGCGCATTTGCCGGAGGACAAAAGTTAGAACTTGTCTTTATGCCTAAAGGTCAACGTTCTGCTAAGGATTTTATAGAAGTGGTTTACGATGCCAAATTGGTTCATTTCATGGATCAAATTCCACAAGGAGTGCTTATGGAAGATGGGGCACCCGTCCATAGGAGAAAAATATGTGAAGAATGGAGACAAAGCCACCTTCTCGAAAAGCTCAACTGGCCTGCAAACTCTCCCGATCTCAATCCAATCGAGAACGTTTGGAGGATGTTAAAAGATGTTGTGCAACATGGCAAACAATGCCCTAGAAGCTTAGATGTATTGAAGGTAGTTCTTGAAAGAGAGTGGAAGTTAGTCAATGGTACAAAGCTCCTTCAACTATGTCATTCTATGCCCTCTAGGTTCCTAGCAGTGATTGACGCTAATGGAGGACATACACGTTGGTAGATATGGAATAACTTTTTTGTGTACATCTTTTGGCTTTGAAATTTATCCCACATGTTACCAGCGTAGAGATGATCTTGAGCCAAAAATTTCACTATGTATCAACAAAAACTCAATCCTAAGGAAGGCGTCAAAGTTGGAAGTAGTAAAATGGTTTTCCCCTTTGTTTCTCAAAACTACACATGTTGGTAGATTTGGAATATTATTTTTTTTATGGGTCTTTTGGACTTGAAATTTTCCACACATGCAAACAACATAAAAATGTTTTTGCTCCAAAAATTTCATGGGCAAAAAAAATTTCCTCAATTCTTGGGAGGGTGTCAAAGTTGGCAGCTGTGACACTTTTCTCACAGCTATCCCATGTTGATAGATCTTGCATAAGTTTTTTTGTATAAGTCTCCTGGACTTGAAATTTGGTATGCATGTTTTCAACATAAAGATGATGCTGTCCCCAAGTTTTCATGGTAAAATAAAAATTTCTCAGCTTTGGCGAGGGTGTCAAAGTTGGCAGCAGTGTAGGACACTATCCCTAGAACTACTAAACGGCCAATTTGAATGTCACCCTATTGTACAAGAGAAAACAAGATGTGACAAATTTAATAAGTTGTACATATATAATTGTCCCTCTCTCTCTCGTTCTCTTCTCCTTCTAGTTTAGTTGAGAGTTTATTTTTTATGTGGTTGTCCCTTTCTTCCATTTGTCCTCATTTCTTCTAATTGAGATCTTCCTCCCCCCACTCACTCCTTTTAAATTACTTACTAACTAAATCAATAATTGTCCCTCTCTCCCTCCCCTCTTCCTTCTCTTCTAATTTAATCAAGACTTTATTTATAATTGTCCTTCTCTCCCGCTTGTCCCCCATTATTTTATTGTTTTTGAATAACCTTTTTAATTTGAATTCTCTGAAGCATGATGTTAATTCCATAGACACCAATTTTTAGAGGTAAAAAAGGGGAGTAGCATATTCAAATAAATTTGTGCAAGGAGTGGAGGTTTAAACAAGGCCAATTCACATTTCATTTTTTTGAGCATCAAATATCTTTTAGAATGTTTATCCAAACAATCAATGAGAAGGTTTATAACACATCTTGTACAAGAGAAAACAAGATGTGACAAATATAATAAGGTGTACATTTATAATTTCCCCTCTCTCTCTTGTTCTCTTCTCCTTCTAGTTTAGTTGAGAGTTTAATTTTTATTTGGTTGTCCCTCTCTTCCTTTTGTTTTATTTTATTTTTTAATTAAGATCTTCCTCCTCAAACATACACCTTCTAAATTACTTAATATCTAGATCAATAATTGTCCCATAAGCCTAAACCCTCTTCCTTCCCTTCTAATTTAATGAAGACTTCATTTATAATTGTCCCTCTCTCCCTTTTGCCTCCCATTATTTTTTTGTTTTTTGAAGAACCTTCTTTATTTATATTTATAATTTTTTGCATTCTTCTCCACTCCTTTCAATTAAAAAAAAATGGAATTCTTTTGCCTTGGATCCTCTTCTTCTAATTTAACTAAGATCTTCATGAACAATTGTCCATCTCTCCCTTCTCCACTTACTCCATCTAAATTAAATGAGATCTACATTTATAAATGTCCCTCTCTCTCTCCCTCCCTTTTATTTTCGATTTAGTTCAGATCAGGAATTTTGTAGATTGTCACTCTCTCCCTTTCATCCTCTTCATTTATTTCTTTGTTTTTGTTTTCCCTGTTTTTTTGTTAATTCCTCCCGCCTCCTTTAACCCCTAATGGTCCAAGCCATTTTAGATGAATCTCTACTTCGTTGATTAAAAACTACAAAGAAGAACTTATTGAAATTGTAACCATAGGATTTCCTTCTAAACTCATATGAGATAATGTGGCCGAAATTTTGTGAATTTTGATTGTACGGATTGAAAGCTAATTGTTTGTTAAAGTATTCATTTTAGTACCCCGGAGGTACACTTGGGCTGATAGGGGTTAAGTTGGCAAAAAGAAATGAAAGCCCTTTTGCCTTTCATTACTTTTTTTGAAAATTATAAAAAAAAAAGAATAAGAGGTTGGCGTCCGTAGGTGGGCGGCTCGCTGGCGGACGGCCTGTCGGCGCGATCGGCCAGGCTCGGTGGTCGGCCCGGCTTGGCCGACGGTCGATTTGGACGGCCAGTCCATTGGCTGCCCGCCGGCTCGATGGGCCCGTCCGATTGGCCGTTCGACGATTCCGGCGGCCGCCCGGTTACGTTCGGCGGCCGTCGACCTATGCAAGCGGACGGCCGCTTCTTTTTTTCTCAGTTCCTCTCTTCTCATGCCGAGTCGGATGTGCTGCAATTACAATTTTTTTGTACTTGTTGCTCCTACTAGGTGAGGAGATGGATGTCCTTTTATTGTGACCGGGTATTTTGTTTTTCAATTGCCAAAACCATTCATTCTCGAATAAATACCGGAGTATCGGCGTTTGTTTTTTTAAAAAAAACGAGCGTTACCATGGCGACGGAGAAGGGGATCGTAGTGGAGGATGTGAGTGAAATTGGAACGGGAGGGTTGAAGAAAATGATCAAACAGAAAGGTGCTATGCATGATCTACAGTGGGAGATTTTGGACAATAAAGGCATTCAAGCGGATGAAGGTTGGGAGGCTGAAACGGAGGATTATTGGATTCCAAGACATGCAAGAAATACGTGAAGATGTACCACATTGATAAACTTTGGCCAAAAGTTTGCCACAAAAGTCATAAGACGTCCTTTGCTTGCAAGCCGTGGATGTGCAAAGATGACCACTTCATTTATCGTGCTGAGGAGGTTTGGCGGGCTTTGTTTGGGAATTGCCCAAGAAGTAAAGGATTTTTCAATTACAACCTACGATCAATGGTATACACCAAGGTCGTGTTGAAACGAAAGGTGGATTGGACCACGTTTCCGACTACTACACAATATCCGCTTAGGATTAGATGAAATCAAAAGCATATTCTCGATTTATTCAATCTTGAATCAGCCTTGACAAAAGATACTTTGGAGGCGTTGAAAAAAAGGCTTCGTCGGATGACGGCGGTGGATACCATGCCGGTAAATACAACATTCGGTGGAGGAGGTTGCTGTTGTGATGGAGTCTGAAAAACATTTGGACATTGTGGTCGACAATATATTGCCAACTATGATCCCCAACGACTCTTTGGATGAAAGGATGATAAAAGGCCCCGTACAATCGGGTATTCAAAATATTGTGATGGTAGGAGGTGAAGACAATGGTAACGCCAAACGAGGGGGGGAAAATATTGTATACGGATGGAGAAAAAATCGTTCTTCCAAACGTTCAAACTTTGGAAGACATGGCACCAGAGACAATGGATGCCAGGCCAAACACTTCAACGTGGGAAACATTGGAACCAAATTCCAATGACGTGATGATTAACAAGGGTATAATTTCCGGTATTGAAGAAATGCTTCGAACAATGCCAAACAAGGATAAGTTCAAAGAGTTGCTTGACTTGAGTGTTAAGTGGACTGAAGCGTGCGTTCAAATAAAGAAATTTGGTGTTCCAGTCAAATTGCGAAGTGATTGGAGCGAGGCGGCCAAAATAAAAGGAGTAGTGAGAGTGACACGTAATTTGATGGACGGGGCCAAAATTCTTGTAGCAATGGCTCCTTTTCTTCTAGATATGGCTTATACGTTTTCAAGTATAACTCCGAATGTGCTACGAGCCGCTGTGGGCTTTGACACATTGGCTTCATGTATAACGCTAATGTTAAAAGACAAGATCGAGCTATTACAAAAAGTGACAGAATTGGAGAAAGAGGCCGATAAAAATGATGCCCTCACTAGACAACTAAAATGTAAATTGGAAGGGAACAAGCGGCATGTGGAGGCCAGTAGGAGAGACCTCATAAAGTGTCGAAAAAAATGAATGCGCCGATACCTGAGGTGGATGTGGTAGTCATTGAGGGCAGCGCCGAAATTTCAGACGACCTTTTTCTTTCCAAGTTTGAAAAGAATGATGGAGAGGATGCCACACCGATCAAATCTAGCATATCGGACGAGCCTTCTTTTGTTGAATTGGCAGTACAAGTTGGGAGTAGCCAAATACGCCCAGAAGCGCACGGAAAATGGAAGGCAATAGATTATAGTGGAATGTGAGGGAGAGATGGAATTGGTGTCATAGTAGTTGAAGGTAGCAAATAAGGAGAGGGACGAGGCACAAGCCGAACTAGAGACATTGCGGAGGACATTGAGATCGGTGGACAAATACACCAGACAATGATAACACAATGCTTTGGTTGGATTGAGTTCATTGCCTTCAGGACATGGAGACCATGGTCTTGAAAGCACAACATGATCTCAAAAAATTTGTTGTCAAATCACAAGAATCATGTGAACTCGTGGATACTTCATTAGAGAGATTCAAGAAATTAATTGGACAACGTGGACATGGGCTCACAAAGGTCACTATTTGGGGTGATGTATCGGAGATGATGGATCACACAAACAATCATCGGAAGGGAAAAAACAATGGTATTGACTGGGCTTTGGAAGTGGAGGAAGGATGGGTGCCATTCAATATCTTTGCATCACATTTAGCGGAATCGGAGTGAAGAGTAATTCATATTTGCAACCTTTACCGGGCATTCCTCAACGAAAAATGTAGCTTGTGCCAAGAATATTTCGGTCCGGAGGGAGCATATACGTTGGGCCAATGTGGCCATAACTTTCATATTACTTGTATTTCCGCAAGTTCTATGATACAATCAATGTGTCTCTTGTGTCGCTTTCCAATGAACACAAGATTCTACGAAGTGATGGGAATACGAGATGTTATGCCACCGCGGCACGAATTCAACGGATGGAATCTCCCTTTGGATCAGTTCCGAAGAAATCCCAGAACTATCGTGATTGGGAAAATCACTTATTTGAAATAGTGAGTTTTCTTGTCACCAACTATATGACGAGTATGAGATGGAATGTGATCCATTCTTTTGGATGACACATGACTATGAGGTGGAGATAAGGGCGCGAGAGATTGAAGAGGGCGAGCAACAAGAGTTGTTTTGCCGCAACTTTTGGAGCCATTGGAGCACTGAGCACAAGCGTTTCTTCCGATTTCTTCCAAAGAGAGTTGAGAAGATGAAGATGGTTTGTGGCATGAGGTAGACGATAGCATTGAGTTGGGAGATGAGTACAAGAAGTACAATCATACTCTGGTTGGAAGAGCCGTGGTCCTTGCAAAGTTGGAAGATGCCGCAAAACTACAGTATTCAACGAAAGAGACTTCTTTTGAAGACGCAGAATGTTCTTATTGGGATGCGGTGCAAGCATTTGATCGGAGGATTGAGGACGTCATTGGATATTGTAGGAATGTGCCACGGAAGCCCGAAGGAAAATTATTGGTGTCATTCCCAGAGAATGACGCTTTTGTGAACAAGGTGGTCGAATGAATTGAGAATGCTATAGAAATCTTTGCAGCGAAGAAGGTGAATCCTGGCGGGAAGCGGAAGACGGATGATGGCAATGACAACGACGATAGTTGGGGGTCGGAGATGCATAGGAAAATTACAGCCGTAGATCGAGAGTACGAAGAGGGGGGAAGAATTGTCAGGCCAAGCCAGAGACCGCGGACTCGTAGTAGCACTCGAACGGATCATATGAACGAGCCTTCTTTTTCAAGACAATATAATGGAGTAGATGAACGTAAAGCTTAGCGTAGTTGTTGTCGAAGGAATGGAGTGGCAAGAAGTTGGAAGCATGCCGTGGTGGGGCATACTTTTAAAAATAAAGGTTTACAATTTGTAAGATATAATGTCCACTTGTTAATTCTTCAATTGTATGTAGATGTTAGAAATGTTGTACTGCATGAGGTGAATGCGAAGCAGTGAAATAAACAGAAGTTTGCAAACTTGAATTACATTTGGTATACAACAAATATGTCACGTTTAAGTCATTTTTGTAGGGGATGACTAAATCCAAAACAAAACACAAGACAATAGAATAGCAAAAGAGATGGATATAAAACTTGTGCATATATGTAATATTTTTATTGATATTTGATATAAATCCAAAAATCAATTGAGACAATAGAAGCTTTCAATGCATCCGTGGTACGACTATAAAGTTCCATGAACTTGAACTACACTATTTGCAATAAAAATAAGTGCGATGAATGCATACTACATAAATGGGCCAAATTTTCCTACTCATTCACGTTGGTAGGAAATTCGTAATCGTCATCTCCTTTGATTTCAGCTCCACTAGATCCTGAAGGATCATCTTCATAATCGGTGATGGCTTCTTGTTTGATTCTCCGCTCGATCAACAATTTTTGAATGGTTTTGAATCTCTTGCAAGTTTCAATGACATCAGCGGGATTACTAGTCGGGAGCGAAAAAATGGATGCTTGGGAGCTTTACATTTCTTCGTGGCGTTTGTAGGCGACTTAGGTTGTAATCCTAAACCTCCCTGAACCTCGGGATGATGTATGAAGAGCTTAGACAAAGGTACATCCCTATCACTGGGTATGCCGTCGGATTGGCGTTGCAGTGTTCGGAGTCGCACATGTTTTGAAATGGACACCAAACCATTTTGAGGATTCCAAATTGGTTGTAGTGATCCCTGTAAGAGGGGTTCCAAATAGAAATCTCAACGCGAGACCATATTAGGACGATTGATCTTTAGCGGAGGGTGCCTTCTTCTCCGTGACATGAAGGGGACTCCTTCTACCGCCGTTAGTACCGCCCTCCATAGTTTTCTCCCTGAGAACAATCGTGTCGTCTAGGAATGACTCTTTTAATATTTTCTCGAGATTTTCCGCAAGTGCGAGACCGTGGTGCTTGCATTCCTCAACATTTTTCACGAGCATTTTTTGCTCGTGTAGTGCCGTTGCACGTGAGGACGATAAATCTTCTCCCTTGGCCTTCGTGTCTTCCGAAAGCTGAGCTGGTCCATGACGAAGGATATTATCGCTATTGACCATGCCGTCTCCATTCAAGTACCGTGCTATAGGCAACAAGTCATCTTCTTTCTCTGCAGGAACGTCGCCATCGACGAAATCATACTTGGTGATTGGGGCGTCGTGAGTATTATCCATACATAGAGGGGCGTTGTTGTTGATGTCATCGTCTAGATGCTCTGCATCGTAATTGGCAAGGGCACCGGTGCTTGAATCGTGAGAGTATTCCGAGTCATCCGACTCACGTAGTTGTGGATCCTCTAAATCCAAGTTCTCCGCGTATCACCTCTTCTCATCTGTCAACTTTGCATTCGGAAGCAACTTCGAGTTCGTATACACAAAGACCAAGTCATCAGCCCTTCCCGGTAGTAACCGATTCCGTTTCTTGTCATGGACAAAAGAATAGCTATTCCAATTGCGTTCGCAAGAAAGAGATGACACTGTCTGCGCTAGTATTCTCTTTGCAATTGGTGCAAGGACTTTCTTACAAGCACCTTCAAAATCCCACCAAGCATACGGAGAACATTTTTGGTCCTTAGGATCTTATATGTCATGGAATAGTACATCCTTGTTTCAAAATGCTATGAACTCGTTCACCACATCCGGATAAGTCTTAGGAGTACATAGCTTTTGTAGTACTCGTTTGGATGCCGTGATGACATCTGGATCATCGGCCAACTCTTCGTCATGGAGTAAATAAGGATTGAGAAGTGCACGGGCGGAATGTAAATCCGTTGTCATCATGCGTTTTCGGGCGTAGAACTCGTCCTCAACAATGATCACTAAGTCGCTATCGAGACAAAATGGTTCTTTATGCATTGCCAGAACATGCTTCTTGAGCTCGCCGAGGATGTGCAAAACCTTGGCCATACAAGGTTCCTTGGCGTCAAATTCCCGAAGCGCATACACTACATGGGCTATTATCTCCCGGAAGTTCGTGCACCGCATCCAGAAACGCTCATCTAGAACCACTCTTTTGATGCTCCGAGATATCACTAATTTATCTCTAGTCGAGAGTGACTTCTTTGAGGCGTATGCCCGCCATTCAGGATCAACAACAGTTTGCTCCAATTATTCCTTGACCTTCAATAGACGATCTATCATTATGAAATTACATGCAAATCTTGTTTGCCCGGGCATCAATAGGCTGAACTTCGCCTCGTGTTTTTGAAACACAACAAAGGGCATTTGCCGATTCTTGATAAACTTCACCAAAAACTTGGCCTTGTCGAGAGTTTCTTTTATCCATGTAGCCTTCCCCTAGTCCTCCAACAATAAGTCCATGGCATGCGCGACACATCCTTGAATGTATATGTGTGGATATTTCTTGATGACTAATTGTAAGCCATTGAGCATTACTGAAGCATTGTCAGTACACACCTGAATAATGTTGTGGACGCCAACTTGTTCAATAAACTTCAACATGATAGATGTCAGGTACCAACGTTCTTTTCTTTGCCCGTAGTATCCACGGCTCCCAAGAAGAGCTCTCCAGCGGGAGATACAAACATTGCATTGCACAAAGGGCGACTAGTCACAGATGTCCACCCATCCAAGGCTAGAATTCCTCCAAACTTCCGAACACTCTCGAAGAGTCTACTATTAAGTTGTGCCTCCAAATCAACATTTGCTTGTCCCAACAACCTTGTCCGAATGTCATGGTAAGAAGGTGTGACATATCGTTTTTTCAAAGAGACAGTCTTCCTCACCGCTTCCTTGAATGCCACATTCCGTGCTACAGCGAACGACACATTTGCTTCGTAAAGAAACTTCGCCCATACTTTATCTAGCTCCCGCCCCTCCACTTCTTGAAAGCCCTCTTCGATCACGGATTGCCTCACCAATCTAGGGAATGTGCCACCTACACTCCCTTATTTGGTGGAGTCGTGGAAGGTGGGGGTCGATTCAACCATAGTTGTTGGTAAAATCAAGGAGGAAACTTGAGTGGACCTTACACAAGAGTCTCCACCAGCGGACTTGGGCATGCTATATTATAAGACAAACGCAAATTTCAATATTGGGGTGGGGCAATGTTGGGAGAAAAGTTCTCCATTATATTTCGGGTAGTGGCCACGACAATTTTTAAATAAATTATGTACACGGGTTGTCAATTTGGTGCAGAGGCCAACACCGCTATAGCGCTTGCGAGGCAGTTCTTCGTACCCGAGATGACTAAGTTGTCACTCTAGCCTTCTTGCAAAAATGCGACAACAAAGATTGCATTGGAAGGAGTTCGTTTTTCTGCCTTGTACTTCAGTGATTTCCGTATACCGAGGAGACCAAGGTTTGGTGGTCATTTTGATGGGTATAATATCTAGAAATGAACGAACGTGATAGGTAGTATGTGGAAAAAATATCAGGAGTTCCTAAAGAAACTCCAATATTGGAGACTTCCAAACTCGATGATTATCAAGCAATGGATACATAGTGCAGCTCAATGCTCTTGGGGAAACAATAGTTCAGAAGTGAAGTGAGGCTCCATGTGCTGTTTTCTTTATACTAACGGTGATTATGACCGTTGGGAGACGGGAGGATGTTAATCTATCAACAGACGAGGTCGGGGGAGCAATCGGCGGGGCGAACGGCAAAACGGTGACCGCCGGACGGCCTGGTGGTCAGCGGACGGCAATCGGCCCAAGCGGATGGCCGTGCGATCGCCGGTGCGGATGAAATGGTCGTCCGTAGCGCGGTTGCTTCCCGTGGTGGACACCCAGCGCCGTCTGCCGGGCGGTCAGTCGGGATAGCGGACGGCTATTTACCCTGGCCTAAATTGACCAAAGTTAGTGATGTCATCGGACGTCCTCATGGGGCCCAGGACGTCCTCCGTCCGGATGACCAGACATCATGGACATCGAGCATCCTGACAACTTTGCCAAAAAGATCGTAACATAGATTAGCTTGCGACAACAAGCACCGTGCTCTAAATCCAGCGAGGTCAAGCTTCTCACCCTTTCCCCAAGTAGAAGAAGAAATGGATGATTGATGACGCGTTTCCATGAAAGTGAACCTATCCACAGTGCCAGACCGCTTTTTCACTTTACAATCAGAGTCATCTCTACCATGATATCTCGGCGGCCAGAATACTAAGGTGGGAGCCATTTATACTTTGAAGGGCATGCTAACTGATGTTGGTAACTTGTTGTTTGGTAGTCACATGGATTGTCGCTCACGGCCGGCAATGTTGTCGTCGTAGCCTTGACTGCAACATTGGCTGCTATTGGATCAGCCTCGATCCCCAACTCCGCGCTCGTCTCTATGATCACTGTTCTACAGGTTAGCTTCACATATTTTGTTTTTAGAGTTCAGAACCCAAACAACAAAGAAGCACTCACTTTGGCGACAAACCATGTTTTTCTGTGGATGACCTCACTTTCTTTGCACTGCAGGCACTTTCATTGCAAGAGTATATCCCTGATGTAGCAGTTTTGTACTCAGTGGATTGGCTATTGGGCATGGTTCGCACTGCCACCAACATCTGGGGTGATGCTTGTGCTTGTGTGGTGGTAGACACATGGGCTCGTCGACATGCCAGAAAGCACAACACATTGCCAATCAAGGTGAGTAGCAAACATCTTTCTGCCTTCAGCAATTGCAAAGTAGGTGAGTGAGTTTGGTCAAAAAATAGTGACGTTCTTCTCTACATTTTTAGTCAAAAATCAACAACTAATGTGGCACGATTTCCTCTCTACAGAATCCTGATCCTCCCACTTCGACAGAGATGGCCATGGATTCAAGCATGAAAGATGACATCCACGCCAGCCAATTGTAAATTGATGCATGCCATGCGGTAAGCGCTATCTATGTCCTGGTGGTCAACAGAGCTGGTCCAAAACAGTAGTGTCTGTTAGGTTTTCATGAAAATTTGGTGTTAGTCAAGTGTGATCTCTGTTAGCTTCTGTAGAGTGTACTCTGAACAAACAGTATTGTAACTTGGAGGTTGCCCTCCTCCCTCATCTCTTCTATAAAACGCCAAACGTTCCGTTTACAAGTGTTGTATCATTCACAAATTGGGCAAATACAAAGCATGGCCTTGCCTTAAAAACTATCTACCTTCTTGCTACGCATCTTATCCAAAGCACCGCGTCCTATGAGCAAGTCCGATCCTGTTGCCAAATGCAGTGCATCATGTCCTGTGTTTCAATCAAATCAGAGATGTCCACATTCCAAAACGGTGTGATGTGCATCTCATCCTGTTGTTGAGAGGTGGTTTACCTGGACCAGTGTGGCTTGCAAGGCTAGGAGCTGCTGCTGCGTCTCTCTCCTGCCAGGATCCGGCTCATCCACTCCTGCTCCGGGACAGATCCAGCCCACTCTGGTCGAAAATCGAGCGTGATCCCGCGCATCGCTTCCCGGATTGTCTCGCACTGCTCCACAGGCAGAGGCGCCGACCTGCGAGCGGTGTCGGCCTCCTCCGCCTCCCGGATCGCCCGCTCGGCCGCCTCGCGCTGCCGAGCTTCCTCCTCCTCCTCCTCGGGGTCCACTGCGTCCACATCAACCTCAGGGCCGGTGCTGCCTCCGAGGTTCAGAAGCTCCAGCCCTTGCACGTTGCCGAAGACCGTCATCTCCACTCCGTTGATGCTGACCACTGTCCCCTGCGCCCTCGGTCTCGGCGCTTCCGCGTCACCACGGCTTGCACCCTCGGACAGCGTCGCGTAGCCTGCGCCGTTTGCTAAGCCGTTCGGAATCGCCTCCTCCTCTTCCTCCACGTCGGCCATATCTGATCGGTGAATCACTCAGCGAAGACGACAAATGCTAAAACAGAGAAATATCCAAAGGAAAGCAACCTCCATCGAAGGGAACTGAACCAGTAAAAAGGGAAGCCACAATGTGAGACGCATAAAATATTGCCCGGGGACCCGACGATGGAGCTCCAGACGGAAACGGTCGCCAAACCCCAAGGACAGACGCAAAATCCGAAGAAACTACGCAAACTGGAACCTGAGACGGAAATGGTTGCCAAAACCTAAAGACGAACTCTAAAACATCTGCAGCAACATTGTGACCTCAAATTAAAGGAAAAAATAGAAGCCACAATACGATACACAAACAGAAACGATTGCCAAACCCTAACTCAACACGAGAGTAAGAGATTCAAATTGCAGGACGAGAACTCGTCTCTCACGTCGCTGACCTGCAGAAGGAGGCGCCATCGCTCCTGCAAACGATCGATCGGTCCACACAAACCACTGCTCTGCAACCAGAGCTCTAAAACGAACAATGCGCACCGATCAATATACGATCTGCAACATCAACCCTATGACCGGTTCCGAGGACAAACCCTAAGAGTCCAGACATAACTTTCACCTTCGTCTTCACTTGAGGTTTTGGCGAATGCGGCGGATCCATTATGTGAGGTTTGCGGAGCGATGGATTCCGACGATGCTGCTGCGAGGCGCGCCTTCGCGGCGCTCCGTCCGGTGTGCACCAAGCTCCTGGAGACCGTCGTCACGCAGCCGGACGCGTGTGCGGAGCTTCTGATCGCGTTGCGAGGAATTGTCACGACGGAGCCTGTAGCAGGGCTGCAAGCGTGCTTAGAGTACGAGCTCATTTCTCTCCGTCATCCTCCGATTGCATCATCTCCTCCTCTGATTTTGTGCGTTGTTTTTCAGCTATTTGTTGTTCCCTCTCGTGATGCTTTTGGATGCGGCCATTGCGTGCCGAGAGAAGAAAGGTGAAGGATTCAGGCGGTTGAACGTGAGCGACAAGATCGCCGAGGGAGCGGTGGCGTGCTTGAGAATCGTTCTGGAGAAGTGCCGCTGCCAATCCATCTCTCAGGTGCAGATCCTACATCGTTTGTGGTTTTTCCTACATCGTTCTGTCTTTGACATGTTTTTGTCTTGCAGATGACGACGATGATCGGGAAGCTGACGAAGGCGGCCTTGCTTTCTCCGGCGGAGGCCTCGGAGGAGCTTCGACATGGGATAGTCCTGTGCATACGGTCTCTGTTTCAGAGTTTGCAACCGTGCAAGTCATGCAGCTGTCAATGTGTTCGTCCGTCGCCGTTTAGCATATTGCACCGAGATCCCGGAGAGCTCTATGAAGGATACGCAACGGAAGAAGATGTGCTTGACGAAGAGATCATCACAGTCGAGTATACTCCACAGCTGTGTCCGTTGGGGTTTCTGCAGTCGCTGGACATGGCTCCTGCAATTGGCCATCTTCTGTCGCTGCTTCTCCAGGTTTGTCCTCAGAATTCTGCTCTGTGACCTCGGTTTTGAGCTCATCTGTGTGCTGTGACTGATGTTTTGTTGGTGGTCTATCTAGATTGCAGATAGAGAGGCCGCGCTTGGCGGTGTTGGAAGTGGTAAACTGCGAGAAGATGCATTATCAACGCTGCGTATGATTCTCTTGAAGGTGATCATGTCTGTCTTAAACCCGAAACCCTGAACCTTAAACCTCTAGTCTTCTTTCACCTGACATATAAGAATGATTTCTCTTAAAAAGAAACCTTTCCTTCGAGGAGAGAGGTGTAATGCATAACATGCTTCATTTGGCAAATAGTGTTGATGCTAAGAAGTGAGATTCATGAGATAGCTTCATTTAAGAAGTCAGATCGTAAAATGATTAAGGAGGGTGTTCATGGCTCCTCTGAAATTTAGGTCAGCTAGAGAAGACCAAGGTCATGATCAGGATGGTATGAAATAAGATCCTCAGGGTTTAGGGTTTAGGGTTTAACTCAATCATCCAAACAAAATATCTTGATGAAACTTACACTGAAGCTGAATAGGATTGCAGTGGAGAAAGGGTCAGGATGGGATGAGATGAGATTCTTGTAAATCCTTATGGTTTAGGGTTTTAGGGTTCATGTTGATGCAGTGCCTCTTCTTTTCTGAGGAATTTAGTGAATTGACTCTGTTGCAGGTTGGCAATGCAGATGCGCTGGCGTTTTTCTTCCCGGGGGTGGTGAGCGGGTTTACGAAAGCCATACGGAGCGCCATGGTGACAAGCAAGCGTTCTGTGATAACAGCAGCCTACAAATCAGTGGGGGCAGCAGGCAGCAGCGGGGCGTTGGAAGAAAGCCTCCGAGGGTTGACGGAGCTGCTTGTGCTGGTACTAGCAGATTCTCGCAACTGGGAATGCTTGTCGGAGGCGGATTCTGAGGTGGATCAAGTGGAGGCGGCTCTTGAAAATCTTCAGAGTTTGCTCCTCAAAGAGGATTCCAAGGGCAGTGGTTCGTCAGTTGCTGTGAGTTCCCCTGAAGTTGTCAAAGCCGAGGCACCAACTCCAGGCTCTCCACTTCGGTTGGAGCGTGACCGAAAATGGCTAGAATCGACCGTTGCACGCTTGGAACCTATTCTTTCTGTGAATCTGCCATTGGTGAGTAGCCCTCAGTTTGACAGTGTGTTTTTACTTTCAAATATTGCTGATCCTGTTTATGAACATTTGTATTGCACTTGTGTATGAAAAAAAGTCACTGAGTGTGGTGATTCTTGTTGGTTGGTTAATGAGTAGCTTTGTGCGCATCCTTCTGCGGCGGTGAGGTTGGCAGCTGTGGAGTCTGCTGCTGTGCTTCTCTTTTCCTGTGGTGGTACACTAGAGAGTTGCACTTCGTTATTTCTGGTAAGTGTAATCATTTTTCTTCAGAATGTGAACTTCTGAATTTATTGTGGTTATTGTAGTTGCGGCTGGAAGTTAAAATACCACGTGATTGCAAAAAGTGCAACGTTGCTGATGGGGAAGGTTTTTGTTGTTATCAGGATGGTACATTTTGGCCTAGGTATAGACATCTAAAAACAGTTCTTAGAAACCCTGCATGGAACTGGTCTTTTGATATTTTTGAGCTGTAAGAGTTTGGAGTTTCATTGGACGAGCGCCATTGCATGTTGCAGGAGTGCTTATTGGCGTTAGCTTGCGACGAATGGCAACACGTTGCATCAGCAGCCAGTTCGAGTCTCGTGTTTCTTTTGTCCATCGACGAGGTTTGGAAGAGGAAAGGTAGTGAGGAGGGGATTTCAGTGCATCAGTCTCGGTGCTTTCATCGGTCGAAGATCAAGAAACAACCTCTCCTGAATCTCCTGCAGAGGTATGTGGTACTCTGGATCAATGTAGCTTGAAAATTCATGAATGCTTCGTTCAAGACTGTTTTAGTCTTCCATGATCTCTGGAGTCGTTATGTCATGCGTAAGGCACGTTCTCCTGCAAGTATTTGGTGCAATTTTAGTAGTTCAAAGTGAATAATCCCACTACTTGGATTTTGAGACGGTTTTCCTTGGTTTAGGTGTGAAGATTGTGTACATGAACATGATGATGTTTGCTTCTGTTGTGCAAGATTGCTCGAGAGACTTCCTCAAGCAGTGTTCTCAGGAAATGAAACCCTAGCAGTTCTTCACGCAAGGCGGTTGGCTGCTGCCCTTTACTTTGTTGGGCCCGACGCTGTGCGCTCTTCCTTTCTTGTGTCTTTGGTAAGCAACTCTAGCCAATATTAACCTGTTCTGTGTTTATGTTGATGCTGTTAGCTTTTGCACTTCCGAGTGACATGCCCCTCCTTTGCGATGTGTCAAACCTCTTAATGGTTTATTTAAATTCTGACCATTTGATGTGAGATTCACAGGAAGATTGTCAAAAATTTGCCAACGTCATGTTGCAATGTTTAAGCTTTTCCTCGTCATTTGCCGGACCAATGGACCTAAGTGTGTTAAGCACGGCATCAAAATCTTCACCCCTCTTGATGATATCTGATCTCAAGACGGGCACAGAGGATGATCCTCCAGAAACGTCCAAGAAGCAAAAACATCAAAACCTGGATGAGGTTGTAGCTGTGAAGCTGCTGCCGCGCATGCCACCTTGGCTGTCACAGAATGCTCAAAGAGTCTACAAAGCTCTTGCGAGTATCATCAGGCTTGTAGGTCGAGCAGCTGGCTCTGGTAAATCTCAGTCTTTCGTGCTGAATACCTGTATAATAAATGCATTTTACTAAAGGTTGAAAAGCTTTGTGTCTGTAGGTAGTCCTGGGGAACCTGCTTTGATGCGTGTGGTGGAGATCCTCTTGGAATCTTTACAACAAGCAGCGAATGAGCTCCAGGAGCAAGCATCTCACAGCTCGGACGGTGGCTCTGGACAACCTCAACGTGCATCTGCCGCATCAGTTTGCGTTCTCAGTGAGCTTGTGTATGGTACCTCAGAGGTCTGGACTGATGAACTCGTCAGTCTCTTTGGTGGTCGATCATCCAAAGATCATTCTGAGAAATGGCAGTTCGAGAATGAGACTGAAGTCAAGGCCCGCATATCTGAGTGCATGGGCAGCATTTTACATGATTATCTCGTACCCGAAATATGGGACCTCCCGGTGGATGCTGAGGCCTTCTCTGATCGTGGTTATTCCGTGGTAGACATGCCTCTTCTGCACGTTCTTCAAGACAATGCCATGCTGCAGCAGGTCGGTCAAAGTTCACCTTCTTTCCTACCTTTTTTACGTGGAATTTGGAAGAGCTAATTAATTGGAATCGTCTCCCTATTCTGGCCTGAATGCAGGTGCTTGTGGAAGGAATCGGTGTTTTTGGTCTAGCTCTCGGAAAAGCGTTTGAAGATGGAGGCTTTCTGGCGCTTGTGCTGTACCCATTATTGGAAAAGCTCGCCTCGACTAATAGCAATGTCAGCTATGCAGCAGATCTTGCCCTGCGAGCTATATGCTACTATAGTGGGTATCACTCGGTAAGTGATACTTCCCTCGGTACCATATTTTGATCCTACAAAATGGAAACTCTGACAGTTGGTATTCAAATTGCAGGTCAAAGAATTGGTGATCCAAAACGCAGACTATGTGGTGGACTCTTTATGTAGGCAACTACGGCATATTGAACTGTATCCTCAAGCTCCGTCTCTCTTGGCAGCTATTCTTAAGCATACCGGCGCTGCCCCACACCTGTTGCCCCTTCTGGAAGAACCGGTAAGACTTCTTAATGTGGGGACTTTTAATATAAGAAAGTGTGCAACAAGAGCAGAAGTATGAGAGGTTTGTTTCACTCATCCCACATTAGTGTTTTTAGTTGTATCCACTGGTGTTTCGTTTTCAGTTCGATTGACTAGTGCTTCATTTCGGTCGATTGCAGATGCAAGGCATTGTTTTGGAGCTTGAGATTCCTGCAAGAAGTAGGCACCCACAATATACAGTGCCATTGTTACGGGTATGCTTCCTAGTCTCAAGCTTTGTATCTCCTTTCTAGATGCTTTATATAAAACTCAAGAGGCACAAAGTAAGGCTCTAGTGTATGTTGTAAAGCATTGTCCTTCAACTGTTTAGTTATGTAATGCAGTGACTCTGAATCTACTTTTGATTAGCATCATCAAATCATGTGTTCTTTCAGGCACTTCGTGAAATAGCAAAAGCCGCACGAGTCGAAGGGCGTGCTATGTTGGCTGAAGCCACGAGACAGGCTGATGAAGTGAGAGCTACCTTGGAAGGAGAGGTGGACGTCCACTCTGAGGCAGGGCAATTGATTATTGAGCAGATAATCACCGACATTCAGGATAGAGAGAGACGACGTAAATCTGTGGCGTCAGTGGGCACATCCTGCCTTCAAGCATGCGCACCTCTGTTGGCTTCACAAGACGTTCAGACGTGCCTTCTTGCGCTTGGTGTGATCGAGGTGAGCCACAGCATTAGAAAATGTTGGACTTAATGAAAGGCACCTCGGTTTCTCTGTTTTAGAATTTTTTTAGATGTCTCAGAAGAGATCAGTAGTGTGTGATATGTTAAGGAATATTGATTTTCGGTTGCATGCAGGATGGAATAGCAGGCCTAGCAGACATGGACGCAACGTTTCCTTATTTACAAGCCCAGCGCACTGCAGTTGAAAACTTCCTCAAAGCATCTGCAATTGAATCTGGCGACCCAGACGCTGCAGAGCCTTTTGGTGCCAAAGACGAAAGTGGTCGAAGTAATCTACTGTTGCCAAGCATGAATCAAGTGTGGCCTCAATTCGTGCCTTGCCTTCGTCACACCCAGCCCGCGGTACATATCTGTCTTCCTTCAACCCTAGTATTCATTCATTTCATGTACTGAACCTTGAAAGGATAGTTTTTCTGATGGATATTTGATACTAATTGGAGGTAGTTGTCTGTCCAGGTCCTTGCGCGGGTGCTAGAGGTGCTGGCAACCCTCATAACCATCTGTGGAGGCCAGTTCTTCACCCGCCGCATAGCCAAAGACGCCCTTCCTCTACTCCTAAAGCTTCTTCGTGACGGACCTTCTCTGATCATGACCCGTCCTTCTGACGCCTTCAGGCCCAAGTCAAGCAAAGAGCTGTTCCTGCTGCGGAACCAAGGGAGTGAGATCAAGGAGACCGGAATATCGCCAGGAGCTGTTCTCAAGGTCCAGCTCGCCGTGCTCAAGTGCATCGAGGTCATTGCAGGGGATCAGAAAAGCGCTCCAGCGCTTGAAAACACGTATAAGCCCATTGTGTCATGGGTTGTGACTCTGGCCTGTAAAGTGCAGGCCTTGCGAGGACCGGCAGCGGACACACTTGTTGCTCTTTCGAATGTTGACGCCGACCTCGTCTGGCTTGTCGTGGCTGATCTCGTTTATGGTACGTTAACCCCAACTTCAATTACTGCTACTTGGTACAAATCAGTGCCTTGACCATGCCATATTTTTCTCTGAAGTCACTAGAGTTGTTTGTTAAGTCACCCAAAGTTTCAATAAGATTCCCGTCTTTTCGTTCATCATACTACTCTAAATAGCTGTAGATCAATAGAGGAGCTTGGTGGTCTCATCCTCCAGTTCAGTCAATGGAAGTCTAGCTCGGTGCTCTCTCAACTCAAGTCGAAGTAGTTCTAGCCGTCTTTGAGGTGATATTCATAGTTCCGTGACTATGAACCGCCTCTCTCTCCTTTGAGGTGATATTTAGAAGTCATTTTAAGGGGTGAAAAAAAGAGGGGGTAGCTTATTGAAATTTCCGGTGGCTTTACAAATGATTGGATTATCGTCATGCATTTCAAGTGTTTGTGTACCAAGTTAGTGGAAAGACAGTTGACGAAATGTTGCATGGCAGACGGGCATGGTCAAGGTCCACCATCGCCAGGAGACGAATTTCCCGCATTTGTGCAAATCCTTCCTCCTTTGAGCTCTCCGAAGGAAGCGTTGTGGGTGCAGTATTCCAACCATAACGGCGACGCCATGGTGGACAGGAAGGGTGCACATGAGTTGCTGGCCAAGCTGGAAAGTGTACATTAACCCGGTTTTGAGGCCACCAGCTTCCATACGGTGAGGTATGCTTCTTACCACGAGAATCTGTCACTTGGAAATTGCCCTCTCTATGATGTTCACTGCATAACTCTACTACTTGTAGAGTTACAGAGTGAGTTACAGGGCCAATGCAACCCCTACTGGAAATGATCGTTTGCATCTCGTGTCCGCCTCAAACTAATTAGGAGATCAATTCTGGAGGTTTGTTGCTGTTCACAAGGCGATGGAAAATTTGAGCTGCCAATTTTGAGAGTTAGGATTTTATCATTGGACTCGGGCTGTGATCAAGCCATCAACTTGTAAAAAGTATGTATTTGCAAATACCCTCTCATGTTGCGTTGAGTTCTGCCAGTCATCTTATTTGAGTACAGAGATGGCTGTACTTGCTTTGAGACCAGCAATTAGATTAACCTTTTACTATGAAGTATGAAAGTAATTTAATTAACACGATGAAATTCACATATTATTTCAATTACTTTAAATTGGACTATTTGAATTCTAGAACCAATCCGAGTTTCCTTTTTGAACAAGATAGTTTATGTAGCATTGGAGTATTGGAAGGTGTCAACTAACCCCTAAATTCCTATGACACTTTCTCACCAAAAACGCTTCAAAGTTGCTTGTTGTAGTGCAAAGAGTGAAACTGAACAAAGAATGTCTTTGTTTCCACATCCTACTGTAAGATCTTAATCTATACTTATAAACCCACATGCTCACAAATTTCCTTGATATTTGATGGCATGGATTGATAGATTTTAGAGTTTGTTGTGAAGAGAAAGGTTTTCTCCTTCTGTGTGTTTAATCTTTAAACGTTAGCTAGGAACCATATATACAAGGACGTATTTTACTCTCTGTAGAATACCAATAAAGTATTAAAGTCTAGCAAGACTTATACCTTCAAATTGAAAATTCTTCAACTAACATCTTTCATTAGTATACCGACCTGTTGTCTCCAATAGGTAGTGTAAGTTTAGGCAAGGTAACTAAATTTGTAAAAAGTAAAGTATAAGAAGTTAAAGCATATTCCACATGTCGTTGCCTCCTATAGTGGGTATTACATAGGTATCCTTAGTTTCCATCACGAGATATGCCCCTTCCTCTTTTACCCAGCTATTGTTATGTGTCAAGGAAGGCCAATATTAGAGTAGGCCGAGTATCACCACATGCTGCATGCCGCAATAGACTGCTTCGGTATCGACCGGATATTGGACCCTCCCATTTTATTAAATATAGTAGATTTGGAGGTCATGTCAATATCTTAGCCATAGAATGTTCAAATACGACATTATACAACACGTGTAAAATATTGCGGCGAGCAGCAACACCTTCCAACCTTTAAGGATTAAAGGATCAATAGACTTTGACTTCACTTGGTGTTGAATTTTTGCATAACAATAGTTCTAAATTTTATACCATCATGATTTGTGTGATGAGAGTTCTTTGTACACAAAATTTTCAAGGTATTGAAGAAGTGAAGCATTGTCAAAAAGAAACAAAGTAATAACAATAGGTTCAAGAACCACCAAACCACATTTCAAATTTTGATCATTTCATTCTTGTATAAATTAAAATCCAAATGGTCAAAAAAAAAGGGTCATGCTTCTTCTTGAAGCAAAAAGAAATCAAATGACGAAACATTTAAGATCTCTAATTTTTATGAAGAAAGAAATATTTTCTTACACCTTGCCCAAAAATGGTGAAAAAAAGTTGACTTGTCTTGGAATGAAAGTTTTCCACTATGGAAGGTTTATTTTTATGATACTCTGAAATAGCATAATTTCATTCACTTGTATATAAAAATCTCACATTTAATAAAAGGACATAGCAAGTATTTTGGAGTTGCCCAACATGCCCGCCCATTACAATTTTTCTTTAAGATGGCATAACTTTTCTTCAATTATTAGGTCTAATGAGAATGAAAGTTATACCCCCATAGCGGCTCTTGTCTTCTTGGATCTTTGTTCAAAATTTCAAGAATTGAAAAATAAATTGCAATCATGGGAACATGCCCAAGATTTGAAAAAGCTCACCTTGAAACTTTTGTCTTTAGAGGTTAAACAAATTTTAGTTTTAAAAAGTTTTTGTATTTTAGTGTTACATCTATATGACATTTTGGGAACTACACAATGAGTTCAAAGACATGGTCACCTGAGATTCATTTATGTACGTGATTTATTTTCATCTTTAGATAGACTTGTTCTAAATGTCAATAAAGGCCATTATAGAGTTATTCTAAATGTCAATAAAGGCCAATGGGCTGATTCATTGCCCGTGCCTAACATTTTTTTTGACACACATGAATTGTTACAATGGCAACTTGTGGCAAGGATTTTCTCTTAAGTAAAGAGAAGATTTCACCGCCAAGAATCAAACTGCCTTGAACCATTCCATTTAACTTGAGTACGTCTCTACTACCAATAGTTTAAGGCCATTTCAAAAATAATGCATGCCCAACACCTTAAGATCAAATGTATCTCTGAAGAATGTAATGTTGTTTTTATTAGGTTGATTTTTGTTAGAAAGTATGACTCAATAGGACGTGAGATATACAAACAAAATTCTATTAAGAAAATGCAAGGTGGAGTGTCCTCTACAATTCTATGAACCAATTTCTCTATACCCCAAATTCTCCCTTTTGTAGTACTCTCATTCCTCACATAAGTTATACCTTTGATAAGTTGTAATGTTGCATCTTATAACCTGGGTTAACTTATAACCATTGTTGGTGTGTTACCTTTTCTAAGTTAAAACCCCTTGGTTTTCTTCTTTTGTACAATGGAAAATATGAGGGACTCCATGGCTTCATCCTTAATGTTCACTTGAATGGTGATCTTTTTGTGTGACGGTAACAATCTCAACGAATAAATTTTCAAATTAAATCTCAAAGGTGCTATATTGATACAAAATTTTAATGCTCAAAACCACTCGGGTCCTAAACTGTGTTGTAGAGAAAGTAGTATTAGTCATAGGTTGGATTAGATTTTGTGCCCCTTCTCCTTACTCAATGTTACGAATTGACCATGAGCGGCTAAATTAATACATGGTGATCCATAATTGCACCGCCGCACCGGCTAGGGTGAGAACTTCCAAGCAATGCCACTGGTAACATGCTCACATCAACATACATACTTGTTCTCATCTTAATAATAGACCTTCCATGACTCAAAACCCTATAACTCGTTTTAAAAGTGTCGAGAGATTTTGTGAGGAGGAAGGTGGACAAAAACCTACCCCTAATTTAATATTAGAGGGTGGCCTAGTATTACCATGATGGAGCCTCCTAGGATAATTTGGGGCCACATGCCCCAAATCTAGCAAGAAAGTTTCCAAAAAAGTCTCTAGAATCCCTAAGAGAGCCAAAAAAGAGATAAGAGAGCCAAAAAAAAAACCTCATGCCATTCAGATAAGGGCCCATCCTTCGAACTTAGTTTGTGATCCTTAATCTCTAATTTCTTTTAACAGTTTCACACCAAAAACACTTCAAAACTGCTAATTCTAGTGCAATGAATAAGGAAGGAAACTAAAACTTTAAATTTCCATTTTTAATCATAGGATCTAAACTAGGCTTTATTAAGTAACATACTATTAAAGTTTTATAAACTTTGACTGCACAAATTGAAAGATAATAGTGTTTGAAGTAGAGATTTTTTTAATTTCTTCCTTGCGTTGAGTGGATGAGCGAGCTTTGACTTCAATTGGAGTCAAATTCTTTCACTAGATAAGGTCTAAATTCATTACCATTTGTCAAGCATGATCATGGATCTGGCTAATTCACCCCGACGAGCGTTGGCCCATGCCGCAGCCTCGTCAGGGTGGTTGCCTTCGGGCCCGGCCCTCCTTCTCGGATCCGCCCAGCCCAGCCCGGTTCCCCCCCGCCCGCCCAGCCCAACCCGGTCTTCCTCCCGCCCGCGCATGTGCCCGGCCGTCCCTGCCCAACTCCTTCCTTTTTTCCCCCAGCCCGTCCTTCCCTTCACCGGGCAGCCCACGCCTCGTCGACCCTGACCGGCAGTAATGTCCAAGCCGAAAAATGGATCTTGACACCCTGCCGCTCCTGCCATAGCCGCCCTCCACATTGATGATAGTTTGGGGTTTGGGGTTTCCACCATGCCCTCTCGCAGGCCAGGGAATATGTTGTGGGGTGTTCTGGAATTTGCGTGAGTTGTGTGAGTTTCGGGTGAGGGTTAGGGTTTGGTGTTTGTGTGAGTTTTGGTGAGGGTTAGGGTTTGGATTAGGGAGTTTTGGTGAGTTTAGGTGAGGGTTAGGGCACGGCAGACCGTCACCAAGGCGCGGCAGTTTTGGTGAGTTTTTGGTGAGCTGGGCGCGAGCTGGGCGTGGGAGAGCGCAAGCTAGGCGCGACCTGGGCGTGAGGTGGGCGTGGGAGAGCGCGAGCTGGGCGCGACCTCGACGCGAGCTGGGTCCGAGCTTGGCGCGACGTGGGCGCTAGGTGGGCGTGGGAGAGCGCGAGCTGGGCGCAACCTCGGCGCGAGCTGGGTCCGAGCTTGGCACGAGCTGGGCGTGGGAGAGCGCGAGCTGGGCTCGACCTCGGCGCAAGCTGCGTGTGGGAGAGCGCGAGCTGGGCGCGACCTTGGCGCGAGCTGGGTGTGGGAGAGCGCGAGCTGGGCGTGGGAGAGCGCGAGCTGGGCGTGGGAGAGCGCGAGCTGGGCGTGGGAGAGCGCGAGCTGGGCGTGGAAGAGCACGAGGTGGGCGCGACCTCGGCGCGAGCTAGGTCCGACCTGGGCGCGAGCTTCGCGCGAGCTGGGCGTGGGAGAGCTGAGAAGGTGTACCACGAACGTCAGCAGGTTTTCTCTGTACGAGAGTTGGTTCGGGTTGTGTGCACACGTGGGGGTTCGGGCTGTGTGCAGAGGAGGCAGACTCCTAGTTGAGACGTCGTCGAGGATCGCATGTTGATTGGACCGCGTTGAGCACCTGAACATCGAAGGGGGTCGCTGCAATCGCGCGTGGTGGTGTGTTCCTGAGTAGGAGTTCGTTTGCAGCTCAGGTTCGTGAGTCTGCTGGATGTAGAGTGCGCTTCGTTCATATGTGCTTGGATGTTTGCAATCTGTGCTAGACAGCCTCCGCATCCTTGGACTTTGCATTTACCTTCACCTGGTGTATCCGAGCGGAGTGGATCTAGGCGCGCATACAGATTTCAGCCGCTGTTTAACAAAGGAAGCTGAATTGTGACAATCCAGGAGTGTTGGCTGTGGATGTGTTTGTTGGATTGTTGGCTGTGGATGTGTTGGATTGTTGGATTGTTGGTTGTGGATGTGTCGGATTGTTGGCTGTGGAGTGTTGGATTGTTGGCTGTGGATGTGTTTGTTTGGGTTGGGCATTTAGGTGGTGCATGCAATGTGGGCAGCTGCTGGGTGCGTGGACTGTGGTTGTTTTAGAGTAGGTAAGGTTTTTATTGGTTGTGCGTATAGCTTACAAGAAGGCATGTTCTGTTACGGTTTGTGTTTAGGTGGATACCACCGGACACGGTAAAGGTGGAGGTCAGGGTCGCCAGAGCGCTAATTTGCGAGCTAGTTCCGAGCACTGGCTTCGTGTTTCCAGTGAGGGTTACTCGTGTTTCAGGTAAGCTAATTTCTTTCTCCACTCAAGAGTTTAGTGATTTTTTCGATCAGTCCCTTATAATTCTCCCAGCTGACCTTTTCCATGTTCGATATTTTATTTTATTTTTTAACCCTTCTTGTGATTGATAACTGCTGTCAATCCTGCTGTGCCCTTAGTAGCAGCATGCCAGTTTAAAAATCAACGCCATCTCAACAGTTGGTGGCTCCACCATCACCATGCCACACCAGATGACGCAGGCCAGCATGCAACTCCCACTGCCATAGGAAACTTAGTTCGGTGTTTAGGGTAGGCCAGGGTATTTTAGAGTTAACTCATAGGTAGGGTGTACGGTTTAGGGTTTTAGGATTGAAGATTTGGCTTCTGAAGAGTATTGAAGAGTATTACCTTTATCATCATGGTCACTGTGATTGATAGCTTGGTGAGAGTCTGTGGCCACATTATGAAGCTGTTTTGCATGTTTAATTCAAACATTTCATACATAGGCCAAGGTCTACTTATACCAACTTATTCCATGTTTTTATTGTGCTGGCCTGCCTTATGCATATTTGATTGTGGCCTGGACTTAGGTGAGTGACCCGGGTGTCCCAGACTTACGGAACCTACGAATTCAGGATGCCATCAATGTGCTCAGGGCCAGGGCCACGATATTGGATGAGGCCTCTCTGAGTGCTTATTGGCGGGACTACATCAAACGATGCGAACCTGGCATTGTTCCCTAGGTACGCAAAGTCCTGCCCTTCATTTAATGTTTGCACCTAACCTGGCCTGCCCTATTCTAATCAAGGCCGTCCCATGTGTAGCTTACGGTGGAGGGAAAATTTGGTGAAGAGGGGGTTATTGTTTGCCAGAGCCAGTGGATTCGTTGCATTCCAAACCGCAGTGCATTCACCATCTCCGAGTACGAATTGTTGATGGTAGAGATCAACACCCTCTGGAGGCGCGATAAACCACGGGAGGGAGGCAACACTGCGCGGGCGAAGGTCCCTTTCTTTTGCCGGTTTTGTGGCCAGGACTTCATCGACAAGTCGGCACTCGGGTATCACCGGCAGGAGTGTCTCTGCAAGGAGTTCGATTACGAGCAAGATGGGGACTTGAAGATCTACCCTTCGATTGGAGTTGACGGCAACAGGGAGGCCCGGGATGTTTTCCAGAAGTACTGTATTCCCATTCCTTTTGTCATGACAGGCAAGACAGCGAAGTGGACGAAGGGCACAGGTACTAGCCCGGCCCCTCCACCACTTTCAAATCCAATAGAGGTCCTTAGCTCTGCGGAGGACGATGGGCCAAACCGGAAACGGAGACCGGGGATTCACTCCACATTCTTGAATGAAGCCATGGCCGGTATGTCGGTTGCGGATCTCATGGCTGCCTCCCGGAGTGCAGGGCAGAGTTCGCAGCGAAAAGGGAGAGGACTCAAGCGGAAGGGAGACAGCCGGGAGGAAGCCAGCCAACATCGAACTCCACCAAGGGCTGCCAAGCGACAGCGTGCTCCTGCGGTAGCCACAGCCACACCCTCAACGTCGAAGCGGAATCTCCGACATAGGCCACCCCAGCGCGTGCCTCCGGAGGAGGCAGTCCGACCCGGGGGAGCTCATCCTCCCCATTCCAGCCATCATGCCGAAGCTCCTGCACATGGTTCTCCCGGTGATCCAGCCAAGGCTCCACTTCTACTTCAGTTTAGGGCCGCTGACCCTCTTCAGACACGCGGCGTTCCGGAGGGCACCCCCTAGCCAAGAAATCCCGAATATGCCGGGCCTATGCCGGGCAGCCCAGCGCAGGACAGTCCAGGCCTTGGGGGACCTGCCCCGGACAGTCCGCACTATGGGCATAGCGAAGATAGCTTTCAGCGCGAAGTTGCAAATTGGCAGCCAAGCAATTCGAGGGCCCGGGAGCTCTCGAGGGCCTGGGAGCTCGCGAAGATCATAGGAGAGGCCAACAACAAATTTCCGGATGTTAATCCAGATTTGGAGCCGGATGCCCTTCCAGCGGCTCCTGGATTATACTTGCTTGTGAAGTTGACAGGTGATGTCATTCCATTGGCGGAGTTGAACAAACTGGAGAGGCCCATATCCACGCTGCGGGCAATGCACGGCGATGGACGATTGCCAAAGTTACTTTTCCGCGCTTGGGGAGCAGTCCAGTGCGACTTACAGCTCCTTGTAAGTTGCTGGCCACGTCTATTTCCACTTTTGTACCACACATAACAATTGTGATTGATTAAAGTGCATGTATCCAATTTGGATATTGCAGGACACGATTTCTACCCGTGACCTGGATGCCATCGATGCTTGTAAAGATGTTTTCATGCGGCAGACAGAGGCCTTGATGGAGGAGGAGATCGAGAAGTTCTACCTCCACCACGATGAGGTGTTTACCTACGAAGATCGCCTCCGACATTGGCATGTGAAGGTTGCAAAGATTGCGGAAGGGAGGACTGCATATATTTCTCATTGCATTGGCGCATATGATCATCGCGTGGCCATCGACTTGGAGAGTTCTCAGTGGGCATGGTCTCCACTTTTTCGTGTATTTAGTATGCTATCGATTCCACCCGTCATTGAGCGTCCCTTTTCGCATTCTAACGTGGAGTTTGATGTGTTAACATCATGGATGTTAGAGGAGGAGCGGGGCGGGAAGCTGGATGTCACACCGCCACCATTGGCACGCGCCCTGAAGTTGCATTCGTGCAATGTCAGAGGCTGCAGGGTGCCCATGACGTGTCCTGTGCGTGGATTACCGGCAGATGGAAGTGTGGAGGGACCAGTCTCTCAGGTGTTCACAGCCATGCGTGAACTCGTCCGCATGGGGAAGATTTATTTTCCCGACATGGATACCACCGGACCACATTTCAGCGCTTTTCGAGATGCGCTGGAGATGCGAGACATCAACTCCGAGCTGCGCAGTGAATATGTTCACTGGCTGCGGGCAACGTTTGTGTTCGCGTGCTGTGACATCTTGCACGCGAACATGGCCGATGAGCTTCGCAAGTTGTGGGTCAAGGATGGGACGACTGTGTTGCCACTGGAGAGTCCTAGGTTTGAGCATGTTCTCCTCTTGCGTGAGAATATCTCTTTGGGCTATGCTCTCGATTCTATAGAGGCTATGGGTGTGTGGCCAGCAGGTATCCAGGAGCGGCTGCAGCTTGTGTCCAGAGATCTGATGGTGGCTAGTGTTGCAGCTTGCCGTGCGAAGTTGGACAAGATCATTGTAGATGGTGAGCAGGCGGAATTCACGGGCTCCATGGAAGCTCAGCTATCCACATCATTCGAGGCGGCCAATGACTCGTTCGTGGAGGCCTTGGTCGTAGCCAAAGACATTCTGGCCTCAGATTTTGGGCGTGCGGACGAAGCACAGTTGCCCTCCGGAGTGACATTGGTGGCGGGCATGCCCAATACTGCCGTGGGCACATCAGAAGTGACTTCCGTTGCTGCGTACTCCACGGCTGTCCTGGCAGCTGCAGGCCACATCACGCTGGCACCTGCAGTCCCTCCGGCAGTTCCTCTGGAGGTGACTTCCACGGTTGGCCTCGCCACGGTTCTGGAGGATGTCTCCATCGATGGAGAAGGCCATGCTGTTGTGACGACATATCAGATTGCGTAGAAGTCTGGATAGTTCGTCCAATTTTTGTTTTGATTAGGCTTAGTAAGTATGGAGGTTCATGTTTTTGTTTTCTTGCATACGCGTGTTCTAGTGCAGGTGTACTTATAATTCCCGTTCAGAGTACGTAAACGGGACTTACTCTACATTATATTATCGATATGTATTTACGGTTTTAATTTTTTCCCACACCGTTGTTAAAACATGAACTTTTTACAATGAGTAGTATTAATCTCTCAATGCATTTTATATATGATGGACGGCGTATGGTTGGATGGAAGGCCGGGAACATTGCCTTGAACCTGGCCTAAACTATCTGGTCCCACTTAGGAACATGTAAAGCAGTAATGTTGGAGTAAATGATAAAAGGAGGAGGGAAATCACAAGGGTCAACTAATACTAGAAAGAAGGAAAGAAGGAATCAAATGTTTACACATTTATGTAGATTTACAAAACGTTCTTAAATATTAAAAAAACCAAGAATCCGGAAAAAGAATTCAGAATTAAAACATGAATTAAATAAGATAATAATTTTTAAAAAAACAAACATGAGATGGAGAAGAAAAAGGACATCAAAATGTCTTAAGAAAAAGCTGAATAAGGAATACAGTGAGAGGGAGAATATGGAAGAGAGGGAGAATGATGGAGATATTTTTAGGTTGGTTTGTTATTATATACAATGTAATTATTGAAAGGTTGGAGCTATCCTCAACAAAATTAAACTGAAATTGGAAAAACGGGTGGGGAGGGGTGATCCCATTTCAGAGTTTCGTCCTAAACGACATTAGTTTAGAAACATCAAACTTCCCATACACATAAGAAAACAACGTACTGAAGGTATATATGGAGCAGAATATATCCAAAAAACTGGGCAGGAAATGTTAGAACTATTGTATAGTTTTGGCAAAATTGAGAACATCCTATGAGCCACCTGTTCGCCGTCCACCTGGCCTCGTGGATGATCGAGACTTATGCCTACCTAATTCACTACATGCTTTGAATCGCCTTTTCGTGTTACTTCCCTCGTTTAAGTGAAACGACAGTTGAGATGCTGGATGTAGGATGCCAGCATCAGCTCTCGCCTTCAAGCTTGAGACCCTGCCCTTCAATTCATTGAGGCCAGCCAACAAATGTCCCCGCAAGTCTACGTTCTGAATCGCAAAGTCATGGAGGTCAGCCCAAGTGGACGTGATATCCGCCAATTGTTTTTGCGGATTCGATGTGCCAATGTCTCTGGCATTTTTTCCTTGGGTTTGTGTTGCGCCGGGCACTCCATCCATCTTAGGAGGTTCCAGGCCAGCAGGAGTTCCTCCCACAGCAATGGTACCCCTTAAAGTTCCAGCGTACCTTACAATGGCCGCGTCTTGCACTCCAACATTGATAAGCTTAAACACCTTCACAACGTGTTTGCAGATGTTCCCCCGCATCCCCAAAGGACATGTACAACGAGCCCAGTCTGTGTTAGGGCTCGCCACCACCCACACCATTGGGAAGTTCGTCTGACTGGCCACGTACGCTATGTCTTGGTCCAAGTCCACGAAGACATGCCCGTCCAGAATCTCCCTAGCTCGGATGACGGCACTGGCAACCATACCTTCCGCCTTCCCGTTCTTGATAAAACCGAAGAGCTTGCACTGAACCGCGTACCAGTAGTGAGTGAGGACATCCTTCACCAAGTGGTGTATCAACCAATCCACGCGACGACCGTTAAACTTCTGCCTTGAAGTGGACAATATGGACTTCAGATTAGCATGATAGCTCTCCACAGCGGCGTTCGTATCCTGATTTGCATGGGGAACAGATCTGAATCCCGTAACCCACATTTCTAGCTTTGGAATCCAAGTCTTTTCGAAATAGTTGAAGAAAGTTTTGGCCCCGTCTCCATACTTATTCCGCAGCTGCTGGAACCTAGCCCCGGAATTCTGCACTGCTGATTCCCCCTCCAGAATTCCATTCCCGTACATTAAATCGGCACATTCCTTCAAAATGTCAGTACGTAGGTAGTTGGCCTTGATTTTCTGCATAGCATTTTCAAGCCAGGCCTTGCGTACATGCCATAGGCAAAGAAAGATCTTAACCCCGTCAACGCCATCCCGTTCAGGCCACACCTCCCTACACAGAAAATCCCGGGAAGTTTAGTTCTATGGCCTGTAATACGCGTGTTTGGGCTACAATATTTAAGCCATGTCACGAAGGGCAGCATGATACCTAATGGCATTTAGTTCAGCTTGGTCATTGTCGGTGACGACAGCATTAGGCCGCCAACCTGATTGTACCGAGATACATCGATCTCTAAGCTTCTTGAGCCAAACAACAATGTCCTCTTGACGGCTCTTTCCCTGAATTGTGAATGCCACTGGAATACCTTGTTCCCACTCGTCAAAAACCATGACTGTGTACAAAGGGTACTGCAGGCCAAGCACAATCAAATAGTTAGAAGAGCAACCAAAAATGTAGATGCAGCATCATGCAGGCAAGGTTTAGGTGAGTGAGTACCTTAGGCAGATTTGTACCGAATGTGGCATCTATCCCAAGTGCACGTCTATTTCCGTGTCTTACCATCATTTGGAGCTGCCACTCAGTTTGGATGGCGATGGAGAAGGGGTCGTCATTTGCTGGAGGCTCATTCAAATCTATGTTCCCATATTCGTTATAATGGTAGAATGACTCAGGATTCTCCTCTTTCCACATTCGAACACTAAGGGCATCTCGGGGGTGCTTCTCCCAAAGTTCCTTAGCAAGGGTTTTAGCGATGTTGTAGACATCCCTAGGCATGACAAACGTATCCCTAGTCGCTGGTAAGTTTAATGTAGCACAACGAAGAACCTCCGCTTTGTGGTCAGCCATCACTTGAGCTGGAGACTTTCCACTTCGCAGGGAGCTCTGAATCCAGTCCTTCGTGGCCTGTGAAAGTCGACCGGATAACCCTGCCCTCTGGCCACCAAAATCTAGACCATGGCAGGGGTTCTCCTCCTTGTTGATGTGGTCCATACAATGGAAGTGTATCGTGCACAAGGTTGGATCGAGCAGAAGTTGTTTTGCAACGAAGCAACATTGACAACCTCGTTTGATTGACATACCTGCCTGTATTATGCCAACTCGGGTCTTGCGCCTAGGTGTAGCGGCCTCGTCAATAGTTTTCTGTGCGGCCAGAAGCTTGGCCTGGGCCTCCTGGATCGTGGCCTGCACTTCATCGTCCTCTTCGATGGCCTCAACGTTCAAATCAATTTCCTTATCGGTTGTGCTCTCTAGCTGTGACCGACTACATTTCGTACCCTTGCCTTTCCCCGTCGCAGCCATCACAGATTGTTGAATGATCTTCTTCGCCCTCTGGATAGTTTTGTTTCGATTGGTGGACTTCCGCCGGTCCGTCAAAATGTGGGCAAATACTCTTTGACCTTCAGCTTTATACTGACTTGAGCGGTCCTCCGGGCCAAATTGGCAAGTAAACCTGAAGAAAGGAAAGCCGGGAATGTGAGGATTGATTCCTATGAAGGTGGCATGTAATGTAAACCAATGATTGTTGGCAAGGAATACTTACTTGATTTCTTGTATGGCAGATTCAGACCGGGTCTGTGTTCTCTCAATGTCCTTTCTATTGCTCTTGAAATTGTGATTGCTGTCCTCTAGAAAGGTACAAGGATATTGTCAAGTACTCATCTCATCCTCAAGGAAATCCTCCAATCTGTCCCATAATATTGTGGCCATCTTAATGGTTTTTTTTCCCTCCTCCTTGGTTCACTTTATCACTCCATTGAAGATCTGCGCGATCGAAGGGTCCGGGTGGTGGCCTCTGTACACTATCGCGAACCTTCTCCAAAATATTCCTTGACCAGGGCTTCTTGAAAGATTGTGGGGGTATGTCAATGGCAGCCAGACTAGGGCATTTGAAGTCAGGTGGGCAGGGCACAGAATCAGGCACGTGTTCTGGTACGGGCTGACTGCCCAGGCCAAGGTGGGGAACATTCGATAGGCAGTGATGAGGTTCACGGCCGTGCAGGCCAGGTCCTACAGGGGCGGAGGGGAATTGGCACGGGTCATCTACACGGCAGTAGTCGTGCTCACAATAGGGGGGGTGGCCTAAGTCGTCGAAGGCAGTTGCAGCACCCCACAGATGATTATCTGAGGAAGTGATATCTGTGTAGTCCTGCCCTGCAAGGTCGGGTTCAAGTTGTAGATCTACATTTGGTTCCATTGAAACACTAAACCGCACACTATGTAGATCTTAATCAAACGAAACGGAAATCTAGATCCGAACGAAACGAAATCCAATATCCAAACACAAAAATCTGCACGGAAGCTCTTCATTGTAAGCAACTTCGCCAAAACAGTCATGGAACTCAATGCACACTAAGATATGGTCTAGATTCAGCATCAACTTCTTGCCTTTCAAAAAAACAACTTGGATGCATGCAAGAAACCGCACTCCATTCCAGCATGATTGACGTACCCTAAACCAAGCTCTAGCACCATGCTCTCACGCAACTCTTCAGAGATGTGTAGAAACTAAACCTAAACACAAAAACCTCCAATCAAGTTCAATATCCTTCTTGCACCCCAACGACAATCCCTGTACACGAACATTCTCCCTGGCCTGCGAGAGGGCATGGTGGAAACCCCAAACCCCAAACTGTCATCAATGTGGAGGGCGGCTATGGCAGGAGCGGCAGGGTGTCAAGATCCATTTTTCAGCTTGGACATTACTGCCGGTCAGGGTCGATGAGGCGTGGGCTGCCCGGTGAAGGGAAGGACGGGCTAGGGGAAAAAAGGAAGGAGTTGGGCAGAGACGGCCGGAACATGCGCGGGCGGGAGGAAGACCGGGCTGGGCGGGCGGGGGGGAACCGGGCTGGGCTGGGCGGGTCCGAGAAGGAGGGTCGGGCCCGAAGGCAACCACCCTGACGAGGCTGCGGCATGGGCCAACACTCGCCGGGGTGAATTAGCCAGATCCCATGATCATAGTTCTTGGTACACAAAATTTTAAGGTAGAGAAGCCGTGTAGCATATTCAAAAAAATTGTGCAAGGAGTGGAGGTTCAAAACTTGCCAATTCACGTTTTATTTTATTGTGAACTTGATATGTTCTTAACCCTTTACCGCCCAAGAAGCCCAAAATGGGACTCCGGAGGTGCTAAAACTCTTCATTTGCATGAAATCCATGGAGAATTAGGCTTTGAGATACTAGGTTCAGATTTGCGCACACATTACATGAACACTCTTCAACAATTAGATCATGATTTGGATTTACAGAACTCTTGGAAAAGCTAGGAATAAAACAAAAAATACATCAAATACACTAAAATACAGTGAGTACAGTGAATTCCATGCCACATACTATGTTGTATTTCACACACATGCACATTGATTTTGGTCTTAAATTTTGATTGAACTTTGTCTTTGAGACATTCTTCATTGTTTTGTGATTGTTGATCTCTCTCCTCACACATGAAACTTCCGTTTTGATTCGTATATGGTTCAAACATTTTTGTATACAATCAAGTAGAAAAAAGCAAAAAAATCACCAATAATTGTGTATAAATATTTTCTTCACATATGATATGTCAATGCAAAGCTATCAACCTAGTGCACACGTGAACCACTCTAAATCAAAGTAAAAAAATTCTTGCAAGAATCTATTGATGGTTAAAGTAGTACACCCTCCAAAATCCACAGTTTTCACTACCAATATACCATAACTTTAAACACTATAATCTATTCCATCAACCGTTGGATGTTGTGCAAAATTTCCCCAAAGTTCAGGTCATGGGTTAAGTTCAATTTTGTAAGGTTAGATATTAATATTAGGCATTGTATTTCTATCAAATCCGGTTCAAAGATAAAAATCAGCAGAAATCTTGGTTATTCGAGAAACTTCCCTGGGCTGTAAAGGGTTAAGAGTCATTATAGTTGCTAATCAAAAAGAGTCAGGAGTTCAATCGATAGCTGAATTGCCAAAGGCCGTTGCAAGGGGCTCCTCGCTAAAAACCAACAACTAATGGACCATTACAACAAGTTGGAGGCTCTTGGCTTAAAATCAACAATCATTCACAACTTGGCTATAAATACCTCTAAAACTGATATTTAATACTAACCACACTGATTGAATTATAAATGCTAATTTTTTTAACTCTTGATAATTAGTTTTATTACGAGCACAATTATCTCCCGTATACTATTCAAAGATTCATCAAGAGTAAAAGCTCACAGCATTATATATCAGCTAGACTTGTAGATACTCGTCGTCCCCAACGGAGTAAAGGTAGCACCCCAAGACCATGTCCTAGGTGTATATCTTGTCTAGATACCATATCCCGATACCCTTCCTTGATACCCTTTTTCAGTCACGGTGCCTTGTCTCAATACCCTGTCCTAGCACGCTGGGTTAAGGTATCGCACCTAGGTTTTGGCTTCACCAGGTACATGATCATTTTTCTTTTATAGTAGTAGACTAGCAATTGGCACTTGCTTTGCAACGCATTAGTCCAACCATTTTAATGTAGTTCTTATATTGCAAACTATAAATTAAAAAAGGTAATATGATTCACTGCACAGTTGACTACGCAATTAACTGCTCGGTTGACTACGTGGTTGATCACTGTGTGGTTCACTTCGTAGAATATGATTTTAGTAGTATAATTAGTATGGTTCTCAATAAATATCAATTTTTCAGTGTAGTGTCCTCTTCAAACCTTACATGTAGAGGTCCACCACATCACATTCCACGTCCCAACAAACACCTCCTCAGATTCCCCAACATCTGTAAACTCAAACTCTCAAAAGCAGTTCAACATTGTACCGTATACCTCCACTCCTACAAACGCCACGTGTCACCTCCCCACAACGCCACGACGCCCCTCGCAAAATGCTGCAACTTTCCATTTCTCACAACCGAAATGCCACTGACAGTTGGATTCCCATCCTTTTGTGCCACCAGTGCACCCAAAACCAACACCCGCATCCTCAAATTACACACCAAAAAGCAGTATTACGGCTTTACGATCCTCACACTTCAAAAGGTACACCAAACACTGAATATAGTGCGGACTAGAGTAGTTCGAGTTTCTACACTAATTGGAAATTTGCATCCAATCGGCGACTGACACACACTTACTTGAAAACGAATAGCCAATCAAATTTCAACATGCGTGTGCTTGATGAAAACTAGTGTGGCTGATCCACATCAAATATGAATCCACACTACATTCAGTGTTTTGGTGTACACCAAAACACTGAATATAGTGTGGATTCATAATTAATGTAGACTACCCACACTAGTTTTCATCAAGCACATGCATGTCGAAATTTGATTGGCTATTTGTTTTCAAGTAAGTGTGTCATTCGCCGATTGGATGCAAATTTCCGATTAGTGTAGAAACTCGAACTACTCTAGTCCACACTATATTCAGTGTTTGGTGTAGCGGTCGCGGTTTTAGGGTCCTCGCACTCAGTGTCAATCACAGCACATGCAGCAACGGTGAACTGATGTCGTGCATGTGCGAACAAGTGCCGAACTCGCGCCGCTTTCTTTAGAGAAAAGGCGAAGTCTAGTTTCTTTACACAAGAACGTGTGAAGTTATGTTGAGTCAGACACGGAACCAGTGACAGAACTTGTTCGAGGAGAGAGGACCTGTTGTAGTAGCCTTGATGGAGTGGCCCAAGGTCGACGACCGGATCGTCTCCGAGCTCTGCAGACCAGGGCCTTCAATTGCAGGAAGAAGGTAGAGAGACAACAAACTCATCGGGAGTACAGACAGAGTCCTCACTGACATCGAGAGAGAACTGTACAAAATTTCTAGGTGTCGGTAGTCACAGACTAGAAGCAGAAGTGCTCTATCAATCTAGCTCTAGAGAGACAGATGGGATCTTTGGGGATGGAGAGCGAGCGGAAAGCTGGGAATGACATGTCTGAGTCGCCGCAGGTTCACTACTTTGCGAAGCCGAACTCGACCACGTTCGGGGCAGTTATGACACTGGTGTTGTACCACATGCTGCCCTTCACCACGGTTCCCAACTTCACCCTGGTCTACTTAGCTTACTATCTCTACACGCGCGCCAGGTACGTGGGATTCGCGGCCTACGTGGGGTTCTTGCTGCTGCTCCTGGTTGTTCCGCCGTACTACTCCAGGAGCTTCAGGAGAAAGGTTCGCGTGCTGTACGAGGCGCTGGCGGTGTACTTGCCGAGTGCCAGGTATATTGTGACCGGGACGGTGAGCGCGCGGGAGAAGGGGTACATCTTTGCGATCCATCCGCACGGCAGAATGTTTTATGCCAACGCCATGTTCTCGCAGCTGCATGAGATCTGGCGAGAGACGCTCGGCCTCACGCAAGGTATTATGAGTTCATTGCCTCTCTTTCTTGTTGTGGCAGTATGTTTTCGGTGCCATTGCCGCTTTTTTGTGTGAAGCTTTCAAGATGCAAATCTGAAGAGCGGTTCCAACCAATTTTAAGTTTTGTGATTCTATCTCTGTGTTGTAACTATAGGCTGTAATATGTAGATGCAGGTGCATCTACATACAAGAACCTATTAATACAACACAGAAATGGAATCACAAAACTTAAAATTGGTTGGAGCCGCACTTCAGATTTGCATCTTGAAAGCTTTACACAAAAAGGGGGCAATGGCACCGAAAACATACTGCCACAACAAGGAAGGTGCTTTTTGGTTTGGTTCTGGGATATATTGGTGGTGGCTGAATTTGTTAGTTCTTTTCTGCAGGGGATTTGTTTCAGACTGCTGCAGGAGGGTTTTTCGACGTGCCCATCGCCCGGAACTGGTTCTACATCATTGGGATCATCCCGGCCGGCAAGAGGAACATCGTTGAGAAGCTGAGGAACAGGGACCATGTGAGTGTTCGTCTTGAGAATTAGTATGCTTCAGTTTTGATTGAGTTCAAGCTTGTTCGATGATCCTATGTGACCTTGATTTTCACGTGCAGGTGACCATTGCTGTGGGCGGCGTGAAGGAAGTGTGCTTGGGAACCTCGGATGACGTTGATCTGTTGTATTTGAAGAAAAGAAGGGGGTTTCTTCAGATCGCCATGGACGAAGGTGCCGGCGTTGTCCCTGTCTACGCCTTCAACGAAAACCAGGTAAAGAAGTTGCACTAAGGGTAATAAACGCTATCTACATCCCAGCTACTCTAGCTCTTCGCAAAACACTAGGTTAAAGAACGTCTGTTTATTCTAGCATATTCTTGTTAAGTTTATAGAACTGAACGTAGTGTGTTTTTTTTAACTTTTTGCAGCTGTTCAAGCATGACCCAAAAGTACTACTGAATTTCTGGCAAAAGGTGAACAATTACGTGAAGATTGG
This sequence comes from Bryoerythrophyllum caledonicum, assembly GCA_963971425.1. Classification (NCBI taxonomy): domain Eukaryota; kingdom Viridiplantae; phylum Streptophyta; class Bryopsida; order Pottiales; family Pottiaceae; genus Bryoerythrophyllum; species Bryoerythrophyllum caledonicum. The sequence continues at coordinate 2,835,388 of OZ020525.1, read as the reverse complement.
CGTACCTTTCATGCGCGGAATGTTCAACTTGCCCATGCCCTACCGCAAGTAAGCTCCAATTCAATCATACAAGGATCCAGTCTGCAAATGACTACAACTTTTCCTGATGCTGATCATGTTTGACGTACTTTTCAGGGACCTTCTTCTTGTATTCGGCGAGGCTTTGTTCGCCAAGGAAGGAGAGAGTATCGAGGTGTTTCACGAGCGGTACATAGAGAGCCTGGAACAGATATTCGTCAAGTATGTGAAATTTTCGCCAGACCCCAACCACACGATGCTCATCATGTAAACAGTGTAATCGTCACATTTGTTAATATTGTATATTGAACAAGAGACAAGTGGGAACATCATCTCTTGCTCACAATTTTGCAGGTAGCATAAAAATTAACATGCTAGCGCAAATCGAGCTGTATTAGAATCATTTATTGGTTAAAATGCCTCTATTATGACACGAAATCTGAGAAGGTTTCTGACTTTCAACTATTCTTGTATTGGAAATGTAGCAAGGGCGTAATAAACTCTCAAGATGATTGAGTAAAACTTACCAGGAAATTCAAATAAATTTTCTCTTGTTGACGTTTCAGCAGTTAAATTGTGAGAAGAATCTGTTACAGCGTCTCCATGTCCCTGGACTATCACTAATTTGGAAAATAAAATCTCCATCGTCTTGAAAATTTGAAGGCCTGAGATCCATGATCCTCAAAATAGTAACTTAGTTCAAAATTTAAGCTAAAAAGGAGCCGTGAGAACAAAAATATTCATTACCATAGCTCATTAAACCGTTAATGAATAACTGAAAATTTCTAGAAAGGGGCTCGATTGTAGTGTACTGTTCAGTACATGGGTAGTTTGGATATGCAGAAGAAGTTTCTGATTCAATCTATAGAATGCGACATCAAATTTTAGCTTGGGTACTAAAAGGCTAAAGCACAAGATTGATAAGCTCCTGATAAAAAAATGGTGGTAAACCTGTAAACGCTGCTACGTTGTGGAGCTTCTCAGTGCAGCAAGTTCATGGCACGCATTTCTTACTCCTCCGTATGCTTGGGTATAGACATTGTAATACTTGTTGTAAACCTCCATCTCTTCAGGTGAAGGATCAAACGACTGTTGTTTCTGTATCCAATGCCCTGCGCCTCAAACCACTCCCAAATTGGAGTAATATTTGTAAAGGAAGGCAAAAACACCACGATATAAATGATGATACATCAGCCCTAAATAGCTTAAAATACCTATAATCAGATTAAAGAGTAAAACGGCGGCAAAAAGATTCCTGGTACAACATGACCTCTCCTTCTTTCTTTTTAATTTTTTAAAAACTATTAGCTTGAGTTTAAAGAGCACTACGTTCTTCATTATTTGATAAGGATTCTAGTTAAGAGTTTATCCAATTGCTCTGATGACTGCTATGAGTAGGATAATAAATCGAAAGAGGGTGTCTCGTTGGAACTTTGAGTAAGTTTGCAAATAACTCAATCCTCAGGAGACCATTTGAAAGTAGGAAGTTTACCTTCCGGTGTTAGGGAGGAATGCCAACCAAGCCACTGACCAGCAAGCAGAGCAGCTCCCTTCACGCCCACCTCCTGCCATGTTCAATTATTCTGAGAAATCAAAGGGCTTAGATATTGAACTAAGCTGCTACTCAGGACCAAGACTTTCATCAGGTGGTCCATTTCTCTCTTCATGAAAATGGAGGATGAGAAACATGGACGCCGACCTGGGCATCTGCAAGCACCTCCACTTTCTGCCCAAACACCCCTGCAATTATAGCAGGCCACACCGGAGATCTGCACCAATACATACAAGAAACATTCGAGTGTTGGATTCAGATTCTACAACAAAGAAATGAGCACCGCTAAAATTCAGGAGAGAGGTGGAACAGACCTGGCTCCACCACCAACCAGGCGCAGAGGAGAAGCACCTGCAAAAGTGATCAAACAATGGTCAGCAAGGAGAACTGAAAGCCTATTTATTTCTAAACCAGAAACTTCAAAGAAGAGCATCATTCACCAAAGTTCAGAGTGTCTCCGCCAACGAGAGCATCACGGCTAGAACGCATAGCAAAAGCAACCCCTTCCATGACCTGTTAGTATCACAAATCAAGGCGAAGTGCTCTCAGCTTTTATGTCAAATGTGTTCACGTAGACATGGTTACAACATACCATTTTCATTCACACGTGCACTTTTAATGAAAATGGTGAGAAACCAAGGGGGAGAGAAGGAGAGCACACTCACAGCTCGAAACATTTGTGAACGAGTGGTTGCTGTGGAAAGTCCTAAAAAGCATCCACGAGCGCTCCCATCTTCAAATGGGCACCTCTCTCCTGCACTCATAACGCCGTGTAATGAACTCAAAAAAACTTCAGGCTCGTAAGAAATATAAATAAAATTGGAAACCTCGTTCAAGTTATAACGCTAGCTGAAATCATGCATTTATTCAGGTGCGGCAGACGTACCATTCAGGTAGGGTAGGTACAAAAGTCCTGCAGAGCCAGCACTTTCTAACTTGACCAGATCATCAATATGTTCCATGCTTGTACTCCCTGCCAACAAAACGTGTCAGAACCTGTCCAAGAAAGCAACAAGACCGACCACAAACGACCGCCTTGGTAGTGAACATACCAGGACCTCCAATATTTGCAGCCGACCATGCTAGATTACCTCCGGCAGTCATTATGGATCCTACAAGAGCAACAACAGACCATGTCAAAAGTGGCCATGTTTGAGAGCTCTTCTCAGTGCAAACAGGTTAAGATTGCAAATTCCACTCTCATCCCAAACTTCTCAGGTTGATTACCGGTTTTGAAAACCAATGATTCATCAGGGTGTCCCAGTCTGAAGACACCAGCTGGTCTGCTGATCTGCACAAATTAAGCCAAAATTAAGAAGACCAACTTCAAATCATCCGACAAAACAATGAACACCTAACTACTTGACCAGCATGTCGAATTACGTAGATAGACCAACGAAGAGGGCTGAAGGCTTTGTTCGTCGTACACATTCCCAACTGTGCTATCTCGCTTTGACCAATTCATAAATATTTTCCTCTACTCACACCTAAACAATAGAGCATGTTTAGAGTCAAAGATAACAATATAGAGTCAAAGTTCAAAGAAAGATTACCCCATTGTCAACTCCAGACTCTTTGGTAAATGATCCTGCCACCCACCTACACCAAAACGCTCAGTTTCCTGATTTCATCAGGTCATTCTTTAAATTGATCTTCGTAAAAATGTTCAGGAAAAAAGGCTTGCAAAAATAGAGTGGCTCTCAAATCCGATATGTGGAAAGAATTGGTATTGTACCCAGAAGTGCCTATGTATGCATACAAACTTCCAGGGCGCCCTGCACCCGCCCTGCAACAGAGCAACCAACCTTCAGATAATTGTGGATACAAAAAAGAGAGTGAAACGACAACTTATTACAAGCACTAAGATGATATTACAAGTTTGCATGAGATGCCCTGAGGAATACTAGCTGCCTTTCTCTCCTTTCAGAAGTTACTGAGGACTATTTAGAGCTGATTTTGATTCAATTCAAAATGACGAAAGAAGGGTATCTTCTTCGAACTGAACAAATCACTCCACTAGAGATAGGAAGGAGAGACCTACCCGAGTGTGCACGCACCTGCATCACCACAGCAATGCAACACTGGAATCCCTTGTAAACTTGGCATTCCAAGTGCTTCAGCAGCTACCGAACTGACAGCTCCTGATACACCAAATCAATTAGAAACATACACCGCAACACTAAGCCTATCGAAGGAGCTGATGAGATTCTTTGATATTTTGACAAGACACAAATCCGTTGCAATTATTGAAAACAAGCCTCTCACAAATCTCTTGGAAATTGACATATACCCTCTCTTGTATAATTCAACCGCAATGAAAGTGTGATCTTGTGCAAGTTGAAATTCACTCACCGCAAGGCATATTAGCAACCTTGATAGGAGGAAGCTTCTTCATCCAATGTCCTAACTCCACCGATTTGATCAGATCTTCAGCATACTGGAATCCAATTTCAGCTTGTTAGACTACATGGATAGGTTCTGTAAGATAAAATTTTCAGTGTCATTATTTCTTTCTGAAGTGATGATACCCCTCTTCTGATCACCTCTAAATAGTCCTCGATTAATCTAAAATTAGCTCAAAGGAGAGAAAGGCGGCTAAAACTCTTTCTTCACTCTCAAAGACGGCTACCACTACTTTGAGTGGAGTTGAGATTAAAGACCACCAAGCTCTTCCATTGACTGAATTCAAGGATGAGACCACCAAGCTCTTCAATTGATCTAATAGCTATTTAGAGTGAGAAAAAGAGTAGTCTAAAGAAGGGGTACCATATTGAAACTTTGGGTGGATTCACAAGAACTCAATTGCTTTGAGTTACCTGGAATGAAAGGTCCAAAAGACCAGTTGTTGAAGCTGTGGTGGTGTCCGTGACACATGTTCCACAAAGCTTCCAAACAACGTAGTCATGCCTGCCACCAACAAATGCCTCATCTGGATCAGTACCAAGATTTGCAAATGCTGCGAGAGAACGCACAAACAATATGTGATTAAATAGACTCAAGAATCCTATAAAAGGAGTTGGTATGAAACATACCCGCCAAACAGGAGCGTTTGGCACTGCTCAGCAGCACTAGAGTTGTGCTTGTCTAGCCACCGAAGCTTGGCCAGTAAACTGAACAAAAAGAACAAATCAGATTTGCAAAGTGAGACAAAGGCACTACGAGTTTTGACCACTTTTCTTGTTTTAAATTATAAAAATCAGCCCTAAATAGCTCTAAATACCTATGAGCAGCTCAAAGAGAAAAAAGGCGGCTAAGATTCATGGTACAACATGACCTCTCCTTCATTCTCAACGGCAGCTAGAACTAGTTCAAACTTGAGCTAGGAGACCACCGAAGATTCCAGTTGAGAGACCACCAAGCTCTTCCGTATCTAATAGCTATCAAGGGTGAGGAAAAAGTGGTATTATAAATAAAAAGAGGGGTATCTTATTCAATCTTATACAGAAAAATCAACTCAAACCAGTTTTGGTAACTGAAAAATAGAGCACTGTTTATCGGTGCCTGACCTCGAGGCGCCTTGGTGCGTTCCGGTTACTGATGCAACATACTCAGGCCCTCCTGCCATCCCAGCAACCTTCAACATCCAATTTGTTTTTGCCTCAGAATGGAGCAAGAAACAAAGGCATGCGGGATACCAAAACCCCTCAACAATGAAAGGAACCAAGCTTACGTTCATAATATAAACGTTACGAATTTATATTTTTTATAATGCAAAAATTTGACACCAAGAGAAAATACCTCCGCCATTTCCTCCACAGCACGTGCATCTGAATACAAAATAGCTGGTGGAATTGATCGACTTCCATCCTGCAAAACACACTCAGACCACAATGCGGTTACAAAGGTGAAATTGGAGATTTTACGATATCCTCTCAAAATCAAACCACTCTTTGATATCTGAGCTATTGAGGTTATTTGTAAAGTCATCCGAAGTTTGAACAGGATACCCCTCTTTTTCATTTTGAATCATTATGATCAGCTCTCTATATCTAAAATCAGATCAAAGGAGAGAAAGACAGCTAATATTCATAATATCTCATGCAAATTCTTCCTTCATTTTCAAAGAAAGCTAAAACTACTTTGACCAACAACCTCTTCCATACTTAATTGAGGGATTATAACTGGAAGATCTCATATTGACCAAACAACTAGTTCGAGTGAACAAACAGCAATATAATAAACCAAGAGAGGCGGTATCTTATTAAGCTTTGGATGACTTTACAAATAACTAAGTGATTTCCTATGCAAGAGATGGTATCACATGCCTCAGGCAACAGAATGATATTCTGCATCTGCCCTGTGACAGCCAGGGCTCCCACTCTGCCATTGCTCTTGCTACAGCATTCTTGCACTGCTTGAATTGTCGCCCACCACCAGCTCTCCACTGCCTGCTCTGCACTCGCTGGCCCTCCCCTGCCACCAGGGTCAACGGTTTTGGGTTTAGGGTTTAGCCCAAACTTTCACTAATACAAACCTTTCACCAAATAAGACAAAAATATGGTGAAGTTCAGCTAGAGAAAAGAGCCAGGATCAGGATGAGACGACAGGAGATCCACAAAAATCCTTAGGATTTTAGTATTGAGAAACCCTAAAGTTTAACTCAGTCATCCAAAACAAATCACCGGATGACAAATCTCGGACTTGAACTTGCTCTGAAGCTAATCAAGAGCTCTTACAAAGGAGAAGGGGCTGAATCAGGATGGGAATGAAATGGCACTCCCATAAACCCTCAGGGTGTCCAGTTTCACATCAATCAAATGAGATAAATCCTCAGGGTTTACGGTTTCACATATGTAAAATGAGATAAATCCTCAGGGTTTACTGTTTCAAATAAATCAAATGAAGATTCACACAAATCCTCAGGGTTTAGAGTTTAGAGATCAGACCTTAGGGTTTAGGGTTTAACTCGAATATCCAAAACGAATCATATCGACAAAACTCACACTCGAACTTGCACTGAAGTTAAGGAGCACTAACAGAGGAGAAAGGGCGAGATCACGATGGGAATGACGAGATTGATGTAAAACCTCAGGGTTTAGGGTGTAGAATCAACTCAATTATCCAAACCAAATCACCTTGCCAAGCAATTCGCACTCACACATAATCAGGATGGATCACTTACAGAGGCGAATTGGCAGGCTGCGGATGCGGATGAAACGCGGACGCCACCACACTCCCGAGCCTGCTCACGAGCGCGGCCTTGGTCCCGCCCGTCCCCACATCGATCGCCAGCACCACTTCCCCCTCGCCCTTGCTCGCCCTCACGGCCACCACTCGCGATCGCCGCTCTCCCAAGCTCCGTCTCCTCCAGCTGCGCCTGCCTCCGGGGCCGCAGCTGAACGCACAGCGCACATGGCAGCAGCTCATGGCGCACCACCTCGATCGACAACCAAAAACCTCCGCATAGACCCGAAGCCAGACAAAAAGAGTGCACCAGAGTATCATCCTGGTATCTCATAGGTATCAGTTGCCCTTCTAGCGGGTATCACCACAGCATCGGGTTCGATTCAGCTGTCATTTTTTGGTATCACTCTTGTCATCAAAGTTTACATGACATTATCACTAAATTCGCTGAAATACTGTACCTATCCCCTCCGTACTTTTCCTCCTCTTTTTCTTCTCACCATCTTTCTTTTCTCTCGGTATTGTACGAGAAGGAATGTACGTCTACTACAGCTGATAATACTTAAGCGGCATTAATGAAAAAACCGGCAGAAAATGACAAATGAAGTGCTTGAAGAAGGAGAGGGCTCCACGTCGGAGGCGAAACTGCTTTCCCTGGAAAACTTTATCCATTTCTGCTAATCAGGGGAATTGTGCGCAGTCCACTTTGCAGTACGCACATGAGGGCGGCAGGTGAACTCCACAACAGAAAGTGTGTGACCCTTCAGAGTAGCCCAATGAGAATTGAGGCTGACTGTGTAGGATTTGGGATGAAACTGTGCACCATTTCGGCCATTAAGGCAGGATGACCCAAAACCACCAGCTGACCTAAAACCGCCAACTTCTAATTAGGAATAAAATTCAACAAATTATTTTTCAAATTTAATCTCAAAGATTTGGAATTGAAATAGAATTTAAGAGCCCAAAAACCACTGGTGACCATAATCAAACTGTAGAGTAGGTGAGATTTGGTGCCCTCCTTTGCCCATTGCCAACAAGTCACAGTGAGTCAAAAGAGAGAAGACATGCCATGGATACCCAATGCCGATTGGCCTTGTTCGACTTTTGAGGCAAGGCCACCAATGAGAGCTCAATTGAGGTGGAGCAACCCAAAATTGTACACATCATGACCCAATGCCGATAATGACTGGTGTTTTCAGATTTTGAGTTATCGGTTTTGGGTCACTTCATGCACCATATCATGCATTTACCATTTTCATGCACCATGCCATGCATACTCTACTGATCGGATTTGGGTGGCCGATCGGAATTTCTACCTTAATGGTAACCTAAATGCACTCCCCATAAATATGAGAAGGCTATGAAAGTTGGTGATTCTAGGGAAGGAATACCTCCACCTATCTCTAGAACTGAAAAGTATGGACCATTTCAGTGTAATTTTTTTGGGCGCTACAGTTTGATAACGAAGTATGATATAAAATTTCCCTTAGGTCATACGCACATAAGAGTAAGCATGTAAATTGAATTTGATCAATCTTCTAATTAATCATGATCTGTATCAGAATAATCACATGGTCACAATAATCATGTCAATAACAAACGGTATCCTTCACTTAAAATTACCAAACCTCCAAATCTCGTTGCGTGAAAGTGTCCCATGAAAATAATGGCTGAATTTCGTTGCCGATCTTGTATCTGTCACCATGTCTGCTACCTCTTCGATCTGCTCATTACAAGAGCTGCACAGGAATTCCGTATTCTCAAACTACTGTTTCAAAAAATGCTACAACCACGACACGACCGACGCAGACACAACGCCGCCGTCTTTTCCCATATCACCTCTAATCTTCCACTCCGATTGCTTCCCGTCGTCAAGCTCACAAACCTCAACGCTGCTCACCGGTGTGCAGTACCGGTTCCGGTTCTGCAAGCTCCCTCCCAAAACAAACAGGCTCCCGCCGACGCTCTCACACGCGAATCCAAACCTGGTAAAGCATGAAGTAGGAAAATACGCTTCACCTCCGTGAATCCACCCTCGCTGCGTCCACGAATTCGACTCCGTCTGGTACGCCATGACTCGTCTCTGGTGGATGCAGATGAGCGAGTCTCCACTGAGTATGGCGGCCGGCTCCATCACCTTCTTGTCGTCAAGATACATGTTGGAAATGATTCGCCACGAGTTCGTCTCCGCGTCGTAGACCTCCGCGGAGCTCCGGCTCTCGTGACGCTTGTTGTACTCGCCGGCCACGATCCAGAACTCGTTCTTGATGGAGAAGCCGCGGCAGCTTGAGCGGACGAGGTTTAGGTCCGCGATGGCTGTCCATGTGTTGGAGGTGGAGTCGTAGACCTCGGCGCACGCGAGGAACTTCGAGGTGCCTTGTCCGCCTGCGACGTAGACCTTGTCGTCCCCGACGGCGGCGGCCGCGAAGTAGCTCCGCGGAGTGGACATGCTCGCGCCGCGACTCCACTTGTTCGTGAGCGCGTCGTAGATCAAAAGCTCCCTGGAGACGACGGTGGTGGAGGTGTAGTGATCCGCAGTGGTTCGTGTGCGCGTCCCGCCGATCACCAGGAGCTTGTGGCCGAGCGCAACGGTAGAGAATCCCTGCCACTGCGACGAGCTCTCGGGCCAGGGCGTAGGAGGGAGAGAGGTCCACTTCGAGGTGGCGGGATCGTAGGCGCGGAATCTCGAGCTCTCAGCTAGACTCACATAAATCCATCCCTCCGCAACTCCAATCTGCAAAGCACCTAACGTCTCAGAATCTCATCGCCGAAGCAAAATTTACCATCTCGAATCACAGACAGTGTTCACCCTAACCACTTCATAAAGATCGCAAACCAAACTACCTTGCGGCGCAACGAAGCAATCTCTTGCTGCTCCGCGACGCGCCTCCAGGAGGAGCACACCAGGCGCGCCATGGCCAAGCTCCGCCGCGGCAGCTGCGCGAGGATTTGCGTCATGACGTCGTCAGGCAATCCGAGAATCGGAGCTGACTCTTCTTCCTCTTCCACCACACCCGCCTCCAAGTGAAGCTCCCGGCACCCCAACCACTCCGACAAGACCTCCTCCACTTCCTCATCCACGCTCTTCACACCAAACTCTAAACCATCACAGTCGCCCACGCAGCTGAAGCTCAGCCTGCGCGTCAGGCCAGCGCTTCTCGAAGGTCTACTCAACAACACCGTCGTCGTCGCTGTCATGATCCCCATCCTCGCAAACAAACCCGCACCAAAAACAACAAAGAAACTCTTCTCTTAAGCCGAAATTCGATTCCCGAGCTCTCAAGCTGAGCTGCCGACTCACGAATCGTTAGTTTACTAGTAAGGCGAGAAACTCACTAGACTGTTTCCAGCTTCACCAACTGCCTGAGTCATGTGACTAGTGAGTGGACTGAGGTTACTAGTGAGACGCTCGAACTCGACGCGGCTTGTGATTATCCGAAGGAGGACTGCGATTGGAGCGAAGCTGTGGTGTGACTTTATGGGAGTAGTGGTGGTGGGGCTCACACGTGCATGTCCAGCTCAGCTTCGGTGTGATTCCACGTCAGCGTGAGTTGCCCACATGTTTGATTGGGAAAAGGTGCGAGAACATGATGTGAGGTTGGTAACATGTGAGATGAGAATGAAACTTCCGTTCATGTGGAACACGTGATAAGACTCCCGAGTCCCTATATTGTAGCATTACTATCATATCCGCCATTTTTTTAGGTTTTCTTAACCCTTACAGGTCGGAGAAGCCACATTTACAACATGTTGTACCTTACCTTACATGTAAAGCTAATGCATCAAAAGCATTGCAGGTAAGGTACAACAGGGTCTAAGAAGCCACACTTGGATTGCAACATGATGTTTTCTGTGTATTTGACATACAAGGTGTAAGAATTGATGTATACGATGGCTACCAAAGTTTGTGTTTGTGTTGGGCCCGATCCTATGACACATGGCATTTCAAATTCAAATCATTACTACGTGCTTACGAAGTTGCCACATGGTCATGTATTTTGCATGTATGGTGTTGTAGTTGAGCATGAGAAGGTTCAGATTTTGAACTGACCTCCAAATGGGAGACGTTAGTTGAATCCAAAGGTGTATGTCTTGGTAAGTTTTAGTACATTTTTTGGAATGTTGCGAGTGAATTACGTGACCGTATGTATGGTCCCCCACTGACCTTTAAGGGTTAAATGTCAAAAGATGCCAGTGATGGCCACGATATTCTACATGTATGGTGTCGTATTTGAACATGTAAGGTTCAGATATTGAAATGACCTCCAAATGAAAGATGTTAGTTGAAGAATCTTCAATCCAAAAGTGTAAGGTGCTTGCTAAATTTTGATACATTCTATGTATTCTGTAGAGTAAAATATGTGCATCTACATACGGTTTCCGACTGATATCTAAGAGTTATCCCTTTAAGGTAAGACCTACTCCATATACACCCAAGATTGACCCTGCTTGGGCTCTCCTGGTCTTAAAGCGTTAAGGAATGTGCTGAATGTGCTGTAAGTACAGAATACTCCCATGATCACCATTAGAGGGGTGGATAAAAGCCAGTAAAGGACCATTTGTATGGGTACTCACCATATGTAAGTTATTAGTTTAAAAATGCACACATATGGTGAGTACCCATACACATCACTCAGTTTTGGACACTCTCTGTAAAAATAATTTTCTATTTCTCCAATTCACAATAGTTCGGACTCAATGGGCATCATCTAAGTATTACATGAGTATCACTTAGGTATTGCATGGGTATACCCTTGACATTACGTGGGTATCACCTAAGACAAATCCCTTTAATTTTTCAAATTTTTTGGACAGTCTCCATTGTGAATTAAATATGTATAAAACCGACCAACTCCTAGGGTGCTTTGGGAGTCTGGAAAGTTTCTTGGGATTGGCTTTGAACAAATGAGTCATCGAGGCCGAAGCCTAACATTGAAAACACATGCTGACATCAACTTCACACTTCCATAACGATAGGACAAATCCTTGTGGTTTGGTAACTTCAAGGAGTTTGTGACAAGGACAACGTGCATCACAACAGGACACTGGGTTCTCCCACACTTGCATGACAAGAAGCATCAAAATATTTGGAAACCGCTAACATGGTACACATGTCCAAGAATCATGTAGACAAGTACTCCAGATACTGCAATCTTTTTTAATGAAAAAATTTAAATGTTTTACCCCTCTAGTGGTAGTTTATGGGTCGATTCTGGTATAGCTCCTTCGGTATAAGTGAGATTAACTTTTTTCCGTTGGGACAAGTCTCGCAATAGTTCATATGCTTCAAATTGAACAATTCCCCGACGCATTAATGCAAGCATTGGAGAGCTACAATGATTTCTACGAAGTGGAATCAACATGAAATGTACCCTTTGTGTAGATACTGTTGTGCATTATCTACTAGTTGTTGAGCATGGTCTACTACACTCATGGAATCTTTCTTGCCTACTAAAGACGTCCAGCGTTAAACGGTTAACCCCTCCAAGATAGTGACTATGTTTCAAAGAATTTCAAAAAAGAAATTAAAGAAGTAGGCAACTACACCGTTCCTTGAATATAGTGTAGACTAGACTATTTGAAATTTCCTACACTAATTGGAAATTTACATGCAATTGTTGACTGACACACACTTGCTTGAGAACAAATACCCAATCAAAACTTGGCATGCACATGCTTCGATGGAAATTAGTGTGGGTGATCCACATCAATAACGAATCCACACTATATTTAGTGTTTAGTGTAGTGACCGGCAGTGATCCCTCTCACAGTGCGCATTTTGCTCATGTATAGTAGACTTCGAACTGCAACTAGCTACATAAATGTTATTGTTAATTTGCAAGTGGGATTCCAACTACACCAAACACTGAATACAGTGTGGATTCGTAATTGATGTGGATCACCCAAACTAATTTTTTCATCAAGCACATGCATATCAAAATTTGATTGGCTATTTGTCTTCGAACAAGTGTGTGTCAATTGCCGATTGGATATGAATTTCCAATTAGAGTAGAAACTCGAACTACTGTGGTCCACACTACATGCAGCGTTTGGTGTACTGCATCCGGAGTTTGAACGAAGCACGGAGAGCATGGCCATTGTTGGTTGGGAACGGATTGTTATTCTAATGTTTCGGCACAAAGTCGTGAACGTGGTTCGGTTGCATGGAGTGACAATTTGCAAACCGAAGCAATTAAGCTAACCCTCTCCATTACCAACAAAAACGCATAACTAATGCCTACCAAATTCGGGTATGTCCAACCCTCTTCTATCCCATTACCACCAACTCAGCTCCAAATGGAGGTTTGCTATTAGTCAAGACCCTTACTTTTGGTTGTTGGTTATGGGGGATACCTAGTGCTGGCCACCCACTAAACATGGCTGCACAGTTTGAAAATTCATAACTAATTCAGTTTTCATCGAAAAGTTATGAAATCACTTGGGTTGGAATTGTAATTCTATTGGCTATCACTGAAAAATAATAGTATAATTATCTCCTCTCTCCATATATGCACATTCCTTTACTTGTCGGTTTTAGGGGGGACTTACCTTAGTGTCACACATCACGACTCCTGTGAAGGCACCTAGATGGTTGCTTCAATTTGATATATTCCAGTGGCACGGACTGTTCTCGTCAAGGCTCAGAAGAAGCATGTTTCCTATTCAACCCACTGTTCGCTGTTCTCGTGTATTTTTAACCAAATGTCAAATTCTCAAATAATGATCTCATTCCACTTCTATCCGTTAGATTTTGTTGTGTGCTAATGGATGAACATACCAAGATTTATTGTATACTTTTTGACCACACACATTGGAAGATTATAGCATTCCAGAGTGGTTCAATGGTCATTTTGCACCCTGATTTTTCAAGGCCAACTCTCTAAGTTTTTTTTATGAAATTCATTTTTTACATTAATATGTTGGGTTGCAAATCTTTACAATCACAATCTACATGATGTAAAGTACTCGTGCTAAAAAAATAAGGTATGTTGAAGATGTTTAGCTTGTCCAAAACAAAAAGGGTCCATATAACTCAAAACACATTTTATTTTTTTCATATATAACTCTTGATCCAAGTGGTGAACTTAAAAGATTTTCATGTTTTCTTGAGGTAGGGAAAAAGGAAAGTAGAGAGGTGCAAAATCTCAAATTTTTGTGCCTACTTATGTGGAAAAATGATAGTTGTTTTGCATGTAGTCCAGAAACTTTGACGCTTCTTGGTGTGAAATCTTTGCACTCTTTTTTTTATTATATATTTTTTTTTTTTTTTTTGAGGAAAAAATATTTCAACCGAAGTAAAAAAAAGAGTGGGTTAGTTGTATATAAAAACTTTTATTTTTTTGAGTAACTTGGCAAATTGCCTAAACTGCCCACCTTCCTACAAAAACTAATTTGGATAGCAATATCTAAGTCATCAAATGTCAAATTTAGAAGAAAAACATTTGTACTTCCACAATGCTGTTAGAAGTGTCCACTTACAGTAAAAGTCTTAATGAGAATTGTAGAAAAGTGACATTGTAGGAATGTGCACCAGGTTCTGAAAAAGCCCATTTGGGACATTTGATCTTTTAGAGGTTATATCCCTAAAGTTCTTTTGCTATTTCACACTATATCATACTTCAAATTTGCCCTTTCAAGTATAAAAGCAGAAAATGAAAAATTAAATAAAACTTTCAGTTTCAAAATTCAACTATTTGATCTTGATCTAGAATAATAAAATCACATGCTCAAATTTCATAAACTTCGACCACACTTACCAGAAGATTATTATCACACCCAATTAAGCAGTTTTGCCCTAGAAATTTAGAGTGCACTTGTCTCTGGTGGCAGCCATTGCAAACAAAAATGCCAAATTTGTGTATTTTTCAAAAGTTTGTTTTCAAAATCACCAGATGGAGAATTAAAGCTTTTGCACCGTGTAAATTATAAAACATATTTAATCTGCCATGTAAATATTAGAGGTTTTTGAAAAAAAATCTATTTAAAAAAAAGATTTGACTTATTTTTCCATTTTAATTGTACTTTCAAGTAAATATATAGTCTTGTTTGTCCAATTTGATATCATAAATCTCAAGGTACTTACTTTTTGAAAATTCATTTTAGGAAGAAACAAAGTTTGCTACATCGTTTCCTAAACATAGTGTTGACAGGAGTAGTTTGAGTTTTTACACAAATTGGAAATTCACATGCAATCATTGCCTTGCACACACTTGCTTGAAAAGAAATACACAATTAGAACTTCACATGCATGTGCTTAATGTAAATTTGATGTAAACTTGTTGTAAACTTGATGTAAACTTGATGTATATTTGACAAGCATGTTCTTGATGTAAATTTGACAAGCATGTGCTTGATGTAAAATTTTCTATGCACATGCTTGATGTAAATTTGACACGCATGTGTTTCACATAAATTAGTGTAGGTAATCTACATAATAATGAATCCACACTATACACAATGAACGGTGTAGTAGGAATGGTGTCCAGTAACTGTAGTTTGCTTAGAGCTACTTGGCCTTCACATGCCTAAAAAATTCCATATCAATTCCACACCCAAAATAGTCAATGATAATATCTAGTTGTGATGGTATCTTCCCGGATCCCACTAAATCACCCCAGCGAGCGTTGTACCGGGGCACAGGCTCGGCGGGGTGATTGCTTCGGCTCCCAAGCCTGCTTCGCGCCTGCCCCAACGCTCCTTGCCGTTCCCGTTCTCCTTCGGCGTTCCCCTTACACAACCCAGGGTTTCGGCTGTTCTTCCTCACTGCTCTTCCCCGTTGGTCTTCCTCGCTGCTCTTCCGGGCTCGCTCTTCTTCATGGCCGCTCTACCCCGCCTGATCGCCGCCCCGTTCTGTTGCTCGCCGCTCCGCTTGAATGCTTCAAGCTTCCTCGCTCCGCTTCTCTTCCCAATCTGTTGTCTCCATCTTCGTCGTCCTCCCCGATCTGGTGCCTGTGCCCTCCTTGTCCTTCCCGCTTCCGCTGCCTCTGCCCTCGTCGTCCTTCCGATCTGGTGTCGGTGATGCTCGTGGTCGTTCTTCATGATGTTTGTTAATGTTTTTTTTTCTTCTTCTTCTTCTTCTTCTTCTTCTGATGTTCGTGGTCGTTCATGATGATGTTGTTTGCTCTTTTTCTTTTTTCTTTTTTTTCCTAGTGATATTCGTTGGTCAGTTGCTCCTGTTGGTCAGTGATGCTGTTTGCTTTCTTGTTGTTTGCTTTCCAGTCCACAGAGGCTCATTAACACTCTTCGAATGAGATTTGCAAAATTTTGTGAAACGGATGCAGAGCAAAAAAGGTGTCACGATATGCTCCGGAAGACAAACTGATGAGACGAACAGAAACAAGCTAGCACCTCCTAAAACTTGCTCCCCAAAAAAGCACACCAAGATGAATGCTTTGATAGTGTAAACATTCAGGTTTCAGAAGGTTTCATCAATTGGATCACCACAATATTGGACAGTTTAAAAACACCAAGGCATAATTCATGCATAACAACACTTGTGTGAGGGCAAGCTAAATTGAAACCAGGTCTGCATTCAAAGATGCAAACAAGTAAGATCACACCTACAAAACTCCATAAAGTAACAATCCAAGCTCTTGATCAAATTAATTTTTAGCCAAAACATAAGCCACTTGATTCTAGATGTGGCCACAACTCAGAGCTACCAAATCATAATAAGAGTCGCATAAGATGTCCTACCCTGTCTCCGTAGACACATGTCCTGTCTCTGTAAAGGCCTAATGACAAACCAAGCTCTACTTCACTACCAAAACATATCACAAAAAACAACTACATACAACAGCTGCAGTCCCACACGGCCACGATGAGAGACAACAGCTTTTGTCCTGCAGGCGATCAAGAAAGACAGCAGTTGCGACTTCTTCGTGTGCTCACGTTGAAGCGCTCATCGAAGTAGCATTGCAGCCAGCGGTGCAAGAAGGAAGGACAAGGAGGGCACATGCAGCAGATCGGGGAGGACGACGAAGATGGAGACAGCAGATCCGGAAGAGAAGAGGAGCGAGGAAGCTTGAAGCATTCAAGCGGAGCGGCGAGCAACGGAACGGGGCGGCGATCAAGCGGGGCAGAGCGGCGATGAAGAAGAGCGAGCTCGGAAGAGCAGCGAGGAAGACCAACGGGGAAGAGCAGTGAGGAAGAACAGCCGAAACCCTGGGTTGCTCAAGGGGAACGCCTAAGGAGAACGGGAACGGCAAGGAGCGTTGGGGCAGGCGCGAAGCAGGCTTGGTAGGCGAAGCCATCACCCCGCCGAGCCTGTGCCTCGGTGCAACGCTCGCCGGGGTGATTCAGTGGGATCCTATCTTCCCGGTGGTATTTTCAGAAAGAATGAAAGCTTACTCTTTGCACAAGAGTGCATTGTCAGGGACCGGATTCTGAACTACTCACCCTAACCACAACACATATCTAGGCCGCAAATCATCATTAGAAACAGAAGCCCTAAGACATTGTGTAGAGAAAAAAACACAAAAGTGTATTAAAATTTTGATCACCGGCCATCAATTGGCAAACCTCAGACTCAGCCAAAAGCACCCTCACAACATCACCAGTTCTCATAAAACTCACGTGGAGCCCGAGTCAACACACAAAACAACACAGAAAACGATGTCGTCTCTCTGCTTACATACAAATTCATCTAAGACAATACACAGAGCGCACTTCAATAGGAATAGTACATGGCCGTTATGGATACCCTAACTCTGAACCCTGAAGCACAAATACCCTAAAGGACTATTATAGTGTTTGAAGTAAAGAAAGAGGTTAAATTTTATTTGGCATTAACCCTCTAATGCCGGAGAGGCCTCTGCAGCATTGTCTCTAGGAATCCCGCCGCGTTAAAGGGTTGAGAGGGATTAGCAAACCAAGATTTCACTTGGTGTCAAAATTTTCCAATATACAAGGTCTAAATTTCATAGTTTCATGTTTTACATGATGTTAATAGGTGCTTGTAAGTTGCACACCAATTCTCAAAGATAGAGAGAGGAGTAGCGTATTCAAAAAAACTTGTACAAGGAGCTAAGGTTACAAAATTGTCAATACACATTTTATTTGAAAATATTTGCCACTTTTATGTAAAAAGTGGTTTTTGAACTTCTAAATTTTGATTTGGAAAGGCTAGAGTGAAATAGTTACCATGTGTTATCAACTTACATTTGATTCAAGCCAACTTACAACAACATTTGACTAGATTGACCTCTATATGCCCAAAGTTGTGCAATCTTGTCACACCTCACTATGTATCACAATTTCTTAAGAATATATTGATTTAAAGTATTTTTGTGAACAAATTATGTTTCTCCTAGTTATCTTGATTTTTTATAAAAAAAATTGAAGTTTAATTTGATTTATTTTTTGGAGTGATACATCTTTGACAAAATCATATTGTTTACATTATATACCCTTAGGTTTGAAAATTTAGCATGGATGTAAAATATAATGAAAAATACTTTGCTTTCTTTTGTAACCGATTTATTTTTTATTTGGATTCAAGGAATTTTAATTTTGAAGTATATATTTTCTTCAAGGAATGCAACTGGAAGCGTATTTTCTTCCAACATGGATATGAAAGAAAATAATTTAAAATAGAATTTGTAACAAGATAGCAAGGTGCATCAAAACATTGACTGGAATAAAATTGTATTGAGTTTGGTGAATTGAAAAAAGGTGGATGAGAACCCAAATTGTTACAAATATTCCTAGAAATCAAGGAAAAAATCATCAAAGAAAAGCACCCAATGATGGATGAGAACTAAATTCTGTCCAATAAAGGGATGGATGTAGAAAATATTTAGAAACACTGTTCTCATTCTGTAGATTGGACGTCGTCATTGAGAACATGGACGTCTTTCGTGATCATTCGGACGTCGTCGATGAAAATTTGGACGTCGTCGATTAGTTTTCAATCTTCACGGACGTAGTTGTCATTCTCAGTCCGAGTTCTTCACTTGACCACGTTCTCTCGTCGACAATTACACGAACGTCGTCTCTCTCAGTCGAGCTCCGTCGTCTCTCTCAGTTGGTGCTCCGAGGATTGTTTTGCTGAGGTGAGGGTTGTTCCGTTGCAGCGAAAGGAGCCAACACTGCGCCATGGCGATGGCGACCTCGGCCGCCGCTGTTTCCCGGGCCTCCTCCTTCACCCGCACGATTCCTCTCATCAGCATCAGCAACACACTCTTCGGTAAGCTCCGGCATGCTTTCTTTTTCAAATTCTAGGTTGCCGTATGCAATCCTAAATTCCGTCATGATTTCTGATAGTAGCTAATCGTCCTGTGTTTAATTTGAAGCACCGGTCCTCAGTGCGATATCATACGGAGTTGTTGATTTATTGATTCCATCAGCATCAGCAACACACTCTTTGTACTTTCTTTTCAATGTGTAAACCGGTGCCTTGACTTCTTAACGGTGGCGTTACATTGCCGTATGCAATACTCAATTCCGTCGTGCTTTCGGATAGAGAAGAATCGTGGTAGAAGAGTCTTTATTAGTTTTTCGAGCGATGGCGCCATTTAGTTATGATTGACGTTGCGATTGCGAGTTTCTCTTATTATTTAACTACTTCATCAGCAGCAGACTGTTTATTGTGAGTTGCAATGCTTTCATTATTCTCAGTTTCGCATTCTCGGCTATTGCACTGATCCATTGGCTTCACTTTCTTAACTTCGTCTGTCATGTTATCCGATTACCGTATGTTGTCCTGAATTTCGTCATGATTTCGGATGGAGCCGAGTTTTGGTTTGAAGATTAGTTAGTAGCTTGTAACATTGGAATCCCGTCTCGTATTACACCTGTTTGTAGTTTTCGTTCTGCAGTCTTCGATTCCATCGTGCTGTTGGATGGATTTGAAATGCGCTTGTTAGTTTGCGGTGTTTGAAGCGAGGACTTCCTTTAGTTTTCACTCAAAATCGAGATTGAGCTTGCGATTCTCTCCAAGTAGCTATTAGCGAGCTATTACTTCATGTTTTCATGATGAAAACAGTGTGTTGATGCTTCGCAATGGTTTAGTTTGAGTAATTGAATTCTATGTATGATAAATTGTAACAGTTTGTTGTGTCTGCTGCAGATTATAATGGAGAGGGTGCGGGAAAATTTAGAGGTTCAAACATCGCACGTAAAGTTGAGATTTCAAACCAATTTAATCAGAAGAGACGCCAATCGGCTATTAGGTGTGATGCGGATAGTATCGCTTCTGCATCTACGAGCAGGCGACCTCGTGAGCTTCTTGTACCCGTTTCGCAACTAGTGGAGGCGCGAGTGATTTTTGCTGCTGCACCGGCCATGGGTCATAATCAGGTTAGCTATGCTTGTTCTTTTGTGCATCGTTTGGACAAATCTCATTCTAAACTTCGTTCTAAGAATCGGGAGTCTAACCTTCACGTGTGTACTACAATCATCGATTAGGTCTCCAATTTGAAGAGATGTGCTTAATTTTATGGTGTTGATCATAACAGGAAGGGCATCCAGAGTGTAATGCAAGAGTACCTTCGATTCTGGAGGCGTTGGAAAAGGGTGAGCTGACTCCTGAGGTGAGGTGAGCTGTTAAGCCTCCTCTATGCTGGCTATTTTGTTTCCGTTCATGGCGCAGCTGTTGGCATGAATTTGGTGATTTGCTACATCCTGCTTTCCCGTCATCTCCCCCCTATATTTGTAGATCGTATAAATTTTGCTCGGAAAATATTGCTGAATAGAAGGTTCATACCAACTCTGTGGTGCGAATGGATCTGCAGTTGCGAGGCAAGGATGTTTTAAAGATTCAGAACTTTAAAGCAGCATCACAAGAAGATGTCGCCGCGGTTCACGCCATGGGTTATGTCAAGGGTCTAGAAAGAGTAAGTTCTGTGTGATGATAGGATGACCTTTCAACAAGGCATCTTGCTGAGGATGTTATGAGAGTGAGGAAAATTGCTTTTAGTAAGGGATGCTGAAGATGTTGGTCACCATTGTAACAGGCAATGCAGAAGGCAGAGGATGAAGGGCTTATATTCTTGGATAACTCAGGACCTACGTACGCGACACAAACTGTAAGTTTTAAATGCATTTCAAAAGCTGCTTTGTTGAAGGTCATATTACTTACCGTTTTAATTTAACGAATGCTTAATACCCAAGATGAAATACTAGATAAAAACTGCACTTCATGGCCCTTTCGTACTTCTGAATAGGCTTGTCACTTTTTGAAACTGCCTAGTTTGCATATGTGACCGATTCGATTTCTCCTATTAACCCTGTCAAACTGGGTTATTTTAGTCCTTCATGTATTGCGTCTAATTTTTCAGGTGACATCCTCATGGACTTGGTTTGATCAGATTTCTGATTAAGTTATATGGCTTACATACAGACCTATTATGAGTCTATGATGGCGGCAGGTGCGAGTTTAGCGCTGGTGGACTCTGTGGTGTGTTGCCCTTACTCAATTAGAAAACAATCTATGATATGCTCTCTTATTTTCCTATCAGTCCTTTTATCAAGCTGTTAATCTAGGGACATAGAGAGAGATTAGTTATTATTTTTGCTCAATCCACTTCATTGTAACAGGATTCTCTCGCTCTACATACTGAGTGGAAAACCTTATTGAGATGCATCTGTACAATGACTTGACGTGTCGTTTTCTTTCAGGTGGCAGCATCAAAAGAGACAAAGAACCCTCCTGTTGGTTTTGCACTAGTGCGACCTCCAGGTCACCATGCAGTTCCTGCAGGGCCGATGGGGTTCTGCGTTTTTGGGAATATCGCTGTTGCTGCTCGCTATGCTCAGCAAGTACATGGACTCCAGCGAGTATTCATAATTGACTACGATGTTCATCATGGGAACGGCACAAACGATATTTTCTATAACGATCCTGATATTTTCTTCTTATCCACTCACCAAGTAATTTCGTAATACCTTTTCTTATGTGAAGTTTTATTCGGGAACTTGCAGCCATAGGGACCGGGCTCAAGAATCCGTGTATTGCATGCTTGCTAGCCTTTATTGAATTTCTGATGATTCAGGTTCTTTCATTATAATGTACGGTAATCCATAATGGATTCTAAAGTTGAGGAAAGACGGTATGAGTTTATGCGCTTTGTCGCATAGCAGATTTGGCTTGTATTGACATCCTGGTTCGTGATCAGGATGGCAGTTATCCAGGGACTGGCAAGATGACTGAAGTTGGTGCTGGTCCTGGGGAAGGGTCCACCCTTAATCTACCTTTGCCAGGAGGATCGGGCGATGAGACAATGGCATATGTTTTTGAAGAAGTGATTGTTCCTGCTGCTCAGCGATTTAAACCTGATATTATTTTGGTGTCTGCTGGGTACGTTACATATATTCGCGTATGTTTTGTCAGTAGATGGTCAAGTTGAATTTTCTCGTTATCCTGGAGGTCATGATCACCTTATGCGTCTACTAACGATTTTGAAATCAACTTCTGGACAGGTTTGATGCTCACGTTCTGGACCCGTTGGCGGGTATGCAATTCACGACTGGGACGTATTATCGGCTTGCATCTGACATCAAGAGGTTGGCGTACGAGCTTTGTGGGGGCCGGTGTATTTTCTTCCTCGAGGGAGGATACGACCTCAAATCGTTGTCAAACAGTGTAGCAGATTCCTTTCGAGCACTTCTCGGAGACAAGAGTCTGTCAAGCAGACTTGATAACCCAGCTGTTTTGTATGATGAACCAAGCCTATATGCAAGGCAAGCCATCGATCAGATTCGAAGCATACACTCGTTGTAAATTAAATCCTTCATAGAAGGATATGAATCTTTAATCTATTTTGGAAGGTTTATGCTCAGGTCTTGCTTGATTGTACACTGTTAATTATTAACGAAATTGTGAGTTCTACACTGGAATTTTTCCAATTGTGAGGTCTGCACTGGAAACTAGTTGGATGTGGAACAGCTTAGCTTGTGTTTTCCCTGCACAACGGCGTGCTCTTCTCTACGACCTAGAGGGAGATAAAGGAGCAACGACGATGGTGACGACAACAAGGAGTGATGCTTGCTGTGGAGCAGCATCTGATCCAACTTCTCTCGAAACTCACACAAGGTCTTCTCTCTCAACTCAAGATCTAGGGTCTAATTAAGGCCCCTTTGTGATAGACAGTCAATACACTTAGTGTCAAGATATTCGTGCCCCTTCAAATTTGCGGTTTAGTAGGATATACAAACAATCATATCCCAGGAAATCTAATTTCTATTAATCAGGAAACTTGTACAACATGAGAAATGGAAACCGAAGTCAAAATCTCATGTTCCCTATCTGAACTACTGCAGACTATTCATTGTACAGAGGCGGATTTTGAGTTTGATTTCTCCCGCAGATAAATTACCTGTCATTTCGTGCTGTTGTACAAGATACTAAACCTTCTAACCATTTCTATACATTAATCCGGAGGGAACTAAGAGCCCAGCTAATTACAAACTATTTGATTAGAATCCTTTTAATTTTGCATACATCGTGCTGAGATAACTTGCTTTGTTTTCTTATGCTAATCGTAAGCAAATTTACCTTCATTTCTCCGATTGTTGTTAACTTCAGTTGGCTGAGGGGGGGTAGTGCCTGCATCGACGACCTCTTGGAAAGCTTCCACGACGGCAGGCAGATACTTGCTAGAGACTGAAACAAGTCCGGGCATGATACCGTACTGGAAGTGGCGGTCGAGATCAAGCTGAGCCCAGACCGCTCTGACAAGCAAGAACGCAACGAACACACACGTAAGGTAGATGGGGTTGCGGAGCAGCGCCATGAATTCGTTGAATCCGAGGATGACCATGGCCGCCACGGCCCACGGAGGCGGCAGCCTGCTGTTGCGGCGCATCTTCACCTCTTGAGCCGAGAGCGCCTGGCTGATAGTATACTCGGTTTCAGCTCTGAACGGGCGCCACAAGCTTCTGCACTCGGTAGGGGTGAGCATGGTGTCCTCAGGTGCCACGCCGGGCCAGGTCGAGGACGCAAGAGCATTGCTCGGGTTCGATGGCTCTTCAGAGTCATTAACGAGTGACAGGAGCGCATCCTCGACACCATCTTCTTCGGTTTTCAGTCGCATGGCGGCGATTATTGCGAGCATCTTCAAGACGCCCACTCTCGCAGTCTTGGTTATGGCCCGAATGTTGTGCTCTTCTCCCCACACGCGAGGGAGAGATTCCTCGTCGTGTCCGAACAGGTTGTGGAACCGGTCCTTCATCCGGATCAAAGCTTGAGACGCTGCCTCGCGGCCTTTTCCTTCGACAACGGCGCGAGAATGCTTAGGCAGGGATTTCAGGATACCCCCCTCCTCCTCCCGGGTTGGCTCGTACCCCTTCAGCTCTGTCGCCAGACCTGTCGTAGCTTTCTCAATTTCACTCGCTACGAGCTCTCGAATGGACGCCCACGCGTCCGGAGGCCCTGCGTCCAGGAGAGCCGCCACAGGTTCCCCAATGCCGTCCTCTAGCCGCCTCTCCCACTTGGATTTGAGCGCCTGTATCCTCTCTGCTCGCAGGGATTGCGCGTGTGCGTTCATGTCCCGGGTAAACTTCTCACGTGCCTTGGACGGATTCCAAGCTTCCGCCGCTTGTGGTACACTCGCATCTGCACATGAAGCATCAAATTTCGATTAGGCCTGTCGTTCGAGCATTTGCAATGAGGGTGCATGGTCAGACCCGAAAACATAGTGACGCATTTTGAGTGAGAATCGACCAGGTTTGTTAGTAGTGAGGTCTTATGACAGACCAAAATCTATCAAATGCAGGAAACTATGAGATTCTACGTACCTGCACAGGCTTGGTCGAAGGACCTCAACGCCTGTATCTTCAAGTGCCTGACTTTAGCCGAAAATTCCTGGTCTTTGGAGTCAGCCGCAGCCTGGAGACCGTCTCTGAACCTCTCCAACGCAGCAGCCCGGTGATGCGCAACGACAGCGTCGTAGGCCGGGCTCATCATCTCCAGCGCCTCCGAGACGAGGAAACTCCGCTTCGCAATCCGCACTCTTTCGTCAAAGAACCCGGCCTCGGCGTCATACTCCGAGGTATACCTCTTCAACACCTCGCTCACTTTCTTTCCAAATTCTGCAACCCTACAATCCTTCTCCAGTTTCTTCCATTCTTCGTCTTTCGCCAGGCTCTGCAGCTTCTCATGCGCAATCTCGTCGCAGCGCACTGTCGCCACCATGACCTTGTGCGCAGGCAGGTCCAGGTCCTTGTTCTCCTTAATCACCTTCCAAATTTCATGTGCAGAGAACGGAAAGCCAGACCCGGGGACAACAGCGCGGCGATCCCCAGCCAACCCACCGGGCGCAACGGAGTTCTGAAACCGCTCCTTCAGCTGGCGCACCTCCTCCATGAACCGCTCCTCCTTCTCCTCGTAATTCGACAGCGCCGTGACCTCAACGTTGAAAAACTCCGTAAGTGGCGTTTCCTTCTCTTTTGGAATTCCGTCCCAGATCCTCTCCACATCGTTCCTCAGAATCCGCTCCAGGATCTCTATGGGCGTCTTGGTCTTATCCCTCAACACGAACATCAGGGTGGTCTTCCGGGGCGAGAACAACCGCATCATCACCTCGAAGACCGTCTTCAGCATCGGTTTGTTGGACGCCTGCTCCCGACCAATATCATGACACCACAGATTAATCAGCACGACGTCCGCCACCGCCAGAGAGAACAGCGCGCTCTGCTTCTCGAACGCCGTGTCGTCCTCGCCGCGCTCGCGCCCGTCCGTGCCCTCCAGGTCCATCACCAGAGAGCAGGGCGTCACGCCCTCCGCCCTCTGCAGCCACACGCCCTTGGTGGTCTGGTTGCGGCCCTCCAAGGCGTTCATCTCCCTGAACCTCGTCCCCAAGAGATGGTTCAGGAGCGTGCTCTTGCCTGAGCTTTGGGGGCCCATGATGGCCACCACCGCGTATGATAGCCCGCATTCGGAGAGCCGCACCTCCTTGCTGAAGCGCACCAGAGAGTCTTTGTTGAAGTTCCCCTCCTCGTCTATCAATTGTATCGCTGGTACGCCCAATTCCCCCATCCTTGTGTTCTACAAGATATCAGTTCAGACATGAATTCCGCTCTCCTTTACTCTGCTTCATGGATTCCACTTTCCTACATGAATTCCACTCCCCTTCACTCTGCTTCGTGAAGTGCACTCTCCTTCACTCTCTACTTCATAAATTTGGGTTCTTTGCTTCATGGATATCACTTTTTGATGAGTTTTGACTGTTCATGACTTTTGAGGTTGGAATCTAGGGTTTGAGAGGGAGAGGACCGCTTCGCTGACACGCCACCTGGCTCCAGTAGCACGTCACCTGTTCAAGGACACTTTGAGGTATTTGTTGCACGCCACTTGGGCGGCGTTATGAGCTCAGTTTGCATGAGTTTGCACGAGATTTCTTTTGCATGGTTACAAAATCTCGAATTTGCTTTGGAAATTTATCTGTAGTGATGAACTACTGAATTATATGGAAGGAAAGTAAATGAATATAACATACTTTAGACTTTTGTAATATACTAGAGTCACCCAAAATTCGGATTAAAATACCCCTCTTTATCATTTCAAATTGAATTCAAACACCTTCGAATAATTCTTCCTTTCTTTATTATGAACAAGAGTACCAGCGCAGTCTAAGTTAGCGAAACTCCACAACAAGGTGCATATTACAAGGTGAAATACAGGTTCAGGCAGAATAAGGTACAACGGTTCCTACTTGCCTGCCAATAGAAACACTTAAAAACGGACTCGACTAACTCTCTTGATGTGTCTGTAATGCAGAGAGGCTACCTACAAGTCAAACATGGTGAGCTTCACCAACACATCTCTCTCTATCTCTATCTATCTATCTCTTTTCTCTATCTCTCGCATGCTTACCATCGCCGCAGTTGTAATAAGTCTAGAGCAGGCTGATATTAGCATCAGTGTCAAAAGGATGAGCACACGAGAGTTGACTCGACGAATGTTCTTCACTCCGAGGTGGAGTTGGCTCCTTCCGTCTTGGCCACCGTCTCGCTTGACTTGGTGTTTGCCGCAGCGGCGTCCCGCTCCGCTGCCTTCTTCTTCTCCCTGATGATCAAGAAAAGGAGATCAATAGGAGCTTGGTGGTCTGATTCTTCAATTCAATCAATGGAAGAGATTGGTGGTCTCTAAACTCAACCCAAAGTAGTGAAGCCGTCTTTTAAGAGGGAAATAGGAGTCTAAAGTAGAGAACTAGACGAGATCACCCACCTATCAACATACTCCTTGATGAGCTCCTTTCCTTGCGCCAACTTGGACAGCAAGTTCCTGTACACGTCCAAGTCCCGGTCCACGCTCCTCTTGCTCACATTCAGCGCCTTGGAGAGCTGTGAAACAAACACAAATCAGCCAATTCAAGTAAGCTCATAATGACAGGTACAAATCACTCACTCAAGAAAACTGGTTCGGAGGAGTGATTTCAGCTTCATTCGTGATTCTCTTAACCTTCACACAACCTCACCACTTTTACAGCTTCAATTATAACCGGTGATTATTCCAGAAAACTTACTGATTCCAAAATGGCAGGGTTGGAGGCGTTGGCGCATTCCAGGAGCCGGAACAAGCCGATGGCGAAGAAGCGGCTGTAATGGAAGGTGCCCTGCCCCGCCGCACGCTCCGCGATGCCCTTCAATGCCGCCTCCACTTCGCCCTCTTTCCCTGCAAACTCGGCAATGGCACCCCCGCTCTGAGATGCCGCCCATTCCTCCAACTTCTTCGCGTCCGTCCTGCAAATAAACATGAAGAAACCGGAGGTAAGTCACCATGAATAAACCATCGATAGTAAAGTCACCCGGAGTTTGTGTGCGATGCTTGCTCTAAAGACTACTCATTCCTCACTCTGAACAATAAGAGTAGGTAGTTGTTAGATCCATGGAAGAGCTTGGTGGTCTTTCAGTTATGATCCTTCAAACTAGTGAGAAGGAGCTTGGTGGTCTCCTTCAACGGAAGAGCTTGGAGGTCTCTAAACTCAAGTCTAAGTAGTTGTAGCCGTCTTTGAGAGTGGAAAAAGTGTTTGCGTGAGATGCCCTGAATAGTAGCTGATTTTAGAGAAGTTCCGAATTGTTTTTGAAGGTGATTCTATGCAGGTGCTTGAAGACTGCACTAAATGGTACTGACCTGTAGAGCTCAGGATCTTCGTTCAAGGCGGAGATGTACGACTTGAAAATGGCGTCGCGGTCGGCCTCGTTCGGGTACCCGTCCATGAGCTGGTCGAAAACCGTCACAAATCCCAGAGCGAACACAGGGTCGTAGGTGTAGGTCGCGTTGTAGCGCATCAGGTGCTGCTGCACCAGGATCTCCTGGATCACGTTGCTGTAGATGCTCGGAATGGGCTTCCGGTAGCTCTTGATGAACGCGCTCTTGGTATCCGAAACCGTGGGAACATCTGCCCTGACGCAAAAAAATCAGACAAAACCTTTAAAAATTCATCAAACCCCATGGAACGCTGAAAATCCAGCGTATTTCCTGGCATCTAAAGGTTGAAGAGGTAATCCAACAAATTCCATGAAACCCTGAAATTCACTATGTTTTCTTGCAGGGTCTGAGAGTTGAAGAAACATCACACGAAACCCTGACATGTTTGGTTGAAATTTGGCGTGCTGAGGGATGCGGAATCGTACCAGTGCTGGTTGCGCTAGCCACCACCACAGCGCCGATGCGTCGTTTGCTGACCACTGGTGCGCTGGTGCCGATCCTCGCAGCGGACTTGAGCTCCTGCTGCACATGCGACACAGAACCGATTTGGCAGGGGCTGGTGCGCAGTGTTCTGTGCTTGCTTACGGCGACCGTGCTCTTGAGGCAGCACGGCGCCACCGTTGCAGAGCTCGAGAGAGCCGCCATCGCTGCTCCCAAACCCAGGAAAATTGCGCGTGCTCCGTGGGTATACGACGAAACCCCAAAAAAATGGGCGAAGGGCGATTGCGAGAGAGTGGAGACGCAATGCGAGAGATTTTTCCGTCTGGGTTTCGAGTGCGGGACGCATGGCGATGGCGATAGCCTTATCCATTGCCTCTCGTCCCCTTCGTCCGTGTTTCGTCCTTGTTTCGTCCGGTTTCCGCCAACTCTCGTCGTAATTCTGATCATTCGTCGTAGTTTCGTCGTTCTTCGTCCATTAGCATCCCATTCCGTTTGGTTTTCGTTTGAGTTTCCATTCTGATGATATCAGGCTCCCATTAGGTTTCCATCCTGCCTACTTCCGGGTATAACCAGGGTATCACCAGGTTTTATTTCACGGCATAATACGAGTAGAACAACGGTATCACCCAGGTATTCCGGGGGTGTGTTCTGGTCGGAGCGCGCTTCTCCGTCTCACTGATCCCCATGATCCCGTGTATCGGCGGATATAACCCAGTTTTCAGGCGTGTTTCGGACGGGTTTCAATCTGGTCGGGTACCGGTTTTGGGCGGGTTTCGGCACGGTCTCAGGGTAACCTCAGAGGGACGGGAATAGGGCCGTGAGAGGTAGCGTGCCTCTGATGGCCATTTTGTGCTTCCTTATTGGTGATGGTGATAAAGGAGGAGCTGGGTGAGCTGCATGGGACTGTATTGGCTAATTTGCGGGGTTGCTTTGCTTTTTGGTTTGGTTTTTGAGGGTTTTGCCTCCGCACAAGGCAGCGTTGGCATTTGTCAATGTAACGTGTCGCAGGTTGCTTGCGGGATGGTCTTGCCACCATGCTACGCACAGCTTTTTGTACATTTTGCATGTTTACCATGTCCATGATTGCTTTTGATGCTTTGCTTCCTTTGGTTCCTCTACTGTGTCAGTTTTTTTATTTTTGTGTCCTGAGAAAACATACAGTTGTTGAACTCAACACTATTGGCATTTCTTATCTTGTACCTTTCATTCTTTGGAAAGAAAAAAGAACTTTGGTTCCTAAAAGGGGGGCCGGAGTGAACAAAGTGTTTGTTTGTTCCACCACTAAATCCATGTCCACTGGACATAGATACTACTTTAGAAAATGATACTTTGGAAAAGACACTCTCATTTCTTTGGAAATGAGAGCAAGAATCTGAAACATCTTACTCTTTACAACTTCCATTTTGTACATTTTATAATGTTTCCATTTTCTTCCAAAACATGCTGATTTTACAGAAATTGACAGTTTCAAATATTGCCTTCATTTTACTTTCTTCTTGTTTGTCATGTTAGAACAAACTTTGCACAAAAGTAAGATTGCTATGGTCAGTGAAGATCATGAACTCTTTATTGAAAAACAAAATTGATACACATCGAACAAAAGCTTGAGCCACCACCACCTTGAATGGTATAAGTCTACCATGGCTTTGGCTTCTATGATTCTTGCCACATCATAGAGACTGCTTTGGCTTTTACATAAGCAGTGTTGTATGAGATCCAACAATGCAAACTATTATAGATGTTGTACTTGTATACAATATTTTATATAATATACTAGTTAATGAACAAATGTGACTTTTAGTAAATAGAGAGTCACGACTTCAAGAAGTTGCCACATACTTTAAGTGATATAAATTTTTCTTTTATTGATATATAAACAATAGTACACGCGTAACAGATGTTTATCTCTCTATAATTCTAACATGGTATTAGAGCTAGGTTGCTCAAAGCACAATTTTATACTTCTAGCACAATGTGTCCAGGACTTGAAAATCCCTTCGACAATGATTTTGAGCTTGAAGTTAAGGCAGATACTGCTCCCATTACTAATCCGCTTCCTCAGCTCATATTTGACACATAATTCTTTGAGCTCATATTTGACACATAATTCTTTGCCTTCATGGACATGCTAATGCTAGAATCATCAATAAAGCAACAAGAAATTCATTTAGAATCTGATGATTTATAAAATGATTTAAACAAAGATGACAACACACAAAATCAATATAAGTCATGTTACTAAGTTTTATGAATCCTATTTCAACATATGGAAACATAGAGTGGAAATTCTTTACAAAATAGAAAATATATGGCCTGTAGTAAGTAGAAATCAACCCTTACCTATGGCACCACCATCAACAAAAATAGTTGTTGAAACTTCTCCATTGCCTACCGCAAGTGTAGGCAACATGAGTTTGCGGAAGGACCAAGATGCTGTAGCATTAACCATTACAATAATTGTCTTAAAAACTCTATTGTTTCTCATATGTAATCCTGCAAAACTTCTCATTTTGCATGGTCAAAATTAGTAAGATATTTGAATCCTAGGATTTAGTCACAAAAATGCATTTAAAAGAAACATTATTTAATTTTAAAATGAAATGAAATTCAAGTATTGTGAAACACACTCACAATTTTAGAGCTCATTTAAAACACCTTCAAGTCACTGATGATGAAGTTGTAATCATGTTGATTAGGAGCCTTCCTCAAAATTATTATTCTCGTATTCATTCTTTGTGTAGGCAAACATGAGTTACATTGCAGTCATTAATTGTAGATCCCATTCAAGAAGAGACTTTTGATTAAAGATACAAGTTTTATTTTTGAATACACATCAACATTATATGTTGGAATGAACTTTTCCAACAAAGCAAGAGACTTACTTTTTATAAGAACGTTGAAAATTGTTCAGATTCAAAAAGAGAATGCAGTGGCTTTAAACCTTTTGAAATGAAGATCCTTGCGTATGCAAAGAGATGTTTTTATTGCAAGAAACCCCGACATCACATTAGAGACTGCGGAATCAAAGTTGTTGCAAAAAATGCACATATTAATAAAAACCAATCCAATCTTACGTTGTAGCATTATCAACCCAAGAGAAGATGAATTCTACTTGTTATATAGATTTTAAAGCAACCCAACATATGTGTCATCAAAGAGAAGGATTTATAAATTATACTAAGTGTACTAGTCAACAACAAGTTTATTTAGGTGATGACTCTACATCCTACGCCATTCAAGGATATGGTGATGTCAACGTAAAATTACCAAATGAGGATGAAAAATTCATACATGATATTTTACATACCCTATTTTTAGCCAAGAGACTTGATAAGGCAAGTGGAGAAACCAAAATAATAGATGGAATATCTACTCCAATGAACAAGTTTGGTCAAACAGTAGCAACTGCAAATTAAATCTTGATTTGTATGAATAGGTGAAACAATTCTTCAATATGCTTTGATTACAGCAACACTAAGCAAAGCTGAGCCATATAAACCAACAAAGACTTAAACAGATACAAATTTGTTGCAAAAGGAATTGATCCTTTCGATGAGAAACAAATCACTTCATGCCAATCTTGCATAAAAGGCAAACAACATTTAAGGAAACATTTCCAAAACACACAGCAAAGGAAGCTACTGAAAAATTGAAAATAATTCATTTTGACATATGTGGACCAATTCAAGTTGCCACACACATAGTTTATCTTATTTTATTACATTCATTAATGACTTGACTAGTTTGTGTCATGTTTACTTCATGAAAAATATATATGAGGCTTCTAACAAATTCCAACTCTAAAAGAATTTTGTTGAAAAACAAAGACATCATAAAATAAAAGTTTTAGGTCTGACCAAGGTAGAGAATACCTATCTAGTGAATTCAATTCTTTTCGCCAAGACCAAGGCATTAAGCATGAAATAACTGTTGCATATACACCACGATGGAATGGAGTGTCAAAACGTAAGAACTTATCACTCATAGGAGCTGTAATATCTATGTTGTCTTATGCAAATTTACCAAAAGCATTTTGGGATAAAGCTCTTTATATAGCAATGATTTTCATAATCGAAGTCCTACAAAGCCTTACATGCAAGTTCAATACCTTTTAATTATGGTATGGCATATAACCTACCTTGTCATTTCTTAAAAAAATTGGTTGTAAAGCTTATGTTTTTATACCTAATGAACAAAGGCAAAAATTAGACCCTCATTCTTATGAAGCAACTTTTTAAGGTATAGTAAAGAGGCTAAAGCATATTGTTTGATTAATTTACCAAAAAAAAAAGACTAATAATATCCAGAGGTGTTGAATTTGACAAGAATTTATGTCAAATTTCAATGAAGCATCTACTACAAGCAGACAATGAACCAACAAATTTGATTGATCCTACTCTATCTTAAACATTACCTACATTGAGAAAACATGAAAATAATGCCTCTACTTTTGAACTTACCTCAACATCCATTTTCTTACAATTACTACAACATATTTGAGTACCTCAAAATACATCAAGCTTCCAAAGTCCATTAATATCCACTTCATCAAACTAGAATATTGAGCTTAATGACATTAGTCCACTAAACACAATTACAAGTAACCTTTCACAATTTTCCTTGGACTCCAACCCAATGGTTGACTCCTTACTTTTAGAAACTCAAGTCACTTCTACCTTAAAGTCATGATATGTACCTCTAAGCTCCTTACCTAGACCTACAAGGCAGATCAAACCCACAAGGTACTTATTAGAATCCATTGTTGGTCAAACATCCACTTATAGGTCGAAGATCCATCGAACTAATGTTGTTCAACTTTCATTAGACCATCCTTATATTGTAAGAAGCTCTCTCTTGACCGGATTCAAATCAATGGTAGGCAGTAATTCAAGTTAGACTTGATTCTTTAGAATGAACAATACTTGGAAGATCACTACTTTACTGCCAAACAGAAAACCTATAAGTTCTAAATGGATTTCCAAAACTTAAAACTACAGTTGATTGAACTTTAGACAAGTACACAACACGATTTGTGGCACATGGCTTCACATAAATTCAAGGTATTGACTATGTGGACATTTTTTCTCCTCTTGTGAAACTTCCTTTTTTAAAAGTTTTATTGGCTCTTGCAACTCAACATAACGTTAAAATCCATCAAATGGATCTTAAAACTTCTTTTCTAAATGGTTTTCTTGAAGAAGTCATGTATATGACAATAAGTAAAGACTACCCAATGTCTTCCAATTCAAATATGTTTTGCAAACTTCTAATATCCTTGGATGGGCTAAAACAATCCTCAAGAGCATAGCATCAACGCTTAGACCAATACCTTACACTACGCAATCTTTACATATTCAAATTAGATGCTAGTACTAAGATTGAAAAGGAAGTTGATCATGATTTTATAATACTTATAGTTTATGTTGATGATTGTATTGATGTGTAAAGGAAGATTGCTAAACACAATACATTGGGAGTCACAACCAACATTAAATAAGCAAAAGACATAGACAAACACAACTATGCGTAGCACACCCTCTAGGAGAAAAGAGTAAATCACACTACAATCAAGCGTCTCGCATTCCACAAGGAGAAATCAACAATGCAAATGTACTGTAGGAAGTATGACATCTTTACTAATGAAATAACATCACTCACAAGCAAAGACAATCACTATCTCTCTCTAAACTCACTCGCAAAGCTTGACTTGACAAAAATGTCAAGTCAAGAACGTACGCGCCGCTACACGCACACGCACAAAACCCTTACAAACAAAATCCCTTCGTTGGATGAATGTGGTGCACCGGCTACACGTCCAACACACATGTAGATTAGCTACAACTAATCTAGGCAAAGAAAACACAAGATGTGCTAACGCCCCCATTGCAACATCTTGTGACAGTATAGAAGAAGAAGAAGAACGCCGGTTCCCGAAGGGAACGGCCGTGAATAAAGTGTCTGTTCGTTCCATTGCTAAGACCATGCCCACCGGACAAGGAATTAGCGAACTGGAACTACTTCCCCCTTTCGAGGGTAGACACTATGTAACGAGTAGCCAGAAACCAACCAACAACGACCAATCACGACCAAACTAACTAATCAACAAAAACAAAACCAAACAGGCAGCCGATCAGGAAGAGACAGAGTGGCGAAGTTCCTAAGGGGGGTCTTGCCTATCAGGGAGGACTTGGTTGTTTTCGATTTTGCGTTTATGCAGTAAAATAGACATGGCATGTTGAATAGCGATGGTGTTGATATTTTTAAAGGTAGTTTTAATTGTATCAATGGGTATCTTGAAGGTATCTTCGAGAGTTTTCATAGATGGGATAAAGGTGGTGGCACGAGCGCCGGATGTGATAACAATAAGGGGGTCCACATTCCAGCCGAGGGCAATGATGTCGTCTATGAGGGGTTGGTATTTATCTATTTTGTTTTGTATTGTTTCCGGGGAGAATCTATCGTTGCAATATGTAAATTCGATGAATTGAATGGTGTAGTCTTGGTTGATGTTATCGGGTGGTGGGTCATTATATGGTAAACCTTTGACACAAAGAATGTCCGGTTTGAGCCTAGCGTTGCAATGACATCTTTGGGTCATACATGAGCATGGAAGTAGCCATGGGGGGACCGTGTTTTCTAGTGGATTGCTATTAAAAGTGTCGGCGTTCATAAGTATGAAACATCTCGATTTATAGTAGGAGGTGAATAGTTTTCGGACTTCCCATACCGCTTTGTTATGTCTTTTAACAATTAGGGAGTGTATGTGGTGGTTTTGGCATTTGAGTAGCACATGAAGCCATGTGTCGGGGTCCCTTGAGGGGCATATGGGGCATGTTATGGATGGGAATCTTTCTATTCCAAAGAAGAGTTGTTTGCGAGCGTTTCCCATGTATTGACCCGTACGGAATTTGATGAGGCACGTTATTTGTGAGTCTGAGATGATGGGGTTTTTCCAAAAGTTTGTAGAGAGTTCATTGTCTATGTCGTTATTGTTAGTCCATTTTTCTATGTTAGGAATATTTTCTGAGATTGTATCCAGGTTGTTGTAGAGGTCTTGTTTTTTGAGATATTTGCCAAGAAATCTAATTGGGCCTTTGTCGGGGGTATCTTCTTTGGAAGGCCAATCTTCTTTTTGAAAGTAGTATGGGGTGGCATGAGCATGTTCGTGAGGGTCTTTGGCGTTTTTGTGTGTTTTTTCTCGGCCTTCTTTTGCAAGTTTGTCTGCTTGTTCGTTGCCATCAATGTTGGCATGGGCTCTGACTTTGTGAAGGGTTGTGATTTGTGTACGTTTTTGTAACATTTGTACCATTGATGTTAGTATGGTTTGGTCGGGGTGACTGTTGTGAAGGGTTGGGTGTGTTATTTGAGTGTTTAGTAGGTAGAGTGCATTTATACAATCGGTGAATATATGTGCAGGTTCATTTTTGTATTTTGTTGTGATGATTTGTAGTGTTTTGTGAATGGCCATGAGTTCTGCTCTGAGGATATTTTGTAGTCCATGGAGTCTTTTGGCTAGTTTAATTTCTTTGGTAGAATTATATATGCCATAGCCAGCTTTTTCTCTTCGCCAAGAGCCCGGGCTAATTTGTTCCGGTGGTTTAAAGGAGCCGTCGGTGTAATAACTGTATGCGGGGTTAAATTTTGGTGTGGTATGAGTTGGATAGTCTGGGAGAGGGGGAGGTATGACGGAGTAGTTTAATGTGTTGTTGTCATAGTTTAATTTTGACCATTTTTTACTTTTGTTTACGGGGGTTTGTATGGGTGTTGGTGGGGCCGGTTTTGTGTATGGTCGTTGTATGTCTAGATTGTCTGTTATGGAGGTAAGTTCCGCAAGTTGTTCTAGGGAGCCGAGGTTTTGATTTTGATGATGGACGCATAGTATTTGTAATGTAGATGGCTCTATTCGGGGTTTTTTTAGCTCGGGTGGGATATTAGGTTCTTCGTATGGTATTGTGTCTGCTTCGAATGGTGCAATGATGTGGGAATCTGGGAATGGGTTTGAATGTTGGTTGTTGTTTTGGTACCAATTGTTGTTCGGTGTGACGATGATTGTTTTTGTGTTATTTGGATCGTGTTTGGCGGCAAGTCTAGCCCAATGTATGGCTTGTTCTATGTCTTTCTCGTTGTGGGGGTGAGCTATTCCATTTCCGATCCATTTGTGTTCAAAGGCCTTGCCTAGGGATCCAAATATTTTGTCTCTTTCGTACGGTGAGTAGAATTTATTTAGTTTGGTAGGACATGTGATCGGGGAGGAAAAGTATGAGTGTTCGATGTTAAAGGATGATATTAGTGAGTCTAAAATGGGGGTGGGTATTGTGTATTGCGCATTTTTGAGGGGGTCAATTTTTGGTATTCGATATTTATATCTTTGGTAAAGCCATATTAGTTCGGTTTCAAAGGGTTGGGTTGTTGGTTCAATGTTTGTAGGGGATTGTAATTTTGTATGATATTGGTTCCATAACCATTGGAGCCGGGTAATGGGTATGGTGTGTAAATGTCGGCCGTTTTCTTCGTATAGATGTGCTTGATTGTTATCTATTTGAATTGTGTTTGAGGATGTAAGGATATCATTTTCGGGGTTGCATTCTGTTGTGTAGATGTTTAAGAGTGGGATAATTATGGGTGGCGTTACGGACCTTGAGTCTGAGGATTGTTCTTGTGGATGGTGGGCAAGGATGATATCTGAGTATATTTTGTTTTGGATCTTTTGGTAGTATTGTTTTAATTTTTCAATGTTATGTGTGGAGGTATTGGTGTCATGCCGTGGAAAAAGGTCTCTTTGGGGGAGCTATTTATTGTATGTATTATCATTGTGTTGCCATTGGCATAGATATTTTGTGTAGGTATTTTGTATGTTATTTGTGTCTGTGTGTTGGATATGTTTATGGTTTATGATATTGTTAATGGGGTATGTGGTAGGGTTTTTGGGGATGTATGTTGGGGGGCGGGGGTGGTATGTATGTGGAGGGTTAGGGGGATTGGTTGGTGTGGGAATATTTCTTGGGATGATGTTATTGTTGAGGGTGATGAATGGATCTTTAAGTGTATGAGAGTATGGGTGTATGTTGCAAGGAGTATGACATATAGTGGGGTATGTTATGTGGCAAAATAGTTGTTTAGCAACACTTAGGGCACTCTTTATTAGTTTAGATGGGGTGAAGTGGTAGGTTTTGAAATCCTCATTGTTCATGATGTGTGTACCGTTAGGTAAGGTAATTTGGTTTAGTTCAAAAATGTTTTTTGAGAGGAGTTTTTGTAGAAGCTTTTGGGAGAGTTGGGCATTGAGTGTGTTATGATTTAATGTTTCTTGGTGCCATAGTATTTTAGTGTTGTAGGATTAGTGAGGAAGTTCGGGAGCGTACTTTTAAGGTGGGCTTTAGCTATATGTTTTAATAAGAAGAATGTTCGTGTTATTGGTGATCTTATGCAGTCACTTTTTTTAATTCTCGGTATGTTTTCAGCGCCACCATATTGGGCAAGGACATAGTGAGTTAATCCATTATATATTTTCCCAAGTCTTCCTTTATCGTTTAGAGCATTTTGCAGTTGTTCGCCTATACATCGGAGGTATGCGTTTTTGAGGGAGAAAGCTTCAAGTCCAAATAGGTTATGTGGTAATTGGGTTATTACGTTTGACATACATTTTGGTAATCCAGATATGGTTTTTTGTATGGCTATTATTTTTTTATCAAGTTTTTTGATAGCTGGCATAGCGTATGGTACACCGTAGAAACTCTATGCCACACCTGGGCGTAGTACGGTATCAACCATTTTTATTTTTTGTTTCATGGTGGCTGGGCATGTTGTTAGTTTTTTGCATTGTTTGATGAGCTTTGTGGTTGTAGTGTGGATTTGGATTTTCCATTTTAGTGAGGGAACAAGATTTGTACCTAGGTATATGTATGGTTCGTTTTGGTGTAGTATAGGGATTGGTTGGTTGCGGTAGTTGATGTTAGAGGTTTGCATTAGGGCTTTGAAAGTGGTAGGGTTCAATTTAGATTTGTTTGGGCATCCGGTAGCGGCACATTTTGGAACTCCCACATCCATGCCAGCCCATTTACAATATCTATCAATTTTATGGAGTTGTATTTGGATTGATTTGATTTTGTTAGTTATGGTGGCTAGGTCATCTGCGTATGCGGCGGAGTTTATTGTGACTTGTGATGTGCCGAAAGTATATCCATTATTGCCTCTTTCTAGCCATCTAAGTAGTGGTTCTAAAAATATAATAAATAGGTATGGGCTGAGGGTGTCCCCTTGTATAGTTCCTCTTTGGATGGGTATAGGTTTTGTTTTCCCAAAGTGTTCTCCGATATAGCAAGTAGATGATTGGGAATAGATGTTTCCAAGAAGTGTAGTTGCCTCTTTTGGGTAGCCAAGGTCTGACATTATTGCTAGAAGTCTGGCATGATCAATTGAGCCAAAGGCATTTTTGAAGTCCACGTATAGTATGTATATATCTTGGTTAGTAAATTTTGCGTCTTCTAATGCGGCTATTATAGTTTGTATTTGCCGTGCGGTACTTCTCTCCGCTCTAAATCCTTCTTGACTATCATGTAGGATTTTGAATTTTTCGCCGTATGAGGATAGTATGTGGGTGAGTGTACTGGTAAAAAGCTTATATATTGTGTTAGCTAGTGCAATTGGTCTATGATTGGGTAGCATGGATGGATCGCCTTTTTTGTATAGTAGAATTGTTGCACTTGTTTTCCATGAATTTGGTATTTGTTTTTGGTATAGCAGTGAGAGAAGAATAGGAATAGCAGTTTATGAAATCTTGGAGGCATGTTTTTGAATAATGAGTTTGGTATGCGGTCTGGGCCTGGGGCTTTATTATTTCCAAGATTTTGGAGGCATGTGTCGTATGTGGCTCTGTTGAGGTATTTATGTAGTGGAATTTCTGGTTCCCCCCGTTTGTCAAGGGTATATCCGTCCAGGTCGTGCCAAGGGTATTGGCGTATTGCACATGTGCATTCTATTGTATGTTGTGGCTGGTAATTACATGTTGGTACTGTTGGTCTATTGATTTTTGTTTGTTGGTTGAGTATTTCATTCGCAATGTCTTCGGGGCTAGTTAGAATATTATTATATTGATCTTTGATACAATCCATTGGTGGGGATTCAAGGTTTTTAAAGACTTTTTTGTTAATTTTTTTGGGGCTGATTTCGTATAGTTGTCTGAATTTTGAGATGGCTTTTTTAATGTTTTCTTTTGTGTATTTTGTGATTATTTTCCGGGCTTGTATGTTGGCATTTTTTGCAATTATCGCGATATCTTTTATCCATGTATCGTGGGGAAGGTCCGGAGGCGGCGGGGTAGAGATTTGGATGTGTTGTATATTTAGTAGTTCGTTGTGTATGGGGTGGTTACGCCATTGAGGGTTGTTTTTTACAATTCTAATGGTTTTACGTATGGTATGGTATGTGGTTAAGTGTTGTTTCCAAGTTTTAGAAAGTTTGCGGGGTAGATGCCCGCCTTGTTGAGAGGTTCTGTTTGTCATTTGGGGTATTGGGTGTGCTCTACAAGTTTGTTCTAGTGTATCAGAGATTTTATTGATGAGTTTGTCTAGAGAGTGGCATGCTTCTTGCCATTGTGCTTGTGTTAATTGACTATTGATTTCAAGAGTGTTTATGAGGGAGTCTATTTGTACGGTGTTTTCTTCGAAGAATTTTGTGTTGAATTTTTCTATGTTGTTTTTTGGGATGGGGTTGAGTATGCGTATAGTGTCTTTGTTTGGGATTGTAGGAGTTCTACTAATTAGTGTGTTATTTGGGATGTGCAGTTGTGCGGGTGAGTGGTCCGAATTGAGAATAATATCTTTGTTTGTTGTGGAGGTGTATTGTGTGTTGTTGTTTGTATTTATATAGAAACCATCTATTAGACTCCAATCACTATAATTGTAGCCACTTTGTCTAGAGAATTGTGTATCGGTATTGATGTAAGTGAAGTTTAAGTTTTCTGTGAAGCGGCGCCATTGGTAATCAATGTTTTGAGGGGGGGTGTGATGGCTTCCATTTTGGCGGCCAATTAGCGCTATGTCTCTATTGAAGTCTCCACATAATAGGTATGTATGATTGGAATGATTATTAATATGGGTTGTAATAGTGTTTTGTATATCTAAGAGAAATCTAGTATCTTCGGGATGGGATGGCATATACATGTGAAAGATTAACCACGGTTGTAGTGGGTGATTAGTGATTTTAATTATTTGAATGTATGGTGATATGTGCATTGGGGTAGGGATTTTGTTGATGTTGCCGGGGAATGTATATTTTTTGTGTATTAATGTAAGGAAGCCACCGCGGCCCGGTGTGTATGGTCTCCTTTGTTGCATGCATCTTGTAAGTGCATGTGTATTGTTAAAGATGAGTTTATAGTCTTGAAATATATTTTGTATATATTTTATAGATTTTGTGGCAGTTAGTTTTGTTTCTTGTATAGCTATAAGAGCCGGTGGTGTATCTGTGTTTGCGACTAGAGTTTGTAAGCTAGGAAGGGCAGTGTTTAGTGAGGAGGCATTCCATGTGATTATGTATGTATTTTCTTGGTTTGGTCTAATGTTTTGATTTTGATTTTGAGGGGGGATGTAGGGAAGAGGTGGGGGTGGGTGGATATATTCTGGTATAGGGTCTAGACATTTTAGTGATTCACTTATAAGGTTGTTAGGGAGGTAAGGGAATTTTAGTTTTATTATATCATTTGAGGGTGGTATGTCTTGACTATGTAAAAAGTCGTATAGTCTTTTATGTATTGAGTTCTCATGGTTTATAATATTTTGGTTGTCTACTAGGAATTCAGTATAGGGGTGTGGAGTGTAAATGTGTCGTTCTGGTGGGTTTTGTAAGGTTAGTAAGGTTTGTTGGAGTGTATTAGTCCATGTAATTGTGTTCAAATTTTGTGGATTTAGAAGTTGGTTACATTCATCTATGTTTGGATGAGTAGTGATTATTAGTGCATATAAGATGTGGGGTGGTGGATGCGTATTTTTTTGTTGTATGTATTGGGCAATGTTTGGGTGGGAAGTGTTGTGTATGTGGTGTAGTGTATGTGTGTTTTTTAGAAATGGTGCGAAGGATTTTGCAATGTGTTCATATTCTGGTTGGAGTTTTATGGTATTAGGTATAAAGTAGATTTTGGCATTTTTCTTATGTGATGTAGGATGTCTTTTTAGTATATTGGGCATGGGTCCCGGGTTGGTTTCAATGTCTCCTCCTAGAAGTAGTAGAAGTTTGTGGTATATATGTTTAGTGGTGTATTTTAAAGGCTTTGTTGTGTTATTAATGACTTGTTGGTTTGGGGTTAGGTGGATGTTTGTATTTTGTGTGTGAGTTGTGGGTTTATTTATTTTTATAGTAGGTGTAGTTGTTTTCGTCTTTAGTTTATTTTTTGTCCATGTGTTTTTTGTGGTTGTTTTTGTATTAGTAGTGTATGGATGTATGTATGATTGGTTGTATTTTATCTTGGTTGTTTTTGTCCGTGTGCATATGTAACTATTATGTTTAAGACTATTTGTATGTGGGTTTATGTTGGTTTTTAAAGTGGCTTTTAAGTCTTTTTTTTCATATGCGGTGTTATTATATACTTTGTGGTTTGTACAATTGTTTGTTTTGGTGTTTGTATTAGTATTTGGTATGAAATATGTTTTGGCATTCTTTTTGTGCGAAGCGGGGTGTCTTTTTAATATGTTCGGCATGGGTCTTGGGTTAGTCTCCATGTCTCCTCCAATTAACATTAGTAGTTTGTAGTAGATGGGTTTTTTGTTTTGTTTTAGAATTTTTTGTTTTTCAATGTGGCTTTGGTATTTGTGTTTTTTTGATTGTATGTGTTTGTCTTTGTATGTGTGTATGTATATGTATGTGTTTCGTTGATGGTGTGTAGTTGTCTTTGTGTGTGTGTATGTAGTTTTATGTGTTATTATATTAGTATTCTTTTGTATGTTTGTATTAGTGTATGTCACGGTTTTTGTCTTGGTATTTGTATTAGTATCTTTGTTAGTATTTGTGTTAGTAGTCGTATGAGTACACGTACCAATATTTGTATTGGTATTTGCATTTGTATAAGTATAGGTATTTGTATTTATATACATACCAGTATGTGTATCAATATACGTACCAGTATTTGTATCAGTATATTTATAAGTATACTCATCGGAGTATGTATCAGTATAAGTATCAGTATACGTATCAGTATATGTACCCGTATATTGAAATAATGAGTTTTCTAAAAGATTTCTTTCTAAATATTTTTTGTCTAAAACTATGATTTCTAAAAACAGATTGGTATTTATTTGAATCAGATTCGTATATATTCTTACTGTCATTAGAATTTCTATTTTAAGTAATTCTATTTTTGGCGCCTTCGGCGCACGTCCAGCCGGCCAGACATTCATCCCACCTCCTACTCTTATTATTCTACATGCTCTCAACAAATTTCTACTCTTTAATCGCAAACTCTTCTCATCTTTATATATATATCAATTTTAATGTTATTATTAACTTTCCTTTTATCCCTACAATTTATATTCCAAATTCTATTTTTAGTCTTTCGTATATTATTATTACTAACTTCTCTATTTATTTTTACTCCGAAAATTTTGTTTTTCTTTACAATTTTGGTTAATTTTCCATCCCTCATTTTTTATTTTCTTAGGAGGCATATTCTATTTTTAATACTGCTGTTTATAGCTATTCTCTTAATATTTGTATTCTTAGCATAATTAATAAAAATTACTACTTTGGTGAAATTTTCATCCCTTATTTTTGATTTTCCAAGGAAGCATATTCTATTTTTAGTACTGTTGTTTATAGCAATTTTCTTAATATTTATATTCTTATTATAATTAATTCTCAATACAACTTTGGTTAGTTTCCCATTCCTTACCTTTGTTTTTCTTAGGAAGCATATTCTATTTTTAGTACTGCTGTTTATAGTTATGTTCTTAATATTTGTATTCTTATTATAATTCATTCTCATTACTACTTTGGTAAAACTTCCATCCCTTTTATTTGATTTTATTAGGAAGCATAATCTATTTTTAGTACAGCTGTTTATAGCTATTTTATTAACATTTGAATTCTTATTATAATTAATTCTCATTACTACTTTGGTTAATTTTCCATTACCTATTTTTTATTTTCTTAGGAATCGTATTCTATTTTTTGTACTGTTGTTTATAGTTATGTTCATAATATTTGTATTCTTATTATAATTAATTCCCATTATTAATTTTGTTAATTTTCCATCCCTTATTTTGGATTTCCTTAAAAAGCATATACTATTTTTAGTGTTGTTGTTTGTTCCTATGTTCTTATTATTTGAAACCTTTGAAATTTTATAAATATCTATCTTCTTCCTATTTAATTTATAATATCTCTTTTTACTCTCCTTGATTTTTCTATTTTTAGACATTTTGATATTCCTTGTCTTCTGATGGTTTTTGGGTCTAGATTCCCTTCTACCCTTATGTATCTTTCTTACAAAATTTCCATTCTTCTTTTCATTATTATTGTGTCCTTTTTTGTTATATGTAGTTATGATACTTATTTTCTCCTTCTTTTTATTATTTATTCTAAATCTATCTTTCCTCTTATTTTTTATTTTGGTTTTGATACTTTTGTTTTTAGTTTCTGTATTTAATCTATTCCTTTGATTAGTTTTATCTTTTTCATTTATTTTTTTGTTTGTTTTTATTTGATTATCTTTTCTTATTTTTGTTTTATTTACTTTCTTTGTTTTATTTCCTTTCTTTACTTTTATTTTATTTCCTTTGTTAGTTATATCTTCTCTTGTGGTTTTTCTTTGTTTTTTAATATTCTTCTTAGTATTAATTTGTTTTGAATCATTTCTAATCTTTGTTTTCCATATGTATTTCATGTAAGTTCTAAATTTTTTATTTTCCTTTGTATTTTTTACTACATTACTAGGTTTAAGATTTTTCTTACTTTTTGTGTTTGTCCTTTCTCTTATTTTGTGATTTCTCTTAGTATTCCCACATATATTTGTGTTAATATG
Organism: Bryoerythrophyllum caledonicum; assembly: GCA_963971425.1. Classification (NCBI taxonomy): domain Eukaryota; kingdom Viridiplantae; phylum Streptophyta; class Bryopsida; order Pottiales; family Pottiaceae; genus Bryoerythrophyllum; species Bryoerythrophyllum caledonicum. The sequence continues at coordinate 2,791,090 of OZ020525.1, read as the reverse complement.
AGCCTTGATATTAATCTTGGTATTTGTGCCACTATTCGTATTAGTATTTATGTTAGTATTTGGTCCAGTATTTGTACCAGTATTTGTATCGATTTTTTTCAAGTTCGTATTAGTATTAGTATCAGTATATGTTTCGGTATTTTTAACAATGTACGTACCAATATATATAATAGTATACGTATCAGTATACTTCCCATGGTATATACCAGTATATGTACAAATACTCTTATCAGCGTATGTATCAGTATTTGTGCAAGTATATGTAGCGGCGTGTGTACTCATATTTGTATCAGTATTTGTATCATGTTTTTTACTAAGTGTCAAATAGTATTGTGTCAACTTACTTTTTGTGAATAAATTATAATGTTTTTTTTTGTTTATTGTACTATATGGGGTATAGTAGTATTTTGTGTAGTCTTGAGTATAGTTTTTGGTATAGTATTTGTATTGAATGTGGTATTGAATACAGTGATTGTATTTTGTGTAGTAGATTTGTATTTTGTATTTGTTCTTTGTATTGGCATACTTGCATACTACTATTTTTTTGGAGTATTGCTTAAATACTATATGTAGTATTCTATGGGTATTTACTATACGATTTCTATGTAGTAGTATGTAGTCTTTGTACCTATCTAGTTTGGCCTTCCATCTTCAAGCATTGGGGTGGACATAGTGCTTGCCATGGCTTGTAGTGTGGCAAGGGCGGCCTTCATAGAGTCTTGCACACTTGTCATTTGTTTCTTCAACTCCTCACTCTTCATATCGGCGTATTCTTTATTCTCCTCCCGGATTTTCTTGTTGTTTTCTTCCAATAGTGCCACTAGTTCTTCCTTGGTCACGTTGTTGGTCTTGTCTTGTGTTTGGAAGGTGGACATGGTGTTGACAATGGCCGTGTTGATGTCATCAAATCCAAAAGATTTGATTTCTTCCGTGGTGGGAGGGGTGTCTCCTTCCAAGCTACGTCGGTGAGGTGCAAAATCCACATAATTACCTCCAATGATATGAGTTTTTCCCACAAAGGTCCTATACACAATCGGGTTAGCACATAAAATATTGGCATTGCCATTATGGCTAGTGCCGTTATCCTTGTGGAACCATATGGAGCGAACATTTGCACCACCCATGACTTTGTAAATTTCATGGGTGGTGTGCATACATCCAAGTGAATGGGGAGGGGAGATAAGGTTAAGGTTTGTGCATCTTTTTTAGCTTTAGTTTCGAGTTTACCTTTAGGCCCGTTGACTTCGAGCACTTGTCTTGTTTCCAAAACTTCGTGTTGGGCGGTAGCTTGGTGAAGGAGGATTTTCTTCACTTGCTTGGGAGTAGTAGTGATAAGAAAGGCATGGGAGTCTTCGTATCTCTTTTGTACTCCCGTTAGCTCGAATTCGAAGCCTCGGTGGAAGCTATCTTCGAGCACCTCCTTGAAGAGTGTTTGGGCTGTGATATCCTTCAATGCACTACTTTTGACTTTCACGGAGAGGTTAGTATCCTTAGAAATGCCTTGGTAGGCTTTGCAAACTTTGCCAACTACTAGTTCTCCTTCAATTTTAAGAATAAAGGGTCTAATGCCTTTTAGTAACATCAACTCATTTACTTCGGGTTTGAGCAAATGTAACTTAATGCTTCCCGTCCACACCCCCTTAATCTTCCCTTGTTTGATGCTTAGGCATTGAATAGCTATAGGGTCAATTAATTGTGTGCCAAGGGCAATGTTCATTATTTTTAACCTTGCAATAACCATCTCCTTTACCTCATCATGCATAATAGGGGTTTGTGGAATTTCGAAGTGAATTCCAACATGAAAGTCAAGTAACATACCTGAGTTCTCGTTTGTGGGAATGTCAAAAGGGATTTGGGTAAGGTTGTAATGTTGTCCAACCACCCCTTTCCTTGACATTGGGTACAACACTTGTGGGATTTGGGGAAACGCTACTCTTGCCATGCTTACTTCCTTGGCCTCCTCCGGTTGTAGTCCTCTAGTGACCATGTCTTCCACCGTTTCACCACTAAATAGAGGTTCAGCTCCTTCTTCAATTGCAATTTCTTCCATAGCTTGGAAGCCCATCCAAAATTTGAAGGAGCATAGTTCTGGTGTGGAGATTATCTTACCTTCTTGTCTCGGAGATACCTTGCTTTTCTTGCTACTCCCACTTTCCTTGTCCATCCTTCTTGATGCTTTCGCGGTTGGAGTTATTGTGGAGTTGTCCTCCATGGCCTCTATCTCCATGTGGGCGTTGGAGTTATCCCTGGTGTTACCCTTCATTGGTTTGTCTAGAGTGAGGTAATGGGAGGGAGGAAGGTCACTATGGAAAGGGGGGAAGTCGTTGCGTGAGGGAAGGAGGTCTCTGTGGGTGTTAGGGGGGTCTCTTTTGAAGAGGGGTAGGTCGTTATTGCTAATGGGAGGGTCGGAAGGGGGATTAGGTAGGTCGCAACCTCTTTTATTTGTGTCGCAGGGAAGGTCGGGCTCGGGGGAGGTCGCTACGGGGAGGAGGGTCACTATGGGCTGAGGTCTAGTCTCCGCAGGGGAGGGTGGTGAGCTCCAGTAAGTTCTGGGGAGCTGGGGTTCTTTCGTGAGCGAGTTCTGGGGCATGGGGTTTAGAATTCTGGAGAGGAGGGTTGAGCTTCGGAGAGGGAGAGATCCTGGACTAAGCGGAAGGGTTTTTGTATTGAGAGGGGGGGTTTTGAGCCGGGGAGGGGAGGTGTGTAGTCTGTGAGAGGGGGCGCTTAATCTGTGAGTGGGGGAGAAGATTCGGGGTAGAGAGGGTGGTGTGGATTGTAGAAGGAGGGGACAGGGGGATTGTGTTCGAGGGAGGACAATAGTGGGTGGGGTTCGGAGGAGTCTGATCTTGGCTGAGGAGGAGGCGAGGGGGGGTACTCTTGTGATCTATGTCTGTAAGGGAAGTCGGGTTGTGGGTGGGGTTCGGAGTAATCTGATCTTGGCCGAGGGGGGGGTGAAGGGGGTTACTTTTATGGTCTGTGTCTGTAAGGAGAGTCGGATTGTGGGTGGGGTTCGGGGGAGTCTGATCTTGGCCGAGGGGGGGGTGAGGGGGAGAACTCTTATGATATGTGTCTGTAAGGGGAGTTGGGATGTGGGTAGGTTGGGGTTTATAGTACTTGTTTGAGGGTCTACAGAGAGTGTAAGGGCTCTGGGGTTTTTTGGGAGGGGAGGGGCTGCGGGTTTTCTATGTATGTTGGGGAGGTAGGGTGGGAGGAAAACTGTGGTAGGGTTGGGAGGAGGGCGGGGGGGAGGGGAAGAGGGGAGGAGGGAGATGTAGGGTGGGAAAAGAGAGTAGAGGGGGAGGGAGATGAGATTAGGGGGAACGAGAGGAGATCTGTGACGTGAGGACATGAAAGAAATGAAGGGTTTTTCGTTTTTACTCACCTGATATGTTCTTGTTTTCGTGTGTTTGTGCGTTTGGTGTGCTTCCGAATGCGCTGTGATGCCCTGACCGCTGGTCCTTTGTCGCGGCTCCCCTCCAAGTTGCTTGTTTTTGTTGCTGATGCTCTATAGGGTTGTTCTTTTGGTGCAGGTTATTTGTGGGTGCGCGCGGGGTGGCTCCAATGTGCGAGGGTGCTGAATCTGCACAAGTAGATCTAGATCTGGAAATATTCGCGAGCGCTTCCGCGTGTAAGTGAGTTTAGTGTATTTTAGGGTTAGGGTTTTAGTACAGATCTATGCACTTGTGGTGTATTGGTGGAGTTTTGGTGTTCTGTAGCTAATGTGTGTGGATGCGGTGAGATCTAATGTGCTTCTAAATATCAAACTTTCTACTACAGAAAATAAATGGCAAAGGGGAGAAATAGCCTGATTTAATGTGTTGTGGTTGTCTCGGGGCAGATTCGAATGTTGTATTGTACTGAGCTTCACTCCAGATGTTTTCTTGTCGCGTTGTCCTCCAGATCTGGTGCATAAGATTCTTGAGCGAGTGATGTTAGGTCCGAATTGTAAGGTGTATGTTTTCCTATAAGGCCATGGTAGTAATATGGAAATAACAATAACAAAGGAATGAAAGAAAAGAAAGATGTAAGGTAGGTAAGAGATAGCCTGTGAATGTTGACGCAGATCTGGCTTCCAGGGAGTGGTTGAATGCTTGTGTCCTGGTAACGGCGTTGTCTCCTTGTGTTGCTCAATCTCTTGGTATGATGGGATCGTGGATCAGGGAGGATCAAGGACTAAGTGGTGGGCGCAGATCTCTATTTACTACACTCAATCTGGGCAAAACTAGAGCTGTGGAGGGTCAATGAATCCTAATCTTTGCAACAACACTAGTTTCCCATGCTTCAGATAGAACTTGCAAAGATCACTCTCAAAGACTTGTCTCACATCTCTAGAGATTCCGGATCTGGTGTTTCTGAGCTCTTCCAACAACTATGATCTACCGCACAAGCCACACCAACACCTAGGTCTTGAACAATGTAGGCTCACAGTAAGGCCAGCAACCTATTACTGCACAAACTCCAAGAATTCTAGACTAAGTCCTTATTCCCCCTCTCACCACGAAATACGGAGCTCACTCTCTGCACATCGTCCTTGCTTCATGAGTCCAAAAGCCGACGTGACAGTATATTGGTTAGTAATAAATCAAATCTCATTTGCACTATCAAATATGTATTACAAAAGGAATTTGATATGTCATATGAAGGTGATCTTTCTCACATCCTTGAAAATGCTATTATTAAAAATAGGATTCTGGAATGCCAAAAAAATGTATCCTTATTACATTTAAGTGTACGATTAAGTCTTTGAATGTCGGAATCAGCTAGTGTTGATATATATTGGGCTAGACTATTCATTGTACATGTAAGCAGAGTCAGCTCTTGTGTTAACTATGGCATAGATAAGGCTGACAACAATTTGAAAAAAAATGTTGGTCTTTTAGTGATGAAATGGAAGGCTTCTTTTGATAAATGGATCATTTAATTTAATTTAGCATGTTGTATTCTTGAGGTTTAGAAGTAAGGTACTTTTTTTGATGATTAACCCCTAAAGGACCACGACCTAATTCGCTCTGAAACCAGTCCAAAACTGCCACTGCCAAAAAGAGACATGAAAATCACATTCAAAAGTGAATTTTGGATTTTCAACCGTAAGATCTTAAAAAATACTCTCATACAAACATACCAACATATTTGGGTTGCAATCCACCGCACGGATTGATAGATTTTAGTGTTTGAAGTCAAAACAATGGTTCATTTTCATCCCCGCGTTGAGTAGATCAGCTGACTTTGACTTCATTTTGTATCAAATTTTTGCATTGTACAAGGTCTAAATCTTTTACCATTGTCTTAAGCATGATGTTATTTCCCAGCACACCAATTTTTAGAGGTAAAATAGGGGTGTAGCATATTCAAAACAAGTGTGCAAGGAGTGGAGGTTCAAAAATTGCCATTTCACATTTTATTTTTTTGTGACCTACGTATGTATTCAAATGATAATCCAAACGGTCAAGAAGAAGGTTTTCACCATATATTGGTGTTGAAAAAAAAAAGTGAAAAAAATGAAGATCTCTAGGTTTTATGTAGAAAAGATGAAGTTATTTTCCCCCGTTGCCCGACAATGTGTGAAAATGTTTGACTTGGAATAAAATGCCTTTTTACACTAAAGACAAGATTTTTTTTTGAAAATTTCTAAATAAGGAAATATCCTTTATATGTGTGAAAAATCTCAATGTCAATAGAAACTTTTGTCAAAAATTTTGGAGGTGCCGGAAGTCCCACTTTTGGCTTTAAGTGGTACTAACTTTCAAACCACAAATCCAAAAAAAAATTAAAAAAAATGTCCACGAAGCTCTTATCAGATCCTATCTTGAAAAAAAAAATCAATTAAAAAGGATTTTTTTTCGAATTGTAGGTACATGCCCAAAATCCAAAATGACCCCGGGGGACGTTTGGTCCTTTAGGGGTTAAGCATCTCGGTGCCGCAGCCTATAGCTTGGAGCAACGTTTGTGGGAGAAAAATGGGTGTGGCATGTGGCGCAACCACACTAAGAAATCAAACCCTGAGAAGAGTGTTTATAGATGAATCCAACAAGATGACAAAATTCAAAATAAATGGTTCTTCATCAAACGTAATATACTAGTGAGAGTGTTAGGGACATTGTAGTTATATACAGTATTTGATATAGTATACTAGTTAATAAATAGATGTGACTCTTGAAAAGTAGATAATCACGACTCTAGATAAGACTTCACATAGTATAAGTGATGTAAATGTTTATTTTATTATATATCTATATATATAAAAGAATACAGGATGAAGAACACGTCAAGTGGATGAACAAGTTGATGAAAATGGAGCGTCAAATGAATGAACGCGTCAAAACATATTCACAATTTCTTTGCATGTGCCCTTTAGAGGAATCCATTGAATGTGCCCTTTGGAAGAATCCATTGAATGTGCCCTTTGAAGGAATCCTTTGAATGTACCTTTTAGAGGAATCCTTTGAATGTGTCCTTTCATTAGGATTTGGATTTGATCTAATCCAAAATTTATAGTTTTTATCTACATACATTTGTTTAACTCAAGATTGCCCATGGCCCGTCGGTTAGGACGGGGGTTCCACTAGTTGATAATAATACACATTATAGATGTTCGTCTTTCTTTCTAAATCTAAGATCAATAGTAGGCTTTGACCATGCGGTTCCTCCCGTCAACACAAACATACACATTTCCTATGTGCTTGCATATTGGACTTGTGCACGTCTATATTGGCAAGACGAACAGCATAGGTTGTGAATGACAAAAAAACTATACAAATTGAAGTGGTCATTCAGTGAAATCCAAGCGTTTAAAAGTTAATGACAATGAAATAACATATAATTTAATTAAATAAAATTGTACATATGAATTATAAATGATTTTTAATCCATTAAAATTGATCTTTTATCTATTGATAAATTGTTTGTTTTCATAAAAATAACAACTTAAGAAAAAAAAACTCAAAAAAAGTTCGATTTGATACAATATTTCAATCTTTTTATTTTATTTTTATGAAACATGTCTAAAACAAGATTTATATCAAATTAATTATATGGAGACTTAGAACATTTTAATTAATATTACATAGGAATCAAATAAAATACAAATTATCTTCATATTCTTTAGAACATATTTTTCATCAACACGTAAAAATACCTTCAAATATAAATTGAATATTGAAAAATGTTTTATATGCAACACCCCTTGTCAATGGTCTCAATTTTGACCTAAGAGCAATTTATCTTTTTTGATTGTTTTTGAGGAGTATTGCTTAGAAAAAACCATGAGCAATACTCTAATGCATTGCAAAGGATATTTCATGGCAAATTTTCTCCTCAATATTGAAGCCATCTTCTAATTTAAGTTTTTTCTAAAATTATTATGTAAAAAAACTTTGAACAAAAACTATATAAATATTAAAGATGATCAATACTCCTCAAAAACAATAAGTTTGCACTTAAGGACTCAATGTTGCGGTACAAGTGAAAAAATGTGAATATTAGTCCATAAGGACACATCTTTAAGATAGGTTGCTATTTTAGTGAATAGGTGTTAAAAAGGAACACAAATCTCTTCTCAACTCCCGATTATTACCAATTTAGAAAATTGATATTAAATTTTAATTCAGTAAATTAGACTAGCCACTAGATAAAGCCTTACCACAACCAATATCATTTTTTTGCTACTTCAAATTAACTTCAATTAATTCGTAGAAATTTTTTAAGTCACTCATTCAAGGTAGAAAAATTCACCTAACATAAAATTCTAGTTCTTGTATAAGATTTTTTATATTTCATCAATTAAGTATTTTGATATGAGACAAATTTATAACAAAGACCATAAATTTATGTTCTAATTTTTTTTGCTTAGTGGTGTTAAAGTGGTTTTGGAATTAAAAAATCTATATAAAATGAAGTTAAATAGAATGAACATGTTGTATATATGAATATTTATGAAGGATATACGTTCTTTAGGTCAAATTCATAAACAATAGATTGAATAAGAATCAACACAAGTTTATGTGACTGTAAAATTAAAATTAAAAAATCGCTTTCTTTACTTAGTTTTATTTCAAATTTCTATTTAAGTTAGTTAATTAAAATGAGAATTTCCTTTATATGAATTATATATCCTATGACATGTGTGGTATGTAGATTTGAATTAATTAGTACCATTGATAAATTTTTAGGTTAAAACCCTTTTTGTTACCAATTGGTTAAAAATAATATGGCTGGACCATGATCATCTGGTTAAGAAGCAGTTAGTTAAATAACAATATGTTTAAGCGTTATCACACATGTGTCTGATAATAATAATGTAAAAATTATTAAAGATAATATAAATATGAAAAGAGTTAAAAATTGAAGAATGAGAAGAATCTGAAAGAAATAAAAATGATTAAAATTTAGAAAGAAGAAGTACCAATTGGAGCTGAGTTTGAGAAGGAGGTGTTGTTGTAATATCGATAAGTAATTGTCAGTGAGGGAGCAATGTCGAAAGACTTTAATTGGAGTTGGAAATAATGTTGGATGTGAGATTATTTGATAGGCAATTGATTGAGAAACTCCGAGATTTTTTAAGCCAGAAATATGGGAGTCTACACTATTTGGGAAGAAGAGTTGATAATGTTAGTGAGAAGACCAAGTGGAAGGTTTCAGAGGAGATTTATATTTTGTTGAAAACCAATAGAGGTACACCAATTGGAGCGGTCTTGAAGGAAGAAGATTATCAATGGTTGATTAAGAATGAGCCTAAATACAATTGGTCGGAATGGTTTGAGAGCCTCAAGGCAACATTGAACTGGGAGCTTGGAGAGTATTATGAAGGTACTAGTGTTGAAGATTATCAAATGCAAAAGTCTTTATACAAATTGGAACTTAGTCCCAGGTTATACATTTGGTAAATTGAATGCACTTTTAGCGTGGTAGGATGGAAGCTGTGACAATGAGAATAAATAATTATTGGATTAACCGGCTTGACGTGACATCCTAACTTTAAATCCCTAGTAATATACCTCTCCAGCGATCAAATCAAACCCCATTGGATTCAATTTCAATTGGTCAAAATCCCTATTCAACAACATGCTTCAAGTATAACACATTCTTCTCATCATAGGTTTAACTTGTTACGCAATTGTGCTCAAATTTAAAATTTCTAATTATTAGAATTCCTCAATTGGTCAACTTGAGACTTGTTGGATTTGATGACAACATGATAAACACTACAACTTTCTCGAAGCTTTCTATAATTCATTTATGGTGCCTGCACATTAAACAATAGATTGTCTGTTGTATTATAATGGGACCCTACTTCTTATAATAGGGACCCTTCTAATCATAATGTTACAATACCACAATACAATGACGCTATGACGTTTTGAGAAATTGTGACTATGGATAACAATATGATTTCTATTACATGACATAAAAAATTTACAATAATCAATACATCTCTATTATTCATTGATAGAATTAAGCAAATACCTTGGTTTTGATGGTATTATTGCAATATTATGTACTCTGAGTATTTAAATTCATACGAGAGGGAGGAATCTTATGAAATTAATGAAAGAATCATTTTATTTGAAATTCTTATTCGTAGAATGCATCATATTAAGTAATTTAGAAGGACTTGTATTTTTAGACTTATTAAATAGTATAAGGAATTAAGTGTAAGACTTAATCTCCTACTTCGGTCAATTATGTGCGTGAACAGTGGCATGGCATAATGCATTGCATGTAGGGCAAAAATAGCTCTACACATGGACTTAAATTAAAGTTTTTTTTAGAAGGAAATTCTCATATGTAGACTAATTTAAAGTGTTTGACATGATTTCTTAAAGAACAATAGTGGAGTAAAGTCATTATTGTTTAAAAAATAAGAGTGAAGTAAAGGAAGGTAAGCAATTGGATTTTAATATATATTGATTAAGAAACAATGGCTTATAATGTAGAAATTGCTATAAAAAAGATGTAGTTTTTTTAAAAATTGGAAAAGTAGTATATTACTTGTCACATAATTTTAAGTGTTTTATGTTATTGATTAAATCAAATGAAACTTTGATAAAATTATTTATGCATAAATTATCCATATTACATTATTAAAGATATTTGAAATATGATATAGTCAAAGGTTATTTCAGGGAAACCACAATATTTATTTCGCGATGTCATTCTGGTTGACGAGAACAAAATCAACAATAATGTGGATATTTGTTATTAACATCCATTGAATAAATAAATGGTCAAACACCATTGCCAATACATATGTTCAACTTTTTTTGAAGTTATATTCTTGCATGTTTAGTTATTGCTTAATAAATTATTGACAAATGTTTATATTGGAAACAAGAATTCACTTGCATATTATTCATGGGCTGAACAACATGACGATATTTCAAATGTTGAACTCAAATATGCGTCAACGTGTGGAAGGATGAGAAATAAAATATGTAATTTGGATTATGAAAATTGTCTTGCATACAATGGAATCATCTAATCATAAATTTAGCTGATGTTTAGCAAAATCAAAGAGATAATAAGTAAAGAGCAATATGCAGTCACCAATGGGCTAGTGAGCAATGAGTAAAAAAATATAGAAACTCCAATAGCCCAAGTGGCTTAGGTCTAGGAGTTAGCACGGTGAGCATCGATACAAATAAATAATATGTCAAGGCTCCTATGCACGATAAAATCTTTGAGTTTAACCATGAGTAATTTTTTTAGAAGTGACCCTAAAAACCCTTGAATGTTGACAAATATTCGTCAAAAGAAAATAGCTTTTAAATAACATTAACTTAGAATTGAATAAAGATTGGTCGAACTTGATCCTCCTTCAAAACAAACTCATATTTAATGGATAGATTGGGGTACTTTATTGAAATCAAATTTTCACCTTACATTGGCTTATGGTGTATTTGATGAGCCATTTTGGTGGATAACATTTTAATTTCTTTTAGTATATCAAAATGAATTATGACCAAAGGCTGAGCTCATTTTTCAAAAAACTATAAAATTTTAGATGATGATCATGCTAATGAAGCCAAAATTTGTGTTCACATAACAAAAAATTATGGTAGCTAATATTGAAAATACTTAATTATGAATGCCAGATTTACTCTTTTTTGGAAAATATTATCTTCAATAAATAATAGAAATTTGATTCCTTAGAACACTACAAGACAAAGGATACTATTCTAAGAAAGAAAATATATGTTCACAAACCTTAGCCTATATGCCTATTTTAATGAAATGATTGTACATGTTAAATAGAACTTTGATCATTCTCCATTTTTTTATCGCACATGATAATATTTGTTACAAAAAACATTCTCATATTACAATGGTCCATGGCTAATAAATTGTGTTCTTTAAATAAAGTGTTAAGACCACCGTGCCATAATTAAACTTGATACATTTTATGCATTCAAAACCACATCTAATTAACTATTTAGTCATGCCAAACAAATAAAGTATGCAACATATTATACTAGTGTGATTCAAATACCTTAATTTAGTTAATATATAAATATAGACGTTTTAAAAACAAAATTTAAATATAGTAGTCACATATATATATATATATATATATTCCATACCATATATAAAAGTGATTGGTAAGATTACCACTTTAAAAACACTTGCTTCACCTATTATTTAGTACTACTACCACCATCTTTACAATACTGTAATATAGAAGATTAAATCAACTTTGCACATACTGATTCAATGAACTCCAAAACCTTTTGCAATGCAACAATAATATTTGCAATCATAGACTTCCTTCGCAAGATAGACTCAACTCCAATTTTTTTTTGCTTACATGGCACAACCTCCATCTCTTCAAAACCAAATCTCACAAACTTCTAATATTGTGGTGACAAGAGATGCCATGTCCTTCTTTTTAACATGTTGCATTAGGTCATTCCAATCATCGATGATGTTCAATACTAGTGTGAGTGATAGAATGCTTCACTTGATCTTCATCTATACCTTTAAAACATCCTTCAAGTAGATACGTTAAGGGGCCATGCAAAGTAGATCTAACTTTCAACACTATTTTCCAACATGCATGCATTATTTTGAAGACTTCTTTGCCAAATTCCAACACTAGTCTAATCCTTTATACAAGGTCAAACTTATTGCTTAGTATTTTTAACCACTTCATCGAGGTTCTTTTTTTTCCAAAATATCTTATTCAAACCACATTTGAGTACTTGTAAAACCTCACCTTTCCAAACACAATGATGGAAATAACGGTTTCAATGTTTCAAGAGATATTACTCTTTTCCTTCTGTAGCATGTAATAATAGGTCATTAAAGATAAATTTTGGAATGAAGGATTCTTGTATGTTTTGGAAGACACCGTGCAAGATTTGCAACACTTGGATCCAAACGGAATAATAAAATTGGCTTTCATTATAAACAAAACATTGAAACAATTTTGGCCCTAACAATCAATATTTAGTTGGGCCACCTTTGGCCTTTAAAACAGCCTGCATGTTGCTTGGCATGCTATCTATAGGAGTGAGGATTACTTCTATGGTGTTGTTTTTTCCATTCCTCCACTATCTCCTACAATTCCAACATTCTACTTGGTTGATTAAAGTATTCATTCAAACGGCGTTTGAGATGCTCCTACAAATATTCTATTGGATTCAAGTTTGGAGATTGTGTTGGACATTTCATTACTTGCAAGCAAAGTTCTTGTAAGCATGCATTTGCCTTTCAAAAAATTGTCCTTAAGGTCATAGTCTTGTTGGAATATGACATGTTCAACACCTGAATTGTATCGATCAAGGGAGGGCATGAGTTCATTACGTAGAATCTTGTAGTACAAGTCTACATCTACCTTTCCTACAATCTTGGTGAGGTGGCCTATGCCTTCAGTAGTCATGCAACTTCATGTCATGAGCAAACCACCACCGTGTTTCATTGTGGCTTGAGTAGTGCAATTTGATAGTTCCTCTCCCTAACGTTGCCAACACCAAGACTGTCCATCTGAACCAAGAAGATTGATCTTCATCTCAATTTACCACACTACCCTCCTCCAATCCGTCACCGTCCAATTCTTGTGGATGTTGGCGAAGTCCATACGCACTTGACGATGCTATTTGGACATGAGTGGTTTTTGTGTCTCTGGAGCCCTGCAAATTGTCTTGGCACTAACTACAATATTGGCGTCTCCAGCTAAGCTTCCTACAACATAAACAACCGTATCTCAATTGCCAAAAAAGAAGAACGTCGGTCTCCAGGGGAGACCGACGTGAATAAAGTGTCTGTTCGTTCCACTACAAAGACCATGCCCACCGGACAGGGAATTAGTAAGCTGGAACTACTTCCCCCTATCGAGGGTAGACACTATGTAACAAGTAGCCAATAATCACAGAACCCACCCGCCATACAAGAAACAAGGAATGATGAAGGTGGGGGAGGTGAGAGGGAAAGAGTGGAGAGATGAGGAGGGGAAAGATGGGGAAGAGGGTGCGTGCCGTACTTTCATAGGTTAGGACAAGGTAAAGAGAAAGTTTTATGGAGGGTCTTGTGTATCGGGAAGGGCTTGGTTGTTTTCAATTTTGCGTTTATGCAGAAGGATGGACATAGTGTGTTGTATGGCAATGACGTTAATATTCTTGAAAGTGTTTGTAATTGTGTTAATAGGAATTTTGAAGGTATCTACTAGGGTTTTTATAGATGGGATAAAGGTGGTGGCGCGTGCGCCAACTGTGATGACCATGAGGGGGTCCACTTTCCATCCGAGGGCAGTGATGTCATCAATAAGAGGTTGGTATTTATTGATTTTGTTTTCGATTGTTTCAGGAGAAAATCTGTCATTACAATACGTAAATTCGATGAATTGAATGGTGTAGTTTTGGTTTATGTGGTCGGGTGGGGGGTCATTGTATGGTAGGCCTCTAATGCATAGTATGTCCGGTTTGAGTCGAGCATTGCAGTAACATCGTTGAGTTTCACATATACATGGGAGTAGCCATGGTGGGACCGTATTTTTTTGTGGGTTGTTGTTAAAGGTCCCGGCATTCATGAGGATAAGACATCTTGATTTATTATGGGAGGTGATTAATTTACGAATTTCCCATAGGGCTTTGTTATGTCTTTTGACAATTAGGGAATGTATGTGGTGGTTATGGCATTTAAGTAAAACATGTAGCCATGTGTCGGGATCCGTGGACGTGCATATTGGGCATGTTATGGATGGAAATCTTTCTAATCCGAAGAAGAGTTGTTTTCGGGCGTTTCCCATGTATTGTCCGGTACGGAATTTGATAAGGCATGTTATTTGTGAGTCGGTGATGATGGGGTTTTTCCAGAAATTTGTAGAGAGTTCATTGTCTATGTTTTTGTCGTTAGTCCACTTTTCTAAGTTAGGGAAGTTATCTGAGATTGTGTCGAGGTTATTATATAAGCCTTGTTTTTTGAGGTATTTGTTGAGAAATCTAATCGGGCCTTTATCGACGGTGTCTTCTTTGGAGGGCCGGTCTTCTTTTTGGAAGTAATATGGGGTGGCGTGGGCATGTTCGTGTGGATCTTTGGCATTTTTGTGGGATTTTTCCCTTTCCTCTTTTGCTAGTTTATCCGCTTGTTCGTTACCATGAATATCGGCGTGGGCTCGAACTTTGTGGATGGTTGTGATTTGTCTTCGTTTTAGTAGCATTTGGACCATAGATTTTAGTATGATTTGGTCGGGGTGACTATTGAGGAGGGTAGGGTTTGTTATTTGGGTGTTAAGTAAGTATAGTGCGTTAATGTAGTCTGTGAAAATGTGTGCTGGTTCGTTGTTGTATTTCGTTGTAACAATTTCCAGTGTTTTGTGGATGGCCATGAGTTCCGCTCTGAGGATATTTTGTAATCCATGCAATCTTTTGGCTGGTTTGATTTCTTTTGTAGGATTATATATTCTATAGCCAGCTTTTTCTCTGCGCCAATTACTCGGACTGATCTGTTCTGGTGGTTTGAAGGAGCCATCTGTAAAGTAGCTATATGCAGGATCAAATTTTAGTAAGGTGGTAGTTTGGTAGTCCGAGAGGGGTGGAAGTGATAAATTGTGATCTAGTGCGATGTTATTGTAGTTTAGTTTTGACCATTTTTTGCTTTTACTGACAGATGTTTGTATAGGTGTTGGTGGGGCTATCTTTGTATATAGCCGATTTATGTTAAGAGTTTTTGCTATGGAGGTGAGTTCGATAAGTTGTTCTAGGGTGCCAAGGGTTTGGTTTTGGTGATGTCACAACTGCCACATATGATGTCGTACAAAATCTTTCTTTTGTCAATGTTTGTTAGAAACGCGAAGCGACTAACACAACAAGCAATGCGATTTGGCAACTTCTTCTTTGCTATTGGACTTGCCATTGCAGCACTAATGCCAACTTCTTGGACAACCTTGCACATGCTAAGTCCATTCAATAGCATCCCCATGAGCAACAAAGAGAAGAAACAACACAGTTAGATAGTTTTCCATGGATGAAGATACTTATTATAAATGATCGTCTTTTGCAGCTTTAAAAGTTAAGAACCAAAGGTATATGTCCAGCATTTTGAGACTAAAAACCAACTATTTTTAGCAAATGGAAAACTACGTCTAAAGCAAATATCTCATTTCAAAGAAAAACAACTATCAGCTTACAAATAATGGAATAACTATAGTTCCAAACAATATGTCTATGTAATTAAGGTAGTCAATTGAGGTGCTTCCCAATCAACATGACATTCTGCATCAATATGCAACTATTTACCAAATTCAGGATCCACACAAGAGAAGAAGAACTCCGGTCCTCAAAGGCGGCCGAAGTGAATAAAGTATAAGTTCGTCTGACCACTAAATCCATGTCCATTGGACATAGGTTTAGTAGTATGGAACTACTCCCCCCTCTTGAAGGTTAACACTATGGAACCAAGAACAATAACCAATAACCAAGGACCAACTAGAGCCACATGGCTCAATTCCAAGAGATGATTTGTGAGGTTCAGTGTGTGTTTGATTGAGAGGTTTTTTAAGGGATATCATATAATTCAGGGAGAAGTTTTCAATTTCCATTTGTGTAGGAGTATGGACATTGCATGTTGGATAACAATGGTATTAAATTTTGTGAATGTCTTTTTAAATGGATTGATGTATGTAATGTTTGTAATTGTGGGGTTTTTCCATAAGTTTTTAGAGAGTTCATTATCAATATTGTTGTTACTGGTCCATTTGTATATGTTAGGAAAACTTTTGGAGATTAAATCTAGGTTTTTAACTAGATTTTGTTTTTTCAGATATTTATCCAAAAATCTTACCTAGGGTGTCTTCCATAGAAGACCAACTTTCTCTTTGGAAGTAGTGTGGGGTGGCGTGGGCATGTTCATGTGGGTGTTTGGCATTTTTATGGGATTTATCTATTCCTTCTATCGCTAGTTTATCCACTTGTTCATTTTCTTCTATATTGACATGTGTTGTGATTTTATGGAGGTTTGTGATTTGGGTGCAATTTTTTAGCATTTGAACTATGGATGTTAGCGTGATTTGGTCGGGGTGGTTATTGTGGATAGTAGGATGTGTTATTTGTGTAATTAATACATACAAGACGTTTATACAGTCTCTAAAGATGTTTGCGGGTTCAGTAGCATATTGTGCAGTGATAATTTGGAGGATTTTATGGAAGGCCATCATTTCTACTCTGAGGATTTTTTGATGCCCATGTAGTCTTTAGGATATTTTTATTCCTTTGGTAGAGTAATATATGCCATATCCTGCTTTTGCTCTATGCCAATGTCCGGGGCTTGCTTCTGATGGTTCTTTGAAAGAACCATATGTGTAGTAACTATATGCGGGATCAAATTTTAATGGGATATGGTTACGATATGTGGACATGGGGTGGTGTACCGAGGTGGGTTTGTTTTGTGTTTTCATACTTAAGTTGGGACCATATTTTGTTTCGATTTACCGGGGTTTGGCAAGGTGTAGGTAGAACTATTTTTGTATATAACCGGCGTATGTTGAGGTAATTTGAGATGGAGGTAAATGTGGCAAGTTGTTCCATGGTACCAATATTATTGTTTTGATGATATATGCATAGTATTTGTATGGTAGATGGCTCAAGCCTAGATTTGTTTAATAATTCCGGTGGTAAAGTGGGTTCTTCATATGGTACCGAGTCTGCTTTGAATTACGCGATGATGTGAGAATTTGGAAATGGGCGTGAGTGTGGATTAGAGTTTTTGGTACCAGTTATTATCTCGTGTGATAATATGAGTGGAGGTATATTTTGGATCATTTTGGGCTGCAAGTCTTACCCAATGTATTGTTTGTTGTGTTTCTTATGTATTGTGGGGGTGCTTGTCTACCCTCGAAAGGGGGAAGTAGTTCCATACTACTAATCCATGCCAGGTGGGCATGGACTTAGTGGTGGAATGAACGGACACTCTATTCACGCCGGCCCCCTTCGGAGACCGGCGTTCTTCTTCTTCTTCTTCTTCTCCTTCTCCTTCTGCTTCTTCTTCTTTTGCTTCTTCTTCTGCTTCTTCTGCTTCTTCTTCTGCTTCTTCTGCTTCTTCTT